>OX101818.2:36764476-37407483 GCA_944452925.2 Chrysolina oricalcia
TTAGGTTGTGGAAGAATATACGCATGCTATCGGTATGGAATTTGGGATCGACAAATGTGCCACGGTTCATCTCAAAAGAGGACGATGCGAGAAATACGGAGAGGATGTCCAGATCGTAGACGGAAGCATCCTACATCATCTGGATGCCGGAGAGACTTATACCTACCTAGGGGTGGAACAACGCCGCTCCCAAGAGGTATTCACAGTTAAAAACTCTGTCCGCGGCAAGTATCAGCATAAACTCCGACAGATCTGGTCATCAGAACTGTCGGGGAAGAACAAAGTTTCTGCAACTAATATGCTTGCCGTTCCGATCCTTCTTTACTCTTTCGGAGTAATGAAGTGGACTAAGGAAGAGTTGCGACAACTCGACGTTAAAACTCGCAAAGTGATGCATCTCAATAGGAGCTTGCATCCTAAATCGTCCGTTCCACGGTTATACTTTCCCAGACAACGGGGAGGCCGTGGACTTTTGAGTTTGGAGTGTCTGCAAATAAAGCTTTCGGGCCACGAGAAACTATTTTTAAAAAGACAAAATTTAACTTTACAACAAATAACTTTATTTGTACGGAGAGAGATGTGTCTCTTACAACGTCGCTAACAGAACTAAACTAATTATAAAGCATGGTCAATCATATTCGCATAAACCTAAGTCAGCACTACATAGAAGTACAAGCTAAGGGTTTCCTGAGGGTTTGTACATATAACTCCTCCATCCCTAAGACGAAAATAATACGGTAGTATTATTTTCGGAATTCAAATCTTTATGTTTTGTATTATTACTTTTGAAATGTTTTAAAATATTATTTTTGTATTTTATAGAAAAGTTATAAATGATTACAGTGGCAATAATTATGATCAGAATAATACAGATATAAAGGGTTGTATAGGGAGTGTTGTTTTCTTCCAGGGCCTGGAGTCGGTGGAGTTGGGTTTTCTCAGCTAGTTTTTGGAGCTTCGTCAGCTCGTCCAGGTTGATCCTATCCAAAATCTTCAGGGGGTGGGCTTCATGGTTGGATTTGATGATTTCTACCCTGGGTAATAGCAGAGGGGTTTCCCGTATCGGAGAAACATTGTTGCTGTATTCTTCCCCATTAATGGTAACGCTGCATTTCTGGGGAATGTGGATCAGCTGTGGTTTGCTGATTTCTTCGTATCCGCTTTCTTTGCACTTTTTTTCAATAGTGGTTCGTCTGGCAGGAATGACAATGACATAGGCATCATTGACAGGCTCTACTACATCCTGGTCTAGGTGGACTTGCAGTGATTGACATGGCTGGCTGCTCTTTCCTTTCAGTAATTCAGGTAGACAGTCTTCTTTGGATATTTGATTTTCCAGGCGGAAAATACAGATTGTCTCGATTTCATGGCACGGGCTGTCCTCGTAGTGATGATAAGTCGAGTTCAGGATAATGTATGGTTTCAAGAGAATTATGGCATTATTGGAAATCGGGATCGGAAATAAATGATAATAATCGTAAAGATTTTCTCGAAGTGTCGGTACGTGAATCGTAAATAGAATTAGATCGTTTTTGTAACGCGTTTCAATTTTTAGAAGTTTGTAATATGATTGGATGTTATCGAAATGTGGTAGACTGCCCTTGTACATATTGAGCATTATTTCAATTAATTCTTTGAGCTCGGATATTGGTAATATTATGTTATGAATGATATTCAGTTCACCGAATAGTATCGATTCTTCGATATTGTTTAGTGTTGACAGTATATTTTGACAGTCAATTATCATTGTATCGAGGGAATTTTGGAGCCGTAAGAATATCGTGTATTTATTCAGACTATTTACAATAGTCTCTAT
This sequence comes from Chrysolina oricalcia, assembly GCA_944452925.2. Taxonomy (NCBI): domain Eukaryota; kingdom Metazoa; phylum Arthropoda; class Insecta; order Coleoptera; family Chrysomelidae; genus Chrysolina; species Chrysolina oricalcia. The sequence goes on from OX101818.2 coordinate 36,766,293, forward strand.
TTGTTCACCGATTAGTCGTTGGTTTTTGACAATTTGCTGCAAATTATTTGTTGTTTCATTGAAGAATCTTTTTGTGTGATAATTTTCTAAATCGTGGTGTAGCAATTTTTGATTGTTTGTTAGTGTAGAGATAGCCTGGTCATATTTTTGTTCATCTTCGTCATCTAGAGTGCCAAATAGCCATTTGTTCGTTCTGCCTACAAAATTTATTAGGCCTCTTTTTGATCGATTGAATTTTTGAGGTTTGATATTTGTTAATTTCACAGAAATTTGTTTGAGAAGTTGTAACAAATGGTTGTGCATATGATGTAATTGTGGATATAAGACGTCTTTTATTGAAATTAGGTCGGTTATGTATTTCGAATTGTTAGTTATGCTATTTATTGGGTCATCGAACTGTTTCAAGTCGATAGGTTTCAGAAATGTATGTTTTTGGGTAGTGATTCTCGCTTTTCCAAGAGAGAAGGGAAGGATGGGGTTAGATATTTCTGTCATGGTTAACTGTTGTCCATTAGTAGTTAGGATCCCGAGAAGTAGAAGGTACAGCGTTGTCATCTGGAAAAATTTGTTTCTGAACTTGTTTTCTCTGAGGTTTCAGTTTACTTTTATGATATTTTGAATTTTTTGTTTTTACTTTGATGCCACAATCTTTGATAGGTTGAATTTTTCTATACAGGGGAGATAATTTATTTCGGGGCGATTCATTGAGATACGCGTTTTCATCGATTTTTACCACTGGTGGATCGTTTCTTTTGGAATTAATTTCAGTCAGATTCTTTGATTTTTCGTTATTTTGTTTGATTATATCATTTATTATCTTTTGATTTCTAGCATGTTTTTCAATGTAGTCAGAAGTTATTTTTGAAAATGTTATATCAAATGGGTTTTGGTGTTCAACGTTTCCTTTGATAATTTGAAAAGGGGTGAATTTAGTTGCGGAGTGAATAGTGTTGTTATACCCTAATATTGCGTATATCATTTGTGTTGTTATTAGTCTGTCAGAATGCTCGAGTTTTAGTGTTCTGATTTCTTCGATGAGCGTAGAATGTAGGCGTTCTACAGGGCTATTGCTATTGGGATTTTTTGGTGTTATATAATGTAGGGTTATTTTGTGCAATTTACAAAAATCTTCAATTAGGCTATTTTTGAACTCTGTTCCAGAGTCGCAAGTAATTTTATTCGGGATACCGTAGTGGGAAATAAATTTTAATAAACCATCTAATATGTTAGGTGCATTCAAATGAATCGGGTATGCTTGGGCAAAACGCGAGAAGCTATCAATAACTGTCAAAAATGTTTGTTTATCTGCCGAAAATGCATCGATATAAATATGCTCGAAGGGATATTCTCCTATAGGAGTAGGGTTGAATTTGATAACGTTAGGGCGGCGTTCATATTTTGACTTTTGACAGGTTACGCAAGTGTTTATATAATTCGTCACGTCTTGAACCATGTTTGGCCAATAATAAGTTCTAGATAGGGAGTCTTTCGTTTCATTTATGCCCCTATGAGTGGTTTTTGTTTCGTGATGGTGTTGGATTTTTAGTTTTTGTTCGTCTTTGTCTGTGATGTCGGTTAAAAGGACATTACTCTGGACCAGTTTGAAGGCAGAATGTTTAAAATGTTTTTGAATTAATGGGATTAATTTATTTTTCAAACGTTCTTCAAAAAATACGCCATGGAGTATTTTTGGTTTGAGATATTCTAAGAAGATTCTTACTAAGTCATTTTCGATATTTCTGCTTGACAGTACTATTTTTAGACGGGTTTTATCGAAAGGCTTTGTTATTCTCACTCGAGAGGAAATAGTGTCTACACTGTCGGAAAGTATCATTTGGTTTTTGAATTTATTTAATGGTTGGTCAGAAATAGGGATTTCGAGAATTGGATTTTCGTGAGAAGAGTGTTGAGTTTCATTGCTGTCGTCGGGTTCTTGCGGCTCCTGTTGTGCTGGAACTAAGACTACGTCTGATAAAACATGTATTCGTTTTTCTTTTTCTGGTGGTTTTTCTTTTTCCTCTTCCATTGGTTTCTTGCCAGTTCGCAATTTCCGTATTTCTTCGTTTAAGTGGTGGTCAAGATCTTGAAGGTCTTCATCGGAAATTTCTGGAATTTCTTCCTTGTTCGCTAAGTCCGCGAAGATTTCGGGAAAGTCCTCTTAGAATCGGTTGCTCGGTAGATCGATGTTTGCAATCATTGATTGATTTTCCAGTGGGTGGAGTTCTATTCTGGATAGGGCATCTGCGACGGAATTGTTTTTTCCTTTCCTGTACACGATGTTATAATCATACTCTTCCAGCTTTAGGCGCCATCTAACCAATCTTGAACAAGGGTCTTTGAGGTTGAAAAGCCATTGCAAGGGTTTATGATCTGTCACGATCGTAAATTGTTTTCCGAATAAGTACGGTCTAAAATATTTGGTGAAATTTATTATCGATAGCAATTCTTTTTCTATGGTGGAATAATTTTGTTCCGCGGGGTTTAGTGTTCTAGACGCGTACGCGATAGGTTTATCTTTTCCTATAACACCCTGTGATGAAACAGCACCAATGGCCACGTTAGAGGCATCGGTAGTCAGTATAAAAGATTTACTGAAGTCTGGGTACTGGAGTAGGGGTTCATTTGTGAGTAATTGTTTACATGTCTCAAAAGTTTCCAAAAATTCTGGGGTATGAGTTATTTTTTCACCTTTTTTTAAACAACGCGTAAATGGTTTGGTGAGCTGGGCAAAATCTTTTATAAATTTTCGATAATATCCTAATACACCAAGAAAAGATTTAATTTCTCTAGCGGTAGTTGGTATGGGAAAATTTTGAATTGCTTTTATTTTATTTGGGTTGGGTTTGATGCCATCAGGAGTGACGACATGGCCTAGAAATTCGATATTTCGTTTCAAGAACTCACATTTGTCTAATTGCATTTTCAATTTAGCCTCGCGTAACGTTTTAAAGACTTGTTTTAGATTGGAAACGTGTTCTTGCAAGGAAGTCGAAAACACGATAATGTCGTCCATATAGACTAGACAGATTTTGTTCCGAAGGTCCTTGAGGATGTGATCCATTACTCTTTGAAAACTTGCCGGTGTATTTTTCAACCCAAATGGCATACGAACATATTCGTAGTGCCCGTGCTCCACGTTGAAGGCAGTTTTTTCGATAGACTTTTCTTCCATTTCGATTTGGTGGAATCCAGATGCCAGATCCAGGGTGGTAAAATAATTGCATTTCCCCAATTTATCTAGGATGTCTTCTATATTCGCAATCGGGTATCGGTCGTCGATTGTTTTTTCGTTCAACTTCCTATAGTCTATCACAATGCGCCATTTTTTCTTTCCTGATGCGTCGGTCTTCTTTGGCACAATCCATATCGGGCTACTCCAAGCGGAGGATGATGGTCGAATAATTCCATCGGTAAGCATCTTCTGAATTTGCTTTTGGACTTCTTCTTTGTGGCAATGAGGAAAGCGATAAGATTTTGTATGTATTGGAATCTCATCTTTGGTCTTTATTTCATGTTTAATTTTATTAGTAAAAGGGAGTTTGTCATGTTCGTCATGGAAAATGTCCGCAAATTCTTTATAGAGTTTTAAAATAGCTCGCTTTCCTTCTATATTCATGTGGTCTGTCCTAATTTTGTCATAAATGTCTTTTGTCGAGTCATAATATTGAATGTTCGGTAGAGCGCTCTCGATATGGTAAAATTCGAAATATTCTTTTTCAATTCGGATAGCTTTGAAAGGTTCGTTCATCGTGACAGAAATTGTCCTATCTGTATTGTTGAAAACTTCAAAGGTAGCGCGATAGTTCGAAGCACAAGTCAAAGTTTCCGGTATAAATAGTCCATTGAAATTTTTATTAGTGATTATGATTTCGCCTTCGTTAATATTGACGGGATATTTTCGTACCAAACTTTCGAAAGGCGGTACCTCGAAAGTGAAAGAAGTTTCGTGGGGTTGTCTGTAAAAGAATGGTATTTGTACAAGGTCATTGTGCAGTAACTGATTGGTAAAATAGATATTCAAACCTAAGTTTTTCAATTCCTTTAATCCTAGAATACCGTCAAAAAATTCGTGGAACTGAATTTATACTGAAATTTGTCACAAAAATATTCTTTGAACTAACAGAATAATTTCTTTCGAGAATTTCAAGATAACAATGTACAATACAATATACTTATATATATACAATATATATATACAATATTCTTAGTCTTCTCACAGTAAGTTTTCAAACCGTGTAATATTTCACTCGAACAAGTGTCGTTGCCTTTTGAGATGGCAGCAAACTCTGATGAGTATCAGGTTTCGAAATGCGATTATATTTATTTGATGTTTTGTTAAGAAATTCGGATAAGTAGTAAAATGCTTCGAATGTGATCAATAATTACTAATCTATGTGACTTCTATAGTCAGTCCACCAATTTCGATTACGATAAAAGAAAAATGATGGATTGATTGAATTTAATAATCAATATTCAACAACTTTTTTCAAAAATCTTTACGATAAAGTCTTGAAGAAAAATGTTTGAAGGCAGAGAGGAATACTTGACTTACCACGATGGTGAAACAGGTAGTCTTTTTCTGGAGTCTGCAGCGACTGGGTCTGCTGGTCTCTGGGTGGGCGATCGAAGCTGTTCTTTCGATAACGGATAAACAGTTGAAACTGACGAAATTCGCGATCGATATTCTTCCGTTATCCTACCGACTGCGCCAATAAAGCTTTCGGGCCACGAGAAACTATTTTTAAAAAGACAAAATTTAACTTTACAACAAATAACTTTATTTGTACGGAGAGAGATGTGTCTCTTACAACGTCGCTAACAGAACTAAACTAATTATAAAGCATGGTCAATCATATTCGCATAAACCTAAGTCAGCACTACATAGAAGTACAAGCTAAGGGTTTCCTGAGGGTTTGTACATATAACTTGCATAACAGAATGGTTCTGGATGGGGCTTGTAAAGTCATCCGGAGTTCAGATCCCCTTCTCTGCATGGTCCGCGACCATGAAAAAGCAGGGATTGGAGCATTTCTTTTTGAGGCAGCAACCCGTGCGGCCGATGAACTCGGTCTCGTATTCGACACTGAACGGGCTAACCCAAACTCTGTCACCGAGTTGGGACCCGTTCAGCAAAAAGCTCACATCAAAGCTGCGGAGACAGAGGTCCTGCTACAGCTACATATGGATAAGCCAATGCATGGTGTCTTCTTTCACAATATCGAAAACATTGGATTATCCAAAAGCTTGACCTTTGCCTTCCTCAGGTCGAGTGAGCTAAAGTCAGAGACCGAGGGATTCATAATGGCTTGCCAAGATGGTGCCTTCAACACCCTTGTCTACCGTAGTCGCGTGATGGGTATAGACGTCCCTGACACCCGATGCAGGGCATGTCGTGGGGTACCTGAGACCGTAAAGCATTTGCTATCAGCATGCCCATGTTATGCGGTCTCAGCCTATATCCACAGGCATAACGCGGCGCTACGAGTGTTGTACTACCATCTACGACACTCGTACGGTATAGACGAGACACCGGTGTTGCCTTATGTTCCGGGGGATATTAAGTCTGTGGTGGAGAATGAGAGGTGCCGAATCTATTGGAACTACTCATTCCCCACCCTCAGGCAAATACAAGCCAATAAGCCTGATGTTGTCCTCCTCGACCACCAAAGTAAAACGATATTCGTCGTGGAGTTTTCCGCTCCAGGCGAAATGAATATCGTTCGAAAAGAAGAGGAAAAACGGACTAAATATCGAGATCTTCTCTTTGAACTCCGCAGGTTGTATCCGGACCATTCTGTCAAAATGGTGGTTCTGATCATAGGAGTCCTTGGTGGAATGATGGACACACTGCTCTCCAATTTGAAGATAATACCTGCTTGCCGTAATATGGCAGAAATCTTAGCAGCACGAATGCAGAAGGCCGTTATTCTTGGTTCGCTCCGTCTACTCAAGGCACATGATTCTCGGACCCAATAATCACTTACGTAGGGAGTGGTGGTTGGGGTTAACGAAACCAGCGCGCCTTCCGGATGGGTCGGAGCACCGGAGACAGGGCCTGACTGGTACACTCCTAAGGAGAAAATAATAATAATAATAATAATAATAATAATAATAATAATAATAATAATAATAATAATAATAATAATAATAATAATAATAATAATAATAATAATAATAATAATAATAATAATAATAATAATAATAATAATAATAATAATAATAATAATAATAATAATAATAATAATAATAATAATTTGATACAACATCGCATGAGTTAATCATGCATTTGCTCAGATGTCTTGAGGTACCCAATCAAATAGTGGGATGCATTGGACAACTGATGCCACTCTGGAGGACTCGCTTCACCATAAGATCTGGTAGAGACATAGTCCAAACAGAGCAGGTCATCATTAGAAGAGGCGTGTTTCAGGGAGACTCCCTCAGCCCTCTTCTCTTCTGCATCTCACTATTGCCATTGTCCGTTGTACTCAGGAATACCCGTGGGTACAACTGCGGCACCCCCAGCAACCGGAGGCATAAAGTCACCCATCTGTTTTACATGGATGACCTCAAATTATATGCCTCTGGAGAAAGGGACCTACATCAGTCCCTTAGGGTGGTGGAAGAGTACACGCATGCTATCGGAATGGAATTTGGGATCGACAAATGTGCCACGGTTCATCTCAAAAGAGGACGATGCGAGGAATACGGAGAGGATGTCCAGCTCGTAGACGGAAGCATCCTACATCATCTGGATGCCGGAGAGACGTATACTTACCTAGGGGTGGAGCAACGCCACTCCCAAGAGGTATTCACAGTTAAAAACTCTCTCCGCGGCAAGTATCAGCATAAACTCCGACAGATCTGGTCATCAGAACTGTCGGGGAAGAACAAAGTTGCTGCAACCAATATGCTTGCCGTTCCGATCCTTCTCTACTCTTTCGGAGTAATGAAGTGGACTAAGGAAGAGCTGCGACAACTCGACGTTAAAACTCGCAAAGTGATGCATCTCAATAGGTGCTTGCATCCTAAATCGTCCGTTCCACGGTTATACTTTCCCAGACAACGGGGAGGCCGTGGACTTTTGAGTTTGGAGTGTATGCATAACAGAATGGTTCTGGATGGGGCCTGTAAAGTCATCAGGAGTTCAGATCCCCTTCTCTGCATGGTCCGCGACCATGAAAAAGCCTGGATTGGAGCATTTCTTTTTAAGGCAGCAACCCGTGCGGCCGATGAACTCGGTCTCGTATTCGACACTGAACGGGCTAACCCAAACTCTGTCACCGAGTTGGGACCCGTTCAGCAAAAAGCTCACATCAAAGATGCGGAGACAGAGGTCCTGCTACAGCTACATATGGATAAGCCAATGCATGGTGTCTTCTTTCATAACATCGAAGACCTTGGCTTATCCAAAAGCTTGACCTTTGCCTTCCTCAGGGCGAGTGAGCTAAAGTCGGAGACCGAGGGATTCATAATGGCCTGCCAAGATGGTGTCTTCAACACCCTCGTCTACCGTAGTCGCGTGATGGGTATAGACGTCCCTGACACCCGATGCAGGGCATGTCGTGGGGCACCTGAGACCGTAATGCATTTGCTATCAGCATGCCCATCTTATGCGGTCTCAGCCTATATCCACAGGCATAACGCGGCGCTACGAGTGTTATACTACCATCTACGACACTCGTACGGTATAGACGAGACACCGGTGTTGCCTTATGTTCCGGGGGATATTGAGTCCGTGGTGGAGAATGAGAGGTGCCGGATCTATTGGAACTACTCATTCCCCACCCTCAGGCAAATACAAGCCAATAAGCCTGATGTTGTCCTCCTCGACCACCAAAGTAGAACGATATTCGTCATGGAGTTTTCCGCTCCAGGCGAAATGAATATCGTTCGATAAGAGGAGGAAAAACGGACTAAATATCGAGATCTTCTCTTTGAACTCCGCAGGTTATATCCGGACCATTCTGTCAAAATGGTGGTTCTGATCATAGGAGTCCTTGGTGGAATGATGGACACACTGCTCTCCAACTTGAAGATAATACCTGCTTGCCGTAATATGGCAGAAATCTTAGCAGCAAGAATGCAGAAGGCCGTCATCCTTGGTTCGCTCCGTCTACTCAGGGCACATGATTCTCGGACCCAATAGTCACTCACCCTACGGACGTAGGGAGTGGTTATTGGGGTTAACGACACCAGCGCGCCCTCCGGATGTATCGGAGCACCGGAGACAGGGCCTGACTGGTACATTCCCAACGGGAAAATAATAATAATAATAATAATAATAATAATAATAATAATAATAATAATAATAATAATAATAATAATAATAATAATAATAATAATAATAATAATAATAATAATAATAATAATAATAATAATAATAATAATAATAATAATAATAATAATAATAATAATAATGATAATAATAATAATAATAATAATGAATAGGCAGGGGGGTCAAACAACACCTAAGGCCCTGGTGAGTAGCGACACCACCTACCCGAGCAAAGGATGCAAAATCGGACCGGCAGCTAATGCGCATCCGGGAGGGAAAAAGCAACTTTCCCTCCGGTGTCGGCCGTGGGTTTACTGGGTTAACCCCCCAGTAAACTCTACTACTCGGTTCCCAACAATCGAGGAAGAGTCCCCCACAACCGACCCCCTCGGATTAGGGGTCAAAGGCAAGGTGGTGGGGCCAACGATGATTTGCCAAATGATGACGACCGCGATAACAACGGACGCTTTGAGTGGACGGACGAATTGAGGGACGGACTTCTGCATTGCTACGAGAGCAGTGAGCCCGCCCGGAGAGGATACATGGCGAGAATGCATGCTCTGTGGTGTGAGAGACACCCAGAGCATGCAGCGTTTTCCGCACAAAATCTCAGGGATTATGTATCCCATCTTCGGGTTCGAGGCTACGTTAGAGCTCCTCCTCAGCCGGTTATCGAAGTGGCAAATATGCCACGTGTCGGTTTGGCTGTGGAGGAGAATCGCATTGTTCCACTGATGGAGGATATCAGAACCCGCAGGGCGCTTCACAAAATGAAGCCCCTGAAGCCGCAAGAACTGGCACGGGTGGATGCGGAGATTGGCGATGTTCTTCCAGAAGAGGCTGACATCTGGCAGATCAATTCTGTCGTGTACGACGCCGCTCATGCTCTATCCCAAACAGAGAGGAGGGACACCACCGCTCTGGTAGGGAGGCATGAGCGACGTGTACACAAGATGGAAGCCAAGATCAAGTCGGCGAGACAACACGCGTCTCGTATCCAGTGTGTGGTGGACTTCGTGGCGGCCAATAGGCCTTTCACGCCCGCAGTGCGGCGAATTGCCGCAAAATTGAGACGAGCTCACCACACATTAAATCAAGGTGTGCTGTTTACCATCAAACAGCACTGCCTTGATAGGATACGAATGCTAGTGGCTGCAAAGAAGTCACTAGTGAGGCGGGCGAGAAGTATCGCGGAAAACATAAAGTTCCGCGATAAACCTTCTCGCTCATTCCAAGAGCCTCCACGTGTTGTCGATAACCCGCCGGCTGCAGATCGGGTGGAAACATTCTGGAAGGATATCTATGAGTATCCGCAACCACTCAACGTAGATACTCCAGCCCTAGCGCAGTTCGAAGCATTTTGCAGGAGGCTTCGGCAGCCTGAGCTCAATGATCTGCGCATTCCGATAACCACGGAAGAAGTACGAGGGGCCCTAAAAGGCTCTAAGAATTTCGCTGCTCCAGGCCCTGATGGGTTGAATAACTATTGGTGGAAAAAGTTTCCAACAACCCACCGCCATCTGGCCAGAGTTTTCAACTCATGGCTAGATGGGGAGCAGCAGATTCCGGAGTGGTTTGTCGAGGGGTGAACCGTGCTCATCCCCAAAAATGGAGATTTGTCTGATCCAAAGAATTACAGGCCGATAACTTGCTTGAATGCGTGTTATAAGGTGTTTACGCGCATCTTATACACGCGCATTCTCTCCGCAGTTGATCCGGTGTATGAACGGATAAATGAGCAAAGAGGGTCAAAGAAAGGGGTCGCCGGGTGCAAGGAGAACCTGCTCATCGATAGATGTATCACGCAGGACTCCGTGCAGTATAAGCGTAACCTTTCGATGGCCTGGATCGATTACCGCAAGGCATTTGATACAACATCACATGAGTTAATCATGCATTTGCTCAGATGCCTTGAGGTACCCGGTCAAATAGTGGGATGCATTGGACAACTGATGCCACTCTGGAGGACTCGTTTCACCATAAGATCTGGTAGAGACATAGTCCAAACAGAGCAGGTCATCAGTAGAAGAGGCGTGTTTCAGGGAGACTCCCTTAGCCCTCTTCTCTTCTGCATCTCACTATTGACATTGTCCGTTGCACTCAGGAATACCCGTGGGTACAACTGCGGAACCCCCAGCAACCGGAGGCATAATGTCACCCATCTATTTTACATGGATGACCTCAAATTGTATGCCTCTGGAGAAAGGGACCTACATCAGTCCCTTAGGGTGGTGGAAGAATATACGCATGCTATCGGTATGGAATTTGGGATCGACAAATGTGCCACGGTTCATCTCAAAAGAGGACGATGCGAGGAATACGGAGAGGATGTCCAGCTTGTAGACGGAAGCATCCTACATCATCTGGATGCCGGAGAGACTTATACCTACCTTGGGGTGGAACAACGCCGCTCCCAAGAGGTATTCGCAGTTAAAAACTCTCTCCGCGGCAAGTATCAGCATAAACTCCGACAGATCTGGTCATCAGAACTGTCGGGGAAGAACAAAGTTGCTGCAACTAATATGCTTGCCGTTCCGATCCTTCTTTACTCTTTCGGAGTGATGAAGTGGACTAAGGAAGAGCTGCGACAACTTGACGTTAAGACTCGCAAAATGATGCATCTCAATAGGAGCTTGCATCCTAAATCGTCCGTTCCACGGTTATACTTTCCCAGACAACGGGGAGGCCGTGGACTTTTGAGTTTGGAGTGTCTGCATAACAGAATGGTTCTGGATGGGGCCTGTAAAGTCATCAGGAGTTCAGATCCCCTTCTCTGCATGGTCCGCGACCATGAGAAAGCAGGGATTGGAGCATTCCTTTTTAAGGCAGCTACCCGTGCGGCCGATGAACTCGGTCTCGTTTTCGACACTGAACGGGCTAACCCAAACTCTGTCACCGAGTTGGGACCCGTTCAGCAAAAAGCTCACATAAAAGCTGCGGAGACAGAGGTCCTGCTACAGCTACATATGGATAAGCCAATGCATGGTGTCTTCTTTCACAACATCGAAGACCTTGGCTTATCCAAAAGCATGACCTTTGCCTTCCTCAGGTCAAGTGAGCTAAAGTCGGAGACCAAGGGATTCATAATGGCCTGCCAGGATGGTGTCTTCAACACCCTTGTCTACCGTAGTCGCGTTATGGGTATAGACGTCCCTGACACCCGATGCAGGGCATGTCGTGGGGCACCTGAGACCGTAATGCATTTGCTATCAGCATGCCCATCTTATGCGGTCTCAGCCTATATCCACAGGCATAACGCGGCGCTACGAGTGTTGTACTACCACCTACGACACTCGTACGGCATAGACGAGACACCGGTGTTGCCTTATGCTCCGGGGGATATTGAGTCCGTGGTGGAGAATGAGAGATGCCGAATCTATTGGAACTACTCATTCCCCACCCTCAGGCAAATACAAGCCAATAAGCCTGATGTTGTCCTCCTCGACCACCAAAGTAGAACGATATTCGTCATGGAGTTTTCCGCTCCAGGCGAAATGAATATCGTTCGAAAAGAGGAGGAAAAACGGACTAAATATCGAGAACTTCTCTTTGAACTCCGCAGGTTATATCCGGACCATTCTGTCAAAATGGTGGTTCTGATTATAGGAGTCCTTGGTGGAATGATGGACACACTGCTCTCTAACTTGAAGATAATACCAGCTTGCCGAAATATGGCAGAAATCTTAGCAGCAAGAATGCAGAAGGCCGTTATACTTGGTTCGCTCCGTCTACTCAGGGCACACGATTCTCGGACCCAATAATCACTCACCCTACGGACGTAGGGAGTGTTTATTGGGGTTAACGACACCAGCGCGCCCTCCGGATGGGTCGGAGCACCGGAGACAGGGTCTGACTGGTACACTCCTAGGATAATAATAATAATAATAATAATAATAATAATAATAATAATAATAATAATAATAATAATAATAATAATAATAATAATAATAATAATAATAATAATAATAATAATAATAATAATAATAATAATAATAATAATAATAATAATAATAATAATAATAATAATAATAATAATAATAATACTAATAATAATAATAATAAACGAGGATTTACCTGCTTATGACGACCGCGACGAACAAGGACGCTTTGAGTGGACTAATGAATTGAGGGATGACCTTCTGCGTTTTTACGAGAGTAGTGAGCCCGCCCGAAGGGGATACATGGCGAGAATGCATGCGCTGTGGTGCGAAAATCACCCAGAGCATGCCGCTTTCACCGCACAAAATCTCATGGATTATGTATCTCATCTTCGGGCTCGAGGCTATATCAGGGCCCCTCCTCAGCCGGCTAACGAACTGGCAGAAGTGGCAGTTCCACCACGAGTTGGTCTGGCACAGGAGGAACCTTTGATTGCACCGCCAATGGAAAATTTCAGAACACATAGGGTGCTTCACGTACCAAAGTACCTGAAGCCAGAACAACTAGCCCAAGTGGATGCAGAGGTTCGGGATGTCCTAATAGAAGAGGCTGATATCTGGCAAATTAACAGCGCTGTGTACAGAGCCGCTCAGTCGCTGACCCAAACGGAGAGAAGGAATCCCTTCTTGTCAGTTGGAAGGCACGAGCGACGAGTACAGAAGATGGAAGCCAAGATCAAGTCGGCGTGACAACACGCGTCTCGTATCCAATGTGTGATGGACTATATGGCAGCCAACAGTCTTTTCACGCCAGCAGTGCGCCGAATAGCGGCAAAATTTAGAAGAGCCCATCACACACTGAATCAAGGAGTGCTGTTGACTACCAAACAGCACTGCCTTGACAGGATACGAATGCTAGTGGCTGCAAAGAAGTCACTAGTGAGGCGATTTAGGAGCATCGCGGAAAACTCAAAATTCCGCGATAATCCTTCTCAATTATTCCAGAAGCCTCCGCGTGTTGTAGAAAATCCGCCGACCGCTGATCAGGTAGAAACCTTCTGGAAGGATATTTATGAACATCCGCAACCACTGAATGTAGACACTCCAGCCCTAGCGCAGTTTGAAGGATTCTGCGGAAGGCTTCAACAGCCAGAGCTCAATGAACTGCGCGACCCGATAACCCCGGAAGAAGTTCGACGATCCTTTGAGGGCTCGAAGAACTCAGCTGCACCAGGTCCGGATGGACTAGGGAACTACTGGTGGAAAAAATTTCCCAGCACCCACCAACATTTGGCCAGAGTTTTCAACTCATGGTTGAATGGTGAGCAGCAGATTCCCGCTTGGTTTGTCGAGGGGCGAACCGTGCTGATCCCAAAAACGGGAGATTTGTCGGAACCGAAATACTACAGGCCGATAACATGCCTGAACGCATGTTATAAGATGTTCACCCGCATTTTGTTAATGCGAATACTCACCGCAGTTGAACACGTGTACGAACGGATATATGAGCAAAGAGGGTCAAAGAAAGGGGTCGCTGGATGCAAGGAGAATCTGCTCATCGATAGATGTATTACGCAGGACTCCACGCAGTATAAGCGTAACCTTTCGATGGCCTGGATCGACTATCGCAAGGCATTTGACACGACATCGCATGAGCTAATCATGCACGTTCTTCGATGCCTTGTGATACCCGATCAAATAGTGAGATGCATTGAACAACTGATGCCACTCTGGAGGACTCGCTTCACTGTAACATCAGGTCAAGCTAGAGTCCAAACAGATCAGGTTATCTTCAGAAGGGGAGTGTTTCAGGGAGATTCTCTTAGCCCCCTTCTCTTTTGCATCTCACTATTGCCATTGTCCGTTGCCCTCAGAAAAACACGTGGATACTACTGCGGCACCCCCAGCAACCGGAGGCATGAAGTGACTCATCTATTCTACATGGATGATCTTAAGCTTTATGCCTCAGGTGAAAAGGACCTACGTCAGTCTTTGAGGGTGGTGGAGGAGTATACGCAGGCCATCGGCATGGAATTTGGGATCGACAAATGTGCAACGGTTCATCTCAAAAGAGTACGATGCGACGATTACGGAGAAGACGTCCAGCTCATAGACGGAAGCATCCTACGTCATCTGGGTGCCGGAGAGACGTATACCTACTTGGGAGTGGAACAACACCACTCTCAAGAAGTTATAACTGTCAAAAACTCTCTCCGCGGCAAGTATCAGCACAAACTCCGACAGATCTGGTCATCAGAACTGTCGGGAAAGAACAAAGTTGCTGCCACAAATATGCATGCCGTTCCGATCTTACTCTACTCCTTCGGAGTAATGAAGTGGACTCAGGAGGAGCTGCGACAACTCGACGTAAAGACTCGCAAGATGATGCACCTATACAGGAGCTTGCATCCCAAATCGTCCGTTCCTCGGTTATATCTCCACCGACAACAAGGAGGACGAGGACTTTTGAGTTTGGAGTGTCTTCACAACAGAATGGTATTGGATGGAGCATGTAAAGTAATCAGGAGTTTGGACCCCCTTCTCTGCATGGTCCGTGACCATGAAAACGCAGGGATTGGCGTTCCTCTTTAATGCAGCAGCTCGTGCGGCTGATGAACTCGGTCTCAGTTTCGACACCAAACGGCGTGATCCGAACTCTGTCACAGAATTGGCACCCGTTCGGCAAAAAGCCCATGTAAAGGCCGCAGAAAATGCAGCTCTTCTGCAGCTGCATAGGGATAAGCCTTTGCATGGGGTCTTCTTCAGAAACGTTGAAGACCTTGGCTTATCCAAGAACTTGACCTACGCCTTCCTTAGGTCAAGTGGGCTGAAGTCGGAGACCGAGGGATTCATAATGGCCTGCCAAGATGGTGTCTTCAACACCTTGGTCTACCGAAGCCACGTGATGGGTATAGAGGTCCCTGATATTAGATGCAGGGCCTGCCGTCAGGCGCCTGAGACCATTATGCATTTGCTGTCAGCATGTCCAGCATATGCGGTCTCAGCCTATATCCACAGACATAACGCGGCTCTACGAGTGTTATATTACCACCTTCGACACTCGTACGTAAGAACTCTCTCCGCGGCAAGTATCAGCATAAACTCCGACAGATCTGGTCATCAGAACTGTCGGGGAAGAACAAAGTTGCTGCAACCAATATGCTTGCCGTTCCGATCCTTCTCTACTCTTTCGGAGTAATGAAGTGGACTAAGGAAGAGCTGCGACAACTCGACGTTAAAACTCGCAAAGTGATGTATCTCAATAGGTGCTTGCATCCTAAATCGTCCGTTCCACGGTTATACTTTCCCAGACAACGGGGAGGCCGTGGACTTTTGAGTTTGGAGTGTATGCATAACAGAATGGTTCTGGATGGGGCCTGTAAAGTCATCAGGAGTTCAGATCCCCTTCTCTGCATGGTCCACGACCATGAAAAAGCAGGGATTGGAGCATTTCTTTTTAAGGCAGCAACCCGTGCGGCCGATGAACTCGGTCTCGTATTCGACACTGAACGGGCTAACCCAAACTCTGTCACCGAGTTGGGACCCGTTCAGCAAAAAGCTCACATCAAAGCTTCGGAGACAGAGGTCCTGCTACAGCTACATATGGATAAGCCAATGCATGGTGTCTTCTTTCACAACATCGAAGACATTGGCTTATCCAAAAGCTTGACCTTTGCCTTCCTTAGGTCGAGTGAGCTAAAGTCGGAGACCGAGGGATTCATAATGGCTTGCCAGGATGGTGTCTTCAACACTCTTGTCTACCGTAGTCGCGTGATGGGTATAGACGTCCCTGACACCCGATGCAGAGCATGTCGTGGGGCACCTGAGACCGTGATGCATCTGCTATCAGCATGCCCATGTTATGCGGTCTCAGCCTATATCCACAGGCATAACGCGGCTCTACGCGTGTTGTACTACCATCTACGACACTCGTACGGTATAGACGAGACACCGGTGTTGCCTTATGTTCCGGGGGATATTGAGTCCGTGGTGGAGAATGAGAGGTGCCGAATCTATTGGAACTACTCATTCCCCACCCTCAGGCAAATACAAGCCAATAAGCCTGATGTTGTCCTCCTCGACCACCAAAGTAAAACGATATTCGTCGTGGAGTTTTCCGCTCCAGGCGAAATGAATATCGTTCGAAAAGAGGAGGAAAAATGGACTAAATATCGAGATCTTCTCTTTGAACTCCGCAGGTTGTATCCGGACCATTCTGTCAAAATGGTGGTTCTGATCATAGGAGTCCTTGGTGGAATGATGGACACACTGCTCTCCAATTTGAAGATAATAGCTGCTTGCCGTAATATGGCAGAAATCTTAGCAGCACGAATGCAGAAGTCCGTTATTCTTGGTTCGCTCCGTCTGCTCAGGGCACATGATTCTCGGACCCAATAATCACTCACCCTACGGACGTGGGGAGTGGTTGTTGGGGTTAACGACACCAGCGCGCCCTCCGGATGGGTCGGAGCACCGGAGACAGGGCCTGACTGGTACACTCCTAAGGAGAAAAAATAATAATAATAATAATAATAATAATAATAATAATAATAATAATAATAATAATAATAATAATAATAATAATAATAATAATAATAATAATAATAATAATAATAATAATAATAATAATAATAATAATAATAATAATAATAATAATAATAATAATAATAATAATAATAATAATAATAATAATAATAATAATAATAATAATAATAATAATAATAATAATAATAATAATAATAATAATAATAATAATAATAATAATAATAATAATAATAATAATAATAATAATAATAATAATAATAATAATAATAATAATAATAATAATAATTATAATAATAATAATAATAATAATAATAAGAATATACGCATGCTATCGGAATGGAATTTGGGATCGACAAATGTGCCACGGTTCATCTCAAAAGAGGACGATGCGAGGAATACGGAGAGGATGTCCAGCTCGTAGACGGAAGCATCCTACATCATCTGGATGCCGGAGAGACTTATACTTACCTAGGGGTGGCGCAACGCCGCTCCCAAGAGGTAATCACAGTTGAGAACTCTCTCCGCGGCAAGTATTAGCATAAACTCCGACCGATCTGGTCATCAGAACTGTCGGGGAAGAACAAAGTTGCTGCAACTAATATGCTTGCCGTTCCGATCTTCTCTACTCCTTCGAAGTGATGAAGTGGACTCAGGAAGAGCTGCGACAATTCGACGTAAAAACTCGCAAAATGATGCATCTCAATAGGAGCTTGCATCCTAAATCGTCCGTTCCACGGTTATACTTTCCCAGACAACGGGGAGGCCATGGACTTTTGAGTTTGGAGTGTCTGCATAACAGAATGGTTCTGGATGGGGCCTGTAAAGTCATCAGGAGTTCAGATCCCCTTCTCTGCATGGTCCGCGACCATGAAAAAGCAGGGATTGGAGCATTTCTCTTTAAGGCAGCAACCCGTGCAGCCGATGAACTTGGTCTCGTATTCGACACTGAACGGGCTAACCCAAACTCTGTCACCGAGTTGGGACCCGTTCGGCTAAAAGCTCACATTAAAGCTGCGGAGAGGTCCTCCTACAGCTGCATACAAATAAGCCAATGCATGGTGTCTTCTTCAACAACATCGAAGACCTTGGCTTATCCAAAAGCTTGACCTTTTCCTTCCTCAGTTCGAGTGAGCTAAAGTCGGAGACCGAGGGATTCATAATGGCCTGCCAGGATGGTGTCTTCAACACCCTCGTCTACCGTAGTCGCGTGATGGGTATAGACGTCCCTGACACCCGATGCAGGGCATGTCGTGGGGCACCTGAGACCGTAATGCATCTGCTATCAGCATGCCCATGTTATGCGGTCTCAGCCTATATCCACAGGCATAACGCGGCGCTACGAGTGTTGTACTACCACCTACGACACTCGTACGGTATAGACGAGACACCGGTGTTGCCTTATGCTCCGGGGGATATTGAGTCCGTGGTAGAGAATGAGAGATGCCGAATCTATTGGAACTACTCATTCCCCACCCTCAGGCAAATACAAGCCAATAAGCCTGATGCTGTCCTCCTCGACCACCAAAGTAGAACGATATTCGTCATGGAGTTTTCCGCTCCAGGCGAAATGAATATCGTTCGAAAAGAGGAGGAAAAACGGACTAAATATCGAGATCTTCTCTTTGAACTCCGCAGGTTATATCCGGACCATTCTGTCAAAATGGTGGTTATAGGAGTCCTTGGTGGAATGATGGACACACTGCTCTCTAACTTGAAGATTATACCGGCTTGCCGTAATATGGCAGAATTCCTAGCAGCAAGAATGCAGAAGGCCGTTATCCTTGGTTCGCTCCGTCTACTCAGGGCACACGATTCTCGGACCCAATAGTCACTCACCCTACGGACGTAGGGAGTGGTTATTGGGGTTAACGACACCAGCGCGCCCTCCGGATGAGTCGGAGCACCGGAGACTGGGCCTGACTGGTACACTCCTAAGGAGAAAAAATAATAATAATAATAATAAATAGGCAGGGAGGTCAACCAACACCTAAGGACCTGGTAAGATGCGACACCACCTACCCGAGCAAAGGATGCAAAATCGGACCTGCAGCTCATGCGCATCCGGGAGGGAAAAGGCATCTTTCCCTCCGGTGTCGGCCGTGGGTTTACTGGGTTAAGCCCCCAGTAAACCCTTTTACTCAGTTCCAAATAATCGGGGAAGAGGTCCCCACAACCGACCCCCTCGGATTAGGGGTCAAAGGCAATGTGGTGGGGCCAACAACGATGATTTGCCAAATGACGACAACGGCAATGCCAACGGACGCTTTGAGTGGACGGATAGATTAAGGGATGGACTTCTGTATTGCTATGAGAGCAGTGAGCCCGCCCGGAGAGGATACATGGCAAGGATGCATGCGCTTTGGTTTGAGAGACACCCAGAGCATGACGCCGTTTCCGCCCAAAATCTCAGGGATTATGTATCCTATATCCGTGCTCGAGGCTATGTTAGAGCTTCTCCTCAGCCGGTTAACGAAGTGGCAGATATGCCACGTGTCGGTCTGCTTGAATGCGTGCTATAAGTTGTTTACGCGCATCCTATACATGTGCATTCTCTCCGCAGTTGATCCGGTGTATGAGCGGATATATGAGCAAAGAGGGTCAAAGAAAGGGGTCGCCGGCTGCAAGGAGAACCTGCTCATCGAAGGATGTATCACGCAGGACTCCGTGCAGTATAAGCGTAACCTTTCGATCGATTACCGCAAGTCATTTGATACAATACAACATCGCATGAGTTAATCATGCATTTGCTCAGATGTCTTGAGGTACCCGATCAAATAGTGGGATGCATTGGACAACTGATGCCACTCTGGAGGACGCGCTTCACCATAAGATCTGGTAGAGACATAGTCCAAACAGAGCAGGTCATCATTAAAAGAGGCGTGTTTCAGGGAGACTCCCTCAGCCCTCTTCTCTTTTGCATCTCACTATTGCCATTGTCCGTTGTACTCAGGAATACCAGTGGGTACAGCTGCGGCACCTCCAGCAACCGGAGGCATAAAGTCACCCATCTGTTTTACATGGATTATATTTCTCTGGAGAAAGAGACCTACATCAGTCCCTAAGGGTGGTGGAAGAGTACACGCATGCTATCGGAATGGAATTTGGTATCGACAAATGTGCCACGGTTCATCTCAAAAGGGGACGATGCGAGGAATACGGAGAGGATGTCCAGCTCGTAGACGGAAGCATCCTACATCATCTGGATGCCGGAGAGACGTATACATACCTAGGGGTGGAGCAACGCCGCTCACAAGAGGTATTCACAGTTAAGAACTCTCTCCGCGGCAAGTATCAGCATAAACTCCGACAGATCTGGTCATCAGAACTGTCGGGGAAGAACAAAGTTGCTGCAACCAATATGCTTGCCGTTCCGATCCTTCTCTACTCTTTCGGAGTGATGAAGTGGACTAAGGAAGAGGTGCGACAACTCGACGTTAAAACTCGCAAAGTGATGCATCTCAATAGGAACTTGCATCCCAAATCGTCCGTTCCACGGTTATACTTTCCCAGACAACGGGGAGGCCGTGGACTTTTGAGTCTGGAGTGTATGCATAACAGAATGGGTCTGGATGGGGCCTGTGAAGTCATCAGGAGTTCAGATCCCCTTCTCTGCATGGTCCGCGACCATGAAAAAGCAGGGATTGGAGAATTTCTTTTTAAGGCAGCAACCCGTGCGGCCGATGAACTCGGTCTCGTATTCGACACTGAACGGGCTAACCCAAACTCTGTCACCGAGTTGGGACCCGTTCAGCAAAAAGCTCACATCAAAGCTGCGGAGACAGAGGTCCTGCTACAGCTACATATGGA
Organism: Chrysolina oricalcia; assembly: GCA_944452925.2. NCBI lineage: Eukaryota > Metazoa > Arthropoda > Insecta > Coleoptera > Chrysomelidae > Chrysolina > Chrysolina oricalcia. The sequence goes on from OX101818.2 coordinate 36,786,801, forward strand.
TAAGCCAATGCATGGTGTCTTCTTTCACAACATCGAAGACCTTGGCTTATCCAAAAGCTTGACCTTTGCCTTCCTCAGGTCGAGTGAGCTAAAGTCGGAGACCGAGGGATTCATAATGGCCTGCCAGGATGGTGTCTTCAACACCCTCGTCTACCGTAGTCGCGTGATGGGTATAGACGTCCCTGACACCCGATGCAGGGCATGTCGTGGGGCACCTAAGACCGTAATGCATTTGCTATCAGCATGCCCATCTTATGCGGTCTCAGTCTATATCCACAGGCATAACGCGGCGCTACGAGTGTTATACCACCATCTACGACACTCGTACGGTATAGACGAGACACCGGTGTTGCCTTATGTTCCGGGGGATATTGAGTCCGTGGTGGAGAATGAGAGGTGCCGGATCTATTGGAACTATTCATTCCCCACCCTCAGGCAAATACAAGCCAATAAGCCTGATGTTGTCCTCTTCGACCACCAAAGTAGATCGATATCCGTCATGGAGTTTTCCGCTCCAGGCGAAATGAATATCGTTCGAAAAGAGGAGGAAAAACGGACTAAATATCGAGATCTTCTCTTTGAACTCCGTAGGTTATATCCGGACCATTCTGTCAAAATGGTGGTTCTGATCATAGGAGTCCTTGGTGGAATGATGGACACACTGCTCTCCAACTTGAAGATAATACCTGCTTGCCGTAATATGGCAGAAATCTTAGCAGCGCGAATGCAGAAGGCCGTCATCCTTGGTTCGCTCCGTCTACTCAGGGCACATGATTCTCGGACCCAATAGTCACTCACCCTACGGACGTAGGGAGTGGTTATTGGGGTTAACGACACCAGCGCGCCCTCCGGATGTATCGGAGCACCGGAGACAGGGCCTGACTGGTACATTACCAACGGAAAAAAAAAAAAAAAAATAATAATAATAATAATAATAATAATAATAATAATAATAATAATAATAATAATAATAATAATAATAATAATAATAATAATAATAATAATAATAATAATAATAATAATAATAATAATAATAATAATAATAATAATGATAATGATAATAATAATAATAATAATTCATTCCCCACCCTCAGGCAAATACAAGCCAATAAGCCTGATGTTGTCCTCCTCGACCACCAAAGTAGAACGATATTCGTCATGGAGTTTTCCGCTCCAGGCGAAATGAATATCGTTCGAAAAGAGGAGGAAAAACGGACTAAATATCGAGATCTTCTCTTTGAACTCCGCAGGTTATATCCGGACCATTCTGTCAAAATGGTGGTTCTGATTATAGGAGTCCTTGGTGGAATGATGGACACACTGCTCTCTAACTTGAAGATAATACCAGCTTGCCGAAATATGGCAGAAATCTTAGCAGCAAGAATGCAGAAGGCCGTTATACTTGGTTCGCTCCGTCTACTCAGGGCACACGATTCTCGGACCCAATAATCACTCACCCTACGGACGTAGGGAGTGTTTATTGGGGTTAACGACACCAGCGCGCCCTCCGGATTGGTCGGAGCACCGGAGACAGGGCCTGACTGGTACACTCCTAGGAGAAAAAAAAAAAAAAATAATAATAATAATAATAATAATAATAATAATAATAATAATAATAATAATAATAATAATAATAATAATAATGATAATAATAATAATAATAATAATAATAATAATAATAATAATTATAATAATAATAATAGGGTGGTGGAAGAGTACACGCATGCTATCGGAATGGAATTTGGGATCGACAAATGTGCCACGGTTCATCTCAAAAGAGGACGATGCGAGGAATACGGAGAGGATGTCCAGCTCGTAGACGGAAGCATCCTACATCATCTGGATGCCGGAGAGACGTATACTTACCTAGGGGTGGAGCAACGCCACTCCCAAGAGGTATTCACAGTTAAGAACTCTCTCCGCGGCAAATATCAGCATAAACTCCGACAGATCTGGTCATCAGAACTGTCGGGGAAGAACAAAGTTGCTGCAACCAATATGCTTGCCGTTCCGATCCTTCTCTACTCTTTCGGAGTAATGAAGTGGACTAAGGAAGAACTGCGACAACTCGACGTTAAAACTCGCAAAGTGATGCATCTCAATAGGTGCTTGCATCCTAAATCGTCCGTTCCACGGTTATACTTTCCCAGACAACGGGGAGGCCGTGGACTTTTGAGTTTGGAGTGTATGCATAACAGAATGGTTCTGGATGGGGCCTGTAAAGTCATCAGGAGTTCAGATCCCCTTCTCTGCATGGTCCGCGACCATGAAAAAGCAGGGATTGGAGCATTTCTTTTTAAGGCAGCAACCCGTGCGGCCGATGAACTCGGTCTCGTATTCGACACTGAACGGGCTAACCCAAACTCTGTCACCGAGTTGGAACCCGTTCAGCAAAAAGCTCACATCAAAGCTGCGGAGACAGAGGTCCTGCTACAGCTACATATGGATAAGCCAATGCATGGTGTCTTCTTTCACAAAATCGAAGACCTTGGCTTATCCAAAACCTTGACCTTTGCCTTCCTCAGGGCGAGTGAGCTAAAGTCGGAGACCGAGGGATTCATAATGGCCTGCCAGGATGGTGTCTTCACCCTCGTCTACCGTAGTCGCGTGATGGGTATAGACGTCCCTGACACCCGATGCAGGGCATGTCGTGGGGCACCTGAGACCGTAATGCATTTGCTATCAGCATGCCCATCTTATGCGTTCTCAGCCTATATCCACAGGCATAACGCGGCGCTACGAGTGTTATACTACCATCTACGACACTCGTACGGTATAGACGAGACACCGGTGTTGCCTTATGTTCCGGGGGATATTGAGTCCGTGGTGGAGAATGAGAGGTGCCGGATCTATTGGAACTACTCATTCCCCACCCTCAGGCAAATACAAGCCAATAAGCCTGATGTTGTCCTCCTCGACCACCAAAGTAGAACGATATTCGTCATGGAGTTTTCCGCTCCAGGCGAAATGAATATCGTTCGAAAAGAGGAGGAAAAACGGACTAAATATCGAGATCTTCTCTTTGAACTCCGCAGGTTATATCCGGACCATTCTGTCAAAATGGTGGTTCTGATCATAGGAGTCCTTGGTGGAATGATGGACACACTGAAGATAATACCTGCTTGCCGTAATATGGCAGAAATCTTAGCAGCAAGAATGCAGAAGGCCGTCATCCTTGGTTCGCTCCGTCTACTCAGGACACATGATTCTCGGACCCAATAGTCACTCACCCTACGGACGTAGGGAGTGGTTATTGGGGTTAACGACACCAGCGCGCCCTCCGGATGTATCGGAGCACCGGAGACAGGGCCTGACTGGTACATTCCCAACGGAAAAAAAAAAAAAAAATAATAATAATAATAATAATAATAATAATAATAATAATAATAATAATAGTAATAATAATAATAATAATAATAATAATAATAATAATAATAATAATAATAATAATAATAATAATAATAATAATAATAATAATAATAATAATAATAATTAGGCAGGGGGGTCAACCAACACCTAAGGCCCTGGTGAGTAGCGACACCACCTACCCGAGCAAAGGATGCAAAATCGGACCGGCAGCTCATGCGCATCCGGGAGGGAAAAATCATCTTTCCCTCCGGTGTCGGCCGTGGGTTTACTGGGTTAACCCCCCAGTAAACTCTACTACTCGGTTCCAAACGATCGAGGAAGAGGCCCCCACAACCGACCCCCTCGGATTAGGGGTCATAGGCAAGGTGGTGGGGCCAACGACGATTTGCCAAACGATGACGACCGCGATAACAACGGACGCTTTGAGTGGACGGACGAATTAAGGGACGGACTTCTGCATTGCTACGAGAGCAGTGAGCCCGCCCGGAGAGGATACATGGCGAGAATGCATGCTCTGTGGTGTGAGAGACACCCAGAGCATGCAGCGTTTTCCGCACAAAATCTCAGGGATTATGTATCCCATCTTCGGGCTCGAGGCTACGTTAGAGCTCCTCCTCAGCCAGTTATCGAAGTGGCAGATATGCCACGTGTCGGTTTGGCTGTGGAGGAGAATCGCATTGTTCCACTGATGGAGGATATCAGAACCCACAGGGCGCTTCACAATATGAAGCCCCTGAAGCCGCAAGAACTGGCACGGGTAGATGCGGAGATTGGCGATGTTCTTCCAGAAGAGGCTGACATCTGGCAGATCAATTCTGTCGTGTACGACGCCGCTCATGCTCTATCCCAAACGGAGAGGAGGGACACCACCGCTCTGTTAGGGAGGCATGAACGACGTGTACACAAGATGGAAGCCAAGATCAAGTCGGCGAGACAACACGCGTCTCGTATCCAGTGTGTGGTGGACTTCGTGGCGGCCAATAGGCCTTTCACGCCCGCAGTGCGGCGAATTGCCGCAAAACTGAGACGAGCTCACCACACATTAAATCAAGGTGTGCTGTTCACCATCAAACAGCACTGCCTTGATAGGATACGAATGCTAGTGGCTGCAAGGAAGTCACTAGTGAGGCGGGCGAGAGGTATCGCGGAAAACATAAAGTTCCGCGATAAACCTTCTCGCTTAATCCAAGAGCCTCCACGTGTTGTCGATAACCCACCGGCTGCAGATCGGGTAGAAACATTCTGGAAGAATATCTATGAGTATCCGCAACCACTCAATGTAGATACTCCAGCCCTAGCGCAGTTCGAAGCATTTTGCAGGAGGCTTCGGCAGCCTGAGCTCAATGATCTGCGCATTCCGATAACCACGGAAGAAGTACGGGGGGCCCTAAAAGGCTCTAAGAATTTCGCTGCTCCAGGCCCTGATGGGTTGAATAACTATTGGTGGAAAAAGTTTCAAACAACCCACCGCCATCTGGCCAGAGTTTTCAACTCATGGCTAGATGGGGAGCAGCAGATTCCAGAGTGGTTTGTCGAGGGGCGAACCGTGCTTATCCCCAAAAACGGAGATTTGTCTGATCCAAAGAATTACAGGCCGATAACATGCTTGAATGCGTGTTATAAGGTGTTTACGCGCATCTTATACACGCGCATTCTCTCCGCAGTTGATCCGGTGTATGAACGGATAAATGAGCAAAGAGGGTCAAAGAAAGGGGTCGCCGGGTGCAAGGAGAACCTGCTCATCGATAGATGTATCACGCAGGACTCCGTGCAGTATAAGCGTAACCTTTCGATGGCCTGGATCGATTACCGCAAGGCATTTGATACAACATCACATGAGTTAATCATGCATCTGCTCAGATGCCTTGAGGTACCCGGTCAAATAGTGGGATGCATTGGACAACTGATGCCGTTCTGGAGGACTCGCTTCACCATAAGATCTGGTAGAGACATAGTCCAAACAGAGCAGGTCATCATTAGAAGAGGTGTGTTTCAGGGAGACTCCCTTAGCCCTCTTCTCTTCTGCATCTCACTATTGCCATTGTCCGTTGCGCTCAGGAATACCCGTGGGTACAACTGCGGCACCCCCAGCAACCGGAGGCATAATGTCACCCATCTGTTTTACATGGATGACCTCAAATTGTATGCCTCTGGAGAAAGGGACCTACATCAGTCCCTTAGGGTGGTGGAAAAATATACGCATGCTATCGGTATGGAATTTGGGATCGACAAATGTGCCACGGTTCATCTCAAAAGAGGACGATGCGAGGAATATGGAGAGGATGTCCAGCTCGTAGACGGAAGCATCCTACATCATCTGGATGCCGGAGAGACTTATACCTACCTTGGGGTGGAACAACGCCGCTCCCAAGAGGTATTTGCAGTTAAAAACTCTCTCCGCGGCAAGTATCAGCATAAACTCCGACAGATCTGGTCATCAGAACTGTCGGGGAAGAACAAAGTTGCTGCAACTAATATGCTTGCCGTTCCGATCCTTCTTTACTCTTTCGGAGTGATGAAGTGGACTAAGGAAGAGCTGCGACAACTTGACGTTAAGACTCGCAAAATGATGCATCTCAATAGGAGCTTGCATCCTAAATCGTCCGTTCCACGGTTATACTTTTCCAGACAACGGGGAGGCCGTGGACTTTTGAGTTTGGAGTGTCTGCATAACAGAATGGTTCTGGATGGGGCCTGTAAAGTCATCAAGAGTTCAGATCCCCTTCTCTGCATGGTCCGCGACCATGAGAAAGCAGGGATTGGAGCATTCCTTTTTAAGGCAGCTACCCGTGCGGCCGATGAACTCGGTCTCGTTTTCGACACTGAACGGGCTAACCCAAACTCTGTCACCGAGTTGGGACCCGTTCAGCAAAAAGCTCAGATAAAAGCTGCGGAGACAGAGGTCCTGCTACAGCTACATATGGATAAGCCAATGCATGGTGTCTTCTTTCATAACATCGAAGACCTTGGCTTATCCAAAAGCTTGACCTTTGCCTTCCTCAGGTCGAGTGAGCTAAAGTCGGAGACCGAGGGATTCATAATGGCCTGCCAGGATGGTGTCTTCAACACCCTTGTCTACCGTAGTCGCGTGATGGGTATAGACGTCCCTGACACCCGATGCAGGGCATGTCGTGGGGCACCTGAGACCGTAATGCATTTGCTATCAGCATGCCCATCTTATGCGGTCTCAGCCTATATCCACAGGCATAACGCGGCGCTACGAGTGTTGTACTACCACCTACGACACTCGTACGGTATAGACGAGACACCGGTGTTGCCTTATGCTCCGGGGGATATTGAGTCCGTGGTGGAGAATGAGAGATGCCGAATCTATTGGAACTACTCATTCCCCACCCTTAGGCAAATACAAGCCAATAAGCCTGATGTTGTCCTCCTCGACCACCAAAGTAGAACGATATTCGTCATGGAGTTTTCCGCTCCAGGCGAAATTAATATCGTTCGAAAAGAGGAGGAAAAACGGACTAAATATCGAGATCTTCTCTTTGAACTCCGCAGGTTATATCCGGACCATTCTGTCAAAATGGTGGTTCTGATCATAGGAGTCCTTGGTGGAATGATGGACACACTGCTCTCCAATTTGAAAATAATACCTGCTTGCCGTAATATGGCAGAAATCTTAGCAGCAAGAATGCAGAAGGCCGTTATACTTGGTTCGCTTCGTCTACTCAGGGCACACGATTCTCGGACCCAATAATCACTCACCCTACGGATGTAGGGAGTGGTTATTGGGGTTAACGACACCAGCGCGCCCTCCGGATGGGTCGGAGCACCGGAGACAATGCCTGACTGGTACACTCCTGAGGAGAAAAAATAATAATAATAATAATAATAATAATAATAATAATAATAATAATAATAATAATAATAATAATAATAATAATAATAATAATAATAATAATAATAATAATAATAATAATAATAATAATAATAATAATAATAATAATAATAATAATAATAATAATAATAATAATAATAATAATAATAATAATAATAATAATAATAATAATAATAATAATAATAATAATAATAATAAAAGGCAGGGGGGTCAACCAACACCTAAGGCCCTGGTGAGTAGCGACACCACCTACCCGAGCAAAGGATGCAAAATCGGACCGGCAGCTCATGCGCATCCGGGAGGGAAAAAGCATCTTTCCCTCCGGTGTCGGCCGTGGGTTTACTGGGTTAACCCCCCAGTAAACTCTACTACTCGGTTCCAAACGATCGAGGAAGAGGCCCCCACAACCGACCCCCTCGGATTAGGGGTCATAGGCAAGGTGGTGGGGCCAACGACGATTTGCCAAACGATGACGACCGCGATAACAACGGACGCTTTGAGTGGACGGACGAATTAAGGGACGGACTTCTGCATTGCTACGAGAGCAGTGAGCCCGCCCGGAGAGGATACATGGCGAGAATGCATGCTCTGTGGTGTGAGAGACACCCAGAGCATGCAGCGTTTTCCGCACAAAATCTCAGGGATCATGTATCCCATCTTCGGGCTCGAGGCTACGTTAGAGCTCCTCCTCAGCCAGTTATCGAAGTGGCAGATATGCCACGTGTCGGTTTGGCTGTGGAGGAGAATCGCATTGTTCCACTGATGGAGGATATCAGAACCCGCAGGGCGCTTCACAATATGAAGCCCCTGAAGCCGCAAGAACTGGCACGGGTGGATGCGGAGATTGGCGATGTTCTTCCAGAAGAGGCTGACATCTGGCAGATCAATTCTGTCGTGTACGACGCCGCACATGCTCTATCCCAAACGGAAAGGAGGGACACCACCGCTCTGTTAGGGAGGCATGAACGACGTGTACACAAGATGGAAGCCAAGATCAAGTCGGCGAGACAACACGCGTCTCGTATCCAGTGTGTGGTGGACTTCGTGGCGGCCAATAGGCCTTTCACGCCCGCAGTGCGGCGAATTGCCGCAAAACTGAGACGAGCTCACCACACATTAAATCAAGGTGTGCTGTTCACCATCAAACAGCACTGCCTTGATAGGATACGAATGCTAGTGGCTGCAAAGAAGTCACTAGTGAGGCGGGCGAGAGGTATCGCGGAAAACATAAAGTTCCGCGATAAACCTTCTCGCTTATTCCAAGAGCCTCCACGTGTTGTCGATAACCCGCCGGCTGCAGATCGGGTGGAAACATTCTGGAAGAATATCTATGAGTATCCGCAACCACTCAATGTAGATACTCCAGCCCTAGCGCAGTTCGAAGCATTTTGCAGGAGGCTTCGGCAGCCTGAGCTCAATGATCTGCGCATTCCGATAACCACGGAAGAAGTACGAGGGGCCCTAAAAGGCTCTAAGAATTTCGCTGCTCCAGGCCCTGATGGGTTGAATAACTATTGGTGGAAAAAGTTTCCAACAACCCACCGCCATCTGGCCAGAGTTTTCAACTCATGGCTAGATGGGGAGCAGCAGATTCCAGAGTGGTTTGTCGAGGGGCGAACCGTGCTCATCCCCAAAAACGGAGATTTGTCTGATCCAAAGAATTACAGGCCGATAACATGCTTGAATGCGTGTTATAAGGTGTTTACGCGCATCTTATACACGCGCATTCTCTCCGCAGTTGATCCGGTGTATGAACGGATAAATGAGCAAAGAGGGTCAAAGAAAGGGGTCGCCGGGTGCAAGGAGAACCTGCTCATCGATAGATGTATCACGCAGGACTCCGTGCAGTATAAGCGTAACCTTTCGATGGCCTGGATCGATTACCGCAAGGCATTTGATACAACATCACATGAGTTAATCATGCATTTGCTCAGATGCCTTGAGGTACCCGGTCAAATAGTGGGATGCATTGGACAACTGATGCCGCTCTGGAGGACTCGCTTCACCATAAGATCTGGTAGAGACATAGTCCAAACAGAGCAGGTCATCATTAGAAGAGGTGTGTTTCAGGGAGACTCCCTTAGCCCTCTTCTCTTCTGCATCTCACTATTGCCATTGTCCGTTGCGCTCAGGAATACCCGTGGGTACAACTGCGGCACCCCCAGCAACCGGAGGCATAATGTCACCCATCTATTTTACATGGATGACCTCAAATTGTATGCCTCTGGAGAAAGGGACCTACATCAGTCCCTTAGGGTGGTGGAAGAATATACGCATGCTATCGGTATGGAATTTGGGATCGACAAATGTGCCACGGTTCATCTCAAAAGAGGACGATGCGAGGAATACGGAGAGGATGTCCAGCTCGTAGACGGAAGCATCCTACATCATCTGGATGCCGGAGAGACTTATACCTACCTTGGGGTGGAACAACGCCGCTCCCAAGAGGTATTTGCAGTTAAAAACTCTCTCCGCGGCAAGTATCAGCATAAACTCCGACAGATCTGGTCATCAGAACTGTCGGGGAAAAACAAAGTTGCTGCAACTAATATGCTTGCCGTTCCGATCCTTCTTTACTCTTTCGGAGTGATGAAGTGGACTAAGGAAGAGCTGCGACAACTTGACGTTAAGACTCGCAAAATGATGCATCTCAATAGGAGCTTGCATCCTAAATCGTCCGTTCCACGGTTATACTTTTCCAGACAACGGGGAGACCGTGGACTTTTGAGTTTGGAGTGTCTGCATAACAGAATGGTTCTGGATGGGGCCTGTAAAGTCATCAGGAGTTCAGATCCCCTTCTCTGCATGGTCCGCGACCATGAGAAAGCAGGGATTGGAGCATTCCTTTTTAAGGCAGCTACCCGTGCGGCCGTTGAACTCGGTCTCGTTTTCGACACTGAACGGGCTAACCCAAACTCTGTCACCGAGTTGGGACCCGTTCAGCAAAAAGCTCAGATAAAAGCTGCGGAGACAGAGGTCCTGCTACAGCTACATATGGATAAGCCAATGCATGGTGTCTTCTTTCATAACATCGAAGACCTTGGCTTATCCAAAAGCTTGACCTTTGCCTTCCTCAGGTCGAGTGAGCTAAAGTCGGAGACCGAGGGATTCATAATGGCCTGCCAGGATGGTGTCTTCAACACCCTTGTCTACTGTAGTCGCGTGATGGGTATAGACGTCCCTGACACCCGATGCAGGGCATGTCGTGGGGCACCTGAGACCGTAATGCATTTGCTATCAGCATGCCCATCTTATGCGGTCTCAGCCTATATCCACAGGCATAACGCGGCGCTACGAGTGTTGTACTACCACCTACGACACTCGTACGGTATAGACGAGACACCGGTGTTGCCTTATGCTCCGGGGGATATTGAGTCCGTGGTGGAGAATGAGAGATGCCGAATCTATTGAAACTACTCATTCCCCACCCTCAGGCAAATACAAGCCAATAAGCCTGATGTTGTCCTCCTCGACCACCAAAGTAGAACGATATTCGTCATGGAGTTTTCCGCTCCAGGCGAAATTAATATCGTTCGAAAAGAGGAGGAAAAACGGACTAAATATCGAGATCTTCTCTTTGAACTCCGCAGGTTATATCTGGACCATTCTGTCAAAATGGTGGTTCTGATCATAGGAGTCCTTGGTGGAATGATGGACACACTGCTCTCCAATTTGAAAATACTACCTGCTTGCCGTTATATGGCAGAAATCTTAGCAGCAAGAATGCAGAAGGCCGTTATACTTGGTTCGCTTCGTCTACTCAGGGCACACGATTCTCGGACCCAATAATCACTCACCCTACGGATGTAGGGAGTGGTTATTGGGGTTAACGACACCAGCGCGCCCTCCGGATGGGTCGGAGCACCGGAGACAGGGCCTGACTGGTACACTCCTAAGGAGAAAAATAATAATAATAATAATAATAATAATAATATATGTCGGGGCGTGGCGCAGTGGTTAAAGCGTCCGACTCTGAGTCGAAAGGTCCGGAGTTCGAACCCTGGTTGGGCTGGGATTTTTTAATTTAATTTAACCGATTAAATTATTAAAATCTCGTGACTAGACTAGGGTGAGTCCTGCACGATTCGCTGTTGCGTTCCAATTAACAGTGCTGCTCCTAAGGTGGCGTATGGAGTTAGTAACAAGGCCTATAAAGAACACATGGCTAATGACCATAGCAGTCGATGCCGAAACACCAAAGAAAAAAAAAATTAATAATAATAATAATAATAATAATAATAATAATAATAATAATAATAATAATAATAATAATAATGATAATAATAATAATAATAATAATAATAATAATAATAATAATAATAATAATAATAATAATAATAATAATAATAATAATAATAATAATAATAATAATAATAATAATAATAATAATAATAATAATTGAGGGTTGACCTTCTGCGTTTTTACGAGAGTAGTGAGCCCGCCCGAAGGGGATACATGGCGAGAATGCATGCGCTGTGGTGCGAAAATCACCCAGAGCATGCCGCTTTCACCGCACAAAATCTCAGGGATTGCGTATCTCATCTTCGGCCTCGAGGCTATATCAGGGCCCCTCCTCAGCCGGCTAGCGAACTGGCAGAAGTGGCAGTTCCACCACGAGTTGGTCTGGCACAGGAGGAACCTTTTATTGCACCGTCAATGGAAAATTTCAGAACATGTAGGGTGCTTCACGTACCAAAGTACCTGGAGCCAGAACAACTAGCCCAAGTGGATGCAGAGGTTCGGGATGTCCTAATAGAAGAGGCTGATATTTGGCAAATTAACAGCGCTGTGTACAGAGCCGCTCAGTCGCTGACCCAAACGGAGAGAAGGAATCCCTTCTTGTTGGTTGGAAGGCACGAGCGACGAGTACAGAAGATGGAAGCCAAGATCAAGTCGTCGAGACAACACGCGTCTCGTATCCAATGTGTGATGGACTATATGGCAGCCAACAGGCTTTTCACGCCAGCAGTGCGCCGAATAGCGGCAGAATTAAGAAGAGCCCATCACACACTGAATCAAGGAGTGCTGTTGACTACCAAATAGCATTGCCTTGACAGGATACGAATGCTAGTGGCTGCAAAGAAGTCACTAGTGAGGCGATTGAGGAGCATCGTGGAAAACTCAAAATTCCGGGATAATCCTTCTCAATTATTCCAAAAGCCTCCGCGTGTTGTAGAAAATCCGCCGACCGCTGATCAGGTAGAAGCCTTCTGGAAGGATATTTATGAACATCCGCAACCACTGAATGTAGACACTCCAGCCCTAGCGCAGTTTGAAGCATTCTGCGGAAGGCTTCAACAGCCAGAGTTCAATGAACTGCGCGACCAGATAATCCCGGAAGAAGTTCGACGAGCCCTTGAGGGCACGAAGAACTCAGCTGCACCAGGTACGGATGGACTAGGGAACTACTGGTGGAAAAAATTTCCCAGCACCCACTAACATTTGGCCAGAGTTTTCAACTCATGGTTGAATGGTGAGCAGCAGATTCCCGGTTGGTTTGTCGAGGGGCAAACCGTGCTGATCCCAAAAACGGGAGATTTGTCGGAACCGAAAAACTACAGGCCGATAACATGCCTGAATGCATGTTTTAAGATGTTCACCCGCATTTTGTACATGCGAATACTCACCGCAGTTGAACACGTGTACGAACGGATATATGAGCAAGGAGGGTCAAAGAAAGGGATCGCTGGATGCAAGGAGAATCTGCTCATCGATAGATGTATTACGCAGGACTCCACGCAGTATAAGCGTAACCTTTCGTTGGCCTGGATCGACTATCGCAAGGCATTTGACACGACATCGCATGAGCTAATCATGCACGTTCTTCGATGCCTTGCGATACCCGATCAAATATTGAGATGCATTGAACAACTGATGCCACTCTGGAGGACTCGCTTCACTATAACATCAGGTCAAGCTAGAGTCCAAACAGATCAGGTTACCTTCAGAAGGGGAGTGTTTCAGGGAGATTCTCTCAGCCACCTTCTCTTTTGCATCTCACTATTGCCATTGTCCGTTGCCCTCAGAAAAACACGTGGATACTACTGCGGCACCCCCAGCAACCGGAGGCAAAAGGTGACTCATCTATTCTACATGGATGAACTTAAGCTTTATGCCTCAGGTGAAAAGGACCTACGTCAGTCTTTGAGGGTGGTGGAGGAGTATACGCAGGCCATCGGCATGGAGTTTGGGATCGACAAATGTGCAACGGTTCATCTCAAAAGAGGACGATGCGACGATTACGGAGAAGACGTCAAGCTCATAGACGGAAGCATCCTACGTCATCTGGGTGCCGGAGAGACATATACCTACTTGGGAGTGGAACAACACCACTCTCAAGAAGTTATAACTGTCAAAAACTCTCTCCGCGGCAAGTATCAGCACAAACTCTGACAGATCTGGTCATCAGAACTGTCGGGAAAGATCAAAGTTGCTGCCACAAATATGCTTGCCGTTCCGATCTTACTCTACTCCTTCGGAGTAATGAAGTGGACTCAGGAAGAGCTGCGACAACTCGACGTAAAGACTCGCAAGATGATGCACCTATACAGGAGCTTGCATCCCAAATCGTCCGTTCCTCGGTTATATCACCACCGACAACAAGGAGGACGAGGACTTTTGAGTTTGGAGTGTCTTCACAACAGAATGGTATTGGATGGAGCATGTAAAGTAATCAGGAGTTTGGACCCCCTTCTCTGCATGGTCCGTGACCATGAAAACGCAGGGATTGGAGCGTTCCTCTTTGAGGCAGCAGCCCGTGCGGCTGATGAACTCGGTCTCAGTTTCGACACCAAACGGCGTGATCCGATCTCTGTCACAGAGTTGGCACCCGTTCGGCAAAAAGCCCATGTAAAGGCCGCAGAAAATGCAGCTCTTCTGCAGCTGCATAGGGATAAGCCTTTGCATGGGGTCTTCTTCAGAAACGTTAAAGACCTTGGCTTATCCTTAGGTCAAGTGGGCTGAAGTCGGAGACCGAGGGATTCATAATGGCCTGCCAAGATGGTGTCTTCAACACCTTGGTCTACCGAAGCCACGTGATCGGTATAGAGGTCCCTGATATTAGATTCAGGGCCTGCCGTCAGGCGCCTGAGACCATTATGCATTTGCTGTCAGCATGTCCAGCATATGCGGTCTCAGCCTATATCCACAGACATAACGCAACTCTTCGAGTGTTATATTACCACCTACGACACTCGTACGGTATAGACGCTCCGGGGGATATTGAGTCCGTGGTGGAGAATGAGAAGTGCCGGATCTACTGGAACTACTCATTTCCCACCCTCAGGCAAATACAGGCCAATAAGCCTGATATAGTACTCCTCGACCATGAAAGTAAGACGATTTTCGTCATTGAGTTTTCGGCTCCTGGCGAAACGAATATCGTCCGAACGGAGGAGGAGAAACGGACGAAATATCGAGATTTACTCTTCGAACTCCGCAGGCTCTATCCAGACCATTCTGTAAAAATGGTTGTTCTGATAATAGGGTCGCTTGGCGGTGTGATGGATTAATTACTCTCGAACTTAAAAATCATACCGGCATGTAGAAAGATGTCAGAAATCATAGCCGGAAGAATGCAGAAGGCTGTCATCCTCGGTTCATTACGTCTGCTCAGGGCACACGATTCCCGGACCCAATAGCTGCTCACCCCATAGTTTGGGGAGTGGTTATTGGGGTAATGATGTTGCCAGCGCGCCCTCCGAATGTATCGGAGCATCGGAGACAGGGTACGACTGGAGAATTTTAATTCAAATCAGATATAATAATAATAATAATAATAATAATAACAATAATAATAATAATAATAATAATAATAATAATAATAATAATAATAATAATAATAATAATAATAATAATAATAATAATAATAATAATAATAATAGTAATAATAATGCCTTGAGGTACCCGGTCAAATAGTGGGATGCATTGGACAACGGATGCCACTCTGGAGGACTCGTTTCACCATAAGATCTGGTAGAGACATAGTCCAAACAGAGCAGGTCATCATTAGAAGAGGCGTGTTTCAGGGAGACTCCCTTAGCCCTCTTCTCTTCTGCATCTCACTATTGCCATTGTCCGTTGCACTCAGGAATACCCGTGGGTACAACTGCGGCACCCCCAGCAACCGGAGGCATAATGTCACCCATCTATTTTACATGGATGACCTCAAATTGTATGCCTCTGGAGAAAGGGACCTACATCAGTCCCTTAGGGTGGTGGAAGAATATACGCATGCTATCGGTATGGAATTTGGGATCGACAAATGTGCCACGGTTCATCTCAAAAGAGGACGATGCGAGGAATACGGAGAGGATGTCCAGCTTGTAGACGGAAGCATCCTACATCATCTGGATGCCGGAGAGACTTATACCTACCTTCGGGTGGAACAACGCCGCTCCCAAGAGGTATTCGCAGTTAAAAACTCTCTCCGCGGCAAGTATCAGCATAAACTCCGACAGATCTGGTCATCAGAACTGTCGGGGAAGAACAAAGTTGCTGCAACTAATATGCTTGCCGTTCCGATCCTTCTTTACTCTTTCGGAGTGATGAAGTGGACTAAGGAAGAGCTGCGACAACTTGACGTTAAGACTCGCAAAATGATGCATCTCAATAGGAGCTTGCATCCTAAATCGTCCGTTCCACGGTTATACTTTCCCAGACAACGGGGAGGCCGTGGACTTTTGAGTTTGGAGTGTTATGGGTATAGACGTCCCTGACACCCGATGCAGGGCATGTCGTGGGGCACCTGAGACCGTAATGCATTTGCTATCAGCATGCCCATCTTATGCGGTCTCAGCCTATATCCACAGGCATAACGCGGCGCTACGAGTGTTGTACTACCACCTACGACACTCGTACGGCATAGACGAGACACCGGTGTTGCCTTATGCTCCGGGGGATATTGAGTCCGTGGTGGAGAATGAGAGATGCCGAATCTATTGGAACTACTCATTCCCCACCCTCAGGCAAATACAAGCCAATAAGCCTGATGTTGTCCTCCTCGACCACCAAAGTAGAACGATATTCGTCATGGAGTTTTCCGCTCCAGGCGAAATGAATATCGTTCGAAAAGAGGAGGAAAAACGGACCAAATATCGAGATCTTCTCTTTGAACTCCGCAGGTTATATCCGGACCATTCTGTCAAAATGGTGGTTCTGATTATAGGAGTCCTTGGTGGAATGATGGACACACTGCTCTCTAACTTGAAGATAATACCAGCTTGCCGAAATATGGCAGAAATCTTAGCAGCAAGAATGCAGAAGGCCGTTATACTTGGTTCGCTCCGTCTACTCAGGGCACACGATTCTCGGACCCAATAATCACTCACCCTACGGACGTAGGGAGTGTTTATTGGGGTTAACGACACCAGCGCGCCCTCCGGATGGGTCGGAGCACCGGAGACAGGGCCTGACTGGTACACTCCTAGGAGAAAAAAAAAAAAAATAATAATAATAATAATAATAATAATAATAATAATAATAATAATAATAATGATAATAATAATAATAATAATAATAATAATAATAGTAGGCAGGGAGGTCAACCAACACCTAAGGCCCTGGTGAGTTGCGACACCACCTACCAGAGCAAAGGATGCAAAATCGGACCGGCAGCTCATGCGCATCCGGGAGGGAAGAGGCATCTTTCCCTCTGGTGTCGGCCGTGGGTTTACTGGGTTATCCCCCCAGTAAACCCTAACACTCGGTTCCAAATAATCGGGGAAGAGGCCCCCACAACCGACCCCCTCGGATTAGGGGTCAAAGGCAAGGTGGTGGGGCCAACAACGATGATTTGCCAGCTGACGACTCACTCTATGAAAACGGACGTTTTGAGTGGACGGATGGATTAAGGGACGGTCTTATGCATTGCTACGAGAGCAGTGAGCCCGCCCGGAGAGGATACATGGCGAGAATGCATGCTCTGTGGTATGAAAGACACCCAGAGCATGCCGCCTTTTCCGCCCAAATTCTTAGGGATTATGTATCTCATCTTCGGAGACGAGGATATGTCAGAGCACCTCCTCAGCCGGTTATCGAAGTGGCACAAGTTATGCCACGTGTCGGTCTGGCTGTGGAGAATGCTCGCATCATACCACCGATGGAGGACATCAGAACTCGCAGGGCACTTCACCATGTGAAGACCCTGAAGCCACAAGAACTGGCACGAGTAGATGCGGAGATCGGCGATGTTCTTCGAGAAGAGGCTGACATCTGGCAGATCAATTCTGTCGTGTATGACGCCGCTCATGCTCTAACCCAAACGCAGAGGAGGGACACCACCGCTGTAGTTGGGAGGCATGAACGACGCGTACACAAGATGGAAGCTAAGATCAAGTCGGCGAGACAACACGCGTCTCGTATCCAGTGTGTGGTGGACTACGTGGCGGCCAATAGGCCTTTCACACCTGCAGTGCGGCGAATTGCCGCAAAATTAAGACGAGCTCACCACACATTGAATCAAGGGGTGCTGTTTACCATCAAACAGCACTGTCTTGATAGGATACGAATGCTAGTGGCTGCAAAGAAGTCACTAGTGAGGCGAGCGAGAGGAGTCGCGGAAAACTTGAAGTTCCGCGATAAACCTTCTCGTTTATTTCAAGAGCCTCCACATGTTGTTGATAACCCGCCGACTGTTGATCGGGTGGAAACCTTCTGGAAGAACATCTATGAGTATCCGCAACCAATCAATGTAGATACTCCAGCCCTAGTGCAGTTCAGAGCATTCTGCAGGAGGCTTCGGCAGCCTGAGCTCAATGATCTGCGCAATCCGATAACCCTGGAAGAAGTTCAAAGAGCCCTCAAAGGCTCAAAGAACTTTGCTGCTCCAGGACCCGATGGGTTGAATAACTATTGGTGGAAAAAGTTTCCAGCAACCCACCGCCATCTGGCTAGAGTTTTCAACTCATGGCTAGATGGGGAGCAGCAGATTCCGGAGTGGTTTGTCGAGGGGCGAACCGTGCTCATCCCCAAAAACGGAGATTTGTCTGATCCAAAGAATTACAGACCGATAACGTGCTTGAATGCGTGTTATAAGGTGTTTACGCGCATCTCATACACACGCATTCTCTCCGCAGTTGATCCGGTGTATGAACGGATATATGAGCAAAGAGGGTCAAAGAAAGGGGTTGCCGGCTGCAAGGAGAACCTGCTCATCGATAGATGTATCACGCAGGACTCCGTGCAGTACAAGCGTAACCTTTCGATGGCCTGGATCGATTACCGCA
The DNA here is from genome assembly GCA_944452925.2 of Chrysolina oricalcia. Taxonomy (NCBI): domain Eukaryota; kingdom Metazoa; phylum Arthropoda; class Insecta; order Coleoptera; family Chrysomelidae; genus Chrysolina; species Chrysolina oricalcia. The sequence continues at coordinate 36,805,251 of OX101818.2, forward strand.
AGGCATTTGATACAACATCGCATAAGTTAATCATGCATTTGCTCAGATGCCTTGAGGTACCCGATCAAATAGTGGGATGCATTGGACAACTGATGCCGCTATGGAGGACTCGCTTCGCTATAAAATCTGGTGGAGACATAGTCCAAACAGAGCAGGTCATCATTAGAAGAGGCGTGTTTCAGGGAGACTCCCTCAGCCCTCTTCTCTTCTGCATCTCACTATTGCCATTGTCCGTTGCACTCAGGAATACCCGTGGGTACAGCTGCGGCACCCCCATCAACCGGAGGCATACAGTCACCCACCTGTTTTACATGGATGACCTAAAATTATATGCCTCTGGAGAAAGGGACCTACATCAGTCCCTTAGGGTGGTGGAAGGATATACGCATGCTATCGGAATGGAATTTGGAATCGACAAATGTGCCACGGTTCATCTCAAAAGAGGACGATGCGAGGAATACGGAGAGGATGTCCAGCTCGTAGACGGAAGCATCCTACATCATCTGGATGCCGGAGAGACTTATACTTACCTAGGGGTGGCGCAACGCCGCTCCCAAGAGGTAATCACAGTTAAGAACTCTCTCCGCGGCAAGTATCAGCATAAACTCCGACAGATCTGGTCATCAGAACTGTCGGGGAAGAACAAAGTTGCTGCAACTAATATGCTTGCCGTTCCGATCCTTCTCTACTCCTTCGGAGTGATGAAGTGGACTCAGGAAGAGCTGCGACAACTCGACGTAAAAACTCGCAAAATGATGCATCTCAATAGGAACTTGCATCCTGAATCGTCTGTTCCACGGTTATACTTTCCCAGACAACGGGGAGGCCGTGGACTTTTGAGTTTGGAGTGTCTGCATAACAGAATGGTTCTGGATGGAGCCTGTAAAGTCATCAGGAGTTCAGATTCCCTTCTCTGCATGGTCCGCGACCATGAAAAAGCAGGGATTGGAGCATTTCTCTCTAAGGCAGCAACCCGTGCAGCCGATGAACTTGGTCTCGTATTCGACACTGAACGGGCTAACCCAAACTCTGTCACCGAGTTGGGACCCGTTCAGCTAAAAGCTCACATTAAAGCTGCGGAGACAGAGGTCCTCCTACAGCTGCATATGGATAAGCCAATGCATGGTGTTTTCTTCAACAACATCGAAGACCTTGGCTTATCCAAAAGCTTGACCTTTGCCTTCCTCAGTTCGAGTGAGCTAAAGTCGGAGACCGAGGGATTCATAATGGCCTGCCAGGATGGTGTCTTCAACACCCTCGTCTACCGTAGTCGCGTGATGGGTATAGACGTCCCTGACACCCGATGCAGGGAATGTCGTGGGGCACCTGAGACCGTAATGCATTTGCTATCAGCATGTCCAGCTTATGCGGTCTCAGCCTATATCCACAGGTATAACGCGGCGCTACGAGTGTTGTACTACCATCTAAGACACTCGTACGGTATAGACGAGACACCGGTGTTGCCTTATGTTCCGGGGGATATTGAGTCCGTGGTGGAGAATGAGAGGTGCCGAATCTATTGGAACTACTCATTCCCCACCCTCAGGCAAATACAAGCCAATAAGCCTGATGTTGTCCTCCTCGACTGTCAAAGTAAAACGATATTCGTCGTGGAGTTTTCCGCTCCAGGCGAGATGAATATCGTTCGGAAAGAGGAGGAAAAACGGACTAAATATCGAAATCTTCTCTTTGAACTCCGCAGGTTGTATCCGGACCATTCTGTCCAAATGGTGGTTCTGATTATAGGAGTCTTTGGTGGAATGATGGACACACTGCTCTCTAATTTGAAGTTGATACCGGCCTGCCGTAATATGGCACAAATCCTGGCCGCTCGAATGCAGAAGGCCGTCATCCTTGGTTCCCTTCGTCTGCTCAGAACACATGACTCTCGGACCCAATAATCACTCACCCTACGGACGTAGGGAGTGGTTATTGAGGTAAACGACACCAGCGCGTCCTCCGGATGGGTCGGAGCACCGGAGACAGGACCTGACTGGTACACTCTTGAAGGAAAAATAATAATAATAATAATAATAATAATAATAATAATAATAATAATAATAATAATAATAATAATAATAATAATAATAATAATAATAATAATAATAATAATAATAATAATAATAATAATAATAATAATAATAATAATAATAATAATAATAATAATAATAATAATAATAATAATAATAATAATAATAATAATAATTGAATGTGTGCTATAAGTTGTTTACGCGCATCTTATATACGCGTATTCTCTCCGCAGTTGATCCGGTGTATGAACGGATATATGAGCAAAGAGGGTAAAAGAAAGGGGTCGCCGGCTGCAAGGAGAACCTCGAGAACATCGATAGATGTATCACGCAGGACTCCGTGCAGTATAAGCGTAACCTTTCGATGGCCTGGATCGATTACCGGAAGGCATTTGATACAACATCATGCATTTGCTCAGATGTCATGAGGTACCCGATCAAATAGTGGGATGCATTGGACAACTGATGTCACTCTGGAGGACTCGCTTCACCATAAGATCTGGTAGAGGCACAGTCCAAACAGAGCAGGTCATCATTAGAAGAGGCGTGTTTCAGGGAGACTCCCTCAGCCCTCTTCTCTTCTGCATCTCACTATTGCCATTGTCCGTTGTACTCAGGAATACCCGTGGGTACAGCTGCGGCACACCCAGCAACCGGAGGCATAAAGTCACCCATCTGTTTTACATGGATGACCTCAAATTATATGCCTCTGGAGAAAGAGACCTACATCAGTCCCAATGGGTGGTGGAAGAGTACACGCATGCTGTCGGAATGGAATTTGGGATCGACAAATGTGCCACGGTTCATCTCAAAAGAGGACGATGCGAGGAATACGGAGAGGATGTCCAGCTCGTAGACGGAAGCATCCTACATCATCTGGATGCCGGAGAGACGTATACTTACCTAGGGATGGAGCAACGCCGCTCCCAAGAGGTACTCACAGTTAAGAACTCTCTCCGCGGCAAGTATCAGCATATACTCCGACAGCTCTGGTCATCAGAACTGCCGTGGAAAAACAAAGTTGCTGCAACCAATATGCTTGCCGTTCCGATCCTTCTCTACTCTTTCGGAGTGATGAAGTGGACTAAGGAAGAGCTGCGACAACTTGACGTTAAGACTCGCAAAATGATGCATCTCAATAGGAGCTTGCATCCTAAATCGTCCGTTCCGCGGTTATACTTTCCCAGACAACAGGGAGGCCGTGGAATTTTAAGTTTGGAGTGTATGCATAACAGAATGGTTCTGGATGGGGTCTGTAAAGTCATCAGGAGTTCAGATCCCCTTCTCTGCATGGTCCGCGACCATGAAAAAGCAGGGATTGGAGCATTTCTCTATAAGGCAGCAACCCGTGCGGCCGATGAACTCGGTCTCGTATTCGACACTGAACGGGCTAATCCAAACTCTGTCACCGAGTTGGGACCCGTTCAGCAAAAAGCTCACATCAAAGCTGCGGAGACAGAGGTCCTGCTACAGCTACATATGGATAAGCCAATGCATGGTGTCTTCTTTCACAACATCGAAGACCTTGGCTTATCCAAAAGCATGACCTTTGCCTTCCTCAGGTCGAGTGAGCTAAAGTCGGAGACCGAGGGATTCATAATGGCCTGCCAGAATGGTGTCTTCAACACCCTCGTCTACCGTAGTCGCGTGATGGGTATAGACGTCCCTGACACCCTACGGACGTAGGGAGTGGTTATTGGGGTCAACGACACCAGCGCGCCCTCCGGATGTATCGGAGCACCGGAGACAGGGTCTGACTGGTACATTCCCAACGGGAAAAAAAATAATAATAATAGTAGCGTTTATTGCCCAACAGTTACCCATTTACAGGACAAATTATTTAAAAGGAAGTTCAGTGTAGTTACAAACATTTTGATGAATAATATACAAGAATATTCAAAAACAGATGACAAAGATAGATACAGATGAAGGAGGAAAGAGAAAATAGTGAAAAAAAGAATATCAATACTACAATATTAAAAAAAGAAAAGAAAAAAGGAAAGAAAAACTGCTACATATTACATAACGTTTTCATTCAGATATTGAATAGCCGTATTTCCCATATAATGCTGTGTACCATAATGAATATCACAGTGAACAGAAATTTTATTGAAGTTTTCACACATGGTATATAGGGGACTTCAGATATACATTTGTTCTGGCTCGATTACATCAAAAAGTCTTTGTGTAACTAGTTCTAGAATTTGGAACAAAAAATTTTAATTGAGACACCATATTACTTGCATCAATTTCATAGTGCAATAATTTGTATAGAATAGTATATTGTACAATGAGCATGAAATGACATACATTTTCCACGAGTAGGTATATGAAATTTTGTAGTACGAGCGTAGCGAAATTTATTAATTTGTTCTGTAGAAAATGTTTTGGATTTCCTTGGTTGATTCCCGTCAGACTTTAAAATTCGTTAGTACTTACCTATAATGACAGTCTAGTAGTTCATGAAAGTTGCTATCGAAGTAAATGCCAAAACCCTTTATTAACTCACAACGAGACAAGATTGAGTTATTCACGTTGTAGTTGAATAGGGTAGGAAACTCTTTTCTTGTGAAACTCATGCTTTTACATTACGATGCATTCAAATAAAGCTTATTCTCCTCGCACCATTGCTAAACCTTATTTATTTCAAATTGCAGGGCTTACAATCATCCATGTTTTGTATTATAGAAAATAATTTCAGGTCATCTGCAAAGAACAATCGTTTACAATCTATTTCGTCATTTAAATCATTGATAAATAATGCAAATAAAAGGGGACCTAGGTTTGAACCCCAGAGGTAGTTTTGAAGTTATTTGAATTGAAGCCATTATAGGAAACAAACTGAGATCGTTGAGTGAAATAGAATTTGAGGAATAAAACAGCTGACAAATGGAAGCCGAAATAATGAAGTTTCTGTAACAAAAAAAGGTGGTCAATTCTGTCAAACGCTTTAGCAAAATCTGTGTAGATAACATACACTTGGCAGCGATTATCAACATGCTCCGACACGTATTGCGTGAACTCAGTTAAATTTGTTACCGTTGAGCGTTTGGCCATAAATCCATGTTGATATGGTGAAATTATCATATGTATTGAGGTGAATATATACAAAGTGTCTCTTAAAAGACTTTTTTTTGGTTGCGAATTTGGAGTGCTATCAGCGTACTCAATTCAGCAACTTATGGTGTGTTCGGAAAGGTGCTTACTAATGGACCCAGAGACTGCAGCAGACTTATGTGTCCTTGTTGGTCTCGAGCGCCAATTTTTTTGAGTGGTATGCTCCACGATACCTTAGCAACAGTTGGAGATCGGTCGGTTTCCAGAGGTCTGTTGTATTGACCGGGGCTTTGTAATGCGAGTTGAGACAGGCTTTAATGGACCAACTCCTGAGTCTGAATACCGGTTGCTATACGGAACTTTCAGCTTTGAACTTTCACACACACCCAACTATTCCTGAAATATGAAAGATGCGAGGAATGATAGCCAATAATAAACACCACAATGGTCATAGGTCCTTTCCTTTCCTAAATTAGCATCAACATTAACAATCAGGTTATTTTAATTATGATACTTCTGAATATAAACATACGATTTGTCACTGTGAAATGACAAAATAGACTGGTATTTAAACACAGAACGGCTGAACAACAGTGTTTTCGTTAGAGTGAGTAAATATGTACAGTGACATATAGACAGCTCTCAAGGATGGTTTGTAAGGGTTCGACGGGGTTCGTTACCGTATTTGGATTTGTACTTGCAATATACCGGAATATACCTTCCAAGGAAAGCCCATTTTTTGGAATGAAATGCAATCCTTCGTTGGATTTGTTTACAAAGTAATCACTTCCGGAGACTAGAATGGGAGGCGTTCTTGGAGTGATGATACGCTTACATGCCGATAGTCAGTTTTGCATATATAGGTTTCGAGGGTACTCTAATTATATCGCTCGTTCACCTACTGTCTGACGTCTTTCTGACAAAGTTAAAAGTGGTTTTGACCTGGTACCCGATTTTTGAATTGTCGGAATTGATTCTCTATAGAAATATGACGTCATTTTCTAGATAGATGAGTACCTATTACTCGAACTTGAAAGAAAATAACGTCATATTGTCTCATATTTCTCTAGAGAATAAATTCCGACAATTCAAAAATTGAATCCCTGGCAAGTAGATGAGCTACCTATGTTCTGCCTTCGGAAATACTCGGAGGTTAGCTAGACGAGATCGGTAGAAGTCGGGCGCTCGCAGCTCTGCGTTCAGTGTGTGACGTAGTCGAGCTGATCCGTCGTGGAGATAAGAGTTTTGCTAGTACCCAGCGTCAAGTAGTGAAAATGGATTAACATGCATGAAAATAAAATGAAAAAAAGATGTCGATGTGTGGGATCGAAGCGTAGCGAACCAGCAATCTTCGGATTACGAAGCGCACGTCTACACAACTAGGCTATGAGACCTCGTTGTAAATGTGTAATCATAGCTCGATGCACTGCGTTCAGTTGTGACGTAGTCGATATAGAACTGATTGTACTGCATGAAGAGCGAAATGTTGCCAGTTGTAAAATAAATGGTGTAGTTGACTGCATTTAGATGTTGCCGGTTGAGGTGGAGGCAGCCCATGTTCATGGTGTAACGTAATCGAGCTGATTCGCCGCGGCGATAAAGAGTTTGCCAGTACCCAGCGCACAATTGTAATACGATGTTGCCAGTTGTAAAATAAATGGTGTAGGTTGACTGCATTTAGATGTTGCCGGTACATCATTTAAGAAAAAAAAATAAATACAGGGTGCCTCATAAACGTGCATCGTGATGGGGTTTGTCATTTAAGAAAAAAATATATTCCAGGTGTACCAACGTGCCAGTTGAGACAAAAAATATATACAGGGTGTCTCATAAACGTGCATCGTGACGGGGTCCGTCATTTTTAAAGTGCGATTTGGGAGTACAGTTGGCATAAATATATATACAGGGTGTACCACATAGTATTTAAGCGAAAAAAACATGGCTGCTGCGATACAGGATGTACCAACTCGACATTTAAGAGAAAAAAACATGGCAGCTGTCAAATTTGGTATACCGGATGTCTCAAAATACATCGATTAAGAGAAAAAAACATGGCGGCTGTCAAATTTGGTATACCAGGTGTCTCAAAATACGTCGATTAAGAGAAAAAACATGGCTGCTGCCATACAGGGTGTACCAACTCGATATTTAAGAGAAAAAAACATGGCAGCTGTCAAATTTGGTATACCGGATGTCTCAAAATACATCGATTAAGAGAAAAAAACATGGCGGCAGTCAAATTTGGTATACCGGGTGTCTCAAAATACATCGATTAAGAGAAAAAAACATGGCTGCTGCCATACAGGGTGTACCATCATAGTATTTAAGGGAACAAAACATGGCTGCTGCCATACAGGGTGTACCATCATAGTATTTAAGAGAAAAACATGGCTGCTACCATACAGGGTGTACCAACTTGACATTTAAGAGAAAAAAGCATGGCAGCTATGAAAATTGGTATACCATGTGAACCAACGCAACATTTCAGAGAAAAAAACATGGCTGATTGTCAAATGACATGAGACAGAGAAAAAAAACATGGCATCTGTCAAATTTGGTATACAGGATGTCTCAAAATACATCGATTAAGAGAAAAAAAACATGGTGGCTGGTTGTCAACGTATATACAGGGTGTCCCACAACGATTGAGAGAAAAAACATGGTGGATCATTAAGAGAAAAAACATGGCTGCATGAGTGATGGAAGAACGCTTCAATGGGCACATGGAGATTCGAAACAACTACTTGCCCATGCAGAGATTGAATTACATCCGACATCTAAATGTGTAATAAGAGGACGTTTGGACCGTTCATTTGGGAAAAAAAAACATAGCGGAGTCTGATTGGTCAAAGCTCATTATAGTTGTACAGGGATGTCTCACAAATGTTTCCATTTGGGTGAAAAATATATATACAGGGTGATTCAAAATCCTCAGTCTTAAATGTTAAATGGGAAAATGGATCGACGAAAAACTTACCATTGTGGAAAAACATATACCGAGTGTTTCGGAAAAATATCACTGGAAATAGAAAAAGATGCGTAGTCGTTTAGAGTGAAAAAAAAAACATGCCCGCCATTTGACATCATCATAAAGGCATTATTTTTGGAAAGTATGTTAGTGCCATTGGGTAGTTGAAGTAATCACCAATAGAATGGTATCTGAAGAGTAAAGACAGATGGTTGAGGATTCTTTCGTTCCAAAAAACAACTAAAATAACAAACGCTAAAATGTGTAAAAAAATTTGACGAATTCAGCGGTTTTCACGTTCCAAAAAATGAATAAAATTACAAGCGTTGAAAATTCACTTTTACATGTATTTCTTATGGAGATTTGACATTTCAGAATCGTTCAAAATTATCGTTTTCGCGTCCCAAAAACCAAGTAAAATTAGAAGCACGTAAAAAATGCAACGAAAACATGTGTTTTCATGTTCGAAAAAACATATAAAATTGCGAACGCCGAATTACATAAAATATGTAACGAAAACATGCGTTTTCGTGTTCCAAAAAACAACTAAAATTACGAACGCCAAAAATTTACTTTTACATGTATTTCTTATGGAGATTTGACATTTCAAAATCGTTTAAAATTTTTGTTTTCACGTCCCAAAAAACAACTAAAATTTCGAACGCCTAATTACATAAAAAACGAAATACAAATACAAATACAAAATACAACTATTATTTCTGTTGAACAATCCATAAAAAAGCATGAGTTTTCGTGATTTCGTGTATGGTGATAGTGGCCACAGAACGGATCTTAGAGGCACAAAACAAAACTCGATTATTACAACCGACGTACTTCCCGTTGAGTTATTATCACATTTCCTGTGAGCGAAAACCCAGAAATGAAAATATTATTCATAGTTATTTTGTGATCAGTACCGACATCATTTTAAGTATGTGCAGTTTGTAATTCAATATAATATGGAATATGTTTGAAAGTACAGAGGATTTTGAGGTAAGTGGGTTTCAGTTAATCATGTAGCAACGTAGTCTAAAGATGACAATAATTGATCATTCAGTCGAGAAAACATAATTTCAGCAAATATCGTGTTTTATTATTGGAGTGGTTTGGGGCGATAGGCGTTCATATTTCATATCTTGAATTTATCCAGGAAATTATTAGTATTATTATTCATTTTACTTCAGGTAGCATCTACAAAAATTTATTTCGTGTTGTCGATTTTCACAATGTTCATTTCAAATAAAGTCCGTTTTGTATACATAAGTCCATTATGATTTTTTTTTGAGATAGTCAGTTTTATTAAATATAGGGTAGAATTTTTTTCTCATCAAAATTACCAATTTCCAAAAAGTTTACTGATTGCATGGCTGAAGGGGTGATTCCTTCTAACGGAAAAACACGAATTTACAAATTAAAATGAAAAAATAGAAAATTTTCAAGTGAAATTCTATGAATATGAAAATAATCAATTAAAAAATAAATATCAAAATATTATTTAAGATATGAGAATTCAAGTCAAAATGAACATGCAACAATTTGGCATTCATGGATTCTTATCACAACGAGATATCTAAAAAAATTAAGAGTTTTGGCAAAATATATAAAAAGTTGATAGTAGAATAGTTTTAGAATTGACAAATCAACCAAGAAAAGTTCATTGTGACACTTGTAATTGATATGAGTGAAAAGGAAATGAGCGAGTTATAATCAATATCAACCAATCGGCTGAAGTTGAAGTGCCAGATCGCATCATGAATCAATATCAAGAAACTCCGTAGAGAAGGAAGGTGTCTGACAAAAAATGCGGAAGGTTGAAAGTATCTAAAAAATTTCTTCTAATAGAATATCTAATTTGATCAGTATTTGGAGCAAAATTCGAGAGTTGTATCATCACCAATGTTACGGCTTCAAGTTTATCAACCGTACAAAGACAAAAATCGAATTTTTGAGTGAAGAAGACTCACGTTGAAAATACAGGAATGACTATTAATTTTTATTTCAAATGCTAAAGTTTGCAAAATAACAAAAACTTAAACAAATAAGCATGTTTGAGGAATTGAAATTATTGGTTGAACAAGATGCTGTGAATAGATGTCTCATTCCGTCATTGGAAGCAAAACAACAGCTGACGAATGAATTCGAAACTAGTATTAAAATGATTAAAAAAGAAAAACAACCTTGAATACCTTTACCACTCGGGATGTATCATCTTTAAATCCTGCTGAGGTGATACAATTCATTTATAATTATAACAATTTGAGGAATATTTTCATCAATTGGTAGTAATGAGCAAACTGATGCAAAACTGTCAATGGAAAAAATTATTAATTATTTTTATTCAGATTTTGTTCAAATATCATATAACTGGAACTGCACTGAGCAAACACACTCAAAAATATATTTGTGATTTTCTCAGTTCAAAAGTAATCTGGTCGAAATTGCACTGCACAAACTCGTTAACATGGATATGGCAGGATTATTTCAGTACAGATGAAATGTTGCCAAAACTACACTGCGCAAACTAGTTCAAATAAATATCAGTGTACTATACACCGATAAAAAGAGGCTGATCAAGAAGAGGCAGGACGATGGAGAAAAAATTATATACAAAATTATTTTATTCACATAAATCGTCATTGTCGTCAAAACCCTTCGTTCAACGAAAATAGACGTTTTCGCGCCCCAAAAAACAAGGAAAATTAGAAGCGTTAAAGCACATAAAAAATGCAATGAAAATAGAAGTTTACGCGTCCCAAAAAATTATTAAAATTACAAGCGATAAAAATTTACTTTTACATGTATTTCTTATGGAGATTTGACATTTCAAAATCGTTCAAAATTATTGTTTTCGCGTCCCAAAAAACAAGTAAAATTAGAAGCGTTAAAACACGTAAAAAATGCAACAAAAATAGACATTTTCGCGTCCCAAAAAACGAGTAAAATTATAAGCGTTAAAACAAGTAAAACATCCTATCAAAAAGTACCAGTTATCACACTTATATAGTAAATTTTACTCAATTGCACTTAGCTTTAAGTATTTTGGTGGTTATGAGGCTTCAACTACTTGCACTCAGTTCTGGACGTTTTGTAGTTATTATTAAAAATTACTATTTAGTTATCAGTTTGTATAGTAAACTTTCATAAAGTGAGGTTAGATAGATAAATCGAAAAAAAAGGATGTGGTAGGTGTGGGATTCGAACCCACGCTCCCTTTCGGGAATCGCAACTTAAAGACAACGCCACAACGCCTTAGACCGCTCGTCCAACCTTACTTGTAAGTATACATATTGAAATGTTGGTATTGTAGGATAGGGTAAAAAATTCAATCATCGTGAATACAAAATTTATTAACTATTTTTATTTCGGTAATATATCACATAGCCACTTGTAAAGAATATCTACGTTTTGGAGGCTGCAATTGTAGTTGGTGCGGCGATTACGACGAATATATGCATACAAGGTGAGATGCCATCATTGTTGCTGAATGTGGGAACCATCCAAAACGTATTATCATAATCCTCCAAGTTCACAACTCGTGTAAGTAGGCCCAACTGGTGAAATTTGGCAGTAAGATAGTCACGTTTTTGAAGGGGGAAAAATCGACCATTTTTCTTCAATAGTTGATGTGTTGAGTGATCTTTGTATCAAGGTTTTTTGTATACAAATTGATGAGAACGTCAATACACACAAAAAATGCGACTAAAATAGACGTTCCTCACGCTCCAAAAAAAGAGTTAATTTAAAAAGCGTTTGAACTCGCAAAAATGTGAACAGAACATACGTTTTACACGTTTCAAAAAAGATAAAAAATACGAACGTTAATTCACGCAAAAATACGTACAAAAATAGCCGTTTTCGCAATAATTATTATGACGAAAATTAAGGCAAACAATATACACGTTTCCATGTATTTCTTATGTAGATTTGACATTTCTAAATTGTTTGAAATGGACGTTTTTACACGCTATAAATAAGATAAACATCAATTCACTCAAATGATATGACCAAAATATAAGTTTATTACGTTCAAAATTGAAATTTTAAAAGCGCAATTCACGCAAAAATGAGTATCACTACATGTTGAGCTTACGTCGTGGACGTAAAAAAGGTAAGACTTTCGGTCGGTAGAGATTATAATTTATTTAATAAGCTATATAAGCTATAAAATACAAATACAAAATTATTTTATTCACATAAATCGTCATTGTCGTCAAAACCCTTGAAAAGTTTCTATTTTTGAATAATGTCACTTGGTATGAATATTTCATTAGACCACATGTTATAATTTTTTCATAGAATTGAGATATAATCAAAAGTCTTTCAATGAATGTAAACATCATAACCATCATTATGTTCTTTTTTTTCTTTTGGTCGTAAATTAGAATTGATGAAAGTCTTGGGCTTTTGGCATCTTGGGAGCATTAATCACCTCAAAAATTCCAGCATGATTGATGAATTTTGATTGTGGGTGAATTCGTTTTGAGAGGTACCCTGAACAGGCGCCTTTCAAATCCTCATATTCGCATTGGTTTTCTTTGGACACATGTACTCGTTTTATTGCGAAACATAGAATCTTCAGAAATATTTGGATTGACACCTTTTTGAAGCCAGACCAAATTGTTCTGACTTTAAATGTTTTGAATAACATGATTTTATTGCATGATTTAGAGTATTCAGAAATATTTGGAATGAACAGTTTTGAAGTCGGTCTGGATTGGGTCGACTTTAACGTTTGTAGTTTGTATTCCGAAATATTTGGTTGAATTGAGATCTGCCGGTCTTGGAAGCATTAATCACCTCAAAAATTCCAGCAAAATTGATGAATTTTGATTGTGAGTGAATTCGTTTTGAGAGGTACCCTGAACAGGCGCCTTTCAAATCCCCATATTCGCATTGGTTTTCTTTGGACACATGTACTCGTTTTATTGCGAAACATAGAATCTTTAGAAATATTTGGATTGACACCTTTTTGAAGCCAGACCAAATTGTTCTGACTTCAAATGTTTTGAATAACATGGTTTTATTGCATGATTTAGAGTATTCAGAAATATTTGGAATGAACAGTTTTGAAGTCGGTCCGGATTGGGTCGACTTTAACGTTTGTAGTTTGTATTCTGAAATATTTGGTTGAATTGAGATCTGCCGGAGAATTTACGTGAATTCAACGCAATAAAAGTCTCTGAAATAATTCAATATATATTTATTTGAAACAAACAGTTTTTTCATTTCTATATCAAAAAGCACCTTAGTTTTTTAGTAGTACATACATTCTTTCACGCAATAACTTTCAATACTTTGACACAAATCACATAATGTTTCAAAAATTTCCTCATCATCATCATCATCAGCCTCTGTACATCTCTCTGAAAGTTTCACAACAATTTCCAGAAAATTATGATAAAAATCGAAAAAATTTCATTTTATGTAATACAACCAATTTTTTCGATAGGAGGCGGTCCATTTGAATCAGTTGACATACATGTTCTTTGGTAAAATGAAAACTCATAGTGTCTTTGCTAATTCTCACCATCACGTCATCGTTGTCGTCGTCACAATTATCATGAAATATCAAACTGATTTGGATGGGATCGCCAAAGTCCACCTTCATTTGAGACGACGTCTCTGAAAGTGTAAAATTGTTTCTCAACAATCCATTCATCAACTTCATGAAAACAGGTCACTCAAAACTATTGAAGGAAATTTGAGAGGTGGCGTCTAACTTGTTGAACAGCTTGACTGCAGGTTCAAAACTCCTCGCAGGACTCAGCCCACAATGTACGTTGTAGTCAGTGTTGTTGGAGAATTCGAAAACTGTATTTAGCACGTAAAAATGTTCGTTTTTGATAGCTTCTTCATATTTCAAACATATGTTGTTGAGTTCATGATCAAAGTCCGGTGAACTTATACACATGTTTTCATCGTTGAAATTTTCACAACATTCACCCATGACTGCTCAATACTAACTAAATTTTATAGACGATTTGATGCGTCAATCCAACTATTGAGAGAATTGTCAAGTCCAAGCCATTTCACATAGACTTTTTTCCCCTTTTTTTGATAACCTTCTCCACCAGATAGACATCGGGATTTTTCGTTTTTTGCAATAAATCGCAGTCGCTTCAAGAGACGTATTGCAGAAGCTAAGAAAATAATTGCCCCCCAATTTGAATGGTCAAATTTGGTATACCGGGTGAACGAACGCAACATTTAAGAGAAAAAACATGGTTGCCTGTCAAATGTCAAGAGACAGAGAAAAAACACAGCATTTAAGAGGAAAAAAACATGACTGCTGCTTGTCAAATGTCTGGTGGAAAATGAGGCAATGAAAAAACGTTTAATTGGGGGTATGGAGCATAAACATTGGGGGTATGGAGGTATGAAGTTTATCCTCCATACCCCCAATTAAACGTTTTTTCATAGCCTCATTTTCCACCAGACATTTGACAAGCAGCAGCCATGTTTTTTTCCTCTTAAATGCTGTGTTTTTTCTCTGTCTCTTGACATTTGACAGGCAGTCATGTTTTTTCTCTTAAATGTTGCGTTCGTTCACCCGGTATACCAAATTTGACCATTCAAATTGGGGGGCAATTATTTTCTTAGCTTCTGCAATACGTCTCTTGAAGCGACTGCGATTTATTGCAAAAAACGAAAAATCCCGATGTCTATCTGGTGGAGAAGGTAATCAAAAAAGGGGAAAAAAGTCTATGTGAAATGGCTACCTCTCAAAACGAATTCACCCACAATCAAAATTCATCAATCATGCTGGAATTTTTGAGGTGATTAATGCTCCCAAGATGCCAAAAGCCCAAGACTTGCATCAATGGATCCATTCTAATTTACGACCAAAAGAAAAAAAAGAACATAATGATGGTTATGATGTTTACATTCATTGAAAGACTTTTGATCATATCTCAATTCTATGAAAAAATTATAACATGTGGTCTAATGAAGTATTCATACCAAGTGACATTATTCAAAAATAGAAACTTTTCAAGGGTTTTGACGACAATGACGATTTATGTGAATAAAATAATTTTGTATTTGTATTTTATAGCTTATATAGCTTATATAGCTTATATAGCTTATTAAATAAATTATAATCTCTACCGACCGAAAGTCTTACCTTTTTTACGTCCACGACGTAAGCTCAACATGTAGTGATACTAATTTTTGCGTTAATTGCGCTTTTAAAATTTCAATTTTGAACGTAATAAATTTATATTTTGGTCATATCATTTGAGTGAATTGACGTTTATCTTATTTATAGCGTGTAAAAACGTCCATTTTAAACAATTTAGAAATGTCAAATCTACATAAGAAATACATGGAAACGTGTATATTGTTTGCCTTAATTTTCGTCATAATAATAATGCGAAAACGGCTATTTTTGTACGTATTTTTGCGTGAATTGACGTTCGTATTCTTTATCTTTTTTGAAACGTATAAAACGTATGTTCTGTTCACATTTTTGCGAGTTCAAACGCTTTTTAAATTAACTCTTTTTTTGGAGCGTGAGGAACGTCTATTTTAGTCGCATTTTTTGTGTGTATTGACGTTCTCATCAATTTGTATACAAAAAACCTTGATAGAAAGATCACTTAACACATCAACTATTGAAGAAAAATGGTCGATTTTTCTCACTTCAAAAACGTGACTATCTTACTGCCAAATTTCACCAGTTGGGCCTACTTACACGAGTTGTGAACTTGGATGACTATGATAATACGTTTTGGATGGTTCCCACATTCAGCAACAATGATGGCATCTCAACTTGTATGCATATATTCGTCGCAATCGCCGCACCAACTACAATTGCAGCCTCCGAAACGTAAATATTCTTTACAAATGGCTATGTGATATATTACCGAAATAAAAATAGTTAATAAATTTTGTATTCACGATGTTTGAATTTTTTACCCTATCCTACAATACCAACATTTCATTATGTATACTTATAAGTTAGGTTGGCCGAGCGGTCTAAGGCGTTGTGGCGTTGTCTTCAAGTTGCGATTCCCGAAAGGGAGCGTGGGTTCGAATCCCACACCTACCACATCCTTTTTTTTTGATTTATCTATCTAACCTCACTTTATGAAAATTTACTATACAAACTAATAACTAAATAGTAATTTTTAATAATATTTACAAAACGTCCAGAACTGAGTGCAAGTAGTTGAAGCCTCATAACCACCAAAATACTTAAAGCTAAGTGCAATTGAGTAAAATATACTATATAAGTGTGATAACTGGTACTTTTTGATAGGATGTTTTACTTGTTTTAACGCTTATGATTTTACTCGTTTTTTGGGACGCGAAAATGTCTATTTTTGTTGCATTTTTTACGTGTTTTAACGCTTCTAATTTTACTTGTTTTTTGGGACGCGAAAACAATAATTTTGAACGATTTTGAAATGTCAAATCTCCATAAGAAATACATGTAAAAGTAAATTTTTATCGCTTGTAATTTTAATCATTTTTTGGGACGCGTAAACTTCTATTTTCATTGCATTTCTTACGTGCTTTAACGCTTCTAATTTTACTTGTTTTTTGGGACGCGAAAACGTATATTTTCGTTGAACGAAGGGTTTTGACGACAATGACGACGACAATGACGATTTATGTGAATAAAATAATTTTGTATTTAATTTTTTCTCCATCGTCCTGCCTCCTCTTGATCAGCCTCTTTTTATCGGTGCATTGTAGTTTTGGCAACATTTCATCTGAACTGAAATAATCCTGCTATATCCATGTTACCGAGTTTGTGCACTGCAATTTCGACCAGATTACACTTGAACTGAGAAAATCACAAATATATTTTTGAGTGTGTTTGCTCAGTGCAGTTCCAGTTATATGATATTTGAACAAAATCTGAATAAAAATAATTAATAATTTTTTCCATTGACAATTTTGCATCAGTTTACTCATTACTACCAATTGATGAAAATATTCCTCAAATTGTTATAATTATAAATGAATTGTATCACCTCAGCAGGATTTAAAGATGATACATCCCGAGTGGTAAAGGTATTCAAGGTTGTTTTTCTTTTTTAATCATTTTAATACTAGTTTCGATTTCATTCGTCAGCCGTTGTTTTGCTTCCAATGACGGAATGAGATATCTATTC
Source organism: Chrysolina oricalcia (assembly GCA_944452925.2). Lineage (NCBI taxonomy): Eukaryota > Metazoa > Arthropoda > Insecta > Coleoptera > Chrysomelidae > Chrysolina > Chrysolina oricalcia. The sequence goes on from OX101818.2 coordinate 36,822,428, forward strand.
ACAGCATCTTGTTCAACCAATAATTTCAATTCCTCAAACATGCTTATTTGTTTAAGTTTTTGTTATTTTGCAAACTTTAGCATTTGAAATAAAAATTAATAGTCATTCCTGTATTTTCAACGTGAGTCTTCTTCACTCAAAAATTCGATTTTTGTCTCTGTACGGTTGATAAACTTGAAGCCGTAACATTGGTGATGATACAACTCTCGAATTTTGCTCCAAATACTGATCAAATTAGATATTCTATTTGAAGAAATTTTTTAGATACTTTCAACCTTCAACTTACATGGTGGTTCTTCGGGTAGTAAGGCCGACGTGTTTTCAGAGAAGAACTCGACGTTTCGCCAACACGAGTGGTTAGCATTTTCAAGAGTTATTTTAAAAATTTTCGCTTTCTGTAGTCGCTGTCAAATGCTTGACATTTGTTATACGTTGTCTCAATAAATACCTGTAATTTGTCGTTCTTACATCTGATTGGTCCATAGCGTTAGCAGACATCATAGAATCGTTCGTACCGTTATTTTGTGGGTAGGGAGCTAATTGAGAATTTTTGAGAACTGGAAGCCAAACCTTGTTCAATTGTAGTCCTTCTTCGGTTCTGTTGAAGTTGCTGTGGTGTTTCTGGATTTCAATTGCTTCCCGGAAGAGTCTTGGGTAATACGCAGATGTTGAAGAGATGACTTGGGTTTCTTCAAATTTCACTCTATGGTTATCGTTGTTGAGAGTATGTTCTGCGACAGCGGATTTCTGTGTGTGCCCTAACCGACAGCAAGCCTTGTGCTCTTTGATTCTTGTTTTAACGGAGCGTTTCGTGGTGACGATGGCCGCGAAAGCCTTTCACAATTTATTCTATCAACTTTTCATATATTTTGCCAAAACTCTTAATTTCTTTAGATATCTCGTTGTGATAAGAATCCATGAATGCCAAATTGTTGCATGTTCATTTTGACTTGAATTCTCATATCTTAAATAATATTTTGATATTTATTTTTCAATTGATTATTTTCATATTCATAGAATTTCACTTGAAAATTTTCTATTTTTTCATTTTAATTTGTAAATTCTTGTTTTTTCGTTAGAAGGAATCACCCCTTCAGCCATGCAATCAGTAAACTTTTTGGAAATTGGTAATTTTGATGAGAAAAAAATTCTACCCTATATTTAATAAAACTGACTATCTCAAAAAAAAAATCATAATGGACTCATGTATACAAAACGGACTTTATTTGAAATGAACATTGTGAAAATCGACAACACGAAATAAATTTTTGTAGATGCTAACTGAAGTAAAATGAATAATAATACTAATAATTTCCTGGACAAATTCAAGATATGAAATATAAACGCCTATCGCCCTAAACCACACAATGGTGATAACTCCAATAATAAAACACGATATTTGCTGAAATTATGTTTTCTCGACTGAATGATCAATTATTGTCATCTTTAGACTACGTTGCTACATGATTAACTGAAACCCACTTACCTCAAAATCCTCTGTACTTTCAAACATATTCCATATTATATTGAATTACAAACTGCACATACTTAAAATGATGTCGGAACTGATCACAAAATAACTATGAATAACATTTTCATTTCTGGGTTTTCGCTCACAGGAAATGTGATAATAACTCAACGGGAAGTACGTCGGTTGTAATAATCGAGTTTTGTTTTGTGCCTCTAAGATCCGTTCTGTGGCCACTATCACCATACACGAAAACACGAAAACTCATGCTTTTTTATGGATTGTTCAACAGAAATAATAGTTGTATTTTGTATTTGTATTTGTATTTCGTTTTTTATGTAATTAGGCGTTCGAAATTTTAGTTGTTTTTTGGGACGTGAAAACAAAAATTTTAAACGATTTTGAAATGTCAAATCTCCATAAGAAATACATGTAAAAGTAAATTTTTGGCGTTCATAATTTTAGTTGTTTTTTGGAACACGAAAATGCATGTTTTCGTTACATATTTTATGTAATTCGGCGTTCGCAATTTTATATGTTTTTTCGAACATGAAAACACATGTTTTCGTTGCATTTTTTACGTGCTTCTAATTCTACTTGTTTTTTGGGACGCGAAAACGATAATTTCGAACGATTCTGAAATGTCAAATCTCCATAAGAAATACATGTAAAAGTGAATTTTTAACGCTTGTAATTTTAATCATTTTTTGAAACGTGAAAACCGCTGAATTCGTCAAATTTTTTTACACATTTTAGCGTTTGTTATTTTAGTTTTTTTTTTAAAGATAGATAGATAGATCTTTATTTAAATAGGATATCCTAATATACAATTCTGCTAGAAATATAAAAATATTAATAAAAATATGAATAAAAACGTATATGGTACACATTAAAATGAATATATAACAATACAACAATACATAACAACATTAAATAAAATACATTAAAAATTAAAAATACAATAAAAATTTTATCATAAGATAAGCATAAAATACTGCAGATACGGGTAACAAGAAAATAATAAGTTCCTATCATATTTGAATATTTGAAACAAATTTCTTCAGTTCGTTTTTGAAGATAATGAGAGATGTGCTACTTTTGATTACATTAGGTAGTTTGTTGAATTGATCGAAACCCTTGAAAAACAAAGAGTTCATGGTGTTTTTGCGATTTGTTCTGTTTATATACATATTATTATTATTACGAGTGAAGTGGTGGTGAATATCATGATGAAAGACAATGTAATGTTCGAAATAAGATGGTCCTAAATTATTCAATATTTTGTATACAAATATCATGATGCAGTAAAACAGTCTTTGTGAAACAGATTCCCAATTTAAAACATCAAGCATAGCATTGATAGAAGTATCCCTGCCGCAATCCTCATACCACGATTCTGAAGTTTTTGGAGTTGAGACAGTTTATTCATATTGAAGAGATATATGATAGAGGAACAGTAGTCGAAGTGTGGCTGAACAATTGACTTATAAACTGTGATTCTTGACTCAGTTGATAGATTATTGGCAATTCTAGAAAAAAAGAACAATTTTTTTGGAACGAAAGAATCCTCAACCATCTGTCTTTACTCTTCAGATACCATTCTATTGGTGATTACTTCAACTACCCAATGGCACTAACATACTTTCCAAAAATAATGCCTTTATGATGATGTCAAATGGCGGGCATGTTTTTTTTTTTTCACTCTAAACGACTACGCATATTTTTCTATTTCCAGTGATATTTTTTCGAAACACTCAATATATGTTTTTCCGCAATGGTAAGTTTTTCGTCGATCCATTTTCCCATTTAACATTTGAGACTGAGGATTTTGAATCACCTTGTATATATATTTTTCACCCAAATTAAAAAAATTTGTGAGACATCCCTGTACAACTATAATGAGCTTTGACCAATCAGACTCCGCTATGTTTTTTTCCCAAATGAACGGTCCAAACGTCCTCTTATTACACATTTAGATGTCGGATGTAATTCAATCTCTGCATGGGCAAGTAGTTGTTTCGAATCTCCATGTGCCCATTGAAGCGTTCTTCCATCACTCATGCAGCCATGTTTGTTCTCTTAATGATCCACCATGTTTTTTCTCTCAATCGTTGTGGGACACCCTGTATATACGTTGACAACCAGCCACCATGTTTTTTTTCTCTTAATCGATGTATTTTGAGACATCCTGTATACCAAATTTGACAGATGCCATTTTTTTTTTCTCTGTCTCATGTCGTTTGACAATCAGCCATGTTTTTTTCTCTTAAATGTTGCGTTGGTTCACCTGGTATACCAATTTTCATAGCTGCCATGCTTTTTTCTCTTAAATGTCAAGTTGGTACACCCTGTATGGTAGCAGCCATGTTTTTCTCTTAAATACTATGATGGTACACCCTGTATGGCAGCAGCCATGTTTTGTTCCCCTAAATACTATGATGGTACACCCTGTATGGCAGCAGCCATGTTTTTTTTCTCTTAATCGATGTATTTTGAGACACCCGGTATACCAAATTTGACAGCCGCCATGTTTTTTCTCTTAATCGATGTATTTTGAGACATCCGGTATACTAAATTTGACAGCTGCCATGTTTTTTTCTCTTAAATGTCGAGTTGGTACACCCTGTATGGCAGCAGCCATGTTTTTTTCTCTTAATCAACGTATTTTGAGACACCTGGTATACCAAATTTGACAGCCGCCATGTTTTTTTCTCTTAATCGATGTATTTTGAGACATCCGGTATACCAAATCTGACAGCTGCCATGTTTTTTTCTCTTAAATACTATGATGGTACACCCTGTATATATATTTATGCCAACTGTACTCCCAAATCGCACTTTAAAAATGACGGACCCCGTCACGATGCACGTTTATGAGACACCCTGTATATATTTTTTGTCTCAACTGGCACGTTGGTACACCTGGTATATATTTTTTTCTTAAATGACAAACCCGTCACGATGCACGTTTATGAGGCACCCTGTATCTATTTTTTTTTTCTTAAATGATGTACCGGCAACATCTAAATGCAGTCAACCTACACCATTTATTTTACAACTGGCAACATCGTATTACAATTGTGCGCTGGGTACTGGCAAACTCTTTATCGCCGCGGCGAATCAGCTCGATTACGTCACAACATGAACGTGGGCTGCCTATACCTCAACCGGCAACATCTAAATACAGTCAACCTACACCATTTATTTTACAACTGGCAACATCGCGCGCTTCATGCAGTACAATCAGTTCTATATCGACTACGTCACAACTGAACGCACTGCATCGAGCTATGATTAAAGATTTACAACGAGGTCTCATAGCCTAGTTGTGTAGACGTGCGCTTCGTAATCCGAAGATTGCTGGTTCGCTGCGCTTCGATCCCACACATCGACTTTTTTCATTTTATTTTCAAGGCGCATTTTCATGCTGACGCCAGACGCTGGATTGGAGCATCAAATGCAGTCACGTGATTGAAATAGTTACATCGACATCTTTTTTTCATTTTATTTTCAAGGCGCATTTTCATGCTGACGCCAGACGCTGGATTGGAGCGTCAAATGCAGTCACGTGATTGAAATAGTTGCGTCAAGTTTCAGCGTCATATTTTAGCGTCGTCAATAGCGTCGAGCGTCGTCATAGATAGAAAGAGCGTCAAATTAATTATGAACTGTGGATTTATTACTATAATTGAAATTACGAATATATTAATAATAGATTAATAATAGAATGTCTGGAGAATACGACTATCAATTGTGGATTTATGAGAGTCAAAAAATAATTCGGCAATCTGAAATAAGAAGACTCCGACGAAATAGGATTATAACTGCTCTTGTATTTAATGAAATTGGTATACTGAATTCAAAGAAGAAATATCGAAAAAAACGTTTTTGGGTTCATCCACTATTTAAATTACGAAGAGAGCATGGATTTTATGAGGCAGTGTTCCCAACACTATATTCATATTCAGATAAATTCGAAAATTATATTCGAATGTCTGCAGTTCAATTCGAAGAATTGCTGTGTTTGATTGGTCCTCTTATATCTAAGAAAAAAGTTGTGAGAGAGCCTATTTCAGCCCCAGCACGGCTAGCTATGACTCTGCGGTAAGATTTCAAATATTTTTGATTATTTAATAAATCATATGATGGTCCTATCATAAAATTTATTTTTAGATACTTGGCGACAGGCGATTGTATGGCATCAATATCGTATCATCATCTTGTTGGTGTAACGACAACAGCAAACATCATTGCAGAAACCTGTCATCTCATCTGGAATTGTCTCCAAGAGCAGGTTTTACCAAATCCTTTAACTACCAGCGATTGGTTAAAGATAGCTCATGACTTTGATAAAGAATGGCAATTTCCACATTATATCGGAGCTATTGACGAAAAACACGTTCAAATACAGGTATACATTTTAGTTGAAAGTTACGAAGGCGTAGAAAAGCCAACAACAAAATATTATTCGAAACATTTGGAATTGCCACTTGAAAGTGATCACTGTCACTTTGAACTGACAATTCTCACTTTGAACTGGCAATTGACTATAGAGTTCACTGGGCAATTGTCACTTTTAACTGACAACTGTCACTTGCCAGTTCAAAGTGACAGTTGCCAATTTGAAGTTCAAAGTGACAATTCCAAATGTTTCGAAAGATATTTTGTTGTTGGCCCTTCTACGCCTTCGTAGAAAGCTCATGATGATAAATTATTGTTATTATTATAGTGTCCTGATAATGCTGGCTCGTTATATTACAACTATAAAAATCATCACAGCATTGTGTTGCTGGGTGTCTGCGATGCCAATTATACATTCATTTTTGTTGATATTGGTGCATATGGTCGACGCAGTGATGGTGGAATTTTTAGAGATTCGGCAATGGGCCAGAAGTTTGAGAAAAGAGAAATGAATGTACCAAAATCAGATGTGCTCACCGTTGATGGCATGCCTTTACCATATGTACTTGTGGGTGATGAGGCATTCCAGCTAACAGATTATTTACTTCGACCATATCCTGATGGTAGAGGTGGCCTTAATAAAGAACAGAGTATTTTCAACTATCGTCTCAGTCGAGCTCGAAGAACAATTGAAAACTCCTTCGGCTTGCTAGTGACTTTGTGGAGGATCCTAAAGAAGCCAATTGAAGCCACAGTGGACAATACTGTTAGAATAGTCAATGCAATCATATGTCTCCATAACTGGCTTCGTAAACATGATCACAATCATACTTACCTACCACAAAACATGGTCAATCGACAAGAAGATGATAGTTTTATTCCTGGACTTGGGATAGATGAAGTTCTTCTCTTCTAGATGCAAAAATGTATGGCAATAATTTTAGCTCCCGATCTGCAGTAACTATTCGAGATGAATTTTGTGACTATTTCAGTGCAGAAGGGGCTGTTCCCTGGCAATATGATCAAACTTGAGCAGAACTGACATCAATATTAATTTAAAAAGGAATATTGAACACATCCTATGGGAACATTAAGAAATTGTAAAAATTTGATTTAATAAATAGAGAATTTTTGTAAAGATTTTAGTTTAGTCATAATTTGATTTTAAGAAATACTGAATGATTTTGAATTATTGGATAGTTCTGTCCTTATATGTGAATATTATATCATTTTTTGCATTATCATTCTACACAATGAAATAATATTTTGATTCCTAGTCATTCTCATTTCATTTGGATTTGATGTGCTATTTTTAATCTCTATAATTTAAAAATAATATTGATATTTGATTTGAAAGTAGAATTATGATTTTTTCTACATTTTTCATAATCCATCTAAGTGACTCATTAACTAGCCAGAAATAAAAATAAAAAAACGAAAATTATGTATTGTTTATATTGACAACATATGAAAAATATTTCATATTATTTACCATTATATTTTTTTATAACTGGGATGAATATTGACGACTCGCATTATAAATTGTGTCTGTAAATTGCTTTATGATATCCATTTGTACTGGTTGTGGTAGAAGACGTATTTGGTTTCCCATGCCTGTAAGGTAAGCACCTATGGTATACATTTTCGGAGGCTCAGGAAGCGCCACTGGACTGCTTTCTCTGCACAAAACTTCAGCTATACGATTCAAAGCACTTACAGAATCAATCGCATTATCTTTGCTTGAACACCTACGTGTCTTATTAACTGTATGTCCTGAAATCAATTACAATAATTTATGTACAAATTCATATGGTTATCGATTTAATGTACCTGAAGACTGGACATTGGTATCATCAAAGGTATCATTTGTAGATTCATCAGCATCAATTGATGAATCCAGGTCATCTATATTTTCGGCTCTATCAGAATTTGTGATTTCAGTTTCTCGAGTTACGTTAGTGGTTGTTCTGAAAAAAAAAAAAAAAAATTAAAACACTGTTACAACAATTCACGCTGACAGATCCCTATAAAATTCTATTTTTGTTCTGAGTTGTTAACTCAACCTTCAATACAATAAATTACTTACGGACGTATTAAGCATGAGTCACGTAGGAACTCACAGCATTCATAAAATTTCCAGTGGTCCTGAGAGTCTACTCTGCCTGAGCCACTTGAACGATGTTCAGCTTGAACAATTTTGCGGTAAGTATCACGTAAGCTTTTAAATTTTGTTTTAGCTTCCATGGCAGTTAATCGTCCTAAAAAAAAGCTTTGAAACGTGGAATTTCTATATATTCAATGACCAGCAAAAGTACATTAATTTTGATAAATAAAAATATTACTCTGCACACTTTATTACCAGCAATACAAGAATATAAAAAAATAAATTTGATCTAAAGTAATTTGATTGTGTTCAAGTATTAAATGATAATAAATGGGTTTTGTTTTAAGTGAGTGAAAAATCTCAATTAGTCACTGGAAACATATTTGGGTGTTACTATTTTTCTGAATAAAATATGTGTTTTTGAAGCAATAAAGTCAAAGGGTAAGTGTTTTTATATAACAGGCCTAACAGCCTATTCTTAAGCAAGGCTTTATAAGTCTAGCAATATGCTATCCTATAAATACTGTTATTTGTGATTCTGGAGCATGATAGGTTCAGGGGTCTAATTCACTCCCATGACAACAATAATTAAAGAAACAATGTCTCTTACCTTTCATTGCAGTGGCAACTTCTTCCCAAAGTCTTGCTACTGTTTCTCTAGTTCTGTCCTTGAGCGGAATGTTAATATTCCACAGAGGAACCCTTTGCTGAACCTCTATTATTAATTGCTCTACTTCCTCATCCCTCAGCTTCTTTCCTGTCCTAACTGGAGGCACAGATTTACTGACTTTTGTTTTCTTCTTTGGTGGCTGAGGGGACTTGACTGCAATACGTTATACAGTTCAAGTTTATTTATGTACCTAAATTTCAAAATGTACATTGGCTAAAATTTGATAGGAAAATAGGCATTTTTAATAATGTACAAACAAAAAGGAAATTAATCCTAGACAAACATCCCATACTTACATGAATTAGGACTGGAATTTTCCTTGTTAAGGAAAATGGAATCTTCGATCAGCCCTTCGCTTCCATCTGGCAGAACAGCCCGACGAATTAATGTTTCTTGGTCATCTTAAAAAAATGCATATACAATAAAATCATTTTTAACATTACATACATGTACAAATATCGTATGAGTTAATTTTACTTTCATTATTGTACTAAATTTGAAATTACAAACCTAGAAGTGGATAAAAATAATAATTTTCATTCAAATGAACATATTCATAACCTTCCAGGCATGGGTGGTCATCATATTCATCGCAAATGGTCACGCACACGCCACACGTATGAACAACTTGTAGTTCCTGAATAAAAACAATAACTAGTTTAAAAAATTATATCAAAATCAAATATGTAATCACTGTACATAACCTCATTATTAATTTATTGGCTTGGACATACATTTTAGTTTTCATAAAGAAATAATTGATTCATATATTTATTGCAATGCTAAATAATTATATCATAATCAATAATATTTACCTCTAGGCTCATTGCACTTTTTATAATTTTGATACACACAGTCTTTCAATCAACACTTACATCTGTGCCAGTAAAACTGTAGGTGTTAACTTAAACAGATAATTTCAAATTAAAGCTAAACAATGTTTAGCTTTGAACCTTTGACGCTACATTATTCCGAGATGGCCTTCATGATAAAAAATCTATCACGTGACCTCATTTGACGCTCAAATCCAGCGTCTAGCGTCAGCATGAAAATGCACCTTCAGCATGTTAATCCATTTTCACTACTTGACGCTGGGTACTAGCAAAACTCTTATCTCCACGACGGATCAGCTCGACTACGTCACACACTGAACGCAGAGCTGCGAGCGCCCGACTTCTACCGAACTCGTCTAGCCAACCTCCGAGTATTTCCGAAGGCAGAACATAGGTAGCTCATCTACTCTGGCAGTTCAAGTTTTTGGCTGGCGAACGAGATTTTCGGCGGAAAATTAAATCGTTCGGATGCCCTGAACTCGAAATCTTCCAGAAGCCACCGATGAGTTCATCAGGCCGAAAATAAGCGGGCCGGTTCCGTGGGCAAAGATCTTAAGGCAAGCGCAGAAATTATCTTACCTTTGTCTCCTCGTTGATCTCTTCTCGAGAAAACCAAAAGCATTACCTCCAGATAATGCGTCTGGTATCTCTCGTATCCGATAATCAAGGAGTCGGTTATGTGGACTGAGTTTCAAACGTACGTGGCAACTATCGGGCGGTTTCCTACTCGTTAATCTCTTCCCAACAAAAGTAAAAGTCGTGCCGACCTGGAATTTTCTTGTTTTTCGGCTGGTACGCAATTTCCAAAATAAACGATGCGTATGGTGGCAGAAAACAACGAATTCTTCCAAACACAACTAATGGGTTTGTGGCAGTTCGAGAATCAAGAAGTCGGTTAGGAGAACGTGACTGTCAAACGAACGCTGAGATTTTCAGGTATTTATCAACTCGTTAATTCCTTCCTAACGAAACTAAAAGTAGTATCGTCCTGATATTTCGGGTTTTTCGACTGGCCCACGCAATTTCCAAAGGAAACGCCGCGTCTGGTAGCCGAAAACAACGAATTCCTGCAGACACAACTAATGGGTTTGTGGTGGTTCGAGAATCAAGTCAGTTAAATCCAAGAGAATACTCGGCAACGTTACTGTCGGATATTGGAAACAAAAATAAACGCACCCTATAGTGCTGTCAAAGGATAGATAGTATGATGTCACACTTGCCGGTGGCATGGCGGTCAGGTTATGAAAAGTTATAAATAAATTCGGCTTTCTGATTCTGAAAAACTGCACAGTAAAACGATGGATTTGAATGCGGTAATATCAACTAAAATTGTCACTTTACTCGGAAAGAAGCAAATAAATATTCAATAAATACCAAAACAGTATTTGGCAAAGTTGCGGTAACGGGAGTTTATACACACTGTTTACCTGGTACTTTCAAAACAGTCACAAAATTGTTCACTTGAATACTAATGACTCGGGTACTATAGAAATATATTACTACTGGAGCAAGACGAATCAACACGACGCGACGGACTGAAATACTGTGAACTGAGATATCAAGACGGAGAAATATAAAACTGAGCTGCAGTGAACTGAGAAATCAACTCAGATCAACTGAAGGCTGGATCGAATATTTATCTATTTCAGATTTCAATAAGAAAACCTACAAGAAGAGCGACAAGAAGCTGTCTCGGTTTTTGTTGAAATCCAAGAAACGGTGAAAGAGTGAGAATTTGAAGATAAGGTGAATGCTGGTTTTTCTACGCCAGTTTTTTTCTGCTAATTTCCTTCATTACTAGAAAATAATTCATTTTTCCAACGGATTTGGATTCCGCAAAATTCGGAGATACTCACTGACGTTTTAAAAATGATAAAACATGTGTCTAAGTGCCCTAAGAATGCAAATGAAATTATGGGGTAGTTTTCCCTCATAACTGAGTAACCAGAAGCTATCTATAATATTCATGTAACAGTATAATTCCTGAGTACTCCTATTCAATCAGTCTTACTGTCTTACAGGAATTTACTTGAAAGTAAATTTCTGCAGATATAAAGAAGCATTTCCATTATAATGTATCAAAACCTTTTACAGCCAGGTGAATCGGTACAATTTCTACTAGTTCTAATATACGGATAACAGAAGTTGTCAGTTACTGAATGGTGTGAAGCGTAGCCTCGTACCCACCAGTACCTTACATTGAGTTGAAGTCGAGAAACCTTTGGTAGTCGGGTAATTATCATGATGTATCTGGCATAGACCTGCCTACAACTTGGGTAGGTTTCATTTACCAGTGATCGGACAAGAATGTTTGTACTCAATAGGTAATGCAACCCTCTTCTGACTGTTGCGGCATATATTCAGCAATAGAACAGATCTAACTGATACAAGGTGAAGAGATGGTACTAATCTTTATGGAAATGAACTAGCTATGGCCCAAATGCTCTAGTAACGGAGCCTCAAAAATATGGTTTGTTACAATCTAATTTTGCATGTAATATTGTATTTAAAAAATATTATAGCTACAAATTCATGCGTTCAGAATACTAATTTTTCTAGAGACAAAATGATTATTTTTTGATATAGGTATTAATTTTCCAATCACAATCGAAAAAAAGTCAGGAAAACATTTCACAAGGACCATTTTTTTTTCTGTGCAAGACGTATAACCAATAAGACATATCCTTCAGTAGTTGCCATGGGAACGAATAGTAGGCCGCGTCGACGGTAACATTTTGATTGTGTCGCGATTTGTTTCCACACGAAAAAAATGGTATAAGTGAAACGTTTTCCTGCCTTTTTTCGATTGTGGTAAAAAAATTATTACGTATATTTAAAAAAATAACGTTCTATCTCTGAAAAAAATTAGTACTCTGAACGCATGATATTGTTAACACACAGCAAGTACTTCGAGCATTAGATAATTCATTTTGTATAATGTCAGGTCAACCTTTCACTAGCGCTGGAAAAGTGTATAATCATATTTATCAACTTTGGTTTTCTGAAAAGTATATCATAACAATAGATACTCGTGTAACAGGCATAATACAACAGTTTCCTACGAAAATGTAACCTGTTCACTTATTTGTTGATACTCGACCAGTTCGGGGTCAATCGGTAGTAACCGCAGCACCCGTTCAACAACGTTTTCGCAAAACTGGCCTCACTTCAATTCCAGCATTTGAGTAAGTAGTTGTATGTGGACGTGTTACATCGTGTGCCGGGATTATACTGATATTACTGTTGTGATTTGTGTGAATGGTGCTAGTTTGATTTATGTATTTTACTTGTTGGTATGTAGACTGTGGATTTTGACCTAACATTCCTAGTGTATTGACATTTTATGTACAATAGAATCAGGAGAATTTTCCAAGAGACTGAACAACAATTTTGTTTCAATAAAAATGTTAAAAATTTAAATATTTTTTACACTTACATATCTTTTATCTTCAAGTTTCAGAACGTTCTAATTCTACTTTTAGTCCGGTGGCAGGGAGGGTTTTCGTGGCCGATGAAGTGCGACGGGATCACCCAAGTTATTGTTATGTATTTGGACCCGCTGAATCTGAATTTCGAGGGTAATAAGCCGTGAAATCATCCGAAAATTGTTATAGGCGATTTTCCGAGGAAAATCGAAAAATTCATTTTTTCCAAAAACAAATGATCCTAAAATGTTCTCCATAAAATTCTCTACAAAAAAGGACCCAACAAGTTTTTCTTCAAAATGCACCGTTTTCCAGTAAAACGTGCTCAAAATTAGACAATATGCGATTTTCTCAATTTTCAGTGCTCTCTCATTCAGTCACATAATGATATTTTCAAGATCACCTTGTCCGAAATTATTCATATATGTCTCGACTATGAATAACAAAAAAGATATTCTTGAAAAAATCATTCGTGTGGATTTCCTGGCACTGAATTTCTCGATACGTTTACCTTGCATTTTTTCATTCGCGAAGCTCACGTCGTGGACGAATTTCTTAGAGTGTCAATTAAAAAGAGTCCAGCACATATTTTGTCATGGGCACAAAGCATCTCAGTAGCGGAAAACGGAAAATTTTGCTTAAAATTACGATAATTTTCCGAGGAAAATCAAAAAATCGATTTTTTTCCTAAAACAAATGATGCTTTAACATTTTCCATAAAATTCTCCACTAAAAAAGTCTTTACAAATTTTCTCTAAAATGCACCGTTTTTGAATAAAACGTGCTCGAAATTCGAAAAAATGCGAATTTCTTACAGCCGTATGCATAGTCAATTCCAGCGACTCACCAGAGTTTCGCCGCTCCCTACACAAGGATTATAATGCACAGTCGAGCTCCAAAATAGTGGTACATCGCCAGCGTTTCGCCAAAATGTGACTTATCGCGTAGTTGTCACTTTTTTGGAGCTCGACTGTGCATTATAATCCTTGTGTAGCGAACGACGATTGACTATACATACGTCTGTTAGTGTCAATTAAAGAGTTCAGCACATATTTTGTCATGATCACAAAGCATCTCAGTAGCGGAAAAACGGAAAATGTAGCTTAAAAGTGCAACAATTTTCGGAAAAATTCACTTTTTCGTTGAAAAAAAAAATTATCGTACTAACTTTTTGTCAGACACAATTTCTGCCCAAGAATTTTCCAAGGTCTAATGAAAAAATTTAGTTTTATTCAAATTTTATTTTGGCATGTATTACCGCGGTGACAAAAACAAAATGAGCAGCTTGAAATGTTTGCTGCCTTACAAACGCGTGTATTCCGGGTACAACTTTTGCAAGTACAATTCGGAACCAATTCTGTACTTGGGGGATCAAAACTTCAACCCTTTGCGGTTTAAGCATAGAGTCTTCTTCAATAAACCCAAAATCCAATGGATTCAAAAGAAAAATATTCTCATCCAAACAATGAGTGTGATTGTAAACTATCTAAAAAGCTCTGAGAATATGTAATTTAATAGATGCACTTGTTGGAGGTAATCTACAAGTGAGCAGTTAGCATGATGATAATACCAAGGCCTTTTCTTCTCTTTTAAAATTTTCGTTTTTTGTTCAATTTTTAAAAGTATCGGGAAATTCAGTGTCGGAAAATTCACACAAATGTTGTTTTCAGGAATGCTTCCTTTGTTAATCATAGTCATTTTTTCGAATTTCGAGCACGTTTTATTCAAAAACGGTGCATTTTAGAGAAAAAATTGAAAAGACTTTTTTAGTGGAGAATTTTATAGAAAATGTTATAGCATCATTTGTTTCAGGAAAAAAATCGATTTTTCGATTTTTCTCGGAAAATTGTCGTAATTTTAAGCAAAATTTTCCGTTTTTCCGCTACTGAGATGCTTTGTGATCATGACAAAATATGTGCTGAACTCTTTTTAATTGACACTCTAAGAAGTTCGTCCACGACGTGAGCTTCGCGAATAAAAAAATGCCTCTTTTATGCAAGGTAAACGTATCGGGAAATTCAGTGCCAGGAAATCCACACGAATGATTTTTTCCGGAATATCTTTTTTGTTATTCATAGTCGAGAGACATATATGAATAATTTGGGACAAGGTGAAAATATCATTGTAACTGAATGAGAGAGCACTGAAAATTGAGAAAATCGCATTTTGTCGAAATTTGAGAAAGTTTTACTGGAAAACGGTGCATTTTGGATAAAAACTTGTAGATACCTTCTTTGTAGAGAATTTTATGGAGAACATTATAGCATCATTTGTTTTCGGAAAATATGGATTTTTCGATTTTTCTCGGAAAATCGTCTATAACAATTTTCCGGATGCTTTCACGTCTTATCACCCTCGAAATTCGGATTTAGCGGGTCAAAATACATAAGATTAACTTGGGTGATTCCGTCGCACTTCATCGGCCACGAAAACCCTTCCTGCCACCGAACTATTTATGTTATACATAACTTGGATTTGTTATGATCATAATGAGAAAAGACATTAGCTTGCCTGCTTGTTTATTCATTTATACTGATGAATACAAACAGCTAGATTCAACAAAGTTTCGAAATTTTCAATCGTAAAACAGGTTTTACTGGGTGATCCAGTAAGGGTGGCCAGAGGAGATGATTTCTTTTAAAGAACCGTCAAAATGTTTTATACTTCTTTCCACATCAACTTATAGTTCACGAAAACTGAAATCTCTATCTCCAGTTTTTTTTAAGTTTTACAATTTGCTAGCCTGTATATGCAATGCAAGTACTTTTTCTCAGAGTATACACTGAATCATTGCTTCCTTGGTGCAACCGAACCTTTCATATCATTTTGAATTCAAGAATGAAATGAATGTAATGAAAATAAGGCTTTAAAAAAACAAATGATCCTTCTTTGAATAACTAATAACTCTAAAATGAGGGCAAGTGGATATTTCAATTGAGTCCGGTGTATCCTGATACCAAAGATGTAATGAGAGCTATTAAAGGTAAGACAATAATAAACTACTCAAAAGTGAGTCATTTGATAAAGCCAAGTGAACTAAAATTACTATAATAATCCAAGAATGTTGCTGCAGTAGAATATTGCATAGTAGCTACTAATTAATTTTTTAGTACTTGTCACTAGTAGTTATCAAACTAAGCACCTACTGCAAATAAAACGTAGATTAGGACTGATAAAATTAAAAAAAAATGCTTCAAATGAAGAGTTTAATTTCGTTAGGTTACATTGTGTTCATGAAATTACATCAATAACAGCAAGTGATCAAATTCAGGAATCTAGTTTTTCTTGTGGATAATAAAGCGCGTACTTGTCCCATATAGTATGCAAATTTTCACTTGGTGGTATGCAAAATTTTACTGCTACCCTTAAATTTCTTAATTTTTTTTCCGTGCAGTTTTTGGACTTGCCAAGATTATTTGAAGATAAATCCCTAATAACAAATAAAAATTGATATGAAAAATGTCTAGTAGTAGCGAAGTGAAATGTGTACACCATCCAGTATAGTATGGAAAAAGCGAAAAATGCTTCGTATACTTTGTCACCAGCTAAATCTCATGAAAGATACGGAAACGGTTATCAAAAATTCATGGACTGGAAGCTGAAACACAAAATCAATTCATTTTCAGAAAATGTTATTGAGCATATTTTGAACAACTGTCTAAAGTAATGAAGCCATCGTCATTTTGGTCAATTTATTCAATGCTAACTAAGGTCAACAATAGACATAAACCATGCATGACATTGCGACTCATCCTTAACTGTTGGCTTTGCTATAAAGACTGTCAGGTGATTTGAAGAGTAATATGAGAAATCAAAAAGGTAGTCATCAAAAGAAATTAACACCTTTCTCGAGATAGCAGATATTGGCTTACGAAGGTATATATGGACAAATTATATAAATTAACAGGCTAGGTAGTTTTAATTTCCGGTATCAGTGGTGCTTGTACAAAGCAGGAGTTACGCAATTTGAATCCTGAAGACGTGGACGATACGGGAAATTGTCTGATAATTTATATTGCTGATTCAATAACCAAAACACAACGTTCATTTGTCTTTTCCGAATTCTTTTATCCTATTTGTAAAAACTACACATCAATCTAGGCCCTGCAGGACAAGATGTTCGGACTTTGCCTTTCTTTTTGAGTTTCGTAAATGGAAAATACTGGGCTTAGCGAATCCCAAACAAAAGTCAGCCTATTGCATTAGGCGCATTTCAGCCACATCAATTCTTGTGGATGCTGGTGGCAATAGTATGCACTGAAAAAAATGTAATAGTAGCGAGTAAGATTTGTGATAAGTGAAAATTCGCACACTATATGGGACAAGTACACGCCTTATTAGCCAAAATCAGATTCCTGAATTTGACCTCTTGCTGTTATTGATGTAATTTCAGGAACCTAATGCAACCTACCAATATTGAACTTCTCTATTAGAAGCGAACTTTTCATTTCATTTGCTTCAATCCACGTCTTATTCGGAATAGGTGTATTCTCATTTTTCCAGAGACAAAATGATTTTTTTTTTTCAAATATAGGTACCAATTTTCTTATCACAATCGAAAAAAAGTCAGGAAAACATTTATTTGGACCATTTTTTTTCGTGTCATTGGCGGTCATCAGCAGTGGCCGAGAGATAAGTATATATAATTCTATGAAAAACTTGACTGCCACCTCATTATAAATTACATGTGCCATTAATAATACTGCTACAATAAGAGAAAACAATGGTATTATTTTTGTTTTTAATAACTGTACAGTTACAATTAGTAATTATTACAATCAAACGTAAACTATACTAAGTGATATGGTAATTATAAAATGTTCGGTTGGTTCCATGGAAATATACAGGGTGATTCAAAAGTACTTTGACAAACTTCAAGAGGTGATTCCACACAATATTCTAATATGAATTGCCCAAATAAATATATGTCGGGAAACACTTCGTTTCCAAAATACAGGGTGTTGAAGTTTTATTTTTAATTTGTTTTTTTTCAAATAACTCTTGAAATACTGAACTTAATTAAACGAAACTTGGTAATAAGAGGTTTTTGAGGTGTCGAATTCGAACCTGATGTTATTATTTCTCATACTCGTAGGGGGTCTTTTTCTTTTTTGAAGATTCATAACTTTTTGAGCGTACTTCTAGCACATTTTTCAGTGGAAAAATCGATTCCTCTATCATATCTACGTAAAAAGGCTACCATTGTTAAAAGTCGCTGTGAGCAACCGTTTTCTAAATATTTGGACTTGAAAATTTCAAGTCAATTATTTGATAATCGATGCATGTTGAAGTTATTACCAATATTTTGCATTTTCCACAAGAATGCTTTGGAAAAGAATTTGACGTTTAAGTAAGTAGTTTTGGTAATCACATATTTTGTGACAGTTAAACGTTTTGTTGAAGTTTCCGTAAGTAAAAGTAGAAAACACTATTTTTGAAAAAATGGATTATTTAAACAATAATGCTCATTTAGCCGATATGCATTTCGTTTATGGCCTTGCGGATGGCAATGCGCGCGAAGCAAGACGATTTCCTAATCGAGTACTGCCTTCAGCTCCAACATTTGCTAGTCTCCACCGTCGTTTGGCAGAAACAGGTAGCTTTAAGAGGGCAGCTGATATTATTGGAAGACCACGAGCAGTCCGAACCCCAGAATTGGAAGAAGCTGTTTTGAACGCTCTCGAGGAGAATCCAGAAACAAGTACAAGAATAATTGCTGAAGCTGTCAATTCTACTCAGTCCACAGTTTGGAGGATTATCCACGATCAACAGTTTTATCCATACCATATTCAAAGGGTACAAGCTCTTTTGCCACGAGACTTTCCCCAACGCATTACTATGTGTCAGTGGTTTTTGAGAAAATTGGCTGGAAATCCTCAATTTTTAAAATATGTACTCTTCACGGACGAGTCAAATTTCTCCCGAAATGCTATCACAAACTTTCATAACAACCATGTTTGGGCTCTCGAAAATCCGCATGCAGTTAGTAAAAGGCATTATCAGTATCAATTTTCTGTAAATGTATGGGCGGCAATAATTGATAATTACTTGATAGGTCCTTTCTTTCTTCCGCTCCGACTGAATGGCGCAACTTACAGACACTTTTTAGAAAATGAATTGCCGGGACTACTTCAGAATGTACCATTAGAAATTCGTATCCGCATGTGGTTGATGCATGATGGGGCTCCGGCCCATTTTAGCGTTGTAGCCAGGGAATTCCTTAACACAGTCTATCCAAATCGATGGATCGGTAGGGATGTAGAAGAACCTAACCAGCCGTGGGCACCAAGGTCCCCAGATCTGAACCCGATAGATTTTTATTTTTGGGGACATTTGAAGTCACTAGTTTATAAAACTCCAGTAGCGAACGAGGAAGATCTTAGAAACCGAATAGTAGACGCATGTGAAACAATAAGGAACATACCAATAATTTTTGAGCGGGTACGAGATTCAATGACTAGACGACTGACTGCCTGTATCTTCGCTGAAGGTGGACACTTTCAACAATTTATTTGAATACAATTTAGTTTCGTTTATTTTAGTTTATTCTACATATTCAAAATTTCCTGATATAAAATGTTGACATTTCTTGCAAATTTCATTACTATTAATTATTACTATTGAATTATTATTATTAAATTACTATTTCGCTTAAGGATGTCATAAAGGAACGTACCCAACAGTAATGACCTCTTCAAGCGAGTAAAAAGTAATAGAATAGGTGGCGCCCGCTACAAAAAAACCAAAACTGCTTACTTAAACGTCAAATTAATGCAAATGCAAATGCAAAATAAAGGTAATACTTATTACATGCATAGATTATCAAATAATCCACTTGAAGTTTTCAAGTCCTAATATCTAGAAAACGGTTGCTTACAGCGACTTGTAACAAGGGTAGCTTTTTCACGTAGATATGATAGAGAAATCGTTTTTTTTTTACTGAAAAATGTGCTAGAAGAACACTCAAAAAAGTTATGAATCTTCAAAAAATAAAAAGACGTGTTGGTGGCGCCCCCTACGAGTACGAGCAATAATAACATCAGGTTCGAATTCGACACCTCAAAAACCTCTTATTACCAAGTTTCGTTTAAGATCAGTATTTCAAGAGTTATTTGAAAAAAAAAACAAAATAAAAATAAATCTTCAACACCCTGTATCTTGGAAATGAAGCGTTTCCGGACATATATTTATTTGGACAATTCATATTAGAATATTGTGAGGAATCAACTCCTGAAGTTTGTCAAAGTACTTTTGAATCACCCTGTATATTATATACTTTCGGCGAAAAGCATGCCGCGTATGCGACCCGTTTACGATGTGCGCATATGCGTCATCAGTGTAGTTTGGGTAGATCATTGCCAAGTTTGAAAATAATTTGGTGTTCCAATTCAGAGTTTTTTTGTTCTGAGACAATAAAACACATGTCATTTGAAAGAGAGAAATTTGACAGCGCATTTAGGACTTTTCAAAACCGAAAAGAACCTTTTAGGGATAGATTACTTCGAATTTTAGGCGCGAAAGAAACTTATTTGAAACAGTAATGTACCCTATGCTACTGTAATTATAATGACCGTGCAACGGTGCTTTTTCATCAACATGAAGACTTGTCACTGAGATCTGTCAGTCTTGTCAGAGATCAGAGACGGTTTTTAGAATTTCTAATTTTCTTTTTCGATATGTGTGGTGTTTGTTGTCATTGGTTATTCTTTCATCATTCGTGAATTTGCAATAATCTTGTTCATTTAAAGACAATTTGTAATAAAGCCGTTTCTTCCTACAAATAAACAATGAACTGTTTAGTGTTGTATAAAGGAAAAATACATTAAATAAATCATATTTGGTAAATAATGAAATTTTTTATGTACCTATATGCTTTGCTCAAAATAGCTTGAATATTATTTTAGCTTGACAAAAAAGGCATGATTTTTGGTTATTGTTTTTACGAGGAGACCCCAGCAGAACATTTCAATGAGAAATTTGTAATTTGTGGCAGATATTTTCCTCATGAAGATTCATGTGAAAACGACAATAGAATAATTTGAAACCTAGTGCAGTACCAATACTGTGTCTGCGTAAGCATGCCTGGCGAGTGATACAACTTTCTGCCACACCGCCTATATTATGAGTTCTAGATTCCTATAAAAAGTACTAAACATACAGATCGACAAGCGTAAGGATGCCTCTGAGATGCGCATACGATAGAAAGCGTGAGTAGATGTGCGACAAAGATCGACTACTGTTGAATAAGGCAGAGAAATTGAGCTCCTGCCCCACTCCAGGGTTTTGTCTACTGCCCAACCAATTCTCGGAGGCATCCTTACGCTTGTCGATCAGTACACAGAATCGCCTCAGAAATTCAATATCAATATGGAAGTGCTTTCCTTTGATGGCAAGGAAAATGCTTCTGGCCTCACTTTTTCATGCACCCCCATTGTGGAAATTGCACTAAGGTAATACAACCAGAAATACTCGTAGAAATAGCATGTTAACCTCTTCAAATGATTTAATGCAGTTGCATATTTTGACATGAATCGTTGTAGAAAAAAAAAGCTTTCAATCCAATTTTATAAATCCAATTTGAGTTGAAATCATTCATGGTATTAGCTGAAATAAATTTTCATAATTTTTTGTACTTTCAATTTATTTTCCAATCCAGTGCTTCCTTGAAATTTGCACCGACGATTTGGGGTGGTTCCGTAGATTTTTGTTGGTTAACTACAGCTGAAAAGTGAATGTCGCTTCAGAGTGATAAATAATAATAAAAACCGCACTCTACTTTCTGATGGCCTTTGCTTAATATTTGGTATCATAAATATGTGAAAATATGTATTCAAATCGGCTAAAAACAAATAACAGGTATACGTACAATGGGGTTTCCAACCTTATTCTCAGAGATTCAGAATTAACGTTTGTTAATCTTCACAAGTACCACAGTATTTTACTAAAACCGGGCCTGTTACAAAAATCACTAATGACGCGCTTGCGCGTTGCGGACTAGCCTGAACTTCATACAACACTTTTGACATGGGAATTAGCATTCTAGAGTAAGTATATAATATACATTTCTATGGTTGGTTCCTGACACAGGCATTTACTGAACTTGGTTGCTGAAAAAGCGGTAGATTCTCTGTCACCAGAACGACCGTCGATTTTCTCTGGTAAGTTCAGTTTATTATTGTTTGATTTGACGTAATTTAGTTTTCGGTTTGATTTTTTGATTTACAACACAAAAACAATATTCTCATTTTAATTATTGAGTTAAGTTCTGTTTACTGAGTTGAATTAATAATATTCGATACATGTTCAGTTTGATGACGTTTTTTTTTTAATTACAGGACAAAATATCCTTTGCTCGTGCTTACTGTGCACAAGAACTAGGAACTTTGGGCACCTTGATTGAAAATCAAATTTTGGCAGAGCATGAATGTTTAAATTACTCTGAAAACGTCAATGTAAATTATAAAACGAAACGGATTCATAAGGCTGATAACAATAACAAAAATTCTAAATATTCAGGACTTTCATTGTCGTCAAACCAGCAGAATGATTATTCAACTTCACTAAAGGATTGTGATAATATCAGATAATATCCCATTATCCTCAAGTCAACTGAATATGACATCATCGGCACCCAGTTCCAAGACACATCATATGAATGATAAGTATGTAATGAATGTAAAAAACGAATCAAAAGCAAATAGAGGAAAATTTAACGATCAAGCATAGTGAAAAAATAAAAATACACGGGAAACGATTAAAACTATAATTTGACAGATGGCAAATGAATAGCATTCCGTAAATAAACCACAACCGTAGTCACCAGTAGATAACAACTGTCAAAAGTAATGTTACCGCTCCTGAAAACATTGATAACTTTGATTGATTAACGGAACATATCCATAGTAACTTATTATAAGTAGTTGCATTATCTTTGTAGATATATTTAATATGTCTTTTCATTTAGATGATTTTTTGAGGCGCATGCGTTCATTTTGAGACCCAAAGTCTGATTGGATATTGGGAAAGTGAATAGCCATGGTTATTTTTGAAACAACAATTTGGGATTGGCTCATTTCAAAATTAGCGGTATTTTCATATTCTGTAAACCGTCAATTTCATGACATCAGGCCAATTCAACCATAGGCGTTCGAACTGTTGTAATCCACCCTATATCATTGCCTTTTAAACCAACCTATATTTTTGCTTTGTTGTAGTTCCAAACTGTATATTGCTTCTAGAATAATTATTGCGTTTCATTGTAATTAGTCAATGCAAGGTTATATTATTAATACTTGTTTTCTCAGTAGACATATGAAACTCCATTTCTTATCAACCACGAAACTTATAAAGCTCACGAATCCTCATTTGATACGTAGGAAATATTAATCCAGTAACTTGTTTTATGCACGTACAATTCATCTCAGCAAATTTCTTGTTCCTTGTTCAGAATAGGAAACAAGTATAGAGCACTCGATTACATTGTCCATATGTGATGCATTTTATCATTTTATTCCCATGCTAGTTTTATATCAAACCTTTTTTCATAATTTGTGCTCGTTTAGCAAAAACTCACTTTACTTAGTTAGTAAGAAAACTTCGATATTAAAACATCGTATTTTTTCTGTAACAACATGTTGAAAACTTTTGGAAGTGTTTAATAAACGCCTACGGGGAAACGCATTTACCATCTATTATTTTGGTATCCACTATAAATATTCATCATCTGAGTAACGTTCTGTGACCACTCACAGATCTCCCAATTTTCAATTAAGGAGAAGGTTACAACAGAAAATTTTGTGGTGGCAGCGGTGCAGATTTTTCAAACTAATTTTGAGTTTGACGAACTCAAGTGGTTACCCAAAAGCGAACTCCATTGGTGTGAGCATTGTCTGCGGACACCAGTTTCTACGGAAAGTGAGCCAGCTTTCTTCGAGTTTTCAACCAACATCTTAGCACCAAATCAAGTTTCCGAAAACTCCTAAGTATATCCAGTCCCAGAGAAAGCAGCGTTCCTGAATCCACTCAACTGTAACAAGACGAAGCTGAAGCAAATTCAAGATCTTCAAGCAGAAATCAAGAAATCAAGATCATCGATAGCAGAAATCAAGAAATCAATACCGTCAAGTCAGGAAATCAAGAAAACTAAGTGCAGTGAAGAGCATTCCTTACTGAGAAAAATTTTGGGCTTTTACCATGCTTTTGATTTTGATGTAAGTAATATATGTTTTTGTTTACAAATTAATAGACAAAATTTGTGATTATTATTATTGTTTTCTCTTCAAATATTATATATATATATATATTTTTATCAGTCATGCAAAATCAAAACCTTACATCTTCTCAAACTGGTAATCAACCTAACACGTTTGTATCTTTAGATACAGCTGTAAAATTACTTCGAGAGTATGATGGTAGTACTCAAGGCGACAAAGTCCATGATTTCATAAATATTTGTGAATTAGCAATTAATTCTGCTGATCCAAATTGCAAAACAACTCTTTTCAATATAATAAAAACAAAATTGATAGGTCGAGCTAGATCTTTGACTATATATCGAAATTTTTCAACTTGGGATGAATTGAAAACATATCTTGAGGATGTATTTTCAGAGAAACGATCCATAAGTTTCTGGCAGTTAGAAATGAATCAGTGTAAACAGTCTGCGAATGAAAGTATTGCTAATTATAGTAATAAGATAGAAAAATGTTTATCTAATCTAGTAGATGCATCCACCGTCGGCAAACCTCAAAATATCGCCGTCGAAATTTCAAACCTATTAAGAACACAAGCTTTGAATGTTTTTATACAAGGTTTAGTTGAAACAATTACACTTCAGTTAAAAGCAAGAAATCCAGATAGTTTAGAAGATGCAATCGAATTAGCTCGTGAGGAAGAAAGACAAATATTTTGCAATAAAAACAAATCTTTTACTAGATTCCCTACTAGTTCCAATAGGTCACATCTTTTCTGTAATAACTGTAAAAAACCTAACCATCTTGAAAAAGATTGTTTTTTTAAAAAACCTAATTATAATACAAACCAAAATTTCAACAAAAGAACTGATAGACCAGAACGATCATTTAATATGAATACAAGCCAATCATCTTTCACTTGTCTATACTGTAAGAAGCCAGGTCATAAAATAGCTGAATGTAGAAAAAGAATATATAATGAGGCACAAAGAAATAAAAATCAGTCGGAAAACTATCGGCGTCCGTCGGCAAGTGGCCATTCGGCGGAAAAGTAAGAAATGAGGCCACAACCCCATTTTTTCCAGTTCAAAAACCAATAAATAAATATTCCAAATTTCAAGTATACACATCAACTATAGAAGAACCTTTAGATTTGAAATACGTTGATTTTGAGTTTAAAATAACACGGTCTGATAAAGTTAGATTATTAATTGATACTGGAGCCTCAATAAATGTTTTGAAAATTTCTCCTCAAACCAAATAAATTCATTTACACGAACATCCAAACTGATATAGTTGGCATAACTGAGGGTACAATAAAAACGCTAGGAGTCGTTTTTGAGAATTTAGGAAACGAAAAACAAATTTGTTTTCATTTGGTGGAAGACGATTTCCCGCTTCCTTTAGAAAGTGTAGGAATATTAGGCAACGAGTTTTTTGAAACAAATCAAGCGATCATCAGTTACGAAAATCAACACCTTCGCTATGGTAATTCGTTGATTGAATTCTGTAATTTCGAAAATCCGACAAAACAAGAACACTTAGAAACAAACTCAGAAAAAACTACATTAGAAAATACAAATTTAGGAAATAAAGAACAAACAAACTCAGAAAAAACTACTTTAGAAAGTACAAACTTAGGCAACAGAGCATTCGACAAAATAAATTCAGACAGAAAATTCGAAAAGAAAATTCGAAAAGAAAATTCGTATACACGCAAGAGCAGAACAAATATTCGAGGTTGACTGTAACGTTGACAGAAAAAATAGAGACACTTATTTTTGTGATAGTAAAACTCTACAAGAAGGAGTGTATTTGAGTCGTTGTTTAACTACGGTTAAAAACGGCAAATGCATTGTTAGTTTCATAAATATAACAGAGCATCCAATAGAAATTGTGATGCCAACTGTTAATTTGGAATCGATAGATTCAGAGCAGATCGACAAAATAGAACAGTCTATATTCAATGTGAATAAGACAGACTCTAGATTTCAAAGGATATTAAATTCCTTGAGACTAGAACACCAGAATTCTGAAGAAAAAACATCATTATTAGATATTCTTCAAGAATTTTCCGATATTTTTCATTTGGATGGTGAATTTTTAACGTGCACAAGTGCCGTGAAACACAAAATACCATTAAAAGCTAACGTAGAACCTGTAAATGTTAGACAATATAGGTTACCGTTTAGCCAAAGAGAAGAAATTGACAGACAAATAAAACAAATGCACGAAGATGGAATAATAATAGGAAGTAATAGTCCCTACAATTCGCCGTTATTAGTTGTTCCCAAGAAAACAGATGCGAGCGGAAAAGTCAAATGGAGGGTTGTAGTAGACTATAGGAAAGTAAATGAAAATACAATAGGGTATTCATTCCCCTTACCGATATTTATGACCAACTAGGTCACTCAAAATATTTCAGCACTTTAGATATATCAAGCGGATATCATCAAATAGAAATGGATCCGTCGGATCAACACATTACAGCCTTTAGTACAAATTCCAATCATTGGGAATACCGTCGTATGCCCTTTGGTCTGAAATCAGCTCCGGGAACGTTCCAAAACTTAATTAATACAGTAATGTCTGGAATCCAAAATGTTAAAGCTTTTGCATACCTAGACGATATTTGTGTTCATAGTAGCACTCTTAAAGAACATATTAGAAATTGACAGAAATTTTCGGCAGATTACGACAATATAATTTGAAATTGAGTCCACTGAAATGCGAATTTTTGAGAAAGGAAGTACTCTATCTAGGACACAAAATCAGTGATCAAAGAATCCAACTGGATGATTCTAAAATTGATTTATTTAAAAATTTCCCTGTTCCAAAAAACACAAAAGAAATCAAGTAATTTTTAGGTTTAGCCTCTTATTATAGGCGATTCATTGAAAATTTCTCAAGGATTGCCAAGCCATTGACCAATTTATTGAAAAAAACTGAAAGTTTTATTTGGACCGATCAATGTCAAATAGCATTCGAAGACCTTAAATTAAAATTAATAAATCCTCCGTTACTTCAATACCCTTATTTTTCCAAGCCATTCATTGTGACGTCAGATGCTTCTGGCTACGCAATTGGAGGCATTTTGTCGCAAGGAGAAATAGGAATAGATAAACCAATATGTTATGCTTCGAGAACTTTGAATCAAGCTGAAAGAAACTATAGTACAACCGAAAAAGAATTGTTAGCCATAGTATGGCTATGTAACCATTTTCGACCATATTTATTCGGTAGACATTTTTTTGTGTGTACGGATCATAAGACTTAAGTACATCTGAAAAATATTAAAGATCCAATTCTAGGTTAACACGTTTTAGGTTAAAATTAGCAGAGTATGATTTTGAACCGATTTTTAAAGCAGGAAAGTTGAATGTCAACGCCGACGCACTTTCAAGAATAGTTATGAACATAAATGAAACTGAAAATCCTTATAACAACTTTTGTAATTACGTAAAATCGCATATTCTCCCGAATATCACAATAACAGAATTTAACGATAACATTATCAAGTCACCAACTGCAAATTCCATAGTAATTCCAGTGACTGAAGAAACACCACTGAACGAAACAAATCTTCTTTTGATAAAATCGTTAAAATGCGAAAACAGAGTTAGCGAATCTATTTTAAGCAAGGAAACCGTTTCCAGTATTTCGTTGAGTAGCAATAAATTCTTAATCCTACTAACAATAAAAAAAATGATGAAATACTAGAAACATACGAAAATATTTTTAATACTCTAATATGTTTAAAAGAATTTTTAATAGTACAAAATATTACAAAAATTTCCATGTCAAAATTAGGCAAAACTCATATTAAATGGGAAAAAGTTCGAATGATGTTAAGATATTTATTTAAAGAAACAAATATTGAATTTTATATTTACCATAACAAAGTTATTTGTGACGATCAAATCACAGAGGAACAAAAAGAGTCTATCTTACACGAATACCACAACATTCCAACAGGAGGACATCCTGGTGTAAGTAGAATGTACAAACGAATAAGATTGAAATATAATTGGATGAATCTTAAATCAGATATAAAAAATTATGTTAAAAAATGTACTTTGTGTCAGAAAAATAAATGTAGTAACAAAAAACAACGAACGCCCCTACAAATAACTGATACCCCTGAATCAGCATTTGAAAAAGTTTATATTGACATTGTTGGCCCTTTTCCGATAAGCGAAAACGGAAATAGATATATTTTAACTTGTCAAGACTCTTTAACAAAGTTTTTAGAGGCAATTCCGATTCCAAACATGGAAGCC
Source organism: Chrysolina oricalcia (assembly GCA_944452925.2). Classification (NCBI taxonomy): domain Eukaryota; kingdom Metazoa; phylum Arthropoda; class Insecta; order Coleoptera; family Chrysomelidae; genus Chrysolina; species Chrysolina oricalcia. The sequence goes on from OX101818.2 coordinate 36,850,801, forward strand.
GAAACAATAGCATCAAAATTAGTTACGGAAATTATTTGTAGACACGGTATAATGTCTTCAATTGTCAGAGTTCAAGGTTCAAATTTCATGTCAGAAATATTTACAAATTGTTGCAAATTATTAAAAATAAAAAAAACTGAATTGTACAGCTTATCATCCTGAATCAAATTCCGTAGAACGAAGTCACCGAACAGTCGCGGAATATCTAAGAAGTTTTATAAATGATACGAAATCAGACTGGTGTAATTGGATACCATTCAATGTAATCACAACACTACTCCGCATAGTACTACGAAATTTACGCCGTTCGAATTAGTGTACGGAAAACAAGCGAGAATTCCGAGTTCGATAATGCAACCTCCGACATTCTCATATTCATATGATGATTTTGTCAGCGATTTAAAGTTAAAGCTACAAGTAACTAGGGAACGAGCTCGAAATAATTTAATAACTCGTAAGGAGAAAAGTAAAACTGCATACGATAAAAAATCGAAAAATATTACATACAAAGTTAATGATAAAGTTTTGCTTACGGATGAATCGTTGAGAACGAGTCGTAGTAAAAAATTATTTCCAAGATATACAGGGCCGTACCGAATCATTTCTGTTGACTCGGACGTGAACTGTACAATAAAATGTGGAAAGAATGAAATAAAAGTACATAAAAATAGGTTAAAACCGTACCATGAATAACAAAATATTTTTGTTACAGACTAACACCGATATTTTAGCAAATTTCCAAGAGCTATCAGAATCACGGAAATTATTCTATCACGGAGATCAAGCAATCATCGGGTATACATTATGAAAATTTAGGAAGTTGTCAGCTATATAATGATCTGTATGAGCTAATTACTTTTGTTGATATGTTAGAACATAACGAAAAATTAAGAGTATTGCAAGATTATCACTCAAGAACTGTATCTTTTTGTCAAAGCCGAATTCAGAAACTAAAACTCCAAGATTTGTGTTCCAATTTTATAAGAATATCGAAACCAATCATTGATAAAATCATGAACGAACGGCAGTTACTAAATCAATTGATAGGACATAATATTGAAAATGAGCAAATAACTAAATTAAACAGATCCAAAAGAGGTTTGTTTAATTTTGTAGGTAAAGCTTCAAAATTTTTATTTGGAAATTTAGACGATGACGACGCAGAATATTATAACCAAAAAATCAATCAGTTCAATGAAAACGAACAACATTTAGCTGTTATTTTGAAGGAACAAAGTCATGTGATACAAACAACGATTTCAAACTTCAATCACACAATTTCCACTTTGAATACCAATGAACGAATTTTGAAGGAAAATCTAGACAAAATAGAACATTTTCTCAACAGAGAAGGTAGCGAAATTTCTCTTTTAGAGGCAAGATTAAATATAAACGAACATTTTTCTAACTTCATTATGCTCTATGTCCAATTCCAATTAGAAACTCAGTCGCTTATTAATGCAATACTAGCAGCAAAAACTGGAGAACTACACCCTTTCATATTAACTCCAGAAAAACTTATTTTAGAATTGCAAAATATATCAGCAAGTAATTATTTACATTTTCCTGTAATGCCAACCATCGAGAACGCACACATATTTTTGAATTTTATGAAACTCAGCGTTTTCTACAGAGGTGGTCGGTTAGTTTATGTTTTGTCAGTACCAATGACAGACAGCCAAGAATATGATATTTATAAACTTACTCCACTTTCAGTGCATGTATCTGATAATAAATATATTTTTATTCAACCTTCTAGTAAATATTTGGCTATTAAGGGTATTGAGCAAAAATATTTATTACTTGTTGAAGAACAATTTTCTTCATGTATTGAATATTTGAAATCACACTATATATGTCCACAAGAAACTCCACTATTGTTGACTCACCAACATGAAAGTTGTGAAGTCAAATTATTTCATGCAACGAGTACGATTCCAGGATATTGCGATAAGAGACTCACTGAATTAAATCAGAATATATTGCATCAACTAATTTTATCGAAAACTTGGATTTTTGTTCTTAATGAACCAGAACGTATCAGTATAAATTGTAAAAGTCAAATTTATAACGAATTTCTTCAAGGAACCGGTATGTTGTCTTTGTCTGAATACTGTAAGGCTTTCACGCAAAGTGCACTTTTAATTCCTCATAGAATACATACCAGTATAATCGAAAGTAACCAAAATTTCATTTCATTTACTATTTGATTGTTGTGAAACAGAAGGAACTAAACAAGTTAATTATTCGAAAATACATTCAGATCCAAATTTTAAAGTTGTTAGCATGCATTTAGATGATTTGAATTTAGCCAGCAAAAAACTCTCTGAAATCGACGAAGAGTTAGAAAATGCATTCTGGATGCCACACTCGTTAACTTCAAGTAGTAGTATATTATCTATTTTATTTATTATTTCACTTTTTATATTTTTTTGTTTTTGTTGTTGCAAGAAATGTAAAATAGGAAGAAGATGTTGTGAAGCAATTCCCGGTATTTGCATAAGAATAAATAATACCACAGCCAATCCAAGATTCAATGAGCCGGTTGTTCATTTTTCTCATACCCCGGAAACTGCTTCTACATCAGCACATTCTATAGAATATTTAGACAATCCACCTACAGAAAAAGCACGACAAATCGTAGGTCGTAGAAGTACAAAAGATTTCACGTCTACATAGGCGTTCAATCTTTGTTTCAAGAAGGGAGGTGTTGTAATCCACCCTATATCATTGCCTTTTAAACCAACCTATATTTTTGCTGTATATTGCTTCTAGAATAATTATTGCGTTTCATTGTAATTAGTCAATGCAAGGTTATATTATTATTACTTGTTTTCTCAGTAGACATATGAAACTCCATTTCTTATCAACCACGAAACTTATAAAGCTCACGAATCTTCATTTGATACGTAAGAAATATTAATCCAGTAACTTGTTTTATGCACGTACAATTCATCTCAGCAAATTTCTTGTTCCTTGTTCAGAATAGGAAACAAGTATAGAGCACTCGATTATATTGTCCATATGTGATGCATTTTATCATTTTATTCCCATGCTAGTTTTATATCAAACATTTTTTCATAATGTGTGCTCTTTTAGCAAAAACTCACTTCAGTTAGTTAGTAAGAAAACTTCGACATTATAACATCGTATTTTTTCTGTAACAACCTGTTGAAAACTTTTGGAAGTGTTTAATAAACGCCTACGGGGAAACGCATTTACCATCTATTATTTTGGTAACCACTATAAATATTCATCATCTGAGTAACGTTCTGTGACCACTCACAGATCTCCCAATTTTCAATTAAGGAGAAGCTTACAACAGTACTTCGTACTCCGAAAGTGAATACTAGTCAATAAAATACCTATACCTCGACCTCGTAGTTTACTTTTATTTTTGTGTATTATATCATTTCTTGTGATAATTATAGTGTAATTGATTTATCTCGACTTCACTGTGTAGTGTGACAGCTACAATGGGATCGAAATGTTGTGTTGGCACAGAAGAAAGGGGAAAAAACCATACACGAACCTTTCACATGTAATTTTTTTGATTTTTTGGTAGGCAGATTCAGAATGCCACTAGTTCTCGAAAAATTGAAAATATTTGTGTATGAAAATGATAGAATTTGATGAATGAAGAAAAATAGTTTATCCTTTTACACTCGTATTGATTTTCCATATTATTTCTCACTCTTTTTAGATAGTGGAAAGTTAAAACTCTGGAAAAACTCAAGGTTTCATTGGGGTTTGTTGAAGGCTTGTAAAAAAGTGGGCTGATGCCATGATCCTCTATTGATTTACAAATTGAAAATATGACAAATACAATATTTCGTGTCGATTATACAGATAATAATGTCCGTTTTATTCAAAATACCTTTCAACCGGTTTACCAACTAGATAAAACATAATATATTCAATAAACTTAGGCCTATGATGTTTCCATCTAGAGATTCGATAAAGCAACATTTGCCCACATAATTCAAAAGATCAAAGAATAATAGAGTCATCATTGATTGCACTGAATTTTATTGTCAAAGCAATTTTGAGCAACAAAGCAATCGTTACTCCTCTTACAAAGCTCATAGTAAATTTAAAGTATTAATAGGCTGTACTCCAAATGGTGCAATATCTTTTGTTATCGATTTGTTCGAAGGTTCCATTCGGATGAAGAATAGGTAAATAATAGTTGAACAAGTCCAATTTAATGGATTTACTGAATGACGGTGACTTAGTTTTAGCTGAGGCTTTCACATTAAGAATTTGAAAATTAGAAAAAAATGGCATCGAATATTCCACCATTTTTGAAAGGCTGTGATGAATTAACACCTGAGGAGGAAATTGAGACTTAAAGAATTGCAAAAGAAAAATTATATTGGGAAAAAGTTGTGGGTAGAATTAAATTTTTCAGATTGTTGAAAAAAAAATTGCCTGTTAATGTGAGAGGAATAATATCCTAAGTTGTATGTATTACTGATTGTATGGTTAATTTTCAAGAACCAAATTTGAAAAAAGAGAATACGTATTGAAAATATTGTTGAATCACCATTTTTTCCAATGACTGACAGTTTGCTTGTCTTCTGAAAACAACACTTTCTCATGACTATGTAATACATTTTTTAATAGATTCTTTTCCTGCCCAATTTTTTGTGTGAAAAATATTATTCTCCTTTACTAAAATCATCATTGTTTTTGCATTCTCTTGAAAAAAAAACAATTTCACCCATAGGAGTTTTTTCTTAATATCAAAGAAATTTAAATTCTCACATTAAATATTTATGTATTTTTCATAGAAAGCAATAGAATAATTGAATCAACTCCCCAACCATACTCACATTGTATTTTTTTGTCATGCTCCATATAATTATATCCATTCATTTCGTAGAATTTAGCTCTATTGAAACATTGTTTATGTAACTGTTCTCTTTGTTTTTCATGAAACGAAATCTGCAAGTGCGACCAGGAAGAAACTGCTGGGATTTTTTATTATGGAAAACATTGGCTCAGTAAAAATCAACCACGCTAATGACTAGTTTGGTATATAAAAATATTGCTAAGCGAATAATAATTGGGTGAATATTGTATATTAAAAGAGAATTTTTTGACGTTACTAATGTAGTCTTTTATAGCTATTTACATTCTACAATAATTTTCAATGTTAACATTATTGATTTTATGAAGTGAGACTATGGACTGTTTTTATATTCAAAAGTTGCATTAAACATAAATAATTGAATAGATATTTACGTATGAGAAATGAACTATAATGCATTACTATTTCTGCAGAGCATTATCACTTTGCCGATAAGCTCCCACGAGCAATAATATAATTTTCTGCTTGTAATTATTTATTTTCCAATTTCTTATTCGAAATAGTTCAGTCGTGTTGTAACAACAAATTATCAATTTGAAATGATAATTATTTACTGGTGGCTACGCTTTTTATGATTTTCTCTGTGTCGTTTGTATTCTTTATTAGTAACCTCAAAAATGGCGTTATATCTACCACTTGCTCATGAAAATAATTTCGGTAGTAAAATAATAGTGCTAGTATAGTGGAAAAACGTTTATTATTACTATTGTCATAGTTTCAACTGACTAACTCAATTTTTATTTCAAATATGAATTTTTCAAAACGATTTATATATATTATATTGGAAACAGTAAACAATTAAATGACAAATTGTGTACGAAGCACCAGTTTCTGTTAAACAAATGTTTGCAGTTTCTCCATGTTAAAAATATGAACCTAGAAAATGCAATCAAAATTATATATGTTAAAAAGCATTCGATGGGAGTTTGCTGTATACTATCTTTTTTATATGTTATTTAATGCAGGTATTTTTCAAATAAAATGAGCATTTCCTACTCCTGTATATTTATGGCATCACATTTAATAATCTTATTTGATGGGTCTATCTTTCCACAACAATATTAATTTTCTGAAGTGATAACGCGATTTGCGAATGTCTGAGAATGTTTTTTTATTGTTAAAGTTAATTCCATCAACCTGCTGCACTCCTACGTGTAACCCTCAGAAGTCTTCGAAAGACTTGTGCGAGCTAGAGGAGACACAGTTCTCACCTTATAACGTGTGATTGCATTCACGAGACCGGTGACCAAGCTGGGAATCGAACCCACGACCCTATGCTTCAGAGGCAAACGCTCTACCAGCCGACCACCATGGCCCATGACTATGATTATAAAATTTACCCATTTCTTATATTAAAATATTATTTGGTGTACTTTTTGTAAAATATTGAAAAATTCTCTTGTTATCAAAATCAAAGAGCGTGTTCCGCATTTATCGCATCACTGTTGCAGACATAATCAAGCGTTCCGTTTCAACTAACATTGACATTGGTGGTTTTGAATCGGAACGAATTGCTTGCGTGGTGCATGCCGTTTTCAGCAGATGTTGACATTTATCACTTTATCAGGTAACCAAATTCTTATGTAACAAAAAAAGAAATTTATACTGGTAGAACGAAAGTGTTAGTGGCAAGAGTAGGAAACGAGCTTTGTGAAAATGAGAGTAGCTCAGATTCTGATACAAGTGATAGTTATGAGGATAATATCGTCTGTCCCACGCCAAAACCGCGAATATGCTGATTTGAGGGTTCTGACTTCAATATGTAAAATACTAATTTTTTACCAAAATTTTCTATGCCAAACTCACGAAAGTGCTATCAGGTTGTCTACTCTATGAACGAGAGTGAATTCGAAATGACAAATTGAACATTCGTGGTTTTGGCATGAGACCGACGATATTATGTTGAATGAATGGACTTCTTTTCCTTCTATTGTACGGTAAACCAGGTAAATGTGATAATGCACGACACTTGACACTTCATCAAATATTAAATTTAAACTTTTAATTCGGTTTCTGTCGTTTCTGTTTGAGAAACCTCAAACACGAAGCTGTTTGTTTTGACTTTTGAGTTTGACAGATCTAACTTGGATCGCATTCATCGCTGCTAGACGAACGGGCAGTCAAAGAGTACACCAACTAGCAAGAGGCGAATTAAAGCGGTTTTCGTGATCACAAAGGACCACGCACGTTTCTTATGGAAAATGGCTTTCCGTGAATTTGTCCGAATTTTTGGTATGGTGTAAGTCTGGATGCACTGATCAAAAGTATCCATTGCCAAAAACTCCAAAAATGGACAGTTTTCGAGATATGACTCTATCAATGTAATTTTTTTTTTCATCTTTTGGATTTTGACACATAATCAGTTCACTCTCATACTTAGGAAAAACCGAGTTTCAATGATTTCACTGCAGGAATCGATTGAAAAATTATTCTTTCTTCGTTTCAGAAACTGCCATTTGAAGAAATTATCATACACTGCTCGTCACTGACGATGAAACTGGAATATTATTTTCAATTTCTATAGTCCAGCTTTTGTAGAAACAAAAACTTCTGAATTGCTCAAGGTATCATAGAGTCACATATATTCAACACCTTTCGATAGGGGCTCTAGAAAAATAATATTCGATACACACTATAGGAACTGAATCTGAGATACTTTTTTTTAAATAGTTTCCTAGTCGTCATAGAAATAGTGGTAAATGCAAAATGAGCTTATAGAAAATCGTTCATAATGTAGGCTGACGACATAAATACTCGTATCGAATGCAGTTTTTTCATACCGAGTGTTAAATATCAATATAAACAAGGGAATACATACCCAATAATCATTTCTAATCGCTAATCGAACCGTTAAGGCAAACGGATCCGTGAAAATGTCTGATTATTTGATATGATGTGGATTTCGATGCACTGATCAAGTTTCTATTGCTACAGACTACAAAAATGGACAGTTTTCAAGATATGGCCGTATCAATATCTCATTTTTTTTCGTTTTCTAGATTGTGGCCCATAATCGCTTAGCTCTTATACCCAACAAAAACGGAATTCTGTCGATTTCTGCGCAGGAATTGACTAAAAAACAGTTGTATTCCATTTCAGATACATTCATTAGGAGAAATTAGAATACACTGCTCGTCACTGGCGATGTAGCGGGGCTATTATTTTCAACTATTGTATTTCCGTGTTCGTAGAAACGAAAACTCTTGAATTGTTGTAGTTCTAACAAACATACTTATATCCAACACAATTCAAATGTGGCATTTAAAAAAATAATATGCGATACTCACTCTAAATATGATTTGATTTTTTTTTTAATATTCTCCTGGCCATCAGGAAAATAGTGGAAAATGCAAAATGAGAAACTAGAAAATCGTATTTATAATGACTCCTGCCATGAAAGCCTACATTCTCTCATCAGTTATCGGTTCAATTAACAATTAGAAATTATTTTTCAGTATGTATATTTAACACTCGGTATAAAAAAATCTGCATTCGATACGAGTATTCATCTCGTCAGCTTACATTATAAATACGATTTTCTAGTTTCTCATTTTGCATTTTCCACTATTTTCTTGTGGCCAGGAGAATATTTCAAAAAAAAATCAAATCATATTTAGAGTGTGTATCGCATATTATTTTTTCAAATGCCACAATTGAATTGTGTTGGATATAAATATGTATGCTAGAACTAGAACAATTCAAGTGTTTTTGTTTCTACGAACACGGAAATACAAAAGTTGAAAATAATAGCCCAGCTACATCGCCAGTGACGAGCAGTGTATTCTAATTTCTCCAAATGAATGTATCTGAAATGAAATACAACTGATTTTCAGTCAATTCCTGCGCAGAAATCGATAGAATTCCGTTTTGTTGGGTATAAGAGCTAAGCTATTATGGGCCACAATCTAGAAAACGAAAAAAAAAACAGATATTGATACGGCCATATCTTGAAAACTGTCCATTTTTATAGTCTGTAGCAATAGACACTAGATCAGTGCATCGAAATCCACATCATATCAAATATTCAGACATTTTCACGGATCCATTTGCCTTAACGGTTCGATTAGCGATTAGAAATGATTATTGGGTATGTATTCCCTTGTTTCTATTGATATTTAACACTCGGTATAAACAAACTGCATTCGATACGAGTATTTATGTCGTCAGCCTACATTATGAACGATTTTCTATAGGCTCATTTTGCATTTACCACTATTTCTATGACGACTAGGAAACTATTTATAAAAAAAAGTATCTCAGATTCAGTTCCTATAGTGTGTATCGAATATTATTTTTCTAGAGCCCCTATCGAAAAGTGTTGAATATATGTGACTCTGTGATACCTTGAGCAATTCAGAAGTATTTGTTTCTACAAAAGCTGGACTATAGAAATTGAAAATAATAGTCCAGTTACATCGTCAGTGACGAGCAGTGTATGATAACTTCTTCAAGTGGCAGTATCTGAAACGAAGAAAGAATTATTTTTCAATCGATTCCTGCAGTGAAATCATTGAAACTCGGTTTTTCCTAAGTATGAGAGTGAACTGATTATGTGTCAAAATCCAAAAAATGCAAAAAAAAATACATTGATAGAGCCATATCTCGAAAACTGTCCATTTTTGGAGTTTTTGGCAATGGACACTTTTGATCAGTTCATTCAGATCTACACCATACCAAAAATTCGGACAAATTCAAGGAAAGCCATTTTCCATAAGAAACGTGCGTGGTCCTTTGAGAGCGCATGCGCGATTTAAATAGTTTAACTGTCAGTATCAATCAGCCACTTCCGGTCTCATAATTGTGTCGCAGTGTTGCCAGATTTTGAGTAATTACTGGTATTTACCGTTAAACTAAGAGGAAATATCTGAGCTAAGATCCTTAAAATAAAAAACGAAAATGTTATAGGTACATACCAATTTAATGAACTCATCAAAATCCCATACATTACACGAAATGCTATCCTAAAATTATGCATATAATCAACCCCAATTTTTTCCAGTAATTTCATACTGACCTGTAGACAACATTGTTTATTCAAACAAAAATAAAGATTAGATTATGACATTTTGTTTTTATGGTAAATTTGTAGTTTATTTAAGTTCCTAGTTTATCAGTAAACATTCTTTTGTGTATTTGGATAATTTGGATTGTGGTTATATAACAATAAGTTCTCGCAAAGGTGGATTTTTGCATATATTATTATGCCGCGGCTGTGACTCCAGAACAGGCGGAGGTTAAAGCCTTTTCACAATACCCAATAATCGTGTTGGGTATGTAGAAAAATTGTTGATATTTACTGAAAACTCATTTATTTTCATTTTTCTAGGGCTGAAGTTTGGTAGAAAAACTACAATAGATCTTACTGAGAAAAACATCGAGGCATTACATGAAAATTACAAATTGTGCGAGCTTCATTTTGGAGAAAAGTGTCCAGGAACCATATCCTACTCTGTTTTTACATCTGTCTCACAAAGATCCACTTTAAATCCTATATTATTCCATTTTCATGTTGACGATCTGGATAAATCAATCAAAACATCTATAGCCATATTTGCAGATGATACCTCAATTATTGTCTCCGACAAGAATGATTCGGACCTTGAGGACAAATGCAATAAAGTTTTTCTGGATTTAAATAGGTGGTTTGCTTTGAATTATCTTTATGTAATAGATTTATACTCTAATTAACTGACTAAAATAATTTATTTAACGAAATGCAATGATTCACAGTACTCTAATTTACATAACAATCACTCTACTATTTATATTCGACTTTCACTTCACTGACTGCCCGACTGTCCGCTGCGTAGTTCTTTTTATATCCGACGTTGACTTCTCTGAATGCTCCAGAATTTTCCTTCGAATCGCCCAGACTCACCAAGCCGTCCAGATTCTTCTCGGTGCAAGCGCATCGACAGTCTCCCGCGGTTGGTCGCTAGCTATACGTGAGAGTTCAGGTCCGGCATCGCCCGCAGCTTCGCGACATTGCCCCCTTCTTAGAGATATTTCGTCCCGAAACGTCATCTTTGGAGTGTGTCGATATTTGCAGGATTCCCCATATCTGCACCGTGAAGTTCGATGGAAGTAACACTCCACAGTCTTCATGTTAGGTCGTGGAATAGGATTACAGCAAACCAAAATCTGGATGCCGCTGGATCGGAATATCGTCTCCATCATACTTCTTATAACTCTCCAATCCAGCCCATCAATACCACAGGATAATTTTGGGATTGCCAAGTCTACCAGATTCTGGTCCACCATCGTATCTCTCAGTTGGGTGAGGCTCCTCCAGACATCTTCATAGGATGGTTTATCTTGAGAACGCTTCTTGGTCACCAGGTAGTAGATGTTCCTCTGGCCCTTCTTCAGCTGTAGCACACCTCCAATTTCTGGATTCTGTTTCCGTAGTGTTTGGAGTTGACCAAATTTCTTGGAGAACACTACAGCGATGCCCCTGGACATTCGAAGATCTTCCGCGACGCAGTGTGCTAGGGCGTAATCGACTGGCACTTTGAAAAGGTCCCGTTGCTCCTCTCGAGTTACCCCGTGTGATACTTTCTGTCCATTTGAGTATAAGGACATGAATTTCTGGAACGTCATCGCATCCTCTGGTGGTCTGAGGGTGCGGACTTGGTCATGGTTCCCAGCGTAAGGAGCCAACCTGTTGAAATGCACGACCCTGGGTTTACCTCTGGGTGGTTTATGGATTCGGTAAAGCAGGTCATTTATCCTCTTGACGATCTTGTACGGACCTTCCCATGAATTCCGTAATTTTGGTGACAGGCCACGGCGACGCATTGGGTTGTACAGCCAAACTAGGTAACCAACCTGAAATCCTCCAGCATCGGCATTGATGTCATAAGTCGCTTTCATTCGGTCGCTGGCACTCTGGATGTTCAAACGGACTCGTTCGTGGATGTCCTCCATTCGCTGCCGGAGTTTGCTGACGTAGTCCTCTCCCGCGGTATCCTGTCCTGGTGGCATCCCAAACTTTAGGTCACAGGGAAGTCGCAGCTCTCGGCCCATTATGATACTAGCAGGGGTTTGGCCGGTCGACTCGTGTACTGCGGAACGGTAGGCCATCAGGAACAAATGGAGATACTGGTCCCAGTCTCTTTGATGGTCAGAGACTACCTTGGACAAGTGGCGATTGATAGTCCTGTTCATCCGCTCAACCATTCCATCGGACTGTGGATGTAGAGCTGTGGTTCTCGTCGTGCGGATGTTCAGCAGTTGGCACATTTCTTGGAACAGGTTGGATTCGAAATTTCTGCCTTGGTCCGAGTGCAGCTCCAAGGGTACACCGAATCGACATATCCACTCTTTCACCAAGACGTCCGCGACGGTGATGGCTTCCTGGTTGGGCAGGGCATAGGCTTCGGCCCACTTGCTGAAATAGTCCATTGCCACAAGGATGTATTTATTTCCGTGATCTGATACGTGGAACGGGACGGCGATGTCAATGGCGATTCTTTCGAATGGACTACCTACGTTATACTGACGCATCGGGGCCTTGGGTCGTGTCCGAGGTCCATTGCTGGCAGCGCAAACAGCACACTTTCTGCACCAGTCATTGACATCAACTTGACAATTGACCCAGTAAAACCATTGCCTTACTTTCTGCAGGGTCTTCGTCACACCCAGATGTCCTCCAGCAACTCCATCATGGATCTCTCGGAGTACTTCCTGTCTTCTGTTCTTGGGCACCACTATCTGATGTATGTCTTCCCCGCCATCTCCGGACTCCAATACACGTTTCAGGACCCCATTGTCCAGGGTAAGGGAATTCCATTGGGCCCAGTAGGATTTGACTGCTGGGGAATATCTTGCAATTTCCTGCCATGTCGGTCTTTGATCACTCTTTTTCCAACCGACGACTAAACCAAGATCTGGATCGCTTTCTTGGTCTTTCTGGACCTCGTTGTCATTCCAGTTGTTGTCAACTGCCGTGGTTCTACAAATCGCTGCTTCCTTCTCTTCTACTCGTCGGCAGTGTGAGCAGTCGTCTGGGCAAGGTCTCCGTGACAGGGCATCTGCGTTCTTGTGGCCACTCCCTGCCCGATGTTCGATCTCGAAGTCGAATTCTTGGAGTCTTTCGATCCAACGTGCCACTTGGCCCTCGGGGTTTTTGAACTGTAGGAGCCATTTGAAGCTGCATGGTCAGTCCTTAACAGGAATCTTCTCCCGTACACGTATTTATAAAAGTGTTCTACTCCCTTGACAAGAGCCAACAGTTCTCGTCTGGTGACGCAGTAGTTACGCTCCGGTTTACTGAGAGTTTTACTGAAGTATCCGATCACCTTCTCTTGCCCATCCTGGATCTGGGACAAGACAGCTCCAAGTCCCACGTTGCTGGCGTCCGTGTCCAAAATGTATTTTCCACTCGGAAGGGGATAACTCAGAATCGGTGCGTTGATCAATGCCCCCTTCAGCTTCCTGAACGAGTCTTGGCATTCTTCGGACCACTGAAACTTTGTTTGTCCTTCCGTGACCCTGGTCAGTGGTTTAGCGATGTTGGCGAACCCCAGCACATATCGGCGATAGTATGTGCACAAACCAAGGAAACTACGTAGTTGGTGTATGTCTCTCGGAATAGGCCACTCCTTTACTGCTCTGATCTTCTCGTCATCCACTGCTACTCCGTGCCCAGAGACAACATGGCCAAGGTAACGTACTTCTTTTTGGAACAGGTGGCATTTCTTGGGGCTCAGCTTCAATCCAGAATTTCTCAGTCGCAGGAATACCTCCTCTAGATTTTTAACGTGGTCTTCGAACGATTTGCCAACTACAATAATATCATCGAGATATACCAGACACGTCCTCCATGAAAGCCCTTTCAGAACCGTCTCCATTAATCTCTCGAATGTGGCTGGAGCATTACAAAGCCCGAATGGCATAACGGTGAAATGCCACAGTCCTGAGCCGATGGTGAAGGCTGTCTTTTCTCTATCTTCTCGAGCCAGTTCTACCTGCCAGTATCCACTCTTCAGATCAAGGGTCGAGAAAATCGTGGAGCCGGCCAACGTGTCTAGGGTGTCGTCTATTCTCGGAAGAGGGTAACTGTCTTTCTTCGTCACGTTGTTCAGTTGACGATAGTCTACACAAAAGCGTGGTAATCCGTCTTTCTTCTTCACCAGCACGACTGGAGAGGACCATGGACTGTCGGATGGTTCAATAACTCCATCTTTTCCCATATCACTGACTATTTTGTCAGCCTCTTCCTTCTTGGCAAGAGGAAGTCTTCTAGCTGATTGTCGGATAGGTCGAGCATCCCCAGTATCAATTCTATGTTGAACTACATTCGTTCGACCCCTTTTTCCTTGTCCGGTATCGAAGATGTCTTGGTACTTCTAGACTAATTCTCTCAATCTGGGCTGTTGGGCTGGTTCAATGCCCTTGGAAGAGAGGGTAACCAATTTTTCCAGTTCCGCTGTCAGGTTGTTGTCTTGACGAACAGTACTGTGTCCACTCCTGATCACACAGGAAATTGACGAGCAGTGCCCCAAAACAGTTCCTTTCTTCAAAGTCACTGGGTAATAATTGACATTCATTACCCTTACTGGCACAATTTTATCAGTACGCATCAAAGTCTTGCCTAGTGCAATCCCTCGTCCAATTTTCTCATCATGAAGCTTGGGCTCGAACATAACCACGCTTCCATTGCTCGCACCTCCATCCAAGCGAGCCTCCAGTATGGTCTCAGCCCTCTCGGGTACACTTACATCTTCAGCCAGCAGAACACGAATCATCTCCTCACTTCTTCCATGTAGCACCAGCTCTTCTCCGTTCACACGTAGGACGCCATCTTTGAAGTTCAATTCAAACCCTCTGGAATTCATGATGTCCATTCCAATAATTGCGTCGTCCTCAATGTCCGCTACTAATGCCCGATGTTTCACTTTTGTGCTGCCTAGAATCAGTTCAATCGGTAGCTCACCATGTACAGTGGCCAGCTCTCCTGTTGCTGTGCGTAGCTTCCAGGATGATGGTTCCATTCTCTCTGGTGTTTTAATAAAAGCAGGTCCAAGGATTGTCCTAGTCGCACCTGTATCTAGCAGCATGGTGCAAGGCTCGTTGTTGATGAAACCGTCTACGAAGGCTCCTTTGTTCTGTCGTTGGAGGACAGCGACATATGCATTGTTCACCGGGGCTTTCTGAGTAGTGGCCGACGATTGCCCCTTCTCAACAACCTTCGTTGATCTCGCCCTCTTGAGGGTTGGACATTGACTACGCACGTGTCTAAGTTTCCTACAGTTCC
The DNA here is from genome assembly GCA_944452925.2 of Chrysolina oricalcia. Taxonomy (NCBI): domain Eukaryota; kingdom Metazoa; phylum Arthropoda; class Insecta; order Coleoptera; family Chrysomelidae; genus Chrysolina; species Chrysolina oricalcia. The sequence goes on from OX101818.2 coordinate 36,865,932, forward strand.
GGCATCTCACTAGTCTTTTCTCAGGCAACATTTCCTTTACGACCTTCCTTATGGCAGCTTCCAGGTCAGCAGGCTCCTGTGGGTCTTCCTCAATAAATCGGACTTTACTTGGGCTTCTGCAGGATTGCTTCGCCGCCTCAAATTCCAAAGCGCGTGCCAGTGCATCCACGAGATGTGTTGAACGAGCTAGTGTCAATGCTTGTCTGGTTTCCTGGTCACGAAGTCCTTCTAAGAATGCCTGAACTGCTAGTCGTTCCATTACCTTTTCCGGTGTGGCTGGGTATGCAAGGCGAACCAAACGTGCAATGTCTGCTTCAAATTCTTGTAGGGACTCGCTTGATTTTTGGCAGCGGTTCTTGAGCTGTGAGTGGTATACATGTTCTAGATGGGTCTGTCCATACCGTAATTCGAGATGTTTAATCAGCTGGTCGTAGTCCTCTTGTTCTTGTGCCGTGAGGGTTTGTAAGATATTTGTTGCTTCTCCACGCAACGCCAGTGTTAATGCTACAGCTCTTTCTCCTGCATTCCATCCATTCGCCTTTGCTGCAGCTTCAAACTGTCGGCGGTAGTTTGCCCATGGTGTTTTTCCATCAAACTGAGGTGGTTTCATGGAGATCTTTCCTGTTTCCGAACTGATCTTTACATCTTTCAAACCCTTTTGAACATCATCTAAGTTCAAACTCAGTTCCAGCATTGAATTTTCATTGACAGATTCTGTGGTGTGGGTAGTGTCATTATGGTTTTCCAACTTACTGATTTTCTCCTTCAATTTGTTGATTTCTTCCTCGATTCCGCCTCTGATTTCATCGCTGATTGTTTCCTTCAATTTTCCCATCTCTTCCTCGACAGTCCCTATTCTTTCTTCTAACCTGTTCGCCACGCCACAAAGTTCTTCTTTCATGTTCATCGAATTTTCTAGAAGCTCTTCCCTCAAACCTTTCGAATTTTCTAGAATCTCTTCTCTCAAATTCCTCGAACTTTCTAGAAATTCTTCTTTCAGACCATTCGAATTTTCTAGAAGTTTTGCTTGAAGTTCTTCCTTCAGAGTATTCGAATTTTCAAGCAGCTTTTCTTCCAGATTTTTCGAGTTTTCTTGCAGCTTTTCTTCCAGATTTTTGGAATTTTCTACAAGTTTATCTTGAAGTTTTTCTTGCAGACTTTTCGAATTTTCTTGAAGTTCTTCTTTCAAAGTACTCATTATGGAAGTCATATCCATTCCAGAAACTTCGAATAGAAATGTTTCTGGGTCCTCGCCCTCCTGAACTAATCCCTCGGCAAGTCTTGTTTGAAGCACGGACTTTTTACCACTTGTGTCAAGTTCCCTCTCCTCCAGTTCTTACTTCAATTCCGCAACCTTCAATTCAACCAGGCGAACTTTCCTCGAACACATTTTGTCTTAGTCTATGTCTATTTCACGGGTCACCAGTCTATTATTATTATTATTGTCTATTTCACACAGTCTATTTCCCGGACACCAGTCTATTATTATTATTATTGTCTATTTCACACGCGAGAAGTGTCACTTCACGAAAAATTATTATCAGTCACTGTCTATTTTCGCGAAAACAATTGTCCGAAATACACGAACACTGTATTTTATCTCTAACAATCGCACTTCTGATCACCACTGTAATAGATTTATACTCTAATTAACTGACTAAAATAATTTATTTAACGAAATACAATGATTCACAGTACTCTAATTTACATAACAATCACTCTACTATTTATATTCGACTTTCACTTCACTGACTGCCCGACTGTCCGCTGCGTAGTTCTTTTTATATCCGACGTTGACTTCTCTGAATGCTCCAGAATTTTCCATCGAATCGCCCAGACTCACCGCACCGTCCAGATTCTTCTCGGTGCAAGCGCATCGACAGTCTCCCGCGGTTGGTCGCTAGCTATACGTGAGAGTTCAGGACCGGCATCGCCCGCAGCTTCGCCACATTTACTTGAATGTAAGCAAAACGGTTTCAGTTCGGTTTCACAATCGTCAGAAAAGTAGAAACACCACTAGTTTTCAAGCGAACGAAAACTCCGATCTTGTCATCGCAGATATTGAAGGCACCAAAGTTTTGGGACTCTCCATTAATCAATGATTAGGGTGGCACTATCACTGTGGACTCTTGATAAGAAAACTGAATACAATATCTTATCAGATCAGGAACTTGAAACAAGTTTTGGACTGTGATCAATTTCCGACATTATGTTCGACAAGAATAAAAACAAATTGTGGAAAACGATCTATTTCTTATGATGGAATTGAAATATACAACTCGTTGCCTACAGAACTAAAAAGTATTAGGACAATTCTGAAATTCAAGAACATACTTAGAAAATACATGCTACAGTATTTACAGATTTGACTATACATTCCATATATTTATAAGATGATGCTTGGCTTATATATGAAAAAAATTTAAAAAAAAACTTCTTGTTCCCTGTTATAAACACAGGTTGTTTTTAGGGTTGACTCCAGACTTAGGTATGGTCTGTGTGTTTATGGAAACAAGTCTTCATTGCTCAAAAAAGGTCATTACGAGCAATGCTAGGTATTCCTATGAATGAATCTAAGTATTTTCGAGTTAATGAAAAATTCACCACCTAGAACATCAATTTATCCGGCCTTTCTACTACTATCTACGTGAATGAAGACCTTCCTAATCGTAACAAATTTTTATTTGCTAAAGCCAAAGAATTAAAAAAACAAGGTTTCACATTTATCTGGTACAAAAATAACAAAATATATGTGAGGAAAGGTGAAAAAGGCACTTCTTTCATCATGAGCTCGGAGGCTCGTATTATACATCTAAAAAATTAATTTTAATTCATTTTTCAGGTTCATTTTTTCAGATTTTTTATTTCATATCACTTATACATTTTTTATTCTCTTTTATGCATCAGTTTATTAATGTAGTGGAAGATTGTATTGTCGTGAAAGATTTAAATGAGTACAAAAATGTAAGTTTTAATACTGGTTTAAAAATTGTGGGATGCAAACATCAGAAGCATGGCTAAATTATTAATCCATCAGTTAAATGAATATATTGAATATATAAAACTGGAGCGAATTTTATGAAATGAACAATTCCAACGACTTGGCAGAATATTTGATAAAAAGAATTCAAATAATTACTGGTGAATGTACTAAGAAAGTCAGGATAACAAATAAATTGAGAAAAAGAAAAGAGTGGATAACTTCGGCATCATTAATATCTGTAGATAGAAAAAATGCATTATATAAACAACTGAAAGAGAATCCCAATAATGTACTAGTGAAACTAGATTATAATACTTATAAAAACAGACTAACCTGCCTTATTGAAGAAGCTAAAAGACAGTATTATCACAAACAGGATAGTAGTGATTCACTTGGAAATTTATGGAAATGTATAAAAAATATCTGTACTGAACATAAAACCGTTGAAGGAATAAAATCTATGAAATTGAGTGATAATTCAATAACAGAGAATAGAGAGATTATTTTAGACCATCTCATCAATTATTACTCGGGAGTAGCAGAAAAAATGAATAAAAAAATTATTCGGTCTAAAAAAACACCTATATTTGAACCACCCAGAACACTGAAAACATTTTATCTAGAAAACACAAACCCGATTGAAATAGAACATATAATAAAATCGTTGAAATTGAAAAATCTCCAGGTATTGATAAAATCACTTCAGAAATACTAATATTCTTAAGTGAAATTATTTCAGAACCTTTGACTCATCTGATGAATTTTATCTTGAATTCAGGTCAAATTCCAAGGTCTTTCAAAGTGGGCACTATCAAACCAATATACAAATGTGGTGATAGGCCTATTTCACTAATTTCAAGTTTAGCAAAAGTTTTTGAGAAAATTTTGAAATATAGAATGGAAACATTTTTGGAAAAAAATCATCTAATTTCAGAAAAACAATTCGGATTTAGAAAAAACGTTTCAACCCAGGATGCTATCTGTCATCTGACTAATAATATACATCAACATCTTGATAATCAAAATTCAACTATGGCTATTTTTTTGGACGTAGCTGAAGCCTTTGATACAGTTGGCCATGAACGACTATTAATGAAATTAGAGAATAATGGATTTCGCGGAAAAGTTTATGATCTTCTCAAAAATTACTTAGGAAATAGAACTCGATATGTTGAAATTGATGAAGCTAGGAGTGAACCAAAAATCTTTCAATTTGGTGTGCCACAGGGGACAGTTTTGGGACCACTGCTATTTTCTATCTATCTCAATGACCTTTTTTATATTAATACCATAGGTGTAATTCATAATTTTGCAGATGATACAGTTATATTATATGGAGAGAAAAACTGGACCGAATTACAGACTGAGACTACATTAGATTTTGAAAAGATTAAAAATTGGTTTGATTATAACGTACTCACAATAAACTTTGAAAAAACGAAATATATGCCATTCACATTTTATAATAATACTCTTCCAGACATGGAGCCACTAATAATTGATAATAATACTAGAATAGAAGAAACAGATAGCATTGTTTAAATAGAACATAGTTAGTCAATGCCTGTGGAAAAGGTATTGGACACAAACGCGAGTGTCATCAAGCGTGATTAGTTACAAACATGAATATTTGACGTCATTTTAATGCAGGTTTCTTCAAAAAATCCTGATTTTAATGCTTTTCCATTGTTTTAATCAAGTTACGACATGACTTGGAGGCCAGATCACTGAAGTTACGACATGATTAGGATGCGAGCTCACTATCGCCATCTACATGTCGCATCCATTTTGATCCAATTATAATCCCATAAGGTTGACTAACTATCTTCTATATAAACAATGCAGATAGTATCAAGTACTTAGGGATTATGCTTGACAGGCATCTCAAATGGGACAAACAAATAGAATTCCTTTTGAGGAAATTGCGATGTTTATTATCAAAATTCAAGTATCTCAAAACATTCATGCACATAAAAACTCTTGACATTCTTTATTTTTCATTAATACACTCTCAATTGAATTATGGGATTTTGGCTTGGGGAGGAGTCATGAAATCCCATCATAGAAATCTTGATGTTCTTCAGAAATGGTTTTTGAAAATCATATATATAAAAAGCTATTTATATCCAACAAAGAATCAAAGAAAATGGATATATGGCAACTATTTGGATACAACGTAATGATTTATATCAACGAATATAAACTTCAATAATCATATTTATAATACAAGAAATAAAAATAGTGTCACAGTGAAAAATAAAGTTAAAAAACAAGGTCTCAGAAAAAATTCAAATATTTATTGCCATTTTACTATGATTTAATTCCAAATCATAAAAAAGGAATCAAGTCATTATTCTCATTAAAAAAACAATTGAAGAAATGGATTCAAAAGTCTCATCGAAATTTATTTCATGATATCTTTCACTTCAATTAACTCACCCTAATAGCACAACATGTCCCATGGACGTCCTTTTTTTGTACAAATCATGATAGAATGTCCAGGACTTAAAATCATTGTCCTTGGGACGTCCTATTCAGTGCATTTTTATGAATTTCCCCAAAGGAATTCCTATGGATGTCCCAATGATGTCCCAATCGGTACATCGTATAAAACGTCTCTGCGCGGACGTCTTTGGCATGTCCTGGGTCGGATATATTTTGTAATGTTTCCTGGCAAGTATTATGGCATGTCTTTTAAAGGTCGTCCCATGGTTGTCCTGGTACGGGACATTCAGGAACATCCCGCATGAATGAATATTGGACGTCCCAATTGGTTAATCTCAGAATATCTCCCTTCGAGGGCTTCCTTGGAATGTCCTGGTTCGGATATATTTTGTAGAATTTTCTAGGATATCCATTGGTTGTCCTGGTTGGCATGTATTTGGCATGTCTTCGAAAGGACTTTCTATGGTTGTCCTGGTATGGGGACATTCTGGAACGTTCTTGATGGATGTACAACTGACGTCCCAATCAGTGAATTTTAGAAAATGTTCCTGCTAGTACTTTCTTGGGATGTCCTGGATTGAACATTTTTCGGAATGTTTCCCAAGTGCATCTATCCAAAGATGAAGGATGGATGATCATAAAAAATAAAACAAAATTCGAAAACAGTTACAATAATTAGGCCTCCATGTGCACCCAGTACCCGTGTATCCATCCCAGCTAGTGGTTTTACAGAAAAGGTATAAAATGGATCGTATATTTACAATAGGGCTTAAGATTATAAAGAGAGAGAGAGAGAGAAATATACTTTATTGTCGAAGAAACAAATTCTTATTGACAAATCTTGTATTCAATTCTATAGCCCAAACAACCCATCTGAAATGAAACCCTTTTCACTATCAATAAGGTCATCAGGGGCCATATTCTCGAGTTTGTACGTATGCCAATTCGGTTCACTGTTTCACAACAATGAACATGTAAAATGTATGTTTATCTCTCTTTGACTTGAAACCGAATAATTCCTCTATGTATGGATTCCGTGCATAAAATTGTTTTCTGTGTTTTGTGTTCAAGTGAAGTGTTGACGAATTGACAGACAATTTTTGAGTATTTAGTATTTACCAGCTATGGCGGCTTTTCTATCATATTTTGTTATTAGTTAGTTTAGTGACTTTTTTGGAAGTTATTTTGTGTTCATTCAGTATACTTATATCTTTAAATGAAAATAAAGTTTTGTTCTACTATTCAATAGTTATTTCTAACCTATTCAACACTGTTTTGAAAAAGATATTTCCGTAAGTAGAGTTGTGTGTATGTTTTGTACAAACGAAATATATCAAAACGCCAGCCCAATAGAATCGCTAAACGATTGTCAGAAGCTTTAAAAAGGGAAGTCTGGACTGATTTAGATGTATACTGATGTTTCCAAAACCGAATTGAATGACTCTGAGAGATTGCTGAGCTTACAGTAAGTGCATCCGGTTCCATCCAAATAGGTATCTCCAGGAATCCACAACAATATCATAATCTCAGCCCTGAAAGAGATGTACGAACAAATACATCTGATAATTCTTCACATCCTAAGGATGTCCCAGATGTACTTTCGATTGATGTATTTCGGGGATGTCCAATTAACATCCCAGGTGGATGTCCACTGAATATCTTTATAGAACGTCCAATTTTGGTGAGAAGCCGAGACATTGGTGCTTTCCACGGATGTCCAATGGACGTCCGTGGTACCAATTATGCACGTCCTAAGGACGTCCCGAACGTCCTGAGAGGATGTCCTATGGATTACCATCGGACTTCATGGTGCTATTAGGGCAGGTAGTTTATTTTTATTATCATTTTGATGAATTTTAAAAGTTTACGAAACATATTCTTACCTAAAATTTCTCGCAACAAGTTTTCAACTTCGCGGGTATAATTGAACCGTTTATTTACCTTTTTATACAAATTGATGTACCGTCATATGGGGTTACTTAGACCAGGGGTCTAACTTGGGACAATTCACCCCAATTTCTTAAATAATTTATCGTGGCAACACTGACAACGCTAACACTTGATTTCCCACGTGAACTGGGTCTCATGCTTGTCCTCAAACATCTAGTGTGTAGTGCGTTAAATATTTTGCCACGTAAGTATTTTTTTTTTATTCCCTTAATATTATAGAATTTTAACACAAAAAATGTGCATCTGAAAACTTTGTCTGCCCAGCTTGAACAATTTGGTTTAGAGAACAAGACTCATTATACATCCTAACCTCAATGCATCATAATAACACTACACCTTTTCCAGTAGTAGTTCAGAACGCGTCAATTGAATTTCAGAATAATCACTTATATTTCGGAAAGTATCAATTGTATTTCAGATCAGTGAGTTGATTTTCGGAAAGCGTCAATTGTATTTCAGAAAAGTCAATTGAATTTCAGATAGCATCAATTGAATTTCAGAAAAGTCAATTTGATTTTAGAGAGCATCAATTGTATTTCAGAATAATCAATTTGATTTCAGAAACCATCATTTGAATTTCAGAATAGTCAATTGTATATCAGGAAATATCATATTTATTTCGGAAAGTGTCATTTGCATTTCAGAGAACGTCAAAAGAATTTCAGAAAACATCATTTGCAATGCAGAAATCATAACGTTCAATGAGTATGGCTCGTTTTGGCGTTTTGGTCAGTATTGGAGTGCATAGTTGGCTGGTATTACATTATCGTTTCTATGACTATACATTAAATAGTCTTGTCAAAATATTCGATAAATAAAAATTATTACTTATTTTCGTATTGTACTGAATAAAACTTATCTTTTCATTATAATGAATGTATCAGACAAGATGGTGCTATTTGTCGGGTATCCATGTTGAGACGTCCAGCCTCAAGAGTATACCCGTGTAACCATATATTTCATGTAAGCTGTTCAGAAGTAATTTTAAATGCACCAGATGCACTCTGTCCTATATGCAGAACTCCACTCATCGGTCATGAAGTGATTGTAAGGAAAAAATACAACAGAAATGCAGCCCAAGATAGAGAAAGGATAGTTGCTTGTGCCAACAAAGGAGAGGACAGGGTACAATTAGCAGGAACATTGAATGTGAATTATAAAACAGCACATCATTGGATTGTATCAGGGCGTGATTTCATGTTAAAGAAAGGGGGACAAAAACGTAAAGTTCTCACAGAAATCCAGCTGGACAGACTGATAGAATTTCAAGTGGTAGTTAGTGTATCCACCATAGGTAATTACCTAGAAGGACGACTATTTACAGTGAAGCAAGTACACACGCAACCAGTAACAATGAATTCACCAGTGAATAAAGAAAGGCGTTCGGAATATGTAAGACAATTAAATTCGTATATTCAACAAGGCAAACAAATTGTTTGGATTGATCAAACTAATTTCAATTTGTTTTGCCGGCGAACAAGAGGTCGTTCTCGTGCTGGTGCTAGATCTATCCAAATTCTACCTTCATCAAGAGGGCCTAATATTCATTTAATCGGAGGAATTTCTGCTGCAGGTGTAGTCGCAATGGATCGCCGTAGGGGCTCTTTTACCGCAGATTTGGCAAATGCCTGGGTAAGAAACCTAATGATACAATGGCAGAATGGAGGTAACCAACTCGCAGATCTCGTTATAGTTTGCGACAATGCCCCATGCCATTCAAGATCAGAAACTGCGTTGAATGGAACAACGGCAACTCTTTTGAGGCTGGCACCTTATTTGCCGATGCTCAATCCAGTTGAAACGATTTGATCCAAAATCAAAACATATGTCTAAACTCATCTTGGAATTCCACCGGTAGCAGTACCAGGAGTAATAGAAAAGAGATTAGTATAACTGGAACAAATCATTAATGATGCAAGGAACTCTATAGCAGGAGGTGATTGTGCACGTGCAGCACAACATTCTACTATACACCATGCGGCTGCAATAGCCATGGAAAACATGCCCGTTGGGCGTTAAATTTGCTTGCTACAGGAAAATCCTACGAGCAGATGATATTGAATTTCTAATTAGTTTAACAATTTGTTGTTGTTGTTGTCTATATAATAAGTAATAAAACTTCAGTTTATGATAGTGCTTTTCAATTTCAGAAAATAGAAAATTATGATAAAAGTTCAAAAAGTAGGACTTTTTTGTATGAGCGTGAAGTTTATCGAACAAAACACGCGAGTACAAAAAAGCCCTAATTTACGAAAACGAATCATACACAGTTTTTTACGACAGCTATTATATTGAACATTTTTAGCAATTGTTGAATGTTTTACCTTATAAAGTTTTCAATTTTTTGTGGTATTATCAAATGATAACACAAAATACTGTCTTTTTCAAGAATGCGTAAATGTATGAACAGTGCGTAGAAATTACCTTACGCACAGTTAATGTTTTTACGCACAGGTGATTTTTGTACATAGTTGTGCTAAAAAGTATAACTTTACGCGCTGTGAACAGTGCGTAAAACCTCAGTTCACGCACGGCCGTAGAAAAAGTATTATAATTTCGTGAAAAGAGATGGATATTGATGAATACACTCAATCAATAAAAAAAATATTATTCTGAAAGTATACACCATACGACTGCGAAGTGCAATAGCTATGGACGATATGCCAGTCGGGCGTTAAATTCACTCGATGTATCTCTGAACGTTGAGGTACAGAATCACCGATAAAGAAAAATCCTTCGAGTAGGTTATAAATGAATTGTTATTTTTTCTTATTGTCTAATATGTTAAAATTTCAGTTGATGCTACATAATATCCACAAAAGAGTTTCTCATCTCCATTTCAGAAAAAGGAAGATTAATTTCAGAAAATATTATTTCGTTTTTGTCAAAAGTGATAGACATTGATGAATTCCGAAATACAAATGATAGTTTCCGAAATACATATCATATTTTCTGAAATACAATTGACTATTCTGAAATTCAAATGATGGTTTCTGAAATCAGATTGATTATTCCGAACTACAATTGATGCTTTCTGAAATTGAATTGACTTTTCTGATATTCAACTGACGCTATCTGAAATTCAACTCACTATTCCGAAATACAATTGACGCTTTCCGAAAATCAATTGACTAATCTGAAATACAATTGATACTTTCCGAAATATAAGTGACTATTCTGAAATTCAATTGATGGTTTCTCAAATGAACTTGACGCTTTCTGAAATACAACTGGAAAAGGTGCAGACTAGGTGGAATCGCAGTGTTGCCTTATTTATTAATTTTTTGGTAAACATATAAATCAAAAGTCACCTCACAGTGTAACATAGGACACGTCCCAAGTTACCCCATTTGTTTTTTTTTTCTATCACAGAAAATGCCAAGGCAATATAAACGGAAGATTGGTTGCAGAAAGTATAGGGATTTTACAGATGAGCAGTTGCAGAAAGCTATAGCTCAAGTTAAAAGGGGTCAATCGATACGAAAGGTTGCAGAGCAATATCAAATTCCAAAATCTACACTCAGTCGACATTTGCGTGGAAAACAAACGTCCAAATATGGCAGACCTTGCGTCTTTACAAGTGAGCATGAAAATGCTGTAGATTGTATTGTCCTCTGTGGCGAATGGGGATTTCCCTTAGGGACCTACGATATACGGCTAATAGTAAAATCATTCCTCGATAGACGTGGTATGACTGAAAAAAGATTCAATAATAACTTACCAGGTCCAGATTGGTTTCGTTCCTTCTTCAGCAGACATCATGATAGACTTACCCAACGCTTAAGTCAGAATATAAAACGGGCAAGAGCAGGCGTTGACCGTGATATTATCAATAATTACTTTGAAGAAGTACCTACCACCATTGTAGGTATTAATCCTGAACTGATAATAAATTATGATGAGACTAACATGACTGACGATCTGAAGAGAACAAATGTCATTGTCCGCAGAGGCTGTCGTCACCCGCACAGAATTGTTGACTCTACAAAGAGTAGTACATCTGTAATGTTTTCAACTACTGCATCAGGGCATTTGCTGCCGCCATATATAGTTCATAGATCCGAACACCTATACACTACTTGGACCGAAGGAGGACCAAAAGGGACGGCTTACAATAGATCAAAGAATGGATGGTTCAATATGGAGTTATTTGAAGACTGGTTTAAAGTTATCGTATTGCCCTATTTCCGACAGTTTGATAATGATCAACCGAAAATTATGATTGGTGACAATTTGGCAAGCCACGTTTCACCAACAGTGATAGAAAAGTGCCAAGAATACAATATTAGATTTGTTTTGCTGCCATCTAATAGTACAGGGATATGCCAACCACTGGATGTTGCGTATTTCAAGCCACTGAAAAGTAAATGGAGCAAAGTTCTGGCAGACTGGAAAACCAAATACAGAGGGACTCTTCCCAAAGATGTATTTCCACGACTCCTAAACAGATGTTTAACAGAAATGGGTGATGAGACTACAAAAAAAAATGTTTTCAAAGCTTCTGGAACCTATCCATTAGATAAAGAGCAGGTATTGAAGAGATTGCCCACTTCACTTAATATTATCGAGCCGAAAAGAACAGGAGAAACGACGGAATTAGTTGAAAGTTTCCAATTATTTTTAGAACGAACGCGAACTGCTGAGACAGTGCCATTAAAAAAAGGAAAAAAAAAATAGATTTGCCCCCAGGAAAGAGTGTAGTTGAGGGAATGCTTAAACCAGAAGAAGAACCAGGGCCGAAGAAAACAAAGAAACAAGGCATATCTGAATTGAATATAGAGAAGAAGAAAAAGAAAAGGAAAACAACGATTGTAACATCGGACGAAGAAACTTATTCTGAAAATTACTCACTCCGAGATTCTGGAAAGTCTTAACTTAATTTTTCAGATTTTGAACGAGACTTTGGCCAGTTTGAATATAATATTGAAACTGATCCTACAGACGAGGTGACTATTATGGAACATAGAAATGATGAGACTGATATAGAACCTACAAATAATGAGACTGATGTAGAACCATGCAATAATGAGAATGGTGGTGCAGTGTCAAACACGTTCACAAATGCTGTTTGCTTAGAAAATATAGAAATTGACCAGTTTGCATTGGTCGAATATATTTATAACCAGAACACTAAAAAAGAGTAAAAAAAAAATTTGTTGGAAAAATTATCTCCATTACGCCTCCTGACAAAGTCACATTGAGATTCTTACGTGAATCCACGAGTTTTCCAAATATTTTCACTTTTCCTCCAGTTAATGACGAAGACGAAGTTGAACTATGTCGAATTATGAAAATTTTGCAACCAAAGAGCATTGTCCGAGGCCGGCATATTTTTATATGAATAGATGAGTTTATATCGAAGTTCATACTGTTACATGTAAAGAACCATTGTTAATTTTAAGTTTTTTTTTCGAATAAAATTTGTTTTTGTTGTCTATTCCGGGAAATTCTCCCTCAGGTATTTTTTAAAAAGTTTGAAAAATGTCCTATGATGCCCTAGCCATGTTTAAAATGATATAACGGTAATAAAAGCGATGGGTTCCATGTTACCCTATTTTGCGGGTAACATGGAACACCGAAAAAAATTTAAAAAAAAATGTTTTTTTTTTATTCGATGTAATACCATGACAAATGTGTAGTACGAATAGGTTCTCGAGTTTTGAAATCAATACATCATTGAAGGGACGTATCGTGTGACACAGGCAATTTGAAGAACTTGAAAATTGTCCCAAGTAGCTCCGTTTGACGGTAATGCTTTTTAATTGAATTTTGAATAAACTTTATTATTATTATTATTGTTAATTTCCGAGACGTCATATTTTTCAACTCCTGTGGAAGCAAGTTGTTTGAATGGACACCAAAAGTATTAGGAGATCTATTGGATATTTCTTGATATTTGAAAGATAAATGATAATTTTCTTTTTTTCCTTTCATTGTATGAATGTGTCTCGCTATTACTTAAGTAAGTATCCCGATTCTGATGAATAGGTCTACCTGAGTATTTCAAAAATAAATATTCCACTAAATGTCGAAATTTTATGCTCCTTAAAGAGGTTTCAACATGACTGATCTGGTGGGCAACCAACAAGTCATCTTACTGTTTTGTTCCTCTGTGTATTATGGAGGATGGATAATTTGGGTCCCATACCTCTTTTGCTTGACTTGACCAAACCTAATGAGAGGTATAGAACATAAAATAGCATTGACCTTTGGACACTCAATTTCCGTTATTTCTATCTATAGGTTCCACATCGATAGCTCAACGCTACTATCCCATAACTGAATAAAAAAATTTGAAATCAAAAAAGGTATAACGCAATAATTTTAAACTAAAAATTCACTGACTTTTTGCGTAATTTTCCTCAAAATTCACCACATTTTCTAGAGCGTGTGCTCTACCTGATAAATAACATCCTGAACAGAGACCTACTATGGATATTCTCAAACATTTATTGGTTATTGCCATGCAAGGTACCTATTACTCAAAAGCAGAATTATGCTCTTTCAAATACTATACTGGGTACCACCTATTCACTAATCTGCGGAAAACTCTGAGGAACGAAATAATCAAATTTTAAATTTTTTTCAGACACGGGGATAGCATTGAGCCATAGACATGAACCATTGCTTCGTAGATTATTATTGATTTCAATGGTCATTTGAGGTTAAATGTACATAAGTTTAAATAGAGATCATTCTTTCATCCAAATCAGCATTGCTCAGAAACAATATAGGTACTTACCTATACTTACATCAAATGAGAAAGCATTGGAACTTCGAAAATGAGGAAGCAGTCACATTTATAACGAAAAAAAAATGGTTTATAGGTTAAGTAAATATTACTTACTTTATACCACCAAGAAACCTTTCATTCTTAGATCAAATACTGTACACGAATATTTTCTAATGGTGAGTTTTCTCCTCATGTAAATTCAACTCTCTATGGGAAAAACTCGGATAGATTATTTCATTTCCTTTGAACATAAAAAATAGTCGCTGGCACTGTCGTTGGGTCTGACAGGTAAACAAAGTTAGTCATTTGTCATCTAAATGAAAGGGCCTATTGATTGATCAAAAATATTTTCAATTGATGAAACCCTAATTTTTGATGGGATGAATGTGGTCGTAGAGAAAGTATAGTACACAACTCGAGATCTAAGACAATTACGCACTTCGAGAATTACGCACTGGTCACCTTGCGGCTCGCGTAGGATTTCTAACAGATATTTTGTCATAAGGCAACGAAAATACGTCAGAGTTTGAAATGTTTACATTCAAAATTCGCAGCAAAGGCTTCTTCAATGCATTGTTGGGAAGCGTAACCAAAGTAATATATAAACAAACCTAATCAACGAAGCGTTTGATTCTGAAACGTCTCGTATTTGAAGTTTCAGTAATATTTCGTGTGAAAATAATGATTTGACAATTCATAATAGTACACCAGTCAACACATTGAAAATCCATGCTTCTGTATGGCTACAGTTTTCCGACTTTTGTAAGACAAAAGGTAACTCTTTCAATGAAGATACCAGAATTGATGAATTTGCTGTAATATTGAAAGACTGGAAGTTTAATATGCGGAAGAAATACGGAACGGAATATAAATAAGGTGTGATGAAGACCATGTGGAATATTGTAGCAAAGAAACTGCAAAAAATGTAAGTTTCGATCCATTTAAACATATAGGTTTCAAAACTTCCAGAGATAAATGCGAAACGCAGAATTCCTCAACAACATCCAATTAAAAGAAAGGAACGCTCTTCTACTTTAAGTGATGAAGATCATCTGAAAATAGTTGATTTATGGGACGAGAATACTCCCGAGGGATTGCAAAAAATCTCTACCATATAATAGACGTTGAATTAGCGTGGAGAGGTGGCGAAGCGACTTTATGTCTAATAAGTTACTTTAAAGAAGAATTCGACCATAAAGAAAATTCTACAGGTGAAATGTTGAAAAGCTTCTGTCTAGAAGTATAATTTTTTTCTTGTAGGTAGAATAGAATACAACCACTTATTAACTAAAACTGCACAAGAAGGCGATAAAAAGCTAATGGACATCAAATGGTTGGTTCAGAATACTGCAGAAACAAAAATGTGCCCTGTAAGACTATTTAACCTTCCAGTGGTGGCGCCAAAGCTTGTTGCACCAGTGGTTGCGCTGGTGTCACAGACCGAATGGGGAGGAGGTGGGATTTTCTTCAAAAAAAGTAAATGACTTTCAACAAAAGGTTCATTCAAGAAAGTGTACTACAATTAGAAATTAATTTTTCCAAATTTACAAGTCAAAAAATTTTATTTTTGTTTGTTTAAACAAAATTTTATTTTTGTTTGTTTAAACAAACAAAAATATAATTTTTTTACTTGTAAATTTGGAAAAATCAATTTCTAATTGAATGAACCTTTTGTTGAAAGTCATTCACTTTTTTTGAAGAAAATCCCACCCCCTCCCCATTCGGTCTGTGACACCAGCGCAACCATTGGTGCAACAAGCTTTGGCGCCACCACTGGAAGGTTAAAAAGCTTTTCAGCAAAAGAGGCAATAAAATTATATCGGATATGTTATTCTTAACCCCGAATCCTTTTTGGAAAAGACCCGTTACAAAAATTGCCCGATAGGAATAAATCAAATATCGAAATGGACCCGAGAAGCAGCACAGACAATCGGAATCAAGAAAGCAAAAATAACTAATCATTCTAACCGATCAACAGCAGTTAGTAAGCTAGCTGAAAGTGGAGTTCAAGAACAGCAACTAATCAAAATTACAGGACATAACAGCGCATCTTCTTATTAAAAAATATCTTCAAATGGATCTCACTCATCATCTGGATATAATTAACAAAATAAGAAACATGCATGATATTAAATCAACCGGTCTGTCAACAACTGCCAAAAATCTGTTAGCCTCTGTTCCAGCTTCATTTTCCCAAACGTCTTCATTAAATACCAATGTCTCATCTAATATAAAAAGCAATGAAAAACAAACATTTGTGACAAATTGCAATTTTTATTACAACTGTACGGATACAATATAAAAATTATAATTTTCTCAATGTACTTATAATAAAGAAATTGTTAGAAAATGTTGGTGTTCATTATCAATAAAATTATTTGTTGTTGGTTTTAGTCTACCTTATTCAAGAAATAATCTTGTCGTATATCACACGACCTATAAATTTCAATGGATTAAACTATCAAAATAGTTTTTGCATGATTGTGCCCATAAAATAATGGTTTTTTAAAATAGTTTCGTTCGGAATATTTCAGTTGTTTTTGAATTGTAACTATAGAGCTTTATTGACAACCCAGGTGAATCATACTGTTATACTTATGATGAGTCTGTATATGACCAAGGGATATCTTGGTCGGTTTATTTATTTGAAAATTGTAGATTCTATTGAAGAAAATCGTTAGGAAAAGTTTTTTATTTCAACTTCAAAATTACAAGTTTATTGATTCTCCTCTTCAATTTTTTCTCGTCCCTGGAGACTGACTGTCGCACTGACACTTCACAGGATGATAGTCCAGGATTATGTTAGGCCAGGAGTCGTGTCTTTCTTAACATAGCCCCCATATTGAAGATATCTATCTTCAACATACATGTTGATCTTGAACGTCGCTTGGAGTTGGAAGTGGAAGTGGACACAGTTTATTGAAAGCTCTTTTGACGTTTCCTCCCTTCGTTTTGACGGTTGCAACTCTGCTTATACCATCCTTTCCTGGGTGTAGAGTAATTATGCGACCCAATCGCCATTGAAGGATTGGTAACCTGTCTTCTTTAATAATAACGATCTGATCTTCTTTCAGCTGCTCACCAGTAGTTTTCCACTTAATCCTCTCCTGGAGTTGGGATATGTACTCCTTGTTCCAGCGGTTCCAAAAGTGTTTTACTAATTTTTGAATTCGTTCGAATCGTGTGAGCCGATTGTCAGGAACATGTTCGCAATCTGGATCTGGTACAGCCATAAGTGGTTTTCCAATTAAGAAGTGAGCTGGGGTGAGTGGAAGGAGATCACTAGGTTCAGAGGATAAAAGGAAAAGGGGACGGGAATTTACCACTGCCTCTACCTGCGTCAACAAAGTATAAAAGTCCTCAAATGTAAGATGAGCTTCTCCCATGACTCTTGTTAAATGATGTTTAATCGATTTAACCCCGGCTTCCCAAAGGCCTCCAAAATGAGGCGCATTTGGAGGAATAAAATTCCATTTTATGGATTCAGTTGCTAATGATTCAATAATTTCATTTTTATTATTAATCAAAAATTTACCCAATTCTTTCATTTTTGAACAAGTACCCACAAAAGTTGTGCCATTGTCTGAATATATTGAAGATGGTGTTCCACGACGTGACACAAATCTTCGAAGGGCTTTCAGAAACGAATCTGTTGTTAGTTCTGATACCAATTCAAGATGAATTGCTTTTGTGGCGAAGCAAACGAATAATGATATCCAGCATTTCGATACTTTACCACCTCGTCCTTTTTTATCTTTAATAAGAAACGGGCCTGCATAGTCAACACCTGTGACTTGAAACACCGATCCTGTTTCGAAGCGCTGCGCAGGTAAATTTCCCATTATGGGATGTGTTGTTTTAGGATTTCTCCTAAAACATCTTATGCAATGCCGCACAGTTTGCTTGGCCAAATCTCGCCCTCGAATTGGCCAAAATCTTTCTCTTAATGAAGCTAACAATAATTGTGGGCCAGCATGTAATAACCGAATATGTTCAGAAGTAAATATCAACTTAGTTAGATAGTGTGAAGCACATAAAATTATAGGATGTTTTTTATTGAATTTATAAAATGAATTGTCTAAACGACCGCCAACACGCAGTAGACCATTTTCATCTATGAATGGATTCAAATTATAGACATTACTTTTTGAATTGCATTCTTTTCCTTCCTCTAACATCATTATTTCTTTTGGAAAAGATTCCTTTTGAGAAATCTTTAGCAATATTACAAAAGCGTTTTCTATATCTTCCGCTAACACAATATGTTTCCTTTCTAATCGGGAGTGTTTACAATTGAACACAAATCTGAACAATTGTGCAGTTACTCTTTTGAGTCTATTTAAATTTGAAAATTTTGTAAATGGAAATTTTTCCATACAAGTTGACGGAAATGAAATGATTTCGTTTTTTCTCGTTTCTGGTAGCTCATCTATAATGGATGTGAGTTTGGGCCAACTGGACTCATGTTCTAATAACCAAGAAGGTCCATTCCACCACAAACGTAAATCTTTCAGTTGTGAAGGTGGTACACCTCTCGACAAAAAATCTGCTGGATTACTACTTGTTGGAATATGCCTCCATTCATACGAACCAGTGATGTCTTGTATTTCGGACACACGGTTACTAACGAATGTTTTTAATAGATTCGAAGGCGTTTTAATCCAACCCAATACTATTGTTGAGTCTGTCCAAAAGATGTACCGGTTGAAATTCAGTTTAATGGAATCAATGACTTTCTTTGCTAATCTTGATGACAATAAAGCACCACATAGTTCCAAACGTGGAATAGTTACTGTTTTTAATGGGGCGACTTTACTTTTGGCACACACTAGATGAACAAAACTTTCTCCTTCATTATTAATTGTTTTTATATAAACACAACCACCGTAAGCTAGCTGAGAGGAATCCGAGAATGAATGCAATTCCAAACTCGCCACATTATGACACAAGACTTGTCTTGGTACGGATAGTTGGTTGAGAAAATGAAGTTCATTCCTGAATTTTGACCAAGTGGTGTGTATGTCTAGTGGAAGTGACTCATGGAAGTTTTTGAAGCCATATTTTTTGTAATAAAATTTTAGCTATTATAGTACAGGGAGCAAGAAGACCTAATGGATCAAATATCTGTCCAGTACTAGACAAAATGGATCGTTTTGTTATTCGTTTAGGTACGAGTTCTGATTTTATATTATATCTCAACACATCAGAATTACAAGACCAAATCAAACCGAGTGTTTTCGCACATTCAGTAGGACCAATCTGAATAGTTGTATCGGTGGTCAACGATTCTGCTTTCAAGTGTTTTATGATCTGTGGTTCATTAGAGTACCATTTTCTCAATGGAAATTTTGCACTGTTTAGAATATTTGATACTGTATCACAAATGTAAACAGCTTCTTCCAAAGTATTTGCACCTGTGAGTAAATCATCAACATAAAAGTCGTTTTTGATTATTTCGGATATAACTGGATAATGATTTTCACAATCGATTGCTAATTGAAAAAGACTACGAATAGCCAAGAAAGGGGAAGAAGCCATTCCAAAAGTAACTGTATTTAAATTGAAGATATTTATGGGTTGAGATGACTCCGACCTCCATAAAATCCTTTGAAATCGTCTTTGACTAGGTTCAACAGACACCTGTTTGAACATTTTTTCGATATCTGCTGATAAAACAATATCATGTTTTCGAAAATGAATGATAATAGATGTAAGATCATTTTGAATAGTTGGACCTACCATCTGTACGCTATTCAATGACAAACCGGAAGTTGTTGGTGCTGATGCATCAAAGACGACACGTAACTTCGTCGTAAGGCTATCTTCACGAACAACTCCGTGATGAGGTATGAAATAGGCCACTTCATTTTTATCAAAGTCTTCGATCTTTGTCATATGTCCCATGGTTTCATATTCAGACATACAACTGACATACTGTTCTCTCAGTGAAGGATTTCTTTGTAGTTTTTTCTCCAATGAAAGAAACCTTTTCTGAGCCAAATAGAAAGAATCACCTAGTTCGATCAAGTTGTCTTTGAATGGAATTGAAACTTGAAATCTTCCATCAGATAAACGTTTGAAATTTTGGACAAAATGATCTTCACATGTAAGTTCTTCAACAGATAGTACCTGGTTAGTGTCTAGACATTCTTCCAATTCCCAAAATTTACTGAGTTGTTGTTGAATGTCCATTGTAGAAATATGACACAAACTCGAAGTGACTTGAGAAATAGGTATAGGACCAGAAACAACCCAGCCAAATTTGGTTTTTTGTAAAATGGGTTGTCCAGGACCTAATTTATATTGACCAACACATAAAAGTGACCAGAACAAATCTGCGCCAATCAGCATGTCAATTTTGCCTGGATTATAAAAATTTGAATCAGCTAGTTTCATCGTTTTTGGTATTTGCAAATGGGAAACATTCAGTTTTACACTTGGAACAAACCCGGTAATCTCAGGCAAAACGAAACAATTTATTTTGGTTTGAAAATTTGTGGAATGGGAACCAATTTTTAAAGTGCAACGTTCATTTATTTTTGTCACTATTTGATTCAATCCAGAAACTGAAAAATCGAATTTATGAGTTTTTAAGAAGAGTTTTTGACATATGTCACTCGATATGAAACTACATTGACTTCCACTGTCCAAAAGTGCTCTAATGGTATGGGGAATTTTACGTTCATCAAAAATTTGAATGTATGCAGTAGACAGCAAAATATGTTGATTTGAACTGGATGATAAAGTTATGCTAGCATTTGCACTTTCACTATTTTGATCGATATTGCTTTCTAGGACTGGAGACTCAGTTTTGGTTCGATCAATGTGAAGTAAAGTATTATGTCGATAGCGACATATAGTGCAACCTTTCAGTCGACACGTCTTTGTTTGATGGCCAGATTTGAGACAATTGAGACACAGATGTTTCCTTTTGGAAAACTCAATTTTTTCAAATACTGGTAGTTTTAGAAAATCTTCGCAATAATAAATAGCATGGTCTTTTTTGCAAAATGCGCAAATATTGCTACTAGCTAAAAAATTTTTAGAAAAACCAGATTTTGTTTTATTGGAATTATTTTCACGAGTATAATCTCTATCACCACTTATTGTTTCCAATAAATCAGCCCTATCTTTAAGAAATGACTTTAGGTTTTTCAAAGTTGGCACTTCATGTTCAGATTTATTTTCTTCCCATTGTCGCAATGTACGCGAATCAAGTTTTTGACACACTAGGTAAATTATAAGAGTGTCCCAATGATCTACTGGCTGTTTCAGCTGTTCCAGAGATCGTAAATGTTTGGATAAACTATCGATAAGCAAACGAATTTTTGAGGAGGATTCCTTGGCAATTGGTTCTAAATTGAACAATTCATGAACGTGTTTATTGATGAGCAATCGTGAATTGTCGTATCTTTCACGAAGAATTGACCATGCAACTGTATAATTCGATGAAGAAAATTCTAGTGATTTTATGACCTGCGCAGCACTGTCACTGAAGTATCGTTAGAATTTATCAAAGAATCAAAAGTATCTCGAAACTCCAACCACATGTCATATTTACCACTGAATTTGGGCAAATCTATCAATGGTAATCGAACACTCTGTATATTTCCAATATTATGTTCACTCACATAGGATGCAGGACTATTATGAACAGCATTTGTATGGGTACTTCCAGGAGGAAGAACTTGTATTTCATAGTGATTTTTCAAAACCCTTTTGGCATATGCCATCTTAGAGAAAAAATTGTTTTCAAATTGCTCCCTTTCTGACAACTGCTGTTCAAAATTGTCCGTAATTTGTTCAATTTTAGTTTGTATATCATTAAATTCATCAAAAAGAGTTTCAAGCCGCTCAACACGGCTTTGAAGATCTAATAATTGTAATTCATCCAACTTGGATCTAGGATCAGTTAAATTCGGATTAATCTCATCGCGTAAAAAATTTGAAAATATCGTTAAACGAGATTTTATTGAAGCGCGTTTGCGAATGAGTAGTTTCTCATCTTCACTCATGTTGAGGAAATTTATACTTCACGACAAAATTCAGACAGAGGCAATGGAGAGAGAATGGATAATGAAGGTTTGGATAGGATAGGAAAGGTCTCACCCACTTCTTTCTGCTGATTTCAGGCTTGTTCTTCGGTAACGACGAACTGCTTTCAGGACTGGTTTTTCACAGGAAAAGTCTCGTATGGTAGCAAAGTTACACTTTTTCTGGAAGTATCCGGCTCGAAGGACCATGTATATGACCAAGGGATATCTTGGTCGGTTTATTTATTTGAAAATTGTAGATTCTATTGAAGAAAATCGTTAGGAAAAGTTTTTTATTTCAACTTCAAAATTACAAGTTTATTGATTCTCCTCTTCAATTTTTTCTCGTCCCTGGAGACTGACTGCCGCACTGACACTTCACAGGATGATAGTCCAGGATTATGTTAGGCCAGGAGTCGTGTCTTTCTTAACAGAGTCATTGATGGAATGTCGACAACTACAAATTACTGACAACTCAAGCACAAGCATTCACCTTGCATGATTTGAAAATTCATCAACTTTGCACTCTCCGTAAGATCTGTGCAGAAAACGAACAACATGGTGGCTGAAAATGGTAGAGGGGTGGTGACTAAAAGAGAAAGTCATACCTGTGCCAGAGGATTGATCATAGATTTCTATTTTCAAATATTACGTAGGAATAAAGTACTCATTGCAAAATTGCAAACTTTTCATCCAGTTATAAGTTGGGTCTGGTTTATTAAGTACAATAAGCAAAAAATTACTGAATGTATATATATATATATATATATATATATATATATATATAAAACCGAATCACAAATAATTGAATCAGTGAGCATTTGTAAGATAATACTATTTATTAATATAAGATTCAACACACTATAGCACAATTTGTAGATTTTTCACTTTCACAGGAAGTCAATTGAAAATAAAAAAATTGTCCCATTTTGTTCGTCGCTTGGCAGATATATTTTTGGTAATTTATTTTGATCATCCAGAAAAAACTTCCTTTATTGCTGAACATTTCTGATATTGTGTCACTAGCAAATTCAAAAAACGTATAATTGTGATGGAAGTGAATAAATTGTCTGACTAGTGTAAAAAGAATAAACATTTTTTTTTTCTTCTCATTTTCTCAAACACCTAAAGTTTGTTACTATCTGAAGATTGATTTCTCAATCTATTTCTGTATATGCATTCATAACTGGAAATTTCGATGAAGTGAATGTGGATGAGAGTAATGGCCAGAGACGATGGACCTGGGAACGGTTCTTTGAGAAAATTGTGAGTACGTGTCATCCTGGCTAGGATGAACTAACAGCACAGGATGAATGTTCATGGATTTTCTTGATCCTGCTACGCTAGCTGAGTCTCCCATGAAAGCACTGTTCATTTCACCTGAAACAAAGAAAATGAGAATATATAAGATTGAACCACAAACAAAACAATCATTCCAAATTGTGATGTATTTTCATCGCCTTATGTCAATATATTTGTATAAAAATTCTATAAAAATGGAGTTTTTAATGATAAAAATCAATATTGGGTCAATCAAACGATTAATAAAAATAATATTTTTTTTATAAAATGTTGCCAAGAATTGTAAGGATGAGTGATAAATGGGAAAACGAAAACCAATATGAAGAACCAAAATGTAACCGCGGTTAAACAGGTCTTGTGATTTATTCATACTTATCTAAACAGAATTTAATCAAAAAATTATGGTGTCTGATTGGTCTATTTCATGATGAGAAAAATGATTGATGTAATCGGAAAATTTCAATCAATAATAATCCTGAGTTATGCACTCTTAGGGCGGGTTGTACAATACAAGCTCATCAAGAGTTCAACTAAACTGGGTTCAGTTGCTAAGGAACTAAAAATTTTATTGGCTAATCCCTAGCAACAGAAGCGAGTGTAATTAAACTGTTGGTGAACTAGCTTTGTACAACCCGCCGTTAATGTTACAATGAATTTAATCCAAGTAAGCTTCGGTTTGACAATAAGTGTAGTCAGCAAGAGGTATTATAAAGATTTTGTCGAAATCTGAAGCAGTTTCGAAACAGCCATCATAAGCCACAAAGACTTCCACTCAGTGCTATAATTTTACAGCCTTCTTGATGCTTGCAATGAAATATTAGACAATGCAATTCCATTAGACGACTGGAAATTTTCTGTTCAGTACTGCTGAACTATAGTTCCTTCAACATTCTGCTCTTTATAATTGAATTGTAGAGCTTTCCCGGCACATCTATCAAGCATATCGGCTTGTAAGCCCTTTGGTCGTCATGCTTCCTCAACAGGGCCAGCTTGGCAATCTTCCAATTTCCTGGAAAGTCCCGGTTCTTATTCAGTATATTCAGTACCCTAATGATTTACTGACAGGTAACGAAACCGTCTGCTGGGCATGAAATATTATTCCTGGTGTTGCCCAAAGTCGTCTGGATGTAGATTTCAAATTTCTCCAGGTCAATGTCAAGGAGGGGGAGGGGGCTTTGAAAACCAGTCGGTTTGTGAGCGTCTGCTGGTTTCACATTTCGAAAGATATGGTGCTGTACATACCTTCTGCCAAGTTTGACCCGCAAACGAGTTATGCAGAAAAACCAGTGATTTTTGCAGATCCTGTTAGTGATAAATAAAACATGAAGCGATGGGATCAGAGAGTTTTCAATAATTTGATTCCTGACTCAATACAGAATGATACAAGTATTGGCATATAAAAGGATCGATTCTTGTTTAGAACAAAATGGCAATGTCTTCGAACATCTGTTGTTTCATATGAGAACTAAAACTGAAACAGCTACATTTTTGTCCTAGCTCCTCATTATGAAAGCCTCCAAATAAGACTTGTGAAATTGCGAGCAAAATATATATTTCTTGGAAAACTAGTGATTCAGTGAGCTGAATTCTTTTTTTTTTTTATTGAAAACATGAGTTTCACCATCCAAAGAGAAGCCCTTCTAATGAATTAGTGGACAATCTTTCCCACTTCTAAGTAAAATTTGTCAGTTCCAATTGCAAAATATCAAAACTTATTTCATCAGTAACATGATAATTTTTTAACCTTTTCATAAACCTTCCTTATTGAGTATTCGGTTAATTGTTTTCGATTGGGAAATCTTAATTGCTGAGAGTTCAAAATCGTAAACAATTGTTTGTGCCTGACGAATCGGACAATTCCGATGGGTTTTTGAGTGCTTCAGCATCTCTTTTTTAATCGGAATACTTTTGTCTATTTCGTATTCTTTGAATAAGAAATTGTTCTTTTATGCTCAATGAGATTTCTTTCGCAACAAATTGTTCATATCCACTTTTAATGAATTCATCTGTAACGTTTACAACTGCATAAAATTCGTACGATGTTTTTTTAGAAATTCGATGTTTTTTTTGACATTTTGAATGTTTTTATTCAAAGTTTAACAAAGCTCGACTAATATCCTATCGGTATTGCTAAAATGTTTTTATAGTGAAACCCGTGCACCCATCAGAAATATCGTGATCTTCTGATTATTTTATTTCTTAAAGTAGAATTTCAAAATAATGCTTCTCTTTGCACTGGACAATATGTTTGAGGTCGTTCAATTTTGCACTGTTGGAAATTAGTTGTTACTTTCAACAACTTCCCATATTGTTGAAAAATTGTAGTCGGATTCAACAACTATTATGTATTATTTTCACTACCGATATTTCGGATGTAGTTGTTAACTCGCTGAGTTATTGAATTCACTACTAATACTGTCAATACAGCAGCCACAAGTCTGCATCAAACGACTACATGATGTTTTCAACAAAATAACTAAATATTAATTGGAAACTGACAACAACGTATTGTAACTGAAATTGCAAGAATGTAGTACTTTTATTGTTTGACACATTTCTTGAAGAACAATACACAATCTTGAATTCATTTCCATCGCGTTGTTATTGAAACAAAAATTGTGGTGTATGCAAACTTCAACATGTGATGGAGATAATATCATATTGTTGTTAACAATCTTACGGTAAGAACAATAAGGACTGCCCCACTGATGGTCTGGGGACATACACTGCTGTGGGTATAGGCAATTGAGTAAACATTGAAAATTTCCTTGTCATAATATATGTCATTCTTCGCAATTGATTCATTATATGTGTCCACAGTGTGTACAATGATTTTCAACATGAAATTCTGAGTTTCCTCGGCTGGAAGCAATTTGCAATCTGACTTACCGATAATTTGAAGTTACATTAGAAGCATTACATACTTACATCATTATATTGCTATTTTGAGGATCATATAGGTAGGAACCTATTTATTTGTATAAAATAGAAAGTAAATAAAATTGGTAGATACCCAGAAGCCCTTTGGGATCGAGCCCAAGTGTAGGTAGGTACCTAGTAAGATAAAAAAACACTCCGTGAATCAACTGCAGTCAATAAATCTTAAACTGTTATTTTACAATTCATTTAATTGAACTGGATAATATAACCATTAGGAATTGTCGAAAATGAAATTAAAACGTAGAGAATTAGATTAGGTAGAACAACATCTTACTGTTGAAGGACGATTAGTAAGTTGCGAATTTGTCGATTTGTGTTGACGAATTACCATCACTTTGTTTCTCAATTCACAACAGTTTATGCTCTGTTACAAACATTTTCGTGTTACGTTCAGATTCCATGCATTTCTGAACCCTTCGTGTATAGTCGTAACTTTCCGTTTGTTTTCCAGCGAAAATATTTCTACTGATCTGATCAGTTCTTTGCCTATTTGTATCTGCTATGTATTGACTACTGACTAGACTGGGTAGGACTATTAAGACTCGTCGTTCATATCTAAGATTTATTTAGAATAAACTTAACAACGTATGCACACTTGCACGCAACACATATCATTCTAATAATGATGCATATATGACAGACGACAGACCGCCCTGAACCTACACATTAATTCATATCTAAAGCTAGTGTTACAACTGTAGTTAACTGTTAAAGATTAGTTTACACATTACATACATATGCAACAATTCTTCCCCTAATTATAAGATTACAAATCTAATCTCTTTGGAACTTTAATTACTCTACTAGACTTAGATCTAGTAATACTAGGAATTTGAGTAGTACCATTTGGTTCAATAATACTTTGCGAACTAGATTTTGGAGAACTTGGTATTCTATTTGGCATAGTATTTGATGACTGAACTTGAACCTCTAAACCTTGGCTTGTACTAGGACCAGGATCAATTGATACAGGTACTTCCGGTACATCCAATGGTTTTTCTTTAGTATTCTGACAACTTTGGGTATTTGACATAATGGGGTTATTTAAGGAAACATCTAATGGGATTATATTCGATTTACGAATATCATTTGCATGAACAAGCTTTATATTATTATCAATCTGAACAAGATACGTACAGTAGCTCATACATCTTACAATTTTTCCTTTTTGCCACAGTTTACTATTTTTATTTTTCACATACACAATATCATTTTCGGAATATAATTTTAATTTTTCTATAATGTCAGACTTAAGATTAGATTGTTTATTGGCACTGGGTTTTAACAAATCATATCTTGTTCGGGGACGAATTTTGAATAAACTTTCGGACGGTGAATACCCGTTGAAATTGATGGAGTGTTCCTATGGACAAATAAAAAGTTTTCCAAACGATTCAGAATTGTGTTTTTACTTATATCCTTCCCTTTATCCCTAAACAAAGCTTTTTCCAGACCCTTTTTTATAGTTTGGACCGACTTTTCTGCAATCCCATTACTTTGGGGGTGATAGGGAGGACTTTTTATAAAGGTAATGGCATTAGCTTGGCAAAATGCATTAAATTCTACCGAACTGAAAGGTGGACCATTATCCGATACTAATTCAACAAGTAGACCAAACACAGAAAAAATTTGTTTCAATTTTAGGATGGTATCTTTTGCCGTTGTACCTTCATCCATTATCTTAACCTCTATTCATTTTGATTTATTATCTACTAAAAGTAAAAAAGTGAAGTTATGGTTGTGGAAAAAATCAATAGAAACTCTATAAAAGTTGTTTGGTGCAGAAGGCCAAGGGATAAGTACACTATTATTAGTGAATATTTGTGTTTCTTGACAGATATTACATGAACTAATAAATTTTTCAACAGACTCGTTCATACCAGGCCACCAACAGTAAGATCTCATGATCATTTTGGTTCTAACAATGCCTATATGCTGTTCATGAAATAATTTAAGTATATCATTTTGCAATTTTTTTGGGATAATTACTTTATTTCCAATCAACAGGCAACCTTTCTCTACGGAAAGTTCCAACTTCCTTCTAAAATATGGTTTCAATTCATCATCTTCAATGAAGTTTGGCCAACCACTTAGTGTAAAATCTATAACTTTTGATAAGGTTATATCCTTATTTGTAGCTGAAGCTATATCAGTTGAATTTAAAGGTACGTCAGAACACAAACTAAATGAATATAAGGAATCAGATATTTCAGTTTTTCTATCCATATGTAGCCTTGATAATGCATCGGCATTAGAGATAAGGCTTCCTTTTTTATAGATTATATCATAGTCATAGGCGGATAACATTAAAGCCCAACGGGTAGTACGGGCCGCTGCTGTTACTGGAATATTTTTGTTTCTGCCAAAGATGAACTGAAGGGGTTGGTGATCTGATATTAAAGTAAATTTTCGACCAAATATATATTTATGAAATCTTTTTAAACTAAAAATGATAGCTAAACTTTCTCTTTCCATATTTGAATATTTTTTCTCTGTACTAGTCAACGTACTTGAAGCAAATAGAACAGGTTTATCATTTCCGTCAATTTTGTGACTTAATACAGCTCCAACACCATAACCACTTGAATCACAAGTTACGAATATTGGTTTTGTAGGATCAAAGTGAGTTAAGACATCATTTGAAGTGATTAACATTTTACTTTCTTGAAAAGTTTCTTCACACTCCTTGGACCAAATAAAATCAGTGTCAGATTTACATAAATCATATAAAACTTTCAGCTTAGCAGACAGCATGTGAATAAACTTTCCATAATAATTTAAAATTCCCAAATAAGACTTCAATTGTGTAATATTTTGAGGTGAAGGTGCTTTTCGTATACACTCTATTTTTTCATCTGTAGGGTGGATGCCCACGCTATCTATTTTATGTCCCAAAAATTCAACACACCGTTCAAATAGTTTACATTTTTCTTCATTGATTTTGACATTGAATTTTTGTAGTTGCTCCAAAACATTTATAAGATTTTGATTACATTCTGCTAAGGAAGCACCATGGACTAAAATATCATCCAAATAACATTTGGTTTTAGGCAGTCCTGATAAAATAGCATCCATTATGCATTGAAAAATTCCTGGTGCGGAGCTTACTCCGTAAGTTAATCTATTATACCTAAATAAACCAACATGGGTATTTATGGTAAAGAGTTCTTTTGATGAATCACTAATTTGTAACTGCTGGTATGCCCCTTTTAGATCTAAAACTGAAAAGTAATAGCTACCACTAAGACTAGCAAAAATATCGCTAGGTAAGGGTAAGACACAATGATCAGTGTCAATGGCTTGATTTAGTGTTTTTTTGAAGTCTACACACAATCTAATGTCTTTAGAATTCTTTTTGGGCACAACTACAATTGGACTTGCCCAATTGCTGTGTGTAACTTTTGACAAAACACCTGACTTTACCATTTTTGAAAGTTCTTCCTCGACTTTAGGTTTCAAAGAGTAGGGCATTTCATATGCTCTATGGAAAATAGGTTTGAAATTTTCTTTGACTTTAAACTCAGCTTTAGAATCTTTAATATATGAATTTGGCTCATTAATAAAAAGAGTTTTATACTTCATTTTCAAGGTATCTATCATCTTTAGTCTGACATTTGACTCATTGATGGTTCTAGCATTTGCACATATATCTGGTTCTATCTTGTTAATAACAACAGTGCTATCTAACAAGGTATTTCTCCAATTTAAATTAAGTGAATTCAACCAGTTTCGCCCTAACAAAGGTATGAATTTAACATCTGATTTCAATACCACTAAGGGTAAATAAAACATATTGTTTAAGTATTCAACATGTACAAAAACTTGGCCTAATATTTCAGCTCTCTGTCCTGTAAGTACTCTAAGCTTAAAATTAACTGGCTCTAAAACTAAGTTTGGAAACAATTCCTGAAAACCTTTTACATGTATAACAGAACGTACTGCTCCAGAATCAACTTCCATTCCAATCTTTTTTTGATCTAGGAACATACAGACCTTTAAAATTTCCACAGACTCATTTTTCAATGACTTTGTAACACAATCTTCTGGAATTTCTGACAACAAACCTAACCCAAGGTTCTCTTCTGAATCTTCTGACTCTGCATCCTCCTGCTCTTCTTCCAACTCATGGACACGATTCTTACACATCGCTGACTTTGCTGTGTGGCCTGTTAGACCACAAGAAAAACACTGCCATGCAACTGCCGGACACTTATTATTAACAAAATGTATTCGACAGCATCTCTTGCATCTTTGTTTCTGGGTGTTGAACTGATTTGACTGTAAACTTGACTGTGGACTCGGACTTGAACTAGACTTCTTGACATGACTCTTTGACTTATGAACACTTGGTTTTCTGTAACTTGGCTTTTGAAATATTTTGTTGACCTGATTACTTTCAGGACCAATTTGACGGATCTGTCCCTCTGCTAACTCCATTCCTATAGCAGTTGTATATGCAGATTCAAAGGTTAAATTAGCTTCAGTTAGTAATTTCCTCTTAATACTCTCGGATTTCAACTCACAAACTAACCTATCTCGCAACGACTCATTAAGGAACCCTCCAAATTCACAAAATTGTGCCAAGTTTTTCAACCGAGCTCCAAAACTCCTGATATCTTCATTAGTTTCCTGATAAGATGTATGAAACTTGTACCTTTCGGAAATTATTAATCTCTTTGGGCTATGGTGATTTTTCAACTCCAACACTAACTCACTATACTTTTTCGCACTTGGCAAGATAGGTGCTAAAATATCTTTTAGGACACTATATGCTTCAGCCCCAATCAATGTTATCAACAATGCCACCTTCTTCTCCTCTTCAGTGATGTTATTGCACTTGAAAAGCTGTTCTAGCCTCTCCAGGTCGGAAGCTATTTCACCTTCTTTGGTGTTGAGTGGCTCAATTTGACCGATCATGGCCACTATGACTTTGGACTCAACTTGAGACTTCAGTACTTCAAACTAGACTAGGAGTACTGTAGCTATAGCCTTAACACTGGGCTATTTTGACTGGATTGACTGAACATTCTAAAACATTCTCTTCTGGCCTAAGTGACTGACATCGAAATTTACAACAGACTTGACCTTGACTTGACTTTGACTCGCTTGCAGAATTTCTTTCTTCAAAACTCCATAGTAGGCTTCCTGGCTCGTTTCCAGAGCTCGTCGCCAAATTATGCTATGTATTGACTACTGACTAGACTGGGTAGGACTATT
The DNA here is from genome assembly GCA_944452925.2 of Chrysolina oricalcia. Taxonomy (NCBI): domain Eukaryota; kingdom Metazoa; phylum Arthropoda; class Insecta; order Coleoptera; family Chrysomelidae; genus Chrysolina; species Chrysolina oricalcia. The sequence continues at coordinate 36,897,535 of OX101818.2, forward strand.
AAGACTCGTCGTTCATATCTAAGATTTATTTAGAATAAACTTAACAACGTATGCACACTTATCATTCTAATATCATTCTAATAATGATGCATATATGACAGACGACAGACCGCCCTGAACCTACACATCAATTCATATCTAAAGCTAGTGTTACAACTGTAGTTAACTGTTAAAGATTAGTTTACACATTACATACATATGCAACAGTATCGTGGACCTAGTGGTTGTAACAGTTAAGACAGTAAGACAAATACAATGGAGGCAAGTACCTACTAGACAAACATTTTTTCACTTTGTTTTGCGAGTGGTATGTACTTACGTATACCTACTGTAACACGAATTACACATTTTGCAAAAATATAACTACCTTGCTGTGTTTTCATTTTTATGCGGATTTTTACTTGATTTTATGTTCATTCTACTTCAGAAGCTCCTATTGATTATCTTTACAAGAATATTGATGAAAAGCTTTATTCTTTCTTCTAAATTTTCAAATCGTTTGAGGAATAATATTTGTTTGTCATTTACAGGCTATAAATCGCAACAGGCCTACCTGTAGCTGTTCCTCCCAGTTATAAATGAAAACATCAGAACAGTTTTGTAGTACTGAAAGTTTCAGAAGTTTTGACCGAAGTTTGAGCTGCTTATCTGATATTAGTAACGAAAAACTTCCAAGAAAAATATCTAAGTAGAGTTGGAGAGAAATAAAAGTACAGGTAAGATTCGTTCGAATAATATTCTGATATTTGAGTTCGTACATCCTAGTAAATTTTATCGTCTATTGAACTGATTTTTCGTGATTTCAGCATCATTTCAAAATGTTCTTCTGAAATTTTCAAAAGAAAGTGATTTTGAAATGAAAAATACTTTTTACCTTCTCATCGTTTCAGGAATTGAGCGAGTAGATATATACTCGATGATCCAGGAGGAGAAGTTGTCTTCTTCTACAGGACTAATAAGACTCTGGATGACAAACACAGGAAGAGGTTGGTTCACATTGTGGTGGATCACATGCAGCAGGGCTGATTTTCTGCCATCTATTTAAACAACGAAAACAGCATATGCCTCAGCAATGGTGCACCCATTTCCTGATTTAAAGGATAATACAACAAAGGCCAGATTTGCAAGTCTAATTTTTTTCCTTGAAATCGTTTTCAATTAGATTTTTTTCTTTCATAGTAGCCATTTTTGACCCAGCTTCTAAAAACGGATGTTTTTTGACAAACAGGATCAGAACCCTCCGTAGAGGTCAAATTGAGCATCCGTCAAAAACTCATACCATTTCATTTCATGAGAGGAGCCTAGTGTATCCAACAATTTTAGAAACTGATTGGTTGGTAGTTGACTGCAAAAGAATAATATCAGCTATATTTCATCTATTACAATCGATTCTAGACATCTTATGAATTCTTCCTCAAGATCGGAAAGGATAAACGCATTTTTGTGAAGTTTTTTGGGGTCAAAATTCAAGAAGTATATAAAATATCTACTTCCAAATTGAATCTAATCAAATATACTCTATAATTTCAATAAATATTATTTCAAAATAACAAAATAATCAATTATTATTTACCTTATTTCACATTCGAATTTTATATTAGTGTTTATCACTGATATCTCATAAATGCACATTTCAATAACCAAGTTATCCTCAGTAAATTGCATTATTTATTTGACCACTATTGAATGTTTTTTTTTTCAGATTTGCCGTTTTCATTTGCCTTGCTAAAACTTTTTCCACCAACCACCATCATGAAGAAGCGTTCTGTGAAGAGGGAGACAATGAATAATGTCTGGCATAAACTCTTCAAATTTCTGCAAATCAACAAATTTACAATTTTCGTTATTACTGTGTTGTGTTTTTCATTAAAGATGGAATTTTGTTTTTCATGAAATAAAATGTGATGAATGGAAGACCTAAGTGGAAGAAGGTGTTAAGCAACATTTTGCTGAAAATTGAGATATTTGCGTGGATGAAGGTGTTAAGTCCATATGTATTCAAGGCACCATCATTCATGAACATCAAAGGAAAGTCTTCGATTTTAAAACTGGATGAAGGTGTTAAGTGGCATCTCCATCGATAACGAATGAAGGTGTTAAGTACACTTATCACCTACATCCACTTACATTCAGGTTCATGCCAGTGCTAAATGCGTATGGCGCCATCATCCATCACATTTTAGTTGTGTTACGAATATCGACTTGTCTGTTGCCTCTGTTATTTTGAGTGTTTTTTTATTGGAAAAATGAATTCAAGAGGTAAAAAAATGTGTGAAATGGCTTTACAGCTATCAGGACTTAATACTAACAATGACGGTGTGTATTTAAATAACGGAAATTCACCGAAGACTTATCATAACCTCCAAAACTATCGTTTCCAAAGTCAACCTAACAGCACTCCTATGGAAGTGGGAGTTGGCGATTTGTTTTGTAAGTATACGTAGCTCATCTCATAGTTTACAAGTTCTGATATTGTGATATTGTTTGTGATTAAATCATCATGTTCATTAATATATTGCAGCTTCTCGAGAAAATTCATCATGCCCCCCTGATTCAATATTTCAGCAACCAAGAACCCATATTATAAATACTGAACAGAGTGAACCGTCATGTTCACATAATACAGGCGTTATTCAAGGAAGCAGAGTGAGGACCTATAGTGGCGGTAAGTACAAAGTTATTATTTTATCGAAACGAAAACAATGATTTCGAATATAATTACATATATTTTCCTACAACCTATTTGAATATTATAGTAAAAATGAAGTCGATGGCCGCTTGGGTGGTTGTAACCAACTTAGAGGTTAGAAACGGAAAGAAATTTGTCAGGATGGACTTAGGTGAAAAAAAAATTGTGATTTGTTTACGATCACCCGACCGTTCCTACTGAAGTCAGATGAAGTTTAAGGATAATGAATATAGTAGAATAGTTACTGCTCGTTTATTCCCAAGAATTCCACTGTCAGTTTTGATAACTAAATCTAAATGGTACTTTTTTTTACAGATTCCGAAACCAATTCTGAAAGCGACATCTCCAATGACAATGATTATCAGCCCAGCTCCTCTTATCTAAATACGTCTCATGATGATGACAACATACCGCTCAATCAGCTGATGTGCAACGAGAAGAATCTACTGTTTCAGCCGTCACCATCATTAGTGACTTTGTCTAATAATGAACAACAACAATGCAACAATCCTAAAAAAAGAAGATATTTCCCAAGAAAGAATATGTATCTAGGAAGAGGAGTAGAAATACAGATATGTGGAAGCGACGTGCTGCGGCCATAGCTAGAGAAAAAGGTCTTAGTTATGTATCCCAGAAAGGCAAATCCATACCACAAAAACATCCGAATGTTGGAACACTTTGCAATGTAAACTGCCGATATAAGTGCAATGAACAGTTCAACAATGATCAGAGAAAAGAAATATTCTCAAGTTTTTATAAACTAGATGTGAACGCAAAAAATGCTTTGTTATTCAAATCTGTAGTCCTTAAAGACGTACATCGAATGATTAAAAAAGTTGCCACGAAACATAGGAAGGCAACATACCAGTATTATGTCACATGCGATCGTAAGTCCGGTAGGGTCTGTAAAAAAGCATTTTGTTCATTATACCAGATTGGTAGAAAGAAAATTGAACACATTCAAAGACTTTTGAATACTGGTACTGCAGCTCCTCCACCAGATATGAGGGGACGTCTTCAAAACAGACCCCACAAAATTTGCAACGATGTATTTCAATTTGTCAAGGACCACATTCACCAGTTTCCAAGTGAAGAGTCGCATTATTCCAGACATAAGAATCCGAACAAAAGATATCTGTCACCTTTACTATCCGTGCAAAAAATGCATTCTTTGTATATTGAAGCATGTGATGAGGCAGATAAACCCGCTGATTTCAAAGTTAAACTGTGCACATATAGACGGATTTTTCAAACCGAATTCAATTTATCATTCGGGCACCCCCGAAGTGATACCTGCAGTACTTGCGATGCAGGGGAAGGAAATGCAGAGCACAAACTAAGGTATCACCAAGCCTTTGAACTCCAACGCAACGATAGAAAGAGAGCTGAGAGTGACAAAATGGTGGTGTACTTGACTGTTGATTTACAACAAACCATGCCACTTCCAAGATTAACTACGTCTAAAGCTTTTTACTTGCGACAGATGTGGTTTTATAACCTTGGTATACACACGATCACCAGCAATCAAAATAGTGCCAAATTTTTCACTTGGACAGAAGACATTGCACGCCGTGGAAGCACGGAAATAGCAAGTTCATTGTTAACATTACTGGAATTTGATGACAGTTTGAGGAACAGAAATCATCTGATAATCTGGTCGGACTCTTGTGGCGGACAGAATAAAAATTTTACCTTGATTTGTTTATATCAACTGCTCATTCTGAAAGGCTATTAAAAAACAGTGGAACACAAGTTTCCCGAAGTGGGCCACTCATTTTTAGATTCAGACAGGGATTTTGGGAGGATAGAGAAAGTGCTACGGAAACATGAAAATTTATAAATTCCTCAACAGTACAGAGATATCATAAGTCAGGCTAGTAAAAATAACCACGTAACTGATATGGAGCATCATTTTCGTGTTTTTGAAGACTTGCACACCCAGCTTCAACTGGTGAATAGAAAAAAAAAACACTAATGAAGAAAAGTCAACTTCAGGGACTCTGTAAAATGGATTAAGGTTGACAAATTTGGATATTATTCTTACAAAACTTCCTACGACGAAGAAGCACCATTCAAAGAAGTGTGTTTATTGAAACGAAAAAACGCAGCAGACCCCTTAATTCGTCTCCCTCGAGCTGAAAGTCTGAATCACCTATCGAATGAGAAAATTGAGAATTTACGAGAGCAGATCCCTTTCGTTCTCGAGCAATACAGATATTTTTATGAGCGTGTTATAGCCAAGGTGAGTTCGAATAGAGAAAACATAGAGTCTAAGAAGAAAAAGAAGACAGGAAGAAAGGTCAAGAAATAAAAAAATTAATAAAAATTTGTACTAGTTATAGTAGTTTTTGAGTGTATTCATATTTTGTTTTACATTCTACTGTGTTATGATTAAAGTTTTCGTATTTTTTCAATAAATTGTGAGTTTTCTTCAACATCCTATAGAAACAGTAGAAAATAATACTATTGTTTTACTACTTATCACCTTCAACCATTATAAATATTCTTCAAAAGGTAAATGTTTATACTGAATGAAGGTGTTAAGTACACATACTGTTTATTTTTAACTTTCCTGAAAATATTTTTTTGCTTTGTTGATGAGGTATGCAGCCTTAATAACATCTTTGATTGATTTGATCATATATTATTCTCACAGATTGAATAACTACATAATGAAACGCTAATTACTTTGTCACTCTTCAATGGCGTTTTTCTCTGAATATCATTTTTGTGACTTATCACCTTCATCCACTTAGGTCTTCAATGATAATCTCATTTTTAATTGTAAAATGAAACCCATCATATATTCGGATAATTTGTTTCATAACGACATGAAAATATTGGTTAAAGTACAAGAAGTTGTAGTACAATGACAGTTTATTGTAGATAGTACAATATTAGGAGGTAGTGCTCATAACAATTAGTTGAAGTGAAAGTTACAATTCATTATAGTTGAAATAACTTCAGAATATACTGCGAACAACAGTAAGTTACTGCGAATAACAACAATGAGGTTTTGATGATAAGATGATTTCGAATAGTTAATCTAGAAACAGGATGTTAAATGAAATACATATAGTTGCAGTAGAATTAGCAATTTTGTATAGCTATTTCATCATTAGGAAATAATACACTCTCAACAATAGGCTATTTCGAAGATGACAACTTCTACTAGTAACTTCATATGGAATATATTGCCAAAGATACGATTATTTGCAGTAAAATTGATAACTCACTGTATCAACTTTACCATTAAGATATAGTAGCCATACAATAGGCTGTGGTCGATTTATTCTTTGAAACATGTTCAATTCAAGATTAGGTATTGATAATTCGTTGAAGTGACAATGAAGGTATGTTCATTTTGGAATTGCATCTTGAAGTTTTGACAATAGCGATTATCAGAGATATGAATATGATATTGTTGAGAGAAGCAATATCCATTTTAGTAAAAATTAACTTCAAATGCTTTTGACATATCAACTATAGAATAGTTGTAGACCTACTGGGACTACATTTTTTTGTTAATTCAGCAACTAATTTTTAACAGTGTGTATACTGTCCGCCTCTGAAGGCCACTGAATACCATCTACTAAATGTCCGTGCAGAAGATCTACAGAACCATTGTTTAAATAGAAGTATCTTACTTCTTAGCCAACCTTATTGGATTGATGTTCGATTGAAATGGAGGTGACATGTAGATGGCGTCAGTGGTCTGGCCTCCAAGTCATGTCGTAACTTCAGTGATCTGACCTCCAATTCATGTCGTAACTTGATTTAAACAATGGTATACAGCAATAAAATCAGGGTTCCTTGAAAAACCTTGCATTAAAATGACATCGGCCAGGAAACGGTCACAAACTGACTGGTTTCCAAATTCCTCCCCCCTTCCTTGACCTTGACTTGGATGAATTTGACAACTACATCCAGGCGACTTGGGGCAACACCAAGAATAATATTTCATGCCATTTCCTCACCTGTCAGTATATCATAGATAGATAGATACTATATTTAACCATGTTATAATATAACAAAGTACATTTATGGCAGGTCACAGCAGATATCATATATGAAGTAGTAATCATACAAATAATTTTGAAATAATTTTAAAATAATGTGTAGATATTCACAGTCATGAAAATGTAAAATATTAAATATAAAAAAATAAAGCTATAAGCAGTCATACAGAAATACAGACAGACAGTTTTGTGCATTACACATTACATGATTTCACCACATTGGTAGAACATCACATTACAGGTAATTTGAGCAATTTAAAATCGATCTAAATGTATAAGATAAAAAAAAATTTTGAATTGATAAAAGTACATAGAAATAGACATAGCGTTTATGGTAAAAATTATAGTTGAATGTACACGAATTAAGGCAAAAATATTCTGTCAGCAAAAGTGCTCCAGGTGTTGGGTATTGTCAAAAAATTTGTAATTAGATAAATCAAAACTGAGATATTCATCTACTGTATAAAAACAATTATGTACTTAATAAAAATACTTTGATTGTGGTTTTGAACTCAGGGACATTCAAATGTCTTATCTCAGCTGGTAATTTATTGAAGATGTCAATATTTAAAGAATTTTTATCTGACATTACTATTCTATGTCTCGGTTTTTTAAGTGAATCACCAGATCTAGTAGGATATTGGTGTCCATCGGACTGATTTTCATAGCTTTTCCTGTTGCCATGGATTTCTAGCAAGGTACAATAAATGAAAATTATTCCTGATTTATGAAAAAGTGAACGACAATCTCTGAAACCCGCTCTGCTGATGATTCTGATAATTTCTTTCTGCTGGATGAATGTCCTCAGAGTAGTATGCCATGCATTAAGTGGCTATGAAATAAACCGAAATATGTTGATTTGAGTACGGGAAGCCCAATTATGTTCTTCATCCGACGAATAAAAAAAATAACACTGGATAATTTTCGCCCTAACTGCTCAATATGAGAAGACCAGTTTAGTCTGTCATAGATTACTATGCCAAGTAACTTCACGCTATGTTCAGCAGTTATATTAGAGTGTGATGATACTGTTATCATTTGATTTTTGTTTGCGTTCAGTGTCAGTTTATTTGTTGTGAACTATTCACCAGCTTTTTTCAGAGTTACTTCTGCTGATATGGATAGAGCCTGTAAGGTTCCATCAGCGTTAATCAGAGTAGTATCGTCAGCAATAAGTACTGTGGTCACTGAAAGCATAAATTGATAGAAATCGTTGATATATAATATGAACAACAACGGCCCCAGAACTGATCCTTGGAGAACACCATATTTATATTTGACGAGAGATGATTGCATGCCATTGACTGAAACACATTGTGATCTATTAGTGAAGTATGACCCAAAAAATTGAAGTGGCGTGCCTCTCACACCATAATGGAGCATTTTTTTCTAATAAAATATCGTGAGAAACAGTCAAACGCTTGAGTGAGGTCACACATAGTCACAAATGAATGTTTTCCTTCCGACCCTCCACTATATTTCTCATGAAACTCAAAATTGCTTTGGTTGAGGAGTAATTTTTCCTAAAGCCAAATTGACCCACGTAAAAAAAGAGACAATTTTTTTCTAAATATTTAGTCAATCTATGTTTTATTAGGATTTCTATAACTTTGTTAAGAATCGGTATTATGGATATGGGCCTAAAATTTTCCACTAAGCGTGAATCACCTTTCTTCAGTAAAGGTAAAACTACTGACATCTTGAACGCATCTGGGAATATTCCCTGCGAAAAACATTCATTGATGATTAATGAAAGGAGACTCGCAATTATAACCGCCATTTGTTTAACGATGTACGAGTTCAGATCATAAATGTCTGGACAGTATGAGTTTTTTAAGGATTTTATTGTTTCGATTATTTCTTGTGGGGTGACTGGATCAAGAAAGAATGAAGGTGCGGGAGCAATTGAGCATTTCAAGAAATTACTGGGTTCGTGACTTATATCAGGCAACGAGGTAATCAACTTGCTGGCTATGCTACATATATAAGTATTAAAAGAGTCTTGGGAAATTTGAGTAACTGCTTTCGGTTGTTTTATGTTATTGCGTTCAAAGTTTATGAGCTTCTAACTGTCTTTACATGTATTGGAGGAACCAATTGAAAAATTTTCATATGCACATTTTTTGCATTTGATAATCAAATGTTTGTATGTAGTAGAGTCATATACTATTTTGATTGTTGGCAATGCGTCACTCATCTTTCTTAGATCATCATTATACCAGTGTACAGGTGTTTCGGGAGAATCATCATTCTTTACTTTTTACATAGTATTAAGTATATTCGTCAATAACTCAGCAAGATAAATTGCGTTATGGCCTTCAAATTGGGTCCAGTTGTAATCGAGGAGAACTTGCCTGAGTTTAGCAAATCCAGTTTGATTAAATGTTCTTTTCCAAATATAATCAAGGGAATTCCCAGAGACACGCGTGTTGATAATATCATTGAACTGATCATTGTAATCTGATAAGCATGGATCTTTAGTACCAGTCAGGAATTTTGCATCACCAATATTGGTAGAAATATTGTCTATACAAGTGGCTAATGATTGGCTAATTCTTGTAAAATCTGAAATCGTTGAAAAGATAATAGGTGGGTCATCAAATTTTGGAGATTTGTTAGGTTTGTTGACTGGACCAGAAAGAACGTTCAAATCGCCAACTAAAATGATATGTTTATTCTTGTTCGAAAATTTTGACAAGAACCTATCGAGTATCGAACCTGTCGAGTATTCTTTTATTGCGAGAGGTTTCGAATTCAATTCATGTTTAGCGAATGTTGCATCGCCTCCATGCATGTGGACTAATCTGCAAAATTTACTAGCTAGGTATAGTAGCCAGGAAGAATTATTAAATTGATATTATGCTCACTCATTAAGTGCTCTGAAATACATAAAATGTCAACATTCTATTTGTCGAGAAAAAGTATAAGCTATTCAATTTTATTCGTTAAGCATTGGATATTCAGGTGGAAAACACAGATCCCTCGGACATTTTCAACATCTGTGGGAGCATTATTACCACCATTTTTCATCAGTCCATTCGTTTTATAGTCGAACTCTTGTGAAAAAACCTATTGACCCAGGTGCCTACAGGCCAAATGGCAGGATTCATAGCTTTTTCCAGGTGATGTTCGGTTACAGTAACTTTGAAAGATGAAACATTGGATCCAGCTTTTCACAGAAAATTGGGATTCAGAATACTGTGCAGATCCTCTGTAGTAGTTTCTGGATGCATTTTTATATTTGCGAAGAAACATTTTTGGTGCAAATTTTATGTTCGACCCACTCGGAATTTAGTGAAAGCCATTTCACCATCATCCAAATTAATAATGTCGTGAAGCTTCATCTTGGCCTCTACTTCCATGACTTCCATGAGAGAGGAAGCGACATCTTGTGTTTTGACTGTATATGAAGAGCCAGCCACAGGAGCCTCATTTACAGAAGTCTTGGCTCGTTTCGATGGTTTGACCACCAAATCTGCGTATGAATTAATTCGAATTTTTATTTAGGCTACCTGAAGAAATCGTGATATCTGTATTTACGCCGATTGTGACTGGACATTTTCTTCTCGTTGTTAGATGTCGCTAATTGAATCGAATTTGATAAACAAGGTAATTTATCTTTTGCTTCTTTTAATAGAATGACTTGATCTAATAATGCATTCAAAGCATTTTTTTTGATTTTCAATGACTAAGAAGTCCTTTTGTTTTAGTAACTCTTTGATATACGTCAATTCATTTTCAGCGAATTATTCGACACTTCATCTCTAGCACTTCCGAAGGACGTATCAAGGTCATCTTAGTCTTTTTGGTTGCAACACTCCACAGATACGTCATCAACATAAACAATGTTTTTCAATTTTTTGAGACACCCACTATGTGACAGTAAACCACAGTTAACACATTTAAGGCCACTTTTGGCAATGTTATTGCACTTTATACAGCTCATTTTATCAACACGTTGCTAAGACACGCCACGACATGAAAACATATAGGCAGCTCTCTAACTATAAGGACAGCTTTCGGCACTGCCTAAACCGTGATCTTATGATTTTGGCCGTGTTATGCCATCTGGTCTCGGAGATTTTCTATTTTTGATTTTGGATACCGCTTCCTGAATTTCTTTCTTGATGATTTCTGGCACCTGTTCGTCTTTTTTCCTTCCCTCTCATGTCCACCTTCTCTGGGAACGGTACTCTGGTTGACTCTTTGATGGGGGGTGATGGGTTCAGTTCCCTCATTACCGTCTTGTAACCCTGTCCCCACATGTCATTCTCAAGCTATTCACACATACTTCTCCATCGCTCTCTTTGCCTTTTGTATAGCCCGATTTAACTGGTCTTTTTTTCCCTTCATCTCTTGACTTCTTGTTCTCGTTGGTTCTTTCGTATCTGTTCTATGTGCCATCATAATATCTATGATTCAGAATTTTTTTATGAATATGAGAGTCAATTATGTCCAATTCGGAGTCACAAGCGATACGCATTATTGTTTGTATACAGTGAGCACGTGAAGATTGAAGCAAATTCGTTAAAAGCTTGATATGGCTATTGAGGGAAAAACTCAGACACGTCAATTTTCATTTTCAGTCCACTTCTATTTTTAATGACGTCATCACTGTCGAGTAATTATCATTTTTTTCAAATGGCAATACACTATATTGATAATACCTTTAAAACTAACGCATTTTTCTGTGTGTGGAAGTCATACTTTTTCTTATGTTACATAACCGTATGTTCGAGAAATAAAAGATATTTCATTTATAATAATGTAAAATAAGGCGTCTAAACGTAAACTTCTTACTTGAGGTATCCCCACAAAAAAATCTAGTGGGATTAGATCAGGAGATCTAACAGACCACTATAAAAATCCTCGTCTGCAATCGAAATCACCTTCATTAAGTTCATGAATTACTTTAACTTTATAAATGTGCCTTTTATTCTTGTTTAGTCATCTTAAAACAGACGTTTGACACATTGACTGCTCCAATACAACTCGACACTGACTGTAAATATGTTTTCAAATTTCAACTAACAATAATAGTTAGCTATCAAATAATTGTTTAAGCGAAAAGCAACTCATAGAGATTTCAATGATGGTAGGTTATGGAGATGATACCCGTACGAAAGCTGAGGTTTGTAACTTATTTAACAATAATTATCCCGATAGACCTAATACACGTTCCACGGGGAGCAAAGTCGACGCAAAATTTAGAAATTTTGACAAGGTCTGTGATAATCATACGATAGATCGTCCAGGCGTAACGAAAGATCAACAATTGGATATATTAGGTATTATTATGTAGTGATTGGTAGCTCAGCGGTTTGATGCATTGGACGTATGTTCGATGTGTTGGCCCTTGAATCTTCCGCTTGCATCTGACCCGGTTTAAATCCGGTGTATGAGGTAATTTCTCTCAAGCACATCGGTATCGATAGGCGACCTCATACCTTGTTGTGACGCAAGAACGCTGTGAGTTGCCTGGATGCCAATCCCGACGTCTAGTGTTTGCTCGAAGTGTGCAAAACCGACCACCCAGGGTGGTGCTGTAGGTTTTTCCGGGTTATTCTGCAACTTAAAAGTGAATACGCCACTGAAATTCAGTAAGTTGCCTCGGAGTGCCACGGCAAATAATAATAATAGTCGTCATCTACCTGCACAGGCTAAGCCTTTGGGTACACTCTTCAAGTGCTTATGAGGGAGCATTATCATTTTTATCATGATTATTATTGCAAGAAAATCCTCATAAACCTACTCGTCAAGTTGCGTTGGAGCAATCAATGTATCATACATCTGTATTTAGATGACTAAAAAAAAAAAAGTGGCACCCTGTAAGATGATATTATTCTCGGTTGTTAGCTGCTTGATATCACAATTAGTTTCAACGCCACCAATGCTTTTTACTGTATCCCAAGTTTTTTGAGGATGATTTGTTAGATTCAATCTTTGACTTGTAGTAGTTAATTTTTGCGTATTTCAGTAAGTAATTTGAACGATTTCGGTAATTTTCGTGGGCATGCTTAAGATTGTACATTAGTGCTCAGTTAATAATAATTCAAGTAAGTTCTTCCATTCCAAGTTTGGCTTTAAAAAAAATTTGGTAAATACAGGAGGCCAAGTTCCCCTGAACCCTAGTGTCCATATTTATCATCGATGTAAAGTTATAGATAGTCACTTACTGTATCTTCGGTGTCTTTATTGATATTAATGACACTAAGGTAAAAACGATTAAATTTCCACAGATTTATTGTCTTCGCGACATGTTTCGATACAATGTATCTTCGCTTGAAAAAGATACAGTGTATCGAAACATGTCGCGAAGACAATAAATCTGTGGAAATTCAATCGTGTTTACCTTAGTGTCATATACTATGAATTTCCATCAAGTAAAGGCCACATCAATCCAAAATTTATATTAATGTTCAAATCTCCCATTATCACGTGGCTTTCTGTCTTTATTCTCTTTGTTTCATCCTAGGTGTAATATTCCAATGAAACTCTTCAACACTTTCTTCACTCTTTCACATTCGGGTTCCCGATACAGACTGAATCATATTCTGTTTCACCTCCTTATCAGTTACATAGTCATCTGCATATACTACATCTCTATCTTTTCATGAAAATTCAAAATCACTTATTTAACGTACTTAACTATTTTTATACCATCACTTATCCTATCTTCTTCTAACAAGTAAATCTATCTACCTCAAATTCATAAGTGTAATACTTATTCTAACTATATTATACATTCATATTGTATATGATAAGACCAAAATAGAAATTGTAAAGCATTAACATTTATTTGGAGAATGCAACGAAATATTAAACCTTAAAACTAAAATACCTCCCTAATCACAATGATAGAATACAGAACAGTACAAGAATTAACATATAGGTAATGTACAAAAATTAGAATGGACATCCTTTGTAATAGAGTGGCTAATATTATGTTACTCTCGGGAGGAGGGTTTTGTGACTGTCCATTCACCCGCGATTTTCTTCAGGTAAACAACATTTTTTCTGTAAGTTTGTCCGGTCTCGTTATTTTGTACCTCGACATCTGCGCCCTGCTTACTAGTAATAGTGTGAGGAGTCGGGTCAAACGTAGGAGTGAGTTTATTTTCTTTCGTGATGTTTTTGACGAAAACTTTGTCCCCGCATTCAAGCCCACTTTGTTGGGCTTTCCTTTTCCTATCTGCACGGGTACAATTTTGACGGCTCATTGACTTCTTCAATTATATCACCCTCTAGAAGATTTCGTAGAGCATCTTCGACTTTTGTTTCTAGAGGTATAGGTATTGTCCTGTATGGCTGAGCAACTGGTTGAATGTTTTCATCAATTGGTATATCCACTATAATATCCTTAAACTTAGGAAATGAAGAAGTCAAACAGTTTACATTGATATGTATCTCTAGTATCCCAAGTGAAGTAGCTGTTTCTTTTCCAATTAGACATTTAGTGCCGTTTTTTATGACATAAAACAAAGCGTCTTCTTTTTTATTGTTAGCTTTAATCTCAGCTTCGAAACACCCCAATATTTCTAATGGCTTATTACTCGCGTAAGCAACGAGTTTTTGTCTACCTCTTTTTGTTGGCTTTTTACCTTAATTTTATTCAATTTTAGTTTTTCCCATGTTTTTCCATCTATGATGTTGTTTCTACTACCCGAGTCTGCATCAGTTATGTCAGAGGCGGCTAGGTAAATTCCTAGTGCTCTCTTCCACTTCTCCCATCTTGTTGCAAGCGAAAATGGATCGCCTTCACATTGGAACTGCTCAACGCCTGACATACTAGCCATCTCTGAAATTCAGGAAAACTATTTTATTTCATTTGTTCTCCTCAGTATTTGTCTGTGCACTGAAATGATTCACTCGACCAGTCACACCCTCCAGAGAGACCCCTCTGGTTTGACTACTAACTATCTCACTAAGCCATATAGCTATTTGTTCAACTAAGCCAGATTGACAAGCTGAGTTCTATGACTCACTTTTTTCCCAGAGCCGTTCCGACTCTCTAAGCATTTCGGCTCATTTGTTCACCCAAGTCAAATTGACTTGCTGAGTCATACGACTCATTTTTCTTCAGAGCCGTTTCGACTCACTAAGCTTTTCAGCTTATTTGTTTACCCAAGCCAGTTTGACTTGCTGAGTCCTAGCCTCATTTTTTCCCAGAGCCTTTTTGCTCTCTAAGCCTTTCGACTTATTTGTTCAACCAAGCCAAATTGACTTGTTGAGTCCTAAGACCCATTTTCTGAGCCATTTAGACTCACTAAGCTTCTCAGCTTATTTGTTTAACCAAGCCAACTGACTTGCTGAGTCACAAAACTCATTTTCCAGACCCGTTTCAACTCTCTAAACTACTTGAATATTTGTTTTAATTAACCAAATTTACCTATGTGTTCTGTCTGATTTGTTTCATACAGTATATTCCTCAACCCCATTACTAACGTGCACCTTGTAAAATTGCTAATTCGTGTGTTCCATTAAATTAAAAAGTTCATACGTTTCTATACACCACATTTGCACAGACAAGACTTTTTCGAATTCTTAATTCGCTCTTACTTTTCAATGATATGAAAAATGAGTTATTTTGGACAATCATTATCCAACCATAAATCGTTAGTTCCGTGGAATCGAAATTATTAAACTAGATCAAATTTGACATTGTTGCACTTACTTTTCTATCCAATTTTTGATTTTCTGTGTTTCCACTAGCACTTTTCCTTCATTAAATCACTTTTCACTCGTCGCCAATGTAATATTCCAATGAAACTCTTCAACACTTTCTTAGCCTTTATTATCACTCTTTCACATTCGGGTTCCCGATACAGACTGAATCATATTCTGTTTCACCTCCTTATCAGTTACATAGTCATCTGCATATACTACACTAGGTATGATCTTAGCAGTGATACAAAATTTTCAGCACTTGTTGATTGTTGATCGTGGCCTGTATACTGATGTTATCATATTTATTATTTTTCGTAAGAATTTTAATTTGAATAGAATCGCTTTCCTCAATAGCAACAATCTGTGAATCATAGTTTAAATCATAACGTACGTCATTTTGATTAGTATTGCCGTAATTATAAGCTAGTAATGTAACCTTTTATAGTAACTGATCTGTTCCAAATTTTTCGTTCAATAATTTAGTAGAAATAATACATTTTTCAATAGTTTACTAACGTAAATATCTTGAAATTTCATTAAATTCACCTATTCTAATTGGATTTGGTTTAAGAACTTATAAATTGAAAACTTCTTAGTTATTCCAGCGTTCTAATTTTTTTTTCGGCATAATAAATCAGTTTGGGCGATTTCCTTGTTTCATTAACTTAAATTTTATCTTACACCTGGGCCGTCGGCCCAGATATTATTGAATAACAATTTGATAAGTATTTGAATAGAATGGAATCCATAAAAGTGAAGAAGATAATAAAAATTAAGTTACTTGATAATTAAAACTAGTGTGTGTGTGCCAGAACTGGTATCAGCTTTCTGATATGGCTTGCCGAGAATTGAGACTTGATAGTGTTACGTTTTTAAATTGGGTGAATGTGGTTTTGGAAATGATCTTGAAAAAAAATTCCCTTTTTGATTCCAAAATCAAAGGTAACAAATTTATTTATTATGGTCACAAAAATAGTTGTCTGATAAAATGACCACTCGGCTAGCTCAGCAGATTGGGGGCAGGTAAGGAGAATAAATCCACATTTAGGTGAGGTTCTAGAAGTTTCACAAATTATTTATTGAATTATAAACCAATCAATACACAATAAATGAACAACCAGAAAAACAGTTTGAAAAGGTATTAGTTTTACAACAAAAAAAATGAGAAAACAGTAATATTAAAGTATACTTGCTCGTGTGATCACACTCAGGATGAGCCAAGAATTTCTTCCCTAAAACTAGGTGCTTAATTTTTACTACAAGGTATATGACACCGACAATAATTGAAAGTTCGATGAAAACACTTGAATGAATGTTCAGACGAAGCACTGGCACGAAATAAGATGATAAACGGTCTTTTGTCATGCACAAATAAAAAAAGTAATCATGCGAAAGCGGCAAGCAGGTTTCTATTGTTTTTATAATGCAGGTATTGCAGGGATGTAGATAGCAAGATTCAAACTGGCGGTATGCAAGCTCCTGTCGTTATTTAGAGCAATATGATTGCAACAACGCAACAAGCAGAGTGAAAGCGAGAAAGGTAAATTACGACTCACCCCAACGTTGTGGTCTACTTATCTTGTTCGTATGTTGCGAGATTAGAGGAACCCATTTACTGAACGGTTCCTTTCACCATAAAGCTTGGCTGGAACAGTTATGGCGACTCGTGGAAGGCCTGGGCGGGTCAACGAAGCTGAGCTTGGGACTTCAAATCCGACTCCTAGTCGAAATGACATGCGAGCAGAAGCTTGCACATGCACTTTAAAGTGTCAACTCTCCTTGGAACCCAAATTCACTTGGAAAATGATAATCCTCCAGGATATTATCAAAATTTTGTAGAGAAGATCACTTGTCCACTTCTGATCATCCACCCGCACTCCTCTTTCTCCTTTTTCTCTCTCTCTCTCTCTCCTCTCTTTCTTTCCGCTTTTTGAGTCTGTTTCCTTAGACTCTATTTGAAACTCAGTTTTCCGTAGCTCGTTAGTTTTATAATTCCCAAAAATAATTTTGAGGCAGAAGAAATGTCCTGCGGTTACGTAATAAAACCACAGCCATTTCTTTCTATATCATACATTAAAATTCGCGCCAGGAAATGACAGTTGACTAACCCCGTACAGTCTATTGTTCGTGAACCAATGCCGATCCAGGATATTCTGAACGGTTGACGTTGACAGTAACCTAACATAACTGTCGTAAAGATTTGTTTACTTTCAGTAAACAAATGAAAATTGATGATCGTTACATTTTGACTGTAAGTATTCTATATTCTATACAATTAATGTTTGTTTTATCTCAATAATACTATTTAATTTTTAGGTGTATCTGGATATCGGGTGAGACGTATCGTTCCCGATAAGAGTAAAGTTTTATAGAAGAAAACATAATTTCATAGGACCAACTACATTAAACAGGCATCCACAAGCCAATCTATGAATGACCTGGAAGTTTACTTAGTGTCTTGTGCTCACAAGTGGTTTTTATTTGAGTTTGCCGACGCAATAACTGTTTTATATTGTAACTAAATAAAGAAAGATTGAATTGTCTTATTTCATTCTTGATTTCAGCAAAACAATCTCGATTTGAATATTTGGATAGGCAATTTACCTCACTTCTGCATGTGATGGTGGTTGCATACTTTTTAGTAACCTGGTAAGATATGTTGATATAATTTGTTGTTGAGTATTTGGATAGGCAATTCACATCACTTCTGCATGTGATGGTAGTTGCATACTTTTTAGTAACCTATATACCTAATAGTAAGATATGAAAATATGTTGATTGAAACCTATGTTACGTGGCGGGAAATACGCACGTAACAATAGGTAAGAAAATATACAGGGTGTAACTTAAGTACTTTTAGATATTCAAGTGACGTATTCCTGAGACAATTTTAAGAAAAAAAAAGTGTACATAAACTTGTGTCGGGAAATGCTTCGTTTCGGAGATACAGGGTGTTGAAATTGAAATTTTTTGTTCGTTTTTTTAAAATAACCTTTTCACAAAATGAGTTATTTGCACAAAATTTGGTACCCAGGTTTTTTTGATGTGGGAAATCATAATTTCGTATTGATTTTCATGTAACACCTAGAGGGCGCTGCGTGCGCTGTCGTAATTTTTTTCAAATTGCCCTAACATTTTTGACAGTAAACTTTTGATACTTTCCATGAAAAATATAAATTCCCACACTTTTTCAAAGTAAAAAGAGTACACTTCCTCAACAACGCTGGTGCTGATCGTTTTCGAGATACTTACAATTATCTTTATCGATGCATGTTACATAGCTCCTAGGGCGCTAAGTGAAGTTGCTGAGAACAGTACAAAAACTAAGTATGTGGTAGATCTCGTAAAAATAAATAACTTTTTTTCCATAAAATGATTATCAAAAAATTATTCGTTTTCAAGATACAGATTGTTGAAATTTATCAAAACATGGTTGGTTTTTGTCATAAGTTTTTGCAATTTTAGTTATTTTCATCAAACTTAATACGCAGTATACCCGGACATGATTCTTCTAAACTGAGCATTATCAAACTGCTCAATCAGTATAGCCAAATTTGATTTCAATAATTTTTGTCACTCTCCGCTTGCAAATTAAGTTAATTAAATCGAGTAGGATATGAACGTTTGTTTATCAAAATAGAAGTTCGCCGTCACATTTTTGATTATTAAATTGGCAAAGTCACAGTTCGGAGTTTATAAAGTGATTTTTTGGTAACATGCCCGTTTTTACGAATGCTGAAATGGCTGATATAGTTTTTGCATACGGCTTGGCTGACGGAAATTCAACCGCGGCCAGACGCTTCTATCAGGAAAGGTATCCCCAATGCGTGACTCCTTGTGCAGCGACATTTGCGAATATTTTCCGGCGACTTTCCAAATCTGGAGGCTTTGAGAGAAATTCTGCAGTAGGACGATCACGGACTACAAGAACTGTGGAATTGGAGGAGGCGGTTCTCGAAGAAATTAGTGAACATTCAGATACAAGAACAAGAAAAATTGGACAAACTTTAAATGTGAGTCACATGACCTTTTACAGAATTTTAAAGAAACAGCAATTATATCCTCATCATATTCAGCGTATCCAGGCACTTACGCTACGTGATTTCCAACCACGTATCGAATTTGCTCAATGGCTTTAAAGAAAAGTCGAACAACATCCCCAGATTTCATCGAAAATCCTCTTCACAGATGAGGCTAATTTTTCAAGAAATGGTATCATGAACTTCCATAACAACCAACAACCACATCTGGGAGAAAGATAACCCACATGCGATAACGCAAACTCATTTCCAAGACAGATTCTCTTTTAATGTATGGGTAGGCATAATTGGGGATTATTTAATTGGGTCCTATTTTCTTCCCAAAATTTTTTGGAACACGAGCTTCCCCAGCTTATGGAAGATGTCCCATTGGTTTCCGAAATCACTCTTGGTTTATGCACGATGGAGTCCTCGCTCATTTCAGTCTGGTAGCAAGAAATGTCTTAGACGTGGCATATCCCCAACGATGGATCGGCAGAGGAGGCCCTCAGCATTGGCTTCCGAGGACACTGGACCTCAATCCCGTCGATTCTTTCTTTTGGGGAAACCTAAAATCACTAGTTTATGCTAGCCCCATTGAAAATGAGGAAATGTCAAAAGATCGCATTATAGCCTGCTTCGAAATGATAAGAAACACTCCCGGCATTTTTGAAAGTGTGCGGAATTCTTTGATGGGGAGAGCAGAAGCTTATATTACTGTTGGGGGTAGTCACTTTGAACAGTTTTTGTAATAGTTGTTTCGTTCAATTTTTATATGTTTAATTGCCTAATAAATAACATAGTAGGTACTTCTCCGATTTGTTTTGTTTTACAAACTACGAAATGAAACTTTCTAATAGACTTCGGATAAGGATGCAGTCATATCACAACACAACTTTCGGCTTTAAAACTACTGAAACGTTTTTCAGCAACTTTTCTTCATGTCAGAGTTCCTGGCAGCCTAAGGAACCCCGTGATATGATTGAAATTGTTCATAACGACGGAAATATTGAGATTTTCCATAAAAAACAAAACTCTAGGGACTTCAATTTTGTTTAGGGATTTTTCTTACAAAAGGGCGCTAATTTCAAAATATATCATATTCCTGGATTTAAAAAAAAAATGCCTAGATCACTTTTCCTAGATGCTAAATAATTAATCGATCTAAACAATATTCTGAGCTTGGTAACATTCACGGATAAACAAACGTTATTACCTTTGTGATTGAAATACTCTCTGCCTTTCATTCAATAATGACAATAAGTTGTCAATAACTCAACTCCACATCACAGAACTCGTATCAGTTTTGTGGGTACGTGTTACTTTTTTTATCATAACAGTTAAAATGGTTTAATATCATTTCCACATTTGAACTTTTTCGTGGAACAAATATATACTGACAAAGAAATAACTCAGTGCTAGATTAGCCACGTAGCACGCTACCAGTTAGCAAGTTAGCCAGTTAGCAAATTAGCCAGTTAGCAAATGCTACGGGCCCCTGGGGGGCCTCGTGCCTGTGGGCAAAGTAAAAAAATATCAAGATATGTTATTTATACCACCCACCGAAAATGAATAAATTTAGAAACGGAAATAATTACTATAGCGTGGAATGAAATTCTAGAACACTTGCAAGCGACTAACGCTTCGTTGCAGTCGTTCGATCAAGATCATAACACGAGATATGCTCTTTATAAATCATTGCAAGGCTACTTCCAAGCAATACGATCCAAATTTTCAGATATAGAGGCAAAAGCCAAAGCCCAAATTGGCTGTCAAGAATATCAATCAGCAATCCACTTAAGAAAACGCAAGCGAAATACAAAGTACGATCATTTCAAACACCTGGACAACGTTTTTAAATTCATGTTTTTATTGTCGTAATTGTCTGCATTAGCTAAACGCACGGAAGCTTACCATATCGAGTGAATAGTGTATTTGGAATACTTCAGCAGAAAAGATGTTAAAAAGAATTCCAATTATCGTCAACTCTTACCTACACGATGCAGAAGACAGTCTGGGCAATGACATATTGACAGAAAAAAAGCACGAGAAAGAAAAAGCACGAGGCTCAGGAACTTCAAATTTATAAACTGTTAACGGAAAATTCATTGGAATCGTGTTTCCCAAATGTTGGAATAGTGTTTCGCATTCAATCAGCTTTTCAGGAAGAATCTAAAGATGCAATAAAATATAGGGTGTTCCATTTAAAAAAAATATTAATTCATGAAATATTTTGAAAACACGACTGTCAATTTTTTTTTGTTTTCGGCATCAAGAAGGCCATTAAAAATGCTACTAGTTTGCCCATTTGACCGAATTCGTAGCATCAATAATAACGGAGTTGGCAATGGTGCCGACTTACTTTGGAACACCCTGTATAGAAAGTGATTAAATTACAAATATTGATTTGACGAGTATTATCTCCAAATTTTCCTAGATTAAATCACAGAAAGTCTTTTTGTTAATGTGTTGTTTTATTTTATATTCTATACTTTAATACTTTATGCAAATCAAGGGCCTCTTGTTAACATTTTCTACGAGCCCCACGGTGGCTCATCCGGCACTGCCTGCACTAGTATTACCTCTTTTAATAACAATGCTCTAGCTCTAGTTTTGAATTTACCGCCATTTTGAAGGAAAAATCCCTAAACAAAATTAAAGTTCCTAGTGTTTTGAATTTTATAGAAAATCTCAATATTTCCGTCATTATGGACAATTTCAATCATATTACGGGGTTCTTGAGGCTGGCAGAAACCCTGACATGAAGAAAAGTTGCCGAAAAACGTGTCAGTAGGTTTAAAGCAAAAAGTTGTGTGGTGGCATGACTGCATCCTTATCCGAAGTCCTCTATTGAATAATTGAACCTGACAATTTTTTTTTTTAATTTGGATTGATTAAGCAGTTTGATTATGCTCAGTTTAGAAGAAGTCTGCCCGGTTATACTGCGTATAAAGTTTGATGAAAATAACTAAAATTGCAAAAAAACTCATAACAAAAACCAACCATGTTTTGAAAAATTTCAACAATCTGTATCTCGAAAACGAATAATTTTCCGATAAACATTGTGTTTAAAAAAAGTTATTTATTTTGACAAGATCTACCACATACTTAGTTTTTGTAATGTTCTCAGCAACTTCACTTAGCGCCCTAGGAGCTATTTAACATTCATCGATATAGAAAATTGTAAATATTTCGAAATCGATCACCCCCAGCGTTGTTGAGGAAGTGTACCTTTTTTACTTGGAAAAGTTGTGGAAATTAGGATTT
This sequence comes from Chrysolina oricalcia, assembly GCA_944452925.2. NCBI lineage: Eukaryota > Metazoa > Arthropoda > Insecta > Coleoptera > Chrysomelidae > Chrysolina > Chrysolina oricalcia. The sequence goes on from OX101818.2 coordinate 36,920,196, forward strand.
TTCATGAAAAGTACCAAAAGTTTACTGTCAAAAATGTTAGGGCAATTTTAAATAAATAATGACAGCGTGTACGCAGCGCCCTCTAGATGTAACATGAAAATTAATACGAAATTATGATTTTCCACGTCGAAAAAAAAAATCAATTTCAACACCATGTGTCTCCGAAACGAAGCATTTCCGGACATGAGTTTATATGGACTTTTTTCCTTAAAATCGTCGTAGGAATACGTCACTTGAATATTTGAACGTTCTTAAGTTACACTCTGTAAACAGAGTTAGTCAAATGTATGGAACCGCCTATTTCTCTCAGTTAATATGAGGGTTATCAATAAAATGTTCGGATGAAAGTTGAAGGGTATCACACTCTGCACCTTTCTATGTATACAAATATTTTTTAGATGTGCCATTGTTGGAGGAGTGACTTCATCGGCATTTTTTTTTAATGGAACCATATGTCATGTTTGATATCGCTAGATACATTGTTTTTTTCTCATTTTAGTAATACTAATATCATTTTAACTCTCTCGATAGGTACAGTGTGTTTCGTATTCATTTATCCAACTCTGTAATTCACTTACCTAATTGCTTAATTTGTTCAAAATATTTATCAATCAGAGAATGTAGCCAGGTGGACATTTTAAGCAAAATGGCAATTTGGCGATATTTACAATACCATTCGCCTCAAAATTTTCCTCAATGGCTTAGCCATTTGGGACGTTACATTTTTCATCTCAGGTCTAGGATTCAAATAAAAAATAAGTTATCAGGACTAATAAATAAGTAAATGAAATAGCCGCTCTACATTTGTGTTCGGCAATCTTCTTTTCATTACAAAAATAGTAATATTTTGAACTATTGAAAAAAATAACTTCTTCTGTTTTTTTCCTTATCTCCTATTCGGAAAAAACTCAGGATTAGGGCAATTCAATAATTCTGGAACAAAATTTTCCATTCATATTTTCCAATAGAAAAATAACTAAATTGTTATTCGAAAATGAGGGAAACTTATACATACCTACGCCACTGTCAGAATCGAATTGCCATGCATATCGCTTGGAATATCCAACTGTCTACATTCCCCGATTCAGAAAAAATTTGAACAAATTAAGCAATAGGTAAGTGAATTACAAAGGTGGACACCAAAATACGAAACACAGTGGACCTATCGAGAGAGTTATAATAATATTAGTACTACTGAAATTAGAAAGAAACAAGCTATATAGTGATACCAAACATGACCTATGGTTCCATATAAAAAAAATGAGGATGACGTCACTTCTCCACCAATGGCACATCTAAAAAATATTCGAATTCACAGAAAGGTGCAGAGTGAAATACCCTTCAACTTTCATCCGAACTTTTTCCGATAACCCTCATATTAACTGAGGAAAAATGGGTGGATCCATACATTTGACTAACTCTGTATATCCTGGTGTGTTCCAATGTGTTCCAATTCAAGCGCTGATATAAAATACTGACAAAGACACCGCTTGGCCTAATAATTAATGGTATGTGCTGTGATGAAACTTTATTTCACCTGAATAATCTAGTGGTTTCATGCGAGGGGGAAACATCTCGCTAAAATGTGTACGAGACCTAAAATATTTAAAAGACTGAAGACTCAAACCGATGACTGAAAGACTCAAGCCGATGACTGAAAGACGCAAACCGATGACTGAAGCGAAGATTTAATGACTGAAAATTGACTTAAATGACTCAAAATTTCTAGTTGTAGGAGATTTAAAGGAGATGTTTCCCCTTCGGTTTCATGTCTTTCCATATTATATTGCATATTTTCTCAATTCAAGCTGACACATTTATAGTTCGAGAGCTGCGGTGAAAATGAGTTCCTCATATTTACCAAAGGTTTGAATTGGCACGTCGGTTCTACTTTAGAATGTAATTTCAAAACCGCCCGTCTGCCGGGCGTAAGCGGTTGCTTTATTAGATTTATAATTTGAAAAAAATACTCAGAATTGCTAATAATTACCTCATTATTACCAAAATTATTGTTTTGTGAAAATAGTCTAAGATCTTAACTTAATTGAAATCGTGTCTACCGTTGGTAATGGTCGCTATTTTGGAGCAGACGCTGTCAAATGTATCAAAAAACGCCATCAACTTCTCACAGGTTACCACCGTTATTTTCGTGCCAAAGTTACTAAATATGATACTATCCAAAATTCAAAAAGAAAACTTTGGCAGACGGCCGCATTGTAACAGTAGACGGGTCTAAATTACTTTGAGTATATGAAAGTACGCGTAATGTAATTATTGAAATTGACCTAGAGAATAGAGTTCCTTAAGCAAAAACTTTATATAGTGTAATATATGAAGTTTTGAAGCCGTGGGACACTCAAGTTAATTTAAATATCACTTTATTCATTAGAAAGTCATGTATAATAGGCAGCAACTATAGACAATAGCGTATTGGGGATTTGTTTACCGTAAAGTGAGAGCAGTAATCGTCAGGTAGGAGTCAATGGGAATTATTTCAATGTCTTCATATTATTTTGCAGTGTTTAGTCAGTTTATCAGTATGCCCTACTACTTCATTTCGATTTATATCTAGATAATCTTATTTATTGCTAAGTAAATTTCGATAGATTATCGTTATTTCTCGAAAATGAAAAAGTTATAGTCATCACTCAGTAAACATCAAATGTTCATGAAATATATCAAAATCACTATACTTTTGAATATTTGAAATAATATTTTTGTGCTATATATCAGCAGTAACATAATCCAGATCTCTTCAAAGAAATCGTTGTGAGCTCCTGTCTTATTTCCGTATTAACACCTGGTGGAATATTTCCTTAACATCACTACAAAATCCGTAACGCCTAATTCTGAATTTCCACAATATTCCCACGAGAGATCGTAATGAATCAGGACCTGCTAGTAGAAAGTCATTCAAACTTATTTGGCTTATTCTGGTTTCCAACAAGGAATTATAGAAGATACCAGGTTGTACCAAATTCTTGTTCAGCTTCTTCGGGTTTTAGTTTCGTGATGTACCCTTTCTCTTCATAATATTGCATTTTGGAACAATACGTATTTGCATAATTTTCATTCATTTTGCATTTCTCTTCTACAAATTTCAATATTTGCATCGCTCTAAATGTACTCTCTGGTAGTTGTATACTTTCATTTTTCCACAGAAGTCCTATCTCGTATCTATCTCCCACATAATTCACAGTTTCGTTCATCAATTTAGCAGCAACAGAATTTTCTTGACTAAGTTCATCATGTGGAGTAATCAGTACTCCGAATGACTCTGTATAGAAAGAGTGTTTTACAAGTTGTTGGGAATTTTCGTCTGGGTTGCCTGTTTCGCAAATATGTTAAATATGAGCCTTAAAATGTTCCTCATCGTTCGAATGATTTTATAGACCATGGACTGCCATCTGGTGGCAACCGGTACACTTTCTGAACCACATCTTATATGAATAATTAGGTTTATGTAATCTTGCCCAGTTATCATGACGGGTTTTTCGTTTTCGAAACTTTTGATAGGTATTCCTTTCAAATATGGGTATTTCTTCCAGTTTTCCATTATTATTGTCTGCGAAGCCAAAGATAAATTTTCTAGTGTTCGAATGCTTTTCAGAAAAAAAGGCTCTTGGACTAATTTAGAAATCTTCAGATCGAGCTTTTGGGAGTTATTTTGCGTAGAAACATAATCATTAGTCCATTGAAGACAGAGCGGTTCTTTGGTTCCAGAGCAAGTTTTTCGGCTAACTTGCTATCCAAAAGTATCACCGTTGAGGCTTCATCACATAGCATAAATTCCCAAGAATGCTTTTGATCCATGCAATCTTATTGGTACCTTGCGTAGTAAGACTGATTTCTCGTTTTCCGCAATACACAATCTTTGCAACGGTGGGTGACCGTGTCGGCAGCAACATTCTTGGAGGGAATAACTGATAACTTTGTGCAAAAGAGGGTAGTGTTATGTTACAGTTTATAGGCTTAAACACCAGATGCTTTCCTATACTTCTACATTCAAATTTCTGATGATGCTATCATCTGCTGTTTGAATGCGACCATCTACCAAAGTTTTCTCTTTGAATTTTGATTAGTAACATATTTAGTGAAACTTTGGAATAAAAATAATGGTGGTAACCTGTGAGGAAGTTGACGGCGTTTTTTTGATACATTAGACAGCGTCTGCACCAAAATAGCGACGATTCCCAACGGCAGACGCTTACGATTTCAATTTAGTTAAGATCTTAGACCATTTTCACAAAACACTTGTTTTGGTAATAATTAGTTAATTATTAGCTATTTTGAATTATTTTTTTAAATTATAAATCTAATAAAGCAACCGCTCACGCCCGGTAGACGGGCGGTTTTGAAATTACAATCTAAAGTGGAATCGACGTGCCAATTCAAACCTTTGGTAACTATGAGGAAGTCATTTAAACCGCAGCTCTCGAACTATTAATTATGAACAAGAATAGTACAAGCCTCTTTTGTCAGAGCAAATTTAATTGACCACAAGTGTCGATTATTTTTTAGCCTAAGGCGCCTCTGACCTTAAAAACGCCTGAGATAGAGGTCCTTATTCGGGCGATCATAAATGACCGCTGTAACATTCAAGGTGTTTTAATTATATTTTGTCTTCGTTCAAATCGAGCAACTACTTTACCTCTCCGAGCAATAAAAGATATAGAGAGGGCTTCTCTGTCTCTTTTTCGAAAGCAACATACCCGACGTTGTTTACAAACATCTCAGTCCGAGTCATGTTAAAAATGGGCATTGTCGGATATATCCGTTTGCACTCGGGGACCAGGTTGAAATTCCATGTTATACACTCTTAACTTGGTGATCATGTTTGTTTACGTCCGTTTACGACTTATTTATCGTCTTGTCAAATCAAACCATGGGCGTCGCAGCATGGTAATCATGGCATAATCCCGATTTTGAGACAAAAATACACTATTTGTTGAAATAGCTGTAGAAGACATTGTTACTATTTAAGTCGACCTTAAAAACGATTACTTATCAATAATTAGGAAAAAACTTGTTGCAGTATAGGTACACTAAGAAGTAAATAAGCAAACTCAACTCTTCTGTCTTGTTGTAATGTCTTTCGAGTACTTAAAACAGCATCGTTGATACTGCAATACGAGCTATGTCACGAAACATTTACTTCACAGGAGACTGTAAAATGATAATAGGTACTACATAAAAATTTCTACGCGCGATTATTTTGTACTTTGAATTCCAAAATAATGACCGGTAGAAATTCTTATGTAGTAGTTATTTTTTTTTGTGTTTTGGCATCGACTGCTATGGTCATTAGTAGTTATTATCTACAGTCTTCTGTAAAGTGAATGTTTCTGGACAAAGCTCGTATTGCAGTATCAACGACGATAGGTAGTTTAGTGATATTTTTTTAATTTGAATTTGTTGGACATGGAATTTACTTCACTGTTCTGCAACAATAACATTATAATAACTTGGCAGTTATGTATGTGTGTGTGAGTTTGAAATGTATGCTATTTTAGAGGAATTCGTGATTGTGAAACCGATGATATGGATACAGATGATACCAGAAGAAAGTGTTTAAAAGTAGCAACGATAACTATAATCAGTAAGATAAAAAAAATAGACTACTCCTGCAAAAGAATAGAAGAATGCAATCCCAAATATCAATTTGTTTCAAGCTGGAAAGACGATTTACAATAAGCAAGTCATCGCTCCACCCTGTGAGCAAATCAAGACTACATCAAAATAGAGCTGTTGTTTGGTATGGCTGCAGAGATGTCTTCAGAGATACATGTCGACCCCTATTTAACTCATAAACTTTAATGACTCTCACCTGTTTGATGTTTAAGAAACAAAAGTAAAATAATAACTACATGAGAAATTCTCGTTTTCCTACCAGGCAGACTTGTAATATCGATCGCTTCCTGAGCCTAACATAAGTAGAGACATTACTTTTTGACAACTCTAAAACACTTTTGTTTATCTGCCCCAGGATACCACTAATCTAAATTCAGAAAAAAACACAAGAAAGAGAGTTAAAGAGCTATTGAGGCTTTTACTAAACTTTGGATGAGTATTTCAATGAACACTTTCAACATAAATTTGAATGTAATCTGTTTATGTGTAAATTATTATGTATTATAGTTTATGTGTAAATTCTTATGTGTATTATAATGCATGTATTTAGTGTATAGTTTACTGATGTGATCCAACAATTTGAATCTATTTACTTTCTTACTTCAGCACTATCATTTATTTTTTCAGTATTAATGACCTTATTTTATGCTTTGTCAGCAAGAATCTAATTTTTCGTACAGTACAGTATTTTTTATTTTCATCTGACAATACACTTGCTTTCCAACCAGGCATGTTGTCGTCTAGAGATAAAAATATAACATGAAAAAAATTTATCAGCACGCCGCCACTGGTTCTAATCTTACATCCGACTATCATAACAATAACAAATCTCCCCCTCCGAACTCGGAGGTTACCCCTCACCCACAAGCTATCACGAAGGATAGTGATATGCAGCTTTCATAAAAACGTTTGTTGTTTATATAGAAATGGCACCTCTATATCTTTTATTGCTCGGAGCTTTACCTTTGAACAAACTTGGAGAAGTCGAGTAATGAGGATCGGGCTGCAGTGTAATGTGTCTTGTAGCCAGGATAAATGCCAGAATTGATAAAATAACAGCGTCCAAGCAACCAATAGCTGCCAAAAGGTAAGCCCAGCGAATTCCGCAGTCTCCAAGCACAAATTTGTCGACCGTTGGACCGCATACCCTGTGGACACTTTCAGATGTCCATCCTGCAGGAAAAGTGGAACACCCAGCGATCATGCAGATAGCTGAAAAATAAATTATGGATTTCATCTCGTTGTTTCACTCAACATGTCTTCATTTTAACGCATTCATGAATCATTATAATATATTGCATAACGAGCACACACGACAAATTTTTCCACAACCCAGGAGGACAAAAAAAATCAAAAATGTTTATTCAACTTTCAGATAACAAAGTTATAGTAATAACTAAATAATTATTATATTAAAAAATTCAAGAATTGATATCCAACAGTTCATACAGGATTTTTTTTCATTACTACTATAGTTTATATCCATTTTCTGATTTTTATTTTTTTTTTTTTTGTTTTTTCTTACACTTTCACAGACAATTCAATAATACCGATAACAAGGGCGGGGATTAGCGCAGTGGTTAAGCGCTCGCCTGGTAACCAAGAGGTTGCAGGTTCGATTCCCAGACGGTGCGATCTTTTTTCATTCTCAGATGTGAAAGTCTGAATGATTGAGGCTCGTGTCGGCTGGGAATAATCCTCCACGATTCACTGTTGCGTTAAAAATTAACAGTGCTGCTCCTAAAGTAGCGTATAATTTTAATGACTAATCACTGAATTATTCGAAGTCAAATACCTAAGAACTAAAAAAAATTTAAGACAGGAAGAGAACTGGGACAATTGCATAATGACAACAGCCGGTGCCACTGCCTTCTGTTATCCACTTTATGTATTAATGACTTTGTCCAGTTGCCATCTTGAGCGAGCTATACTAAATTGCGTAGGTTGCACCACCTCTTGACGACCATTAATAGATCGAATTTATAAATATATGGGACTCCACTATAAGACGACGTTTGGGTAAAGAGTGTTTTTACTAATATATAAAATTTTGTGTCAGTATATTTATAAGTTGCAGCAATATTTTTTATTTTGTTTTCCGATATATCTATTTTGGATCAAACACAATATATATATATATATATATATATATATATATATATATATATATATATATATATATATATATATATATATATATATACGTTTCAAGCTTTACAAATATGTAAGAACGTGTAAATGAAATAGATCTAATTTATAAATATATGGGAATTTATGTTTTTATATATTTGGAATTCTTGAAACGTGAACATATTGTGTAAAAATAAATATATCGGAAAGCAAAATAAAAATATTGCCATTAATAGATATATTGACACAAAATTTTATATATTTGCAAAAACACTTTTTACCCAAACGGCGCCTCATAAGGCGCCTCATATGGCGTCAAGAGATGGCGCCACCTACGCGATTCATTACACTCTTGAGAATTTAGCTGCCAAATGATATCGCAGCCGCCAGAATATATTCTCAGAATACTTTTCCATTAGTTTTTTCGAATAATCGTATTATTCAAAGTCAAATACCTTAGAACTGAAGAAATTAAAGAGTGTATTGAATTGCGTCGGCTACGCCATCTCTTGACGATGTAGAATAGATCGAATTTATAAACATATGGGCGTTGTATGATACAACGATATGGGCATTCACGTTTTAATATATTTACGTTTCAAGCGTTGAATAATACGATTATTCAAAAAAACTAATGAAAAAGTATTCTGAGAATATATTCTGGAGGCTGCGATATCATTCGTCCGCTAAATTATCGATATGTGTAATGAATCGCGTAGGTGGCGCCATCTCTTGACAAAATGAAATAGATCGAGTTTATAAATTTATAGGAATTCACGTTTTTATATATTTGGAACGCTTGAAACGTAAATATATTGTGTTTGATTAAAAATAAATATATCGGAAAGCAAAATGAAAAATATTGCCACAGATAATAAACATATTGACACAAAATTTTATATATTTGCGAAAACACTTTTTACCCAAACGGCGCCTCATACATATTAACCTACCAACAGGAATATGCTGAGTAACAGGTATTGTGAAGAGTTTCTATGGCACTGATTTCAGCATCACACTTCTGATTCAATTGAATTTTACAGAAGCTGCAGAACAATCAAGAGTGTCAACTTCTAGACAAGAAACTGAAGATTCCTTATCCAATGGGTGGAGAAGGGCAAATGAGAGAAAAGGAAATTGAATAATCCTCAGTTTTTGTTGGAAATATCTGTACTCTGAATAATTAATTTTTATATTTTAGAATATTTTGTTGTTTTCTTATCGAAATGAATAAACGAATGAAAGTTGCCTATTTTTATTTATATGTGATATAATTTTGAAAATAAAATTTCTCTATTACAAATTATTAACATCATAACAATATTATTAATTTATGTCATAAACTATAAAATAAAAAAAATTAAATAAATAAAAGGAAATAAAAAATCCCAAATGAGTGGAATAGTGCTTTATATTTATGACAGATCGAATAAAGATTTCACATTTAAAATTTCGAAGAGAAATCTTGGCGAGCATTTGCTGAAATAATAAATGTCAGGAACGTAGGTATCACGAAACAAAGAACAATATCAACAACATAATATATAAATACGTATTGATGTCTGTGCCAGTTGACGTTGTAGTGCAGCCTTCATAATGAATTCAAACTCAGTTTCATTTGCGAAACAAATACCTATCTACCAAGATTTTGTAAACCGTACATTTCCATTATCTTACCTTACGTTTTTGAATTACGTCACCTCAAGTTTATCAGAACTAGCCTTAATAACGATTACTTATACCTACCGGAATGGCAAAAGAGCAGAACAAATTCATGCATTGTCCGAAAGGAAATAATGAAGGACTTTTCTTCCCACCGTGAAGATGATACTAAAATATTTGCGATCCAGTAATTAAAACATAAAATCTAGTGCATGAAGAACATTTAAAAATTCAAATATTTTCGGATAAGCGCGACATACTTCGTGTAATGTGTGTAATGATTTTTCACACCCCATTCAAGAACATAAAGAGTTAAAAAGTGACAATTGCAATTATTTATTCTTCAATTATTCTCAAATTATTCTCAAGACATTACGGTAAGAAGAGTTATATCTGGGCTATTACCATTCGTGCGACTGATTGTTGTCAATTTTATTTTTCATAGCGGCAAACAATACTTGACAGTTGCTCGCTTATTGGGTTAGTCGTATACAAATAGTGGTATGACTATTACGTGTGAAGAAATGTGTGCCAGGTTGTTCTACTCTAGTGATGTGACCGTTCACCATGTGTGAACTTATAAATGGTGACTCAGAATAAGACTAATTAATAATAACGATAATTAATTTCAAATATAGGCGTATGAGTAGCAATGTAGGAATATGAAAAAATTAGATGCCGAATCTGCAACAAAATGGATACTTTTGGTTTTCACTTTCAGTTGTCAAATTTTGATAAAATTGATCAATCGATTTGGCTCAATGTTAAGAAATAAAATAAAAAAAATCAGATGACAAAAGGCCACTAAAAGGAATCTGATTAGTGATACGACAACATGTACGATTTCTGAAGTATATTTCAAAATTGCAACTTTCATCCTAGTCATCGCGATATTTTTCGTGTTAACTGGTTTCGAAGAATTGAGGTTGGTTCACTGAGAGAAATAGCAAACACTACCTTGATAAAATGTTTAAGAATTTTTTTTTTTTCGTCAGCAAATGATTCAATGTTTTGTGTAAATTCCGGAACTTCGGTGACTTTTAGTTATGAAAATTTTTAAGAAAAAAAGTTTAAATGACAATGATGAATTGAAAAAATTGAGAGATTCCGGAATTCTTATGAGACAACTAACATACAAAAAATACTTCTTTCACAAAATCAATGTTTTTGCAAAAACCGGATTCTACGATCGGGAAATTTATATCTGATTGGCGCTGATCGAGAACGGACAGGTGCTGTGTTGCCAATGTTCATCCAATTCATCATCTTCACTCACATTCTTGACAAGTATGGCTACAAACCTTAGCTGAAAGGGGTGAGGAAGAAATTCGACTTTTCGGTGTGACGCGCTGATAATGACTCTCAAATATTAAGATTTCAATTTGATAGAGCCATGTATGATCAGCCCTATGATAATTGGTTGATCATAAATACGTGGAAAAATACGCACAGCTTTCCTATAAACATTTCATAAGTTTAGTATTTTTCAGGAATATTTCTTTATTCAATAGAATGTATAGGATTTACAACAAATTAATCTGTGTTGAAAATATTCAATATATTCACCAGTAGTATTAAGGCGAAGTAAGAAATCGTTCAGTATGAAATATAACCTGATCACAGCATTGCAAAATAGAGTAATAAGTCTGTCCCATCCAAATCATCAACAGGAGGGTCTAAAGGAGTTGAGACAAATCCTTAGAGCTCTTATCCTGAAAGCATCATAAATAAATTTATTTCCAATACTGGTCCTAACCAGAGATCTTTTTCACAAAATTCATCTTCAAATATTTCGAATTTCAATAATAATAACAATTCTCTTCAGCCAGCTATTATATACGAATATAGAACATTACCATATGTCCAAGATTTAACTTCTAAATTCTCCAGTATATTCAAATCCCAGGAATTGCGCATCGCAAAAAAGAATCTCAAAATAGTTAACAATCTCTATACCAAAACAAAATCTCCTCTTTCAAAATTAGAAAATACTAATGTCATTTACAAATTACCATGTTCTAATTGTGATAAAGTCTACATTGGACAAACAGGTCGCAACTTGGCAGGACGCATCACGTCCCACAAGAGCGATTGTAATCTCAAAAAGAACAGCTGTGCACTTGCTGAACACAGTATCAATACTTTTCACCATATCAATTTTAATGAACCTACAATTTTAGCAAAGGAGGACAATTGCCTTAAAATAAACTTTTTAGGAATGGTTTATATCCATAATGAACCTAACAGTACGAATGAAAGGTCTGATGTTGCTAACCTTAGCTTAATCTATAATTATGTATATCCTTAAATTAGAGTGCATACTGCAATAATCATAAACAAGTTTCGTGGTGGCACAAATCTCATTGACAAGTTATTTGACAGCTGACACTTTCCTTCTTTTCTCTCTTTTGTTTTGTGCTCTGCAACGAAATGCGTTATATTTCATTTATATTTTAAAATGTTTCAAATAATATTAATCCAAGTGAATCCTTAGCAATAGTTTACTTTTTTAATCTTTTACTGCAGTTGTCTCTACCGAGATAACATGCTGTTCATACAGTGTTTTAATATGTTCGTATTTCGTCATATATTTTTTAGTTACTGGTATAAATTATTTATCAAAGAAATTACCTGATCTAACAAAATCTTGAATATGAGTGAAAAGACAGTAATGGAAAGATAATGAAATAAAACCAAGATTCTTAAAAAAAATCAAAATTGGTAATGGGTAGACTAAACAAGATAACTTAGAATATCATTCCATTGCAAATAACTTAAAAATAAATAAATTTTCTGAGAAACTGTTATTAAAAAAGTTTCCCAAATGGTTTCAACATTATGGCGGACAGTGTAGGTATATTAATGTCAAACTGGAAGATTTATTCCTAACCGAGATTTGGTGTATATTCTTGAGATCAGACCAATATTTATTTACATAGAATAATGATCATCACAATGAATCGAATAAATCGAGGGCGAACGAAACCGAATCGGGAAGTCACGGTCGTAATAGAAGCACGCCAGTTTTTTAGAACAGATATATTCTGATTCCTCTGGTCCTATTCCATAGTTTCATGCAGTTTGTTATAGGTTTTTGTTTACGTGATGTGATTTTGGCGACAAAGTCGTTAGTTTACAGATTCAAGATTCAAAAATATTATTTTATAAAACTGTGATTCTTACATTCCATTCTTAAAGTGATTACAAAATATAATATTGATTATTCTTTTGGAAAGGGAAAGGAATATGGACGGTTCTAACTCTTGATTGATTCCTGGCCCCCCTTGCGAGAGACTCTTGATACGGCCCCCACAGTCCTAGTGTGCGGTTCTTCATAGCGCTCCTGGAAAATATCCAGAGCTTGATAGAGAAGTCCCCCGTGTTTGCGGGAGGCGTTTTTGTACTCCCTAATGCGACTGAGATTGCTCGTCAAAGGGCTTTTGGGTAAGAGATATTTAGAGAAGTTATATGATAACTTTCTAACATATGTCGGGACAGGACACCGCTCATCTCCCGGAGGGTAACCAGGCGAATGTATATGTCACTGTTTGTGATTGTACACGCAGTACTCTGTTCTGTGTCCCGCCCAGATGGTTTCAGGCTGCAGAACACTGGACAAGCGCAGAGTCGGACTGGACAGGGCGACAGGGCGGCAGTTGCCGCCTGGGCCAACCTTAGAAAATGTGGGGGGCCAAAAGCAAAATGTGGGGGGCCAAAAGCAAAATGTGGGGCCAAATACAAAATGACACAAACACAACTAAATAGTATACACTTCCACTGATCATTGACCATTATCCCTTATCATCTTCAAGTTGATAGCAATCGTTAAGGTTCATATAAAGTCAAATATTTCGCGTTTATGAACTGTAAGATAGCACTGACAAGATATATTTTTCTTACCATAGTGACAGCGTTCTTTCACAATATTTTTAAATAAATTACAGTTTTCTTCTGGAATATCTACCGAATATTCAACCGTCAATCCTACTGCAAATGCATTGTTGCCAAATCTCAACATTATTTGGAGTACTGCGAAATAGTTCACCGGATTATTAATCATTATCTGGTATCGATTGTGGTAGTGTAGTTCAATGCATTATGTAGATATAATGTCAAGGGGGTTGTGAGAAAAAAAGGGAGACGCCATCTTCTCTCTTCTATTATTCTTTCCATTTTGAAGTGGACTAGTAACGATTGTATCCATACCTTCTCTACCGTTTGTAATTTGGTGGTTTATTTCATTGTTTTTCGGAATTATGAGTTTAATGTTTTTTTTTGAGCTACATTTTCAAGGTTCTTTCTTTCTTTTCTCTTCTTCTCTTTTCCAGCTCTTCGTATAGGCTTATTGTTCAATGGTCTACGAAATATTTCAGTTTTGCAGTATCTCTGGTTTTTTTTTGTGAATGTAGACTTCGCGGGCCTCATTAAAAGGTGTGGACCATTTCCTTTAAAGCTGGTTCATGCTTTTTCTTAGATTTTTGTTTATTGATGATGCCTGTGCCGTCGGTTTTCCTGTGGAAGGAGATCTTGGGAATCTTTGGTATTGCCCTTTTTTCCGGTTCACCTGTATATTATTTATTGTATTCATTTCGTTTGTACTTCTGATATTCGGGGTTGCAGTGCCCATGGGTTTGTTATAGATATAGTCAGTCCGTCCTTGATCTTGTTTAGATTAGATTTGCTTTTAGCACAAACAACAATATTGTTGATAAAATTCAAAAAGAGCAGCTAATATGAACAACTCACTATATTCATTTTTATCAATATTTTTCAACTTTGTGAGCCGAACTCTGCCTATTATGCCGTTATTTTTAAAGTATATAATATAAAGTTATTTAAAAACAACTGGAATGAACAATAAACACGATATTATGGTTATAATTATTAATTTTCAATTCTGTTTTGCGTCCTGTTTTATTTCCAAAACTGATATTTTAAATCGAAAAACACAAAACTTATTTTTTTTGGCGCCATCAACTACTAGGTTATCATCCGCGTTCTCCAAAGTATTAACTTTATCAAAATTTATTGATAATATCTGCGGCATGCAGAAATGCTACTAGATTACTTAAAGTTGTTCTATCGTCGCACAAGATTTCATTAATTTCCCCATTTATGTTATGGTGTCTCCTGGTTACTTCATGTTCCGGACATTCTTATACAAAACTTATTACTTACATACTTCTTCAATTGTGTCCAAGGACTCCAAGGATTTAGCGGACCAATCCAACATTCAACCATTGTTTAAATAGAAGATAGTTGGTCAATGTCTGTGGAAAAGGTACTGGACCCAAACGCGAGTGTCATCTAGCGTGATTAGTTACAAACATGAATATTTCACGTCATTTTGATGCAGGTTTCTTCAAAAAACCCTGATTTTAATGCTGTCCCATTGTTTCAATCAAGTTACGACATGACTTGTAGGCCAGATCACTGAAGTTACGACATGACTTGGATGCGAGCTCACTATCGCCATCTACATGTCGTATCCATTTAGATCCAATTATAATCCCATGAGGTTGACTAACTATCTTCTATACAGTGAGCACGTAAAGGTTGGAACAAATTCGTTAAACGCTAGATATGGCCATTAGGGAAAAAAAGCTCAGACACGTCGATTTTATATGTCGGTGGCGCATTTTTTGGCCTACTTATATTTTTGATGACATCATCTCTGTTCAAGTTATGACGTCATCATAATTTTTTTCAAATGGCAATACCCTATTTTGATAATACCTTCAAGAAGAACGCATTTTTCTGTGTATGGATGTCATATTTTTTCTTATGTTACATAACCGCATGTTCGAGAAATAAAAGATATTTCATTATTCATAATAATGTAATAGTAGGTATGTTAACGTGAACTTTTGACATAAGGTACCCCCACAAAAAAAATCTAGTGGGGATAGATCAGGAGATCCAGCTGGCCACTCTAAAAATCCTCGTCTGCGATCGAATCATCTTCATTAAGTTCATGAATTACTTTCACTTCATATGGGTGCCACTTATTCTTTTTTAGTCATTTTAAAACAGACGTTTGACACACTGATTGCTCCAATGCAACTAGACAATTACTGTAGGTAAATATTTCTCTAAAATTCGACCTAACAATAATAGTTAGCTATCAAATAATTGTGGTATAAATCGACACCATGCGAAAAGCGAAAAATGACGCAAAGATATTTTAATGATTTGAGGTTATGGGTTAAGACTAGTACGCAAGCTGAGGTTTGTGACTCATTTAACTATAAATATCCCGATAGACCTATTACACGTTCGACAGCGAGCAAAGTCGAAGCAAAATTTTGAAATTTTGACAGTGTAGGTGATAATTATACGAAAGATCGTCCAGGCGTTACGGAAGATCAACAATTGGATGTGTTACTATCATTTCAAGAAAATACTCATATGAATCATGAACTTAATGAAGATGATTTCGATCGTGGTCGATGATTTTTAGAATGGCCAGCTAGATCTCAGGATCTAACCCCACTAGATTTTTTGTGGGGATCCCTTAAGTCAAAAGTTTACGTTAACAGACCTCATATGAAATTACTATGAATAATGAAATATCTTTTATTTCTCGAACATACGGTTATGTAACATGAGAAAAAATGTGACATCCATACACAGAAAAATGCGTTCTTTTTGAAAGTTTTATCAAAATAGAGTAATGCCATCTAAAAAAATATGTAATGATAACGTCATCAAAAATATGATTAGATCAAAAAATGCGCAACTGAAAAATAAAATCGACGTGTCTGAGCTTATTTTTCCTAATGGCCATATCAAGCGTTTAACGCATTTGTTCCAACCTTTACGTGCTCACTGTATAAACAATGATCCAACTGATGAACTGACAAACCCCTATCGACGTAACTTTCATTTTCGACAAATTGAACAAGTTACATCGGTTACCGCTGTCTAGAACTATTGGCAACGCTGTACAGTAAATATGACAGTGACAATAATTCTGTGCAATACCTTGTGGACAGTGGTAGAACTGTTTTTGTCTTTTCGTTCATGTACTACACAGGAATCACTTACAGATCGACAAGCGTAAGGATGCCTCTGAGATGCGCAAACGATAGAAAGCGTGAGTAGATGTGCGACAAAGATCGACTACTGTTTAATAAGTCAGAGCGATTGAGCTCCTGCCCCCCTCCAGGGTTTTGTCTACTGCGCAACCAATTCTCGGAGGCATCATTACGCTTGTCGATCAGTACTGGAGCAATTTACCGTTTTTGTCCGAGGTTTTGAAAATCATTATTAAAAATATAAATCGTTTGGTTTTATTTCTGAAAAATAGTATGAATAATTCTTCAATGTCTTCAGTCTTTTAAATTTCATATAAATGTTACTTGCAAAGCGATTCTTCTCAACTGTCTTTGATTTTATAACAAGATTTTCAGATTTCTTTTCAATTGTGAGGGAACGTTGAAGTAGAATATTCTAGAAAAAATCGTGATAATCTTTTACTTTGACATTGATATTTGAAATGGAATCTGATGAATGGTTTTTGAGAAAATTCAAAAAAACCTCTAAAAATTATGTTTTTATTTTTTCCTCGAAAACTGTTCATCAGATTTTCTTCTACATCTCTACGAACCTTAATTAGAAATAAAAATAGAAATATTATTTATCGCCGGCCTGGCTCTGCTCAGCTCAGCCACTCCCCGCGCCGTCGCCGCCGCTGAACTTTGAGACGGTAATTTCAAAATTAAAATTAATTAAAACTGGATTAAGATCTGCGTTAGGTGATAATCTGTTGAAATCATTGCTAGTAATGAACATTGAACGAGATTTGCTTTAAAATATTGATAATAAATAACACAGAAATAACTGAACTTGCTACAAGTAGCAAAAACGTTTAAAATCTCTTGAGGCCATATAATACTTATTTAGTAGTATCTCTCAATTCCAGTTTTTAATAAAGTAAACTTTTAAGTGTAGACTTATGACATATTTCTGCCGTCCCTTGGTAAAAATCAGTAACTGGAGTTATTAGGTTCTGAATTATATTTAATATGTGAAATGTTCATGAAGCTTTCAGCGAATATTTTGAATTTTGACCCATTCCATGATGTCAAAGCCGCATGCCACGTTTTTTTTTATTCAACTTTTACTTTCAGTTTTATAATTTTTTAATTTTCTAGTAACTCCTAAAAGTTGCTAGGTTTTACCATGGGAAGAAAGATTGATGTTCCTGTACTTTTTGTGTACCACAACAAAACCCCTAGAAGCAAATTTTTCTTGTAGAGTTCTCTATATTTTATATTTATTAAAATTATTTTATTTTCTGTCCCTACTCCCTACTTATCGCTTTTATTTTTATATATTACGAATATTTACCTTTTTTGGAATCCTAAAAAGCCTTTACTTGTGTTTTAATTTAATTACCATTTTCATATTTTGTTTGTTATTTTAATTTTCAATTTAAAAATTTATTTTTGTAATTTAGTAGTTTTATTAATAAAAGTTGGCAAATGATGGAGGTCCAAACTCATTATAAATAATTTTTTTAATGTGGAAAACTTGTTACAAATAAGATTTTTTCAATGGGGAAGTGTTGGGCCAAATAGGTACACTGCCACGTGGGCCAAATGGTCCCAGTCCGACTCTGGACAAGCGTATAACATTGCGGGCCTTATTATTTACTTGTATATCAGCAGTTCGTTCTCAAGGCTTAGCTTAGAGTTTCTGGCTATCAGGAGGTAGGTTCGCCCAACGGCAGCTCCTGCTCTCTGGATAGCCAGGGTCATGTGTTGTGCAAATGTCATACCCTTCTCCAACTCCCAGGTATTTCCAAGCTCATCGATTCTCTAACGTAGGTATCCCGGACCCTTATCCTACGAGGAGGGAGCTTCGAAAAGCATCGCCCTTTCGTGAAGTTGACGACCTCAGTTTTCCCTACGTTGACCTTGATCTTATTTCTTTCCATATACGGCACGATGGAATCTGGATCTATTGTGCAGCGACCATGCTGGAGAATGATTATGAGTGGAGAATGATTGTGAGTATAGTGCGGTGTCATCCGCATTTATCGCTGCATTCACTCTCTCGGATCGTGGAAAATCGTGGGTATGTAGTGAGTATAAGTGGGGAGAGATGCTCGAACCCTGCGGAACACCTGCTTCGACTGGGTATCCCCGGAGAGATTGCTGTTTACCCTTACCGCGTAGGATAGGAGTCGACCAATCTCACTGAGTTCAAAGGCATTCTTGCCTGTAGCATCTCTTTGACCAGACCTTCGATCCATACGGTATCGAAGGCCTTTTCCATATCCAACAGGGTCATGACTGTGTTGAGTTTTTGGTTGAAGGCCTCCTTCACCCCGTGCACAATCCGGACTACATGTGAGGTCGTGTTATGACCTCTGCGGAATCCAAACTGTACCTCTAGGATGAGTTTCAGCCTCCCCTCAGGGTTCAGCAGCCTTTTGAGGATGATTCAATCTACCACTTTGGCAATCACGCTAAGCAGCGAGATCGGTCAGTAGCTCGTAAGCTGATGCGTATTCTTGTCGGGTTTCAATATTGGTATTATCACAGTCGCTTTAGACAATATGGAGAATACTGCCACTTCATTCGTGGAATGACTGCGAAGTTACCGCCTCGTGCTAACACCGACATTTCGTCTTCTGTGAGGAATCGGTCCGCTCGGTTTATAACTACTCTGGACATGTCTAGGCGTTGGGGTGCTGAACTTTCAGTCTTGCGGAATTTGTCATACTTCACTTTGTGATTTTCTCTTACCCTGTCCCGTTCATTTCTCATTTTCGTGTACGAAATGCCATCCAGTTTGCTCCAGTCTTCCGGTTTCATTTCATTACTGAGCTCCAGGTGTAGTTTCAGCATGGCAGAGTCCGTCGCTGCCAACTGGCTCCGTATATGGTGGATCGTAAAAAGGCTTTTTCACTTCTCGAATAGATCCGGTTCGCCTGAGCTGATTGGAAAGTCCGTTTCAGTCTCAGGAAAGCTGGTGTGATGTTTAGTTTCGACAGCGGCATAAGAATGTCAATGTTTTCAGTACATGTGCTTTACGGTTCCTACCTTTATCAAGTTGATTGTATTGTATCCATATTTCCTCCCCGTAGAGGTTTTTGACAAAATGGTTGAGGCTTTCGCGGCCGAAGTGTTCAGTGTCACAATTTTCACTCGGGTTTTGGAATTTCTTCATAACGTTTCGGTAGCGCGAGTAGCTAGCTTCTTCAGAGGCTTATACATCATGAATAATCTCAGATGACTGGAGATTCCGTCTGCGAAGATTGTATTTATTCTGATTTAGGTAGTCCCGTTCGTTAATTACCGTATTTGGATTTGGTACATTCTCACTAACCCTAATTGACCCCTTTCTACCTGTCGGCTCAATGTCGTTGGTATCCTTTGTTCTTTCAGAATTACTTATTCTCGTATCTGGGTTAAAAAATACAAGAAAACCTTAGGTCGGCAAAAGACAAAAGAGACCCACTATCTGCAGCGGGGGTATATCGCATACCATGCACTTGCGGAAAGGTATACATCGGAACCACAAAAAGATCGATGGGAACAAGGCTGAAGGAACATCAGAGGAACTGCAGATTAGGCCAAACGGACAAGTCAGCAGTGGCAGAACACGCGCTCAGTGAAGGAAACCACAAGATTATGTTTGAGGACGTAAAACTTCTTGCCCCCAACCAGGGATACCATAGCCGACTTGTACGGGATGCAATAGAGATCCTCAAACACACGGAGAATTTCAACAGAAAAGAAGAAGCTGTTAACCTCAACCGAATATGGAATCCCATTCTTAGAAATTTCAGAGTAACAAAAGAAAACTATGACATTGAGACAGCAGGCAAAAAGGTGTCAATTAATGTTATCGAAAATATGCCTAACCCAGATACGAGAATAAGTGATTCTGAAAGAACAAAGAATATCAACGACATTAAGCCGACAGGTAGAAAGGGGTCAATTAGGGTTAGAGAGAATGTACGAAATCCAGATACAGTAATTAACGAACAGGACTACCTAAATCAGAATAAATACAATCTTCGTAGACAGAATCTCCAGTCATCTGAGATTACTCATGATGTATAAGCCTCTGAAGAAGCTAGCCGCTCGCGCTAGCGAAACGTTAGGACGAAATTCCCAAAAACGACGGCCTTCAAACCCGAGTGAAAATTGTGACACTGATATGCCATTTAATTAAAAAATGCATTTAGACGCTTTGATGCAAAATAAAATTTGATGATATTTTGTAATATTTTTTAAATAACAGAAAAATACATTAATTTAGTGGCGCTCAAGTTATGTTAAAGTATTTTATTACATTCTATCAGAAAAATGCCATTCGTTGGTGAATTTTTCACCAGAATACTTTGCTTTCGAATATTATTTTATGATATGCTTAGTAAACGTATGCGGTTCAAAATATTACCACTCTGCTGACCATTATACAGACTTAAAAGTTGTCGAGTGTTAGTAAACAAAATAAAACTCTTTTAAGAATAATTATTTATTTTTAAGTTAATTTAGTCCGTTGAACGTCTTATCTTTCATTCAAACCACCCAGTTCCTTTTGAAACCCTAAAAACTCCGAGAATTTCCTTAGGGGGTCGATATTCCCCAACTCTACCCTAGGTTATTTTATGCAGTTCGGCTACATGACAGAACAAGTAGAAAAACTCAGGTTTTTATCAGGAATTGGTGTCGATATCTTGACATTGAAAACGATGCGTTTGTGGTTATGATATCAGTTTTTACCAAACATATACCTACATTTTGCATACAGCATTGCTCAATTTCGAAGATAAGTTGATTTATTTAAATTGAAGTATAATTGTTTGGTTCAAAGTAGAGAACCTCACATGAAGGAGGATGTCTCCATTGACTATACACAGGGTACAGTATACATTTTTTTGATCAACACTGAAGTCTTTTGTTTTCAAATTGAATGTTTGTCTAGCAAGTAATTTTGAAGGATAATTTCACTTCATTCATCGGTAGGCATCGGTAGGTGGCATTATTTAAATATTGAGACTACCTGCCCGTTAGAAGAATGACTTTGAACAAAATCTTATTAGAATATAAATATATAATTGATACATTTTAATTATAGTGTCTCAATAAAATATATTTCCTATGAAATTGTTTTTTTATACAACCCTACACTGCAGTAATCACCATCAAAAACATACAGTTTACAGACTCCATTGATTTATGAAATGTTTTATTTGGAACAATAATCCGAATGATTCAATCTGTTCTACATTTTATATATTATACAGGTATCTATAATACATAACTAATGGTTGATTATCAATAAAGCGTAAAGGCAATCAAAAAACGAAAAATATAAAATATGTCTATGGAAGTCAAACTGACATACCTAATGAAAGATAATATGTCTCTTTACGTTTTACAAAAATTTGTTAAACTTCATTTAACAATGTTTTTTGCAAAACATGATTCAATAAAATTAATTGCAGTATAAGTGTACACTAATAATTATTCTTGGTCAATAAAATATATATTATTTATATCAAATCCATGTAGGCTTGCTGCAAACATTTCAATTTTCATGATAACTGATCACATATTCCAAAAAAGCTCACTATGTTTCATTACAAATAGAGAGCGGGCTCTTTCGACAAAATATGAAAATAACCTCATGCAGTTTTTAGAAAACATGCTCTCTTTGAAAATTATCGGTAATTTTGATGCACTTGTGTAATTATCTCCGAAAACATCCGAATACAATTGTAACCGCAAATCATTTTTAATTTGAAATCCTCAAATTACCCAAATAAGATATTTGTTGAATATGAATGAATTTTATTCAATATAAATAATCTTTTGTATCTGTGTATACCTACAGCATAGTATGTCTCACTTCTCATGGAGACATCTCCGCAACTTCTTTAACATTTGACGTCTATATATCTATCAATTCTGCAAATTCCACAGTTTCAGGTGAAAAATCACGGTAGGACGCAGAATGGATCAAAAATGTTTTCGGATTCGTAATCAGCACAACCATTTTATTACTAAGCTGCTTCATTCTTAAAAAATTCAAATTTGTCTCATGGAAACACTTCTGTAATTTTTACCGTATCTGCAATTTTCACAGTTCCCATTAAAACAAACTGAATAGTTGAATCAAGTAAAAAATTACAAATTATATTCAAATGAAATGGGCCTAGTCTATTATTGTTGGATAACATCGTATAATCAAAACCAATCATTCTGCTGTTCAATATCCAGAAAACTAGTGGTAATGGGTACAAAAGGCGTACAATAACTAAAGCTTATTACGCCACAGGTATGTCTAATGCCGACGATTTTTTCTCAAATAACGTTGTAAAACGGTGCAATGATACAGTTACGTATATACAGTTTATAGGATTTTGTACGAGTATAGATTACCTGTTAACATTATTTCTCAACATGGGAACTTCCTATGATTGTTCCTTTCAATGGGAAGGTATCGCTAATCGCTACCGTTATCATAGTTATAAATCTGTTTTCTACAGCAGATGGCAGCCGTATAATAAATACGTGTTTCATATTCTTACACCAGAAGATTACTTCTTTGTCATCAAAAAGAACGGTGAAATGTTTTATTTCCATATTCAGAGTCAGATTTGGATTTATACTGAAGTAGTGCGGTTTCGAAAACATGTTGGCCTGCTGGCCTGCTTGTAAAAAATGAAGAGGGCATAAAAGCGTCCCTAACTGCAGAATTGTTAAACCTCCCATCTCTCATTATTTCAGGCTCAGCTTCAACCAAACTCGAATCTAGCTTGCCTTTCAACATAAGTTTTATAAATATTCCTATCGAGGGGTTATCTAATACCTATTTATTTCATGGACACGCCCAGTGCTCAAAAATAAGTTGGTTTATTTTGAAATACTTCTCCAGGTACACAATTTTGGCGTGGTATGAAACTGATTTCAAAACAACAATTTACCAAATTTTAAAGTTATTGCTCATTTCTCATCTCCCATATCCATGATATAGCTCTGAAATCCTCTCCGGATTAAGGTCACATTGAAATATGTAGGGCAAAATACTGAGCTGATTATATTGAATATCTGGTAATCTGTTTATGGATATCAGTTTCAGTTTATTCAATTCATGTAACATTTTTACAAACATTTTTTCAAAAGTATATGCCACACTGAAGGAAAGAGACAGCATCCTAGCATATGAAATGCTTGTTTTGTGACATGTCTCTCTCCATACTAGAGGTACAATATACAGTGAGAATCTTTATAAAGTAAGTACACAAATTGAAATGAGGAAAATCATGCTTGATTTTATCGACGGAAACCGTAATGAAGAAATCAAATTTTTTTATGGAATTTTTCATATTTTTGTTCGTATAAGCTACCTAACGGTCGGAATTGCATGTTTGTTACTCATCCGTAACATCCCAGTTAACACAAACATCTATATGTTGCTTTCTTGATTATTATGGTAACAAAATGAGTTGCAATTAGACATCACTGTTACCACTTAGTGATGCCAAATGTTATGAATTGTTCACAATTTTTCTCTCGTGAGTGTCGCTTTGAGGAACAAAGTGTGAAGAAAGTTGCAAAGCACATTAACATGAATTTTGGTTTCATTGCGATTTTGTCGGGGTTTAGAAGGAATCAAGTTGGTAACAAAATTGAGCATGACATATCACCATCACGACACAAAATGGCCGGAGTTAATTGTCGAGTCGAGAGTCAAGTAAAATTTGTATTTGGTTGACGCCAATCTTTAAATATTCTATAGGTACTTCTGATAATGTGTTTGATTCTTTTTATTTCAGTAGTTGAATCAAATGTGTTTATTTACATTGCCCAATTATTATTTCTTCCAAGAACTGTATCCCTTCAAGGATCGGATTGGTAAGTAGAAACTTAGAGAGGTAAATTCGGTGATACAGAATTTGGCAGTTTCAGGATAGGCTGATTTCGCCGCAAAGAAAATGCTGTCCAGAGGATTGGAGTTGAATTATACATTTAGACAGAGTTCAGAGCTGTCCCAAAGCACTGTGCTTAGTGCTCGTGAAAGTGCCCAAAAAAGCATTTTAGTGCTCGTAAGCACTTTGCTCCCGAACACTTTTTGGATTCAGTGCTTAGTGCTTCGAGCATTTTACATTTTCGGGATTACTAAGCACTAAGCCTTTTCTCAGCTATGGATCTATGAATGTTGTTGAAAATGTAAAACGCGGTCAGCGGCATCCCCACCCCCAATAACTACTGATTGCGTCCTTATATTATGCACATTCTAGGTTCGAGGGCTCAGTCTTGACATAAATGGAGTTAAAACTGTGCATAGCGTTCGGAGTGAATTTAGTGCTTCACCACACTAGAGTATTTAGTGCCAGGCACAATAAATAATAAATCCACCAAAAATATAACAACATTCTTTTTCATTTGAACCAAATTATTTATTAGAGCTAATCAATATAAAAAATTTATTATAGGAACTAAATCTGACTGCGGTTCAAACCAAAATGTAAAAAACAAGTAATAGAAAAATCTTTTCATAAAGAAAAATTGGAAGTAGCCGAGACCCATTCTATTTTTATAGATTTTTTTAAAGCAAATAAGTCTCGGCTGCTTCCAGTTTTTATTTGTTTTGAAAAGATATTACTTCTTTTTCGATTTTTATTTCAAACCACAGTCGGGTTTTTTAGTTTATTCATTTACTTTTTTTATTTTTATCTTTTCGGTACACAATTATCATGTTGTATCAAGACGGCCAATTTGGCGCAAAAAAACAAGACGAATCTATCGAACGAAAATTCATCAAAATCGGTTAAGCCGTTTAGTAGTTACAAGGAAAAAGCGACTCTGTTTTACAATATTTTGATTTTATATTTGATTTGTTACCTCAAACAAAGTTTACCTAATGAATTCATAAGTTGCCTCACTCCACTGAACGTGACGATCCGCATACCCCCTCTGCCTCTCGCCCCGAAAGACTGTCACTTTATAGACCGTCAGATAATGACAGATTTTGCTGACTTATTTTCTCTTTTCTGGTATTTTAACCACTAAAAATTATTTTAAGAAAAAATGAAACTACCCAAACACCAAAACTACGTCACAACCACACTCGACGCGCGTTTCGCCAACAAAGTTAGCATCTTCAGGAGCTAAGAGCTTACTAAACCACTTATCCTAACTTACTTCTATTTATACCACTATTCCTTAATGGACGTCAAATTATCTAACATTTCGAATCTACCTGCTCTACCTACTATTTATCTGAGGGGCAACCGTACTCCTTATCAAATTTGTCTACTTTTGTTGTTTACTAATTCTAACAATTTACCTGCACTAAATTAATTTTAATTTTAATATTACTGATAAGGGTCCTATCCCTTATAGCCCATTATTCAAGTTCGTAGTACATTGAAAAATTGTTTTCTTTTCTTTTCTTCACAATAAATTCATAGATTATTGTTTTTTCCAAGAAATTTGTGTCATCAAATCCAAAACAAGTAAGTAACCATCCGGGAAGTATTAACTTCTCGGACACTTTTTCTTTGGGAAAGTAGCACTTCCCGGCCTAGTCCGGGAAATACGTAATTCCCGGACTAGGCCGGGAAGTGCTCGTTTTTAATACAAATATTAATATAAATAGGAATTAGAATGTTTCTGTTGGTACCTATCTTCCGTTCGAATTTCAATATATGAAACAAATAAGAACTGAAATGTTCGAAATATTCAAATTTGGAATCGTTTCATCCGGTTAACAGATGTGTGAAAGTCGACCTCTCTTCGTCTCTTAGACTAAATGCGTCTCATTGATTTGTTATTCTACATGGTTGCCGAAAAAATAGTGTACGCAACACGTCCGAAAACAGTTTTTTTGGACTCGCAGACTTCCAGGACTCGCTACCGCTCGTCCTAGAATTTGGTCTACTAGTCCAAAAAAACAGTATTTTCCGGACTTGTTACGTAAATTACTATTCCCGTACCGTTTATGTCCGAAAACGGCCCGGGAAAGTTTGTTGCTTAGCAACGGACTAAAATACTAGATTAGCGTATTTTGAGGCCTGAAGTTTTGCTCCGAGAAAGTGGACATTCTTGAACGATTTCAGAATAATCAAATTGATCTCATTTTCGGGATATTCCCTATCAGTTGGAAGTTAAACTGTTTTTATGGGCCTTTCTATTGAAATAAAACAAAACCAAGTATTGACTAATTTCCTTCAATTGCCGACCAAAAAATCTCAATTTTCGATATCAAATCAATGTCAATATATTCAATAAGTACTCCAATCCTTTCTGAGTTCACTTACCAAATTTGAGTTTTCCAAGTGAAACCATTTCCAAATGCAATATGAACTTGGAATACACGAAATTGAACGCCCACCTTAACGATCTCGCCCTTTTGAAAAGTGCTTAGTGCTCGCTAAATCGAATTACTTTTTGAAAGTGCTTAGTAATCGCAGCACTTCATGAAAAAAAGTGCTTAATGCTCGAGATTCCCGAGCACTTTTCAAGGGTGCTTAGTGCTTAATACTCGAAACACTTTTTGTCAGTGCTCGGCACAGCTCTGACATTTTGATATTTTTTTCGTTCGTGAAAAGTATATACTACGGAATCAACTAACGCATTTGTTTTCTAGCATTCCATTCCATATGAACCGTAATTCATTAGTAAGAATAATAATGTTAAGGTATAATTTCTATTAATGTTGAAACATGGTGATATTTTAAAGAGAAACATTCTCAATTGAAAATTGAATCAATACATGACTCATGGAAATGGAAAAACCCTACGATAAAATTGAAGTTACTTTTTTGTAATATTTAACAGAAAACAACTACTTCCCCGGCTAAACCCCGCTGGGTACAGAATATGGGTCCAGCTGGGATTTTGATAAAATTTTCACAGACGTTTGAAAACATCGTAAAAACACTAGAGCAATCGAAATTTTTGGGCGGAAAGGACATTTTTTAGTTTTTTTCTTGATAAAATGTCTGTGGGAATTTACTTTTGAGAGATTTTTCATTTCAAAACCATTGTCTTGAACTACAAACACTTCTATCCAACCATATATAGTAATTTATAGTACCTAATAAACTTCAAAAGTTAAAAAAATAAGCAAAAAGATTTTTATTCAATATTAAACAACCAGTTTATTTGACAAATGTGAAATGACAGAACAGTTTTAACACGAAGTTAATAATGTCACGTTGCCAATTCTATTACATGGAATAGTGACGGTTAAGTCTCGTTCATCCCTCGCGAATTTTGCAATTTTTTTGCGAATAAAATGGATGCCGACATGGTTCAGCATCGACGAGTGGTCCGGCATGACTGGCATCCACTTTATTCGCAGAAAAATTGCGAAATTCGCGATGATACGAACAAGTATTCATGGAAATTTGAATTAAACTATAAGAAAATGAAAAATGTATCGAATTCTCAATTCTCAATCGAGTCTATTGAAGGTTTCTGTCATTAACATTCAAAATAACTTTCGACTGTGGAATGTCGACTGTCGAATGTCAAAACCGCGCGATCTGATTTACGAAATGTTCTCCAATCGCACTCGCTTCGCTCGCGTAGTCTATTTTGAGTCATAGTTCTCATTTCAAATTGTAACATAGGTTTGTGGAATTGACAGAATTGTTGACTAGTTAGGAAAAGCCGAAATGTCGGCCGAACGCGCTCGCTTCGCTCTCATATGGTCTATTTTATATACAGTGTGGCTTTTAATAGTCCCCCCTGTCAACTTTTGAACGGTTCCACGTAGAAACATGAAAAAAACCGTTTTGAGGGTTTCACCAATACTACTTTATGAAATAAAAAAAATAGTGATTGCACGATAGGGGCGCAGGGGGGCCCATCAACTCAAAATTATTAAATGGCATGTGGGGTCAAGTGTCACATCGTTGAAAAGAGAATTCAATTCTCTTTACAACCATCTAATTTTTTTTTAAATTTTGTTTATAATTTTTTTCTCAATTTCGTTTTTTATACTTTCGAAATTTTTAAATTAATGTGCCTCCAGCACCATCTGTTGAGTAATTGCAATGTTTCTTCTCTCAAAAAGTAGTATCGGTTATACCCTTCAAAAAAAATTTGGTTTCATTGTTCCACATCCAATCGTTCAAATTTATCGAGGTATGAGTAGTATTCAGATCCGCATTTATATTCGATATTTCGATTTTGAATTACAAAAAATTATTACCAAAATTCAAAAATAATTAGATGGTTGTAAAGAGAATCAAATTCTCTTTTCAACGATGTGACACTTGAACCCACATGCCATTTAAAAATTTTGAGTTGATGGACCCCCCTGCGCCCCCTATCGTGCAATCTCTACTTTTTTTATTTCAAAAAGTAGTATTGGTGAAACCCTCTAAATATATTTTTTTATGTTTCTACGTCGAACCGTTCAAACGTTAACAGGGGGGGTCTATTAAAAGCCGCACTGTATAATAACTCCTATTTCAAAGCAGATTATAGATTCGTCCGCGGATTTGCGAAATGTCGGCAGAACGCGCTCGCTTCGCTCGCATATGGTCTATTTTATATAATAGCTCCTATTTCAAATCAAATTATAGATTGGGGAAGATGAATATGAAGTAGGTGAACCTGTAATGAAAAAGTGCGCATTCTTCACCTATTCCAAACTCATCTTTTTTCAACACAACACATTAATTTATATATATTTATTCGCTCATTATATGGAATTTCCATGGAAGACATTTAAAAATTCGCCACAAATAATTTAATCTAAAGAAATTTCACACCCTAAAATATTTTTCATAACAATCCAGATACCTAGCTACCAACAAAAACGCATATTCCTGCTAACAAACAAAAACTAATCATTATCAATGTCTATTATTGAATCTGCGATGAATGTTATTGAAAATTCATTGAAAATAGAGAAAAGTTATAAATTTGTTCATCTCTGTTGCCAGAGAACGCGCTCTGTCATTGTTCACTATGATAATAACGAGTCTTGGCATTTAAAATTTCCACCATTATAGGGACCAATCAGAAAGCAAATCCCCTATCAACAAGGATGGAAAAATTAAGAATTTTTTTATCGGAGTCTGAGAGCAAGAGTTCCAATCGACCAGACTTCATATAGGCAATTTGCATGGGCTATTCAGAACGATTTGTTTAATTTGGAATATTAATCCAAATTCGAATAGAATAGTTATTCTGTATACATAAGGTTAGGTTAGGTTGGGTTAAAGTTGGATAATAATTTGCGCATGTTCTAATTGGTCCATGCGGATCAGTTTGGTCGATTAGAACTTTTGCGGTATCAAGTCTCGTTAATACCCTCGCGAATTTCGCATTTTCAATGCGAATGAAATGGCTGACAACATGGTTCTGCATCAATGATTGGTCCGGCATGACTGGCAGCTATTTTATTCGCAGAAAAAATATGAAATTCGTGAGGGTATGAAAAAGTCTTTAGACTATTAGAAATCTCTATTGGCAACGTCGCAGTTATTTATCGCCCAATTTATCGCTCAATTTATTCACTTGTCATTAAATTGTAAATTAATTTGTGTGCATAATAAAACTAGTTTTTTTAAACCTTTTCTATAATATTCGAAGCTTATTCTGCTAATGAATTGATACTTCTGTATATGTAGAAAGTATTATCACTACTACACAGTTCATTTACATTGAAAAAAATAGGTAAAATAACCCATCCAACAAATTGTATTTGTTTGTCTTGAAAGTGAGGATCGACATATATTTTTCCAAAAAAAAATAGAAAAATGTGTTTCCGCGCCAAAATTTATTTTTTCTCAATAATTTTATCGTGTTTTAGAGCATCTGTAAAATTTTTATCAAAATCCCAGCTGCCATATTCTTCACCTTTTCCCCAGCTGGAAATTGAACTACAACTGATAGATATTGAGAAAGACCCTATATAACTTGAGAGAAAAAATCTGAAAGTGAAAATTTGCATTTTCATTCAGATAGTTGATTATTTATCAAATGTCCAGTTTCCATTGGAGATTCTTATCTATGAATGAGATAAGGGAGAATTTTATTCAGAAGTATCACTCACAGAAAATCGCTCATTCCATTGATGCGTAAATTGCATCTCTTTCGCTAGGCCTCCAATAGGTACATTTTGGTCGACAAAAATCTATTTCACTCTTCTAAGATCATCAGGGAGTTCGGAAGAATTGGAAAACATACTCTTCAGAAGCAATTTCACACTGTAATGGGGAATTAATAATAATAATAATAACTCGTCTTTATTCATCAGATGCAGGAACAAATGAAAAAAAAATATAATAACAAATAAATAAATATATAAAATGATAATATGAAATTACCTTAATACCTAAATACCTAATCTGCAAATATGAAAGGCGGTGTATCAGCAGAATGCTGTTTTTTAAATCAACCCGAAAAGTACCTAAATAATGGTGGATCAGTGATCGTACATAAAAAAGAAAACAACAAAAAATTTAGTTTCAATAATAAATAAATATAGCATGAAAATATGACAATAGTGTTTGGAGCAGTGGTCAGGTGGCAGTGCTAGTTTCAGAAATGAAATGTTATAAAGATCTACCTTGATAGAATGATAATCTTCAATCTCTTCTTGAAATTATTGAGAGTGTAAGATCTAAACTCCCTAGGAAGTGAATTATAATGTTTACATGCATTATATGAAAAGCAACGTTTGAAAATCGATGTATTATGTTTTGGAATGACTAAAGTAGACTTGTTGCGATTTGAAAATTGGTTGATATGTGAGAAAGTTTTCAATCTTTTGTGGAGATATTCCTTTTCAGAACTTTGTGCACTTGAGTTAGTAAATGCACATATCTCAATTGTTCTAAGCTCAACCAACCAGAAGCACGCATCTTTGCGGATATGTGGTCATATTTCCTTACTCCAAATGAAAACCTCAAGCATGAGTTTTGAATTCGTTGCAAGCGATGGGAATCTGTTTTTACTAAAGCAGGGCCATAAATACTATCACAAAAAGATAATTTCGAGAAAATTAGGGACTCGCATAATTTCAGTTTCAGTTTAGTAGACAGGATATCTCTATTTGGATACAATTGCCTCAGAACGCTGTACGATGATTGGCATAAATAACTTGAATGTTTTGTGAATCGTAGATCTGAATCCAACCAAAGTCCGAGGTTTTTGTAAACATTCACGATCGGAAGAACATCTTTATCTATGTTCTATGTATCTCTAGCTTTCTTGGGTCCAAATAGCATAACCTTCGATTTTCTTGTACTGAGTTTCAGATTGTGAGCACAAGATAT
The DNA here is from genome assembly GCA_944452925.2 of Chrysolina oricalcia. Taxonomy (NCBI): domain Eukaryota; kingdom Metazoa; phylum Arthropoda; class Insecta; order Coleoptera; family Chrysomelidae; genus Chrysolina; species Chrysolina oricalcia. Next base: position 36,951,889 of record OX101818.2, read on the forward strand.
TTCAAACAAAGAGTTTTTTTATGTCGTCTTTAGACTGTGGTAGATCAGAAGGAGTGAATGAAAGATATATTTTTGTATGTTCTGCATAGTGATGGATTGTACAATTAGTTGTAAAATTATGAAAATCAGATATATACAGGGAGAATAGCAATGGGCCTAAAATTGATCCTTGTGGTACTCCAAAGGTTACGGATGATGCCTCCGATATCTTCCCATCTAAGATAACTCTTTGTGTTCGATTCTCCAGGTAATCATAAATCAGAGAGACTGCACTGTGGGAAAATCCAAAAGAACCGAGTTTTTTACATAATATGTCGTGGTCAAGTGTGTCAAAAGCCTTACTATAATCCAAAAGCACCAGACAGGTGAGTTTGCCAATGTCCACTGCGCGAAAAATATCATCAGTTATTGCGAGGAGAGCTGTTGTAGTGCTGTATTGAGAACGAAAGCCTGATTGAACGGAAATGATGATTTGATGTTGCTCTACAAAGGCATTCATTTGGTCTTTCAGTACCATTTCTAGAGCTTTAGATAGTGAAGGTGAGATGCTTATTGGTCTGAGGTCTGAAAATTCAGAAGGTTTATTGCATTTAGCCAAAGGTATCACTAGAGCACGTTTCCAAATAGAAGGAAAAACACCAGTAGAGATAATTGAATATAAAATGAACGTTATATGATTTTGCAGATGTTCTTCGACTAAGTTTAACATTTTAATGGAGATTTCATCGCTTCCGACTGCGTTACTTTTGATACGAAGCAGATATTTCTTGACCATTCCAACAGATACAGGAACAAATTTAAATTCATTTTCCACACGAACGTCGTATCTCTTGAGTGAGGATAATTGGGGGTTAGTTTTCTCAGGATAGGCGATATTTGTAAAATGATGATTGATGCTGTCAACCTCCTTCAGCTCAATAGGAATTTCGGGACTACATTTTTTTCGTAGTACTTCAAGGGATCTAAGCGTATTCCAAGTTGACTTTGAATTTTTTTGTGCTAAAATAAAGTCAAGATAAGCATTTTTCTCCCTACGAATTGCCCCCGTAGTATAGTTTCGGAGGTCTTTGTAGCTATCCCAATCTATGAACGATTTAGTTTTTTTAAATTTGTTCATGGCTTTATCTCTTAAAATGATCATTTGCCTGATATTGTAAGTAAGCCATGGTGCAGGAGGTTTACTCACTCTCTTGGTCACAAGAGGAGCATGAATGTTAAATATATCTAGCATGTTATAGTTAAGCAAGTCGAGCATCTCATTAGTAGAATTCAAAGAATATATGTGATCCCAATCTACAAGTCTTAAATCTGACTTGAAATCATTTGGTTCAAAATTAGAAAAGTCTCGAAAGGTTATTCTCCAAGGTATATGAGTTGATTTGACAAGACACGGCCATATGATCAGATATTCCATTGATATCATTTACCTCCACGGATGATACTTGATTACAGTCGGACACAAAGATAAAATCGATAGAGGTTTGACTGCGATTAGTGATTCGAGTCGGTTTATCGATTAGCTGTTCAAAATTGAATGAGTTCAGCAGGTCTTGAAAAAGCTCACGACGTATATCAGCAGAGAACCAATCAATGTTGAGATCCCCTCCAGCTAGAAAAAAGTCACTCAGAGGAAAAAGATTTGCAACGCTGTCTTCCAATTCATTCATAGATAGTTTAATATTGGCGGAAGGGGGGCGATATAAAACTCCAAAAATAAATGTTTTGGAGTTGATGGTAGTAGATATCCATAATTGCTCGAGGTTTGAACTAGTTTGGGAAAATAAGACCTTGAATGGTATTCTTTTGTTAATATAAAAGGCTACTCCTCCACCTCTAGTGGTTCTATCTGCTCTTATTAAATGGTAAGACTTGATATCGACTGTGCTCAGCCACGTTTCAGTCAATCCAAAAATATCAATATTTTCTTGCACTATAAAATCGGAAAGATTGTCAAAACCAGTGAAGATAGATCTTACATTCAAGTGAAAAAAACTAACATCCTTTTTCATATTTTATGGTAAATGGTAAATAGTACAGTGCTGTCAGTAGCGAAGTAGTTAAAGATTGATGATCAGAAACAAGATATTGAATGTATTACAATGGAATTACGATGAATTTGTTAAAATATAACGATGAAGAACGGGAAGTTGAAGTCCGTTATTGTTGAGATGTTTTTGCAGCTCTTGATGGGTTGTTCCTTTTGACAAGAAGCTTTTATCCGATCCGATCTTGATAGATTGGCTCCTCAGTATGTCAAGATTGGAGGAAATATCCTCATGTGAAAATTTTTGGTTGTTTATAACGAGCTGAAGATTTCTGATGGAGCAGCCCTCGAGTCCGTTTTGTTTGGCAGTATTAAGATATCCTCTCAGTTTTTTGTGAACCGCCTGATCTTCGATACTTAAATCGTTTGCAACAAAAATAGTTTTGTCCTTCAGCTTGAAAGAGTTTTGCAGTATCTCAAGTTTTTTGATATATGATAGAAGTTCAATTTTCAAGACTTTTTTATTATTTTTCGTTGTAAAAAAGTAGATATTGTTTATCTTTGAAAAATCAAGATCAACGTTCAAGGTGTCGCTGAAAATTTTCAGAGCCTCATCCTTGTCTTCGTAATCCAGGCCAAACACAACAATGTTGTTTCTGCGTGAAATTAGATCAATAGCTACTATTTTATTTTTAAGTTGGCTATTATCTTCTTCTAGAGCGGATATTTTGTTTTGGGAATCTAGAAATTTATTATTGATATCTGCGAGAGTTTCTTGGTTTTTATCAATTTTCTGATTAAGATTGGACAGTAATTTATACACGTCAGTCAGTGATATATCCTCAGGTATATCGGTTGGCATTGTGCGTGGGAATATTTTCAATAATATATTATTTCGTATAATGCACCCGTACTATTCGTGTAAGTTGACTTAATATAGTTTTTTGTCTGTGACTAGGTTTTTGTCCGAACAGAATAGTTTACTCTTATCTTATCCTATTGTTGGACTATTTCTTGTGCGGTGAAACTTTGAAAATATTTGTCTGAAATAAAACCTGTCATGGGTATGGCATGTTGATTTCATTGAAAATATGAACATTCATAAAGTCAATTGTGGAATCATCTGATGATATTTGTTTTATTCTTGACATACAGGAGAATCGGAGAGTGAAGCGCATTTTCAAATGAGTACCAATGCATTCAATTTCACATTGTTACGTCGAAAGGGTCTCAATGTGCATTCAATTCCGAAGTATAAATGGAATGTCACATTGGGCTAATTTCGAGTCAAATTTTGCGTCACATTTTGATGTCTCGAACTGACCAACGGGGCACCGAATAGACGTTTATGCGATAATGATAGAAGTCACTTTGCGATTCACTGGTGTGATCTGGAACATGAATGTGAATCCCACTTCAATCTCTGAGACCATTCTGTGTTGACTGGGATTTTCTATCAAATGTTAAAGGAGGGTACTCCGAACGTGTCATTTATTCTTCTCTTATGCATGCTTTATTTGGGGTGATAAATAATACAAAAGAGTTCAAATGAAACTATTCATTATTTTACACAAAATTCAATGAACCAGGTTCTCAAAATGCCCACCTCGTTGTAGGCACAAAGTCGCGCGAATTAAAACTTGTGTCGCTTTTCTATCATTTCGGGATCATTGCGTATTTCATTTCCACAGTTAATGATGCGGTCACGTAAATCGTGCTCACTGTTGATGGGTGTACCATCCTCCATCAGAAGTCATCAAGGTACATCAAATCGGGTGAAATCGCAGGCCTATCTACAGGTCCTTGCCGGCCGATCCATTTATCACGATAGTTATCGTTTAAAAATTATACTGCATTTTTAACCTAATAGGCAGGGCATCCATCCACCTTCAGATACATAATTCGACGCACAGCCAGTGGTACGTCCTCCAATAATTCTACGATGAAGAATAACTCAAAGTTATACAAAATTTACATAATGTGGAAGTTTTAATACAAAAGTTTATTTTAATTGTAATGAGTGTTAAAATAGAAGAAGATTTTCGCTGGAAAAACATGTTCATTTTCAATTCGGGGTAGTTTTTTCCACAATTTTCATTTTATGGGGACGCCCAATTACTTCTAATCACTATCTAGTTTGTTTTGTCGTGATAAATCATTAAGTTCAAAAGTTGTACCGTTTTGTTCACACAGGGGTCACGGTAGCGAACAAACGTTTTGAAAATTCCATAATTTTTTTTTTAATTAAAGGTTTTTTCAATTCGTTTCCCATCGATAAAATTAAGCATCGTTTCCCTCATTTCAATATGTGCAGTGCGTTTTACTTCTCATAGAAATGTCCTCTTTTCTTCCGCACAAAAAAGGTCGTTCTACGTGATATACACTGCACGCCAACAGCGATGGAAAAATGGGTGGTTTCATTGCTGCTGGCGTGCAGTGTGTATCGCATAAGATGACATCTTCCGTGCAGTGGACATTTAGTGCATCTACCCACCCTAAAAATGTTATGGTTCTACGTCAAAAATTACGGAAGATACGGGGGCGTTTCCATGAGAAGTGAAACAAATTAGAGTTTTTCAGGACTGAAAATTGTTCAGAAGACAGGTGTGATAGTAGTAATTTGGGGATCCTGAACGCGAATCCGAAGGATTACGGACCAATTTTACCACCGAATAATTGGTGGTTCCATCGCTGCTGGCGTGCAGTGTTTATCACGTAGAATCAATCAATCAATCAAAATATACTTTATTGTCTGAAGAAATGTATCCTTATTGACAAAACGTTACTGAGCATAAAGCGTTGAAAAATATCTAATGGGTGTATATATAAAATGTAAATAAATTAGGTTTACTAAAGAAATTATTAAAAACTATTATACTTTTGGGTATTTTAGTAAATATGTACATACATTCTCAGACAGTTCGATAAGGTTGGTAGGTAATACAATTATCGTAGTCAATTCATATTGATTAAAAGTTAAAGTTAGATAACTGAAATAGGTACAATACACAGTTATATTAATATTAAAAATCATGCTAATATGGATTGCAGTTAGGCAAAAATACAATGCTGATATCACAGTCACATTAATATACTTATATAAATAAAAGTTAGACTAGTAGAATGTATAAAGGGTTGACTAGATTGATTATATTAGAAAGTAATCTTGAATGTCATAAATAACTAGTTCAAGGGGAAATTTTTTCATAGAAGACCTAAACAAATCATATTTTTCAATATTTTTTATGTTTGTTGGGAGATGATTGTGTATTTGTGTATTGTAGAACTGGAATAAGTGATATGGGTCTGTAGTTGAAAGGATCGTAATGATCACCTCCTTTATGTATAAGGACCACGATGGTGGTTTTAAGAGAGTCAGGATAGGTATACCTGTAGCAAAAGAATTATTAATCAATTGAACTAAATAGTTCAAGTATGTAGATTGGAATACTTTCGAGAATTTTTATTGAAATATTGTCAATTCCACAAGATCTTTTGTTTTTCATATTTTTAATTGTTGTCATCACTTCAGATAAGTTCGTGTCAGATAGTGTAAAATTTTGTTTAGTGTTTATGTCGTTCAAGTATATTAGTGGATCACATGCAGCTGGAATATTGTCTGAAAGCGTTTGCGCTATGGAACAGTAGTAGTTATTGATGCGATCCGGATAAATGTTCTCTTGAATAGCCTTGTAGTTGTTCTTGCCTGGTCTCTCTAATCTTATTATCGCTTTGTGATATTCTTTTGTGAAAATAGTTTTTCTTAGCTTCTTAAATTACTTTTCTGTAAATCTTTCTATATGTGTTATAGTAATTGTTAAAGAATATGTCAATGGTATATTTCCGTAATTGATAGAGAGAACGTAAATTTTGAGCGGAAGTGCTAATTCCTTCAGCCATTTTTTTTTAATTCTTCAATTTATTTTTTTGTGTTGGAAATGCATAGTTGAAGCAATCTAACAGGATATTACAATAAGATAGGAAATGGTCATCGGTTCCCAGACAAGCATTCCAATCCTTCTGTATGCGAGCTACAAAAATTTGGTTGGTTTTACTGAAAAGTCTTCCCCATTTGTATTTACTCTCATGTTTGCGTTTTCAAATAAGCTTCATTTCACAGTACAGCTTCATGGTCAGAAATATTGGCTGGTATAACAGAGCAAGATATATTTTCATTCTTTAAGTAACTCCAGATATAATCGATTTTAGTTTGTGAAAATTGTGTGATTCTCGTGGGTTCGTTTGTATGCATTGTCAGATTGAAGGTTGTAAGTAAATCATCAAGTTGCTGTGTAAGAAGTGATTTCCCATCATCATAGTCAATGTCAATAAATATCAATGACCTCTTTGTGCAGTGAGTTCATTTCTATTCGATTCTGAAAATTTCAAGGTTCTACGTGAAAAATTACGGAAAAAACGAGGATGTTTCCGTGAGATGTGAAACACACTGTATACAAGGGGTGTCCGCGGAAAGTAGCTCGCCCTTATAATTTTTTTTTGTTTTTGAAGGTAATGGAATGAAATTTGGACGATCTCCATGAGGCTTAAAATAGCATCTTCTGAGAAGAAACTTAGCTTCATGCAACTTCCGGTTTCACCAGAAGTGATATAAACTTTCATTTAATACTTTATTTATAATAATTCATTTAGATAAGAGTTAAGGACTGAAATAATTTTTGCGAAAAACTGAAGATAAGTACTATCAATTTGTTAAATATTATGTTGAAGTATCATATTTGAGCCATTTCTGATTAACGTATCTAGGTAAATATTATCTAATCAGCATGTTTTTGATAAAGAAGGATGAAAAATTTTGTTTATATCTCATACGTTGATCAGTGGTACACTGAACCACAAACTATTCTGAAATGTTCGAATTTGCAATCAGTTATCACGAATCGAAAGAAAATTTTCCAGTAGGGCATAGTCATATACCAATGTTTCTACGAAACTGATTCATGAGAATTGAGAATGAAAATACAAAATCCGGAGGCGGTTGACGGTCTAATTTGAAATGAGTTTAGTATTCCTTACCTCATTTCAAGGTGAAAAATTTTCATCTCATATAATAGGAGTATTATGAATTTGAGGCTGGGTTTTTCATCAGTTGATCTTTCAAAAGAATCATTAAGCAAGAAAGTATGGTCACATATAAGTGAATTTACGACATCGATTCGATCAAATCATATGACAAATGGAAAAAACGGAGTTTGTCAGTCTAATTCTGACTTACCTGTACTATGTTTTGGATACTCGCAACATTAAAGAATGTTCAGGAGAATAAATTTATTCCTACATTATGGCACACAAGAAATTATGCCTGTACTCGGCATATCTTCAGTTTTTCACAAATATCTCACAAACTAACACTTTGAAGCATATGCAATGTTATGACTTTTAGGGTGAGTATTGATGAGCCTAACTGATGTCAAACACTCATATGCCCAATCACATGCAGAAAAGAAAATATGAAGGAAAGTATGGCCACATACCACCGTAAGTAGGACACTTGTTTACGAAAATTATAAATTATCAGTTCAAATTATCGCTTTGATGAAGCTTGTTTGGTGTACCGAGTTTATTTTTTTTTCTTCAGTAGTTTTGAAGAAAAAAATGATCTTTAAATTTTTTTTGTACACATTTTTCATACAATTAGGACACATTGATAAGAGCTTCCCACTTCGAAATGAGGTGAGGAATTTGAATGTGGAGTTTTTCGGTCTTATTCTGACTCACCCTATATATTAGGAAGAGTATTGGTCCCAGAACAGTTCTCTGAGGTAGCCAGTTATAATGGCTTACTCAGTTAATTGTCTACTTTTGCCTTTCACTTTCTGTTTGATGAATAATCTCGCAAAACATCTAGAGCAGGTCCCCGAATCCAATTATGATAAAGTATGTCTAGAAATAAAAATTCGTGTGATACTGTGTCGAAGGCCTTGGATGAATCGAGAAAGACAGCTAGGTACTTTCTCGACCCATCCAAGGTCTCAACAACTTTGTTTGTAAGCTCAAGTAAGTAGATAAGCTATGCCGATCCTACCACCAGCATAGGGAAAACAGTGTGTTAGAGAGAGAGAGAGAGCGAATCCGAGCGTGTGTGTGTGAGAGAGAAAGAGCGTGTGTGACGTAGTTGAGGACTCCTCAGTCGAGAGCGTCAAATTTCAATTTGTCATCCGCCATCTTGCATCGTACCACGGAACACCTCCTACCACGGAACACCATCATGTCACTCTTGCATGGGCGCGCGAATTCAAATTTCATCGCGTGTGTGACGAGAGCGTATTTTGATGAATAAAAAAAGATGTCGGCCGTGGGGATCGATCTGACTACCTCCAGATGATGGAGCGGACATTGAACACACTCGGCTACGGACCTCGTTGTAAATGTAGATGAAAATGTTGGCTATACGACTGACGTGCCATGATTTTGTTGTTGGTTTGTCAACGTCCTGTATACAGCAGACATTAAAAATTATACACACACACAGTGTAGTTGAAGGTGTAGGAGAAAAATACATCAGTGAGGATATGGTTCATTTGCGGTGTGTCGCAGTGTCATAGGGGGATGCCTACATGGGGGAGTGCAAAATGGGGTAATGCAAAATGGGACATTTGTAAACATGTAGTGGTGGGGTTGTAGGATGTGTTTGTAACTGCCAGAATCTGAAATAATTAGTGACACTATGACATTTGACGAGTATAGACGTAAGCTTGAAGAATTTTGTGAACGTGTGCAAGAATTGAAAAAAGTCATTGAAATTTACGAGGATATAATAGAAAAATATAAAAATATTCCGAGTTTTATTCATCACACTTTTTAAATGCTTGAATACGAACATTCATTCAGAGTTAGTTATGATAAACACGTTGATTAGTGACGTTGACCTCAGGGGTCACGATCGCTTGATATCCATCTCAAACTACAGCGTTTGAGAGGAAAAAAAAACATGGTGACTGTCAATGAGTTATACTAGGTGTACCAACAAAACATTTAAGAAAAAAACATTGTCAAATTGCTAAGGAACGTATACAGCGTCTCAAATAACATCATTGTTTAACGGGAGTCAAGCGTTTAAACGTGCGATTCCAATAAGGGTACAGCATGTCCCAAAATACATCAATTAAGAAAAAAACATGACGTTTCAATGTGTGATCTCAATAGGGAACGTATACAGGGTATCTCAAAATACAACATTTGAGAAAAAACATGGCTGCTACTTGTGTCAAATGTCGGGCGGAAAATGTGACAGAGAAGAACGCTTCATTGGGGATATGGAGATTTGAAAAAAACTGCTTGCCCATGCAGAGATTGAATTACATCTGACATGTATTTGTGTAATAAGAGGATGTTTAGACTGTTCATTTAAAACATGGCGGCGTCTGATCGCTCATCATAGTTGTATAGGAACGTCTCACAAATTTTTCCTAGAAAAATATAAAAATATTCCGAGTTTTATTCATCACACTTTTAAAATGCTTGAATACGAACATTCATTCAAAGTTAATTATGATAAACACGTTGATTAGTGACGTTGACCTCAGGGGTCACGATCGCCTGATATCCATCTCAAAATACAGCGTTTGAGAGGAAAAAAACATGGTGACTGTCAATGAGTTATACTAGGTGTACCAACAAAACATTTAAGAAAATAACATTGTCAAATTGCTAAGGAACGTATACAGGGTGTCTCAAATAACATCATTGTAGAAAAATATGGTGGTTTAACGGGGGTCAAGCGTTTAAACGTGCGATTCCAATAAGGGTACAGCATGTCCCAAAATACATCAATTAAGAAAAAAAACATGACGTTTCAATGTGTGATCTCAATAGGGAACGTATACAGGGTATCTCAAAATACAACATTTGAGAAAAAAACATGGCTGCTACTTGTGTCAAATGTCGGGCGGAAAATGTGACAGAGAAGAACGCTTCATTGGGGATATGGAGATTTGAAAAAAACTGCTTGCCCATGAAGAGATTGAATTACATCTGACATGTATTTGTGTAATAAGAGGATGTTTAGACTGTTCATTTAAAACATGGCGGCGTCTGATCGCTCATCATAGTTGTATAGGGACGTCTCACAAATTTTTCCATTTGGGTGAAAAAATATATATACAGGGCGATCCAAAATCCGCAGACTTAAATGTTAAATGGGAAAATGAGTCAAAGAAAAAACTTACCATTGGAGGAGTTATTGAGGAAAATATATAAAGGGCGTTTTGATTCAAACATCATAGCTGTTGGAAGAAAGATGGCAGCTTCTGTCATTTGTGTCATCATAAATAGAAAAAAGATGAATACTGCACCATACCAAACCATACTGCGCTAAGCGTAACGTCACATACTGCACCATACATAGCCATACTGCGTTAATCATAAGCGTCACATACTTCACCATACCAAACCATACTGCGCTAAGCGTAACGTCGCATACTGCGCCATACACATAGCCATACTGCGTTAAGCATAAACGTCACATACTGCACCATACCAAACCATACTGTGCTAAGCATAACGTCACATTTCTATCTGTCACGTTACCTGTCAACGGTTTTGAAAAACGTTGTTACCACCTGTCAATGGTTTTGAAAACGTTGTTACCGCCTGTCAACGGTTTTGGAAAATGATTCAACGGTATCACTAAGAACTAATGTTTCGCCATAAAGTGAGGTTAGATGGATCAATCAAATAAAAGAAAGGTATAGGTGTGGGATTTGAACCCTCGGTCCCTTTCGACAATCGTAACTTAAGTACAACGCCTTAAACCGCTCGGCCAACCTAAAACATATGTATACGGTGTGTCCCACTTATCATGCTCACCATGGGTATCTTTTTAATGGTGAGAGATATAAGGTAGTTTAAATGACACCAAATGTGGAGTTCATCAAGGCCAACTATAATGTGGAAAAATATTTTGATAAAATCTATTCGTTTTTGTTTTATACGCAAAAACAGATTTTGATCATTTTTATGTCTCGTCCGTAACTTCTTTATTTATGAAAATATTTGAATAGGAATTTCACATTCTCATGGCAGTTATTTAATGAGATTTTGAAAAAATATGAAATTCACACCAACTCTTCTAGAATTTGAGATATCAGCACCAATTTTTATTTTTCAAATGTAGGTCATATAGCTCACTATGACTTAGTTATGAATAACTTTTTTTCTCTCTTACAGATTATGTCACAGTAATAGCTTTTTGTTGATAACACGGGAGTTATCGCCATTTATACAAAAACAAGAACTATGTTGAAGTCGCCATCTTGAATTTATAAATTTCAACAGAAAAATCATGATCTCCGACCTCACAAACCCCCACATACCAATTTTGAATGTAATTGGACCATAATCACAAATCTCGTCCGCCATATCGGAGAAGCCGCCATTTTTTATTTTTTATTTCAATAAAAATTTCATAGCCCATTATCACCGGAATTATGAACATCAGCCAAATTTCAAGTTATTAGGACCGCCAGAAGTTGGTCAAAATTCACGTGCAAGAGAAATAAAAATTATCAAAATCTGTTATTTGTGTATGAAACAAATACGAATAGATTTTATCAAAATATTTTTCCACATTATAGTTGGCCTTGATAAACTCACATTTGGTGTCATTTAACCAACCTCGTATCTCTTACCATTAAAAAGATACCCATGGTGAGCATGGTAAGTGGGACACACTGTATATAATGAAATGTTGCAACTTATAATGAAATGTTGGATTAGGTGGTTTCTGCCATGAAGTCTACGTAATAATATGACAGCTGCATGTATATTTCAGATCGGTTTGTGTCATGAAGTTGGAGCATGCTAAGTCAATCCTGATGTCTGGTTGGAAGTGAGTATATGACAGCAGTATGTATATTTCTGATCGGTTTGTGCCATGAAATGTGTACGTTTGAAGTGAGATTGGCATTTGGGTGTTGCCAGTTGTAAAATTAAGTCTAGAGTTGGGGGAGAAAGAGAGTGAGAGTGTTGCCACATGCTGAACTTTATCTTGGACTTGAGGAAATTGAGACGGAATTTCGTGGAAGACATAGACGAAGTCCATACGATTTAAAGTGCCAACATCAGGTGAGTGAGTGGGGGGCAAGGTAACATTATTTTTGAAAAGCGTACAAGTGCAGCGTTTTCGACGTAACCGTGTCATCGAGAAGGAATACATCAGCACCATTTATTGTCGAGGTGACCAACATATGAATTACCTACGTTTTAGATCTTTATGAATTATCGAAAAATAAGCACTTCTGGTTTGTAAAAAAAAATGAGAAAATAAAGTAATGCCTAATTCGGAAAGTCCGCAGCAGGCAGAGTTCAAATATGAAATGAAATGACCACTTTCGGTGGGCTGATTTCAATAATTTTGGCATCAATAGATTCGTTTTGATGTCAAGAAAGATATTTGAGCAATTTCCGAAGCCCAAAGGACAAAGGAGGCTAACTTCGTCATTGTTGAAGGTACAATTTCATTGGAGATATTATTGAAGAAAAGAAGCGACCTGTATTTGTCTAATGGTAAATACATGTCCTTACTCGAAGTTTACATCATTTTATTTTGGTCATGGCAAGTTGAAGCAACGCGGTTGAAACATATTTGATAAGTGACTTATCAGTGTGTTGACAAATTGTAAGACAGGTCAGATAGGTAAACAGAGAACTAGAGAAAAAATTTGTTCTTTGATAACCTTTAGGTAACAATTCCACCTGAACAAAACACGCTGTTTATACCTGGCTTTTTTGTGGTGACAACCTCCGTTGTAGAGAGGAATAATTACAGACGTCAAAGTCGGTACAATCCCCTCGTGAGGGTACCTGACGTGTTTTCGTCCATTTTTCGACCATTTTTCCTCAATAGTTGATGTGCTGTGATTGAATTCCACGGTCACAGATACGTGTGTTCGTGGTTTGTTATGTGAATGGGAATATTACGAACAGATTTTAATAGAATTTTCACATTCAAGATAGCTCAAAATAGGCGTTTTTTCACTTTACAAAAAGAAGGTGAATTTAAAAGCGTCAAAACACCCAAAAAATGCAGTCAAAATATAAGTTTTACACGCTTCAAAAAAGTTAAAAAATATAAACATCAATTCACCCAAAAATGCTTACAAAAATAGTCGTTTTCATATGATGAAAATCAAGACATGCAAAATACATGTTTTACATGTATTTCTTATGTAGATTTGACATTTCAAAATTGTTCAAAATTGACATTTTTCACGTACCAAAAGAAGGTAAATTTGAAAGCGTTGAAACACGCAAAAATTCGACCAAAATATACATTTTTACAAGCTCCAAAAAAGGTAGAAAATATAAACGTCAATTCATTTAAATAATATGAACAAAATATACGTTTATTGGGTTAAAAAAAAAGATTGGAATTTAAAAGCGCAATTAACGCAAAAAGTAAATGTGTGAGTGAGCATTTATTATCCTATTTAGAAGTTGGTGTTCATTGAAATAAGTTTTTTTATGAAGAACAGGGGGAAAAGTATGTTGCTGGTTAGTATAACCTATGTGGTAAATGGGTTGCTGAAACTGCTTCGTTCAAAGAATAACAACGTAAAATGTTACTTATATTAAGAATCCATAGGCATCGTGTACGCTAACGGTTTGAGGGATTATCTGTTGTATTGTAAAATCAAATTATTGTATGATTTATGTAGCTAAGTGGAATTATGGAAAATATTCAGACATTTTCTACTTTGCATATAAGTATAATTATTTCCTTGGTTGGCTCATTCTATTGCATACTAGCGTTAAGAATGGACAAAATATTGCTTCTTATAATGACACTGACTGTCACTGCAGCAGTAACAACAATAGTTGACAATTCATCAAGTATTATGCAAAAGTACCTTGAAATGTATGGATATGTTGGTAATAATTCACAGACAGAGTTTTCAACAGCTCTCAGTGATTTTCAAGAACGTTATAATTTACCTGTAGATGGGAGTTTGAATAATGAAACTAAGAATTTGATTGCGAGACCTAGATGTCAGCAAGCTGAAAATGAATATAGAGTGCACACTAAATGGAATAAAACTAATTTGAGTTGGTATTTGTCTCGCTATCCACTTAACAATTATACGGCTTATGATGAATACCTCCGTGTGTTCAAAAAAGCATTCGAAATGTGGGAGAATGCATCAACTTTGGAATTTGAAATGATGGAAACACCTAAATCAGATATTACTATATCATTTGTAAAACTGGAGCATCAATTCCGTAGTTCTTGTATGGGTACCGCTTATTGTGGTTTTCCTCTTGATGGACCTGGTAATATTCTTGCTCATGCTTACTTTCCTCAAGCACCTGACAATTGTAGAGAAATTCATTTTGATAGCGAAGAAAACTGGTATACAGGAGATGGTAAAATGCCCTATGGATATACAAATTTACTAATGACTGCTGTTCATGAAATTGGTCATTCTTTAGGATTAGCTCATTGTGATACAGAGAAAGCCATTATGTTTCCATGGTATCAGCAACAATTTCGTCCTATACATCATGATGACATAACTGGACTTGAGGTGCTGTATGGTCGAAAGAATCGATTCGTTCCTATACCTAAGTATACACCTCCATCTACAACTACTACCCGGATAACTGCCACATTCCGCAAAACACATCCATCTACAACTACTACCCGAATAACTGCCACGTTCCGCAAAACACCTCCATCTACAACTACTACCCGGACAACCACCACAACAAACAAAATTTCTCCTGCAACCCGGATAACTACCACGACCCTCAAAACTTCTCCTGCAGTTCATACTACAGGTAAACACTACCTTCATCATTCACCTGAAGTTAGTAGAAATTTATGTGAAGTTACATCTCCACCACATTCAATGTTTTTGGCGTACTCCCCAGGCTTTCCAAGCTTTCGATTATATATTATTGTTAAGGATTTATTTTGGAAAGTAGATATTAAGGATAAAAAAAAGAAAATTACTGAACCTGAAAAACTCAAGGATTATCTACCCAATGAACTGGTTACCAATGGTATAGATCACATTTTCCAAACTGGTACTGGTAATTTATTGGTTGCCAGCAAAAATAGATTTTATTCAAGTGCATTCCCCAGCTTACAAATCGATAGAGATATCGAAATTCCTTCTCTACCTCCAAATGCTAAAATAAATGCCCTCTTTCAAACGTATGCAGGGAAATCTTACGTATTCTATAACAATGCATCCTTTATTGAATTCAATGGGATGGATTTCACTGCAAAAGCAATAATCACTAGAGGTCGCATTGAAGATGCATTTCCAGACATCCCTAATAATATCACTGCAGCATTTCGCTATATGGACGGTAACATATATTTTTTTAAAGAAAATACTTACTTCAAGTACAATGAGTTCCAGAGAAGACTTATTGAAGTAGGAGACTTCAGTTGGAATATGTTCGATATTCCATGTCCGAGTAGTAAACTTTTGGATGACTTAAAAGATATGCTGTCGAAACTGATTTCTTTTTATGAATGAATTTAGTATTGAATATTTATGAAAAATAAAAATGGAACATGAAAAATGTCGTTTTCTTAATCTTTTTTTAGGCGAATAATATAATTGTATAGAATATATATGAATTCAGTAAAGTTGATTTCATTCCGCTCAGAAAAAAAGTATTGATATAGACATGAAGCTAAATGCAATAACACTATCATCAACAAAAATTTGTTATTTCAATAAAAAGTCGTTACTACTACAATCATTTCGATCCTTCAAATCGAAAAGAATATGATTGAAACGATCTTGACTTCAATGTGATCTGTGCTGGTGTGCAGATTGCAGTTCAATATCTGAAAAAACTTCATGTCTTTGATTCATGCTATTTTTTTTTCGTCGATGAGTATATTTAAATGCTGTGATAAAAGCTCTCAAACACCCCTTTGCAGATTATTATATTGAATTCATTGATATCCTAATATTTCAACCAATCATGATGGCAGTATGGCTTCAGGTTATGAACGTTTAATGATGCTTTCCGACAATCAGACGGCAGCTTATCACAAAGAAAATAGTCATAATGTTAAAAGTATTGGAAGCTCCGACCAGAACCCCCTGTTTTGAAAAACGTGGTTACCACCATTCCACGGTTTTGAAAAAACGTGGTTACTAAGCCTTAATGTTTCGTGATAAAGTGAAGTTAGATAAATCAAAAAAAAAAAAAGATGTTGTTAGTTAGGTGTGGGATTTGAACCCACGCTCCCTTTCAGGAATCGTAACTCAAGTACAATACCTTAGACCGCTCGGCCAACCTAACTTATAAGTCTATATAATGAAATGTTGGTATTTTTGGACTAGGTAATACAATGAAACATTACGTTTGTAGAATGGGATCGTCAGAACCGTGCTAATTGTATGGGTAGTGGAAATTGTCTATCTTTTGATGGTCCTGGCGATGATCAGCGAAATTTCAACAATTGGGTCTACCACACCTGTTGTGAACTTGGAGGATTATGATTATACGTCATGGATGGTTCCCACATTCAGCAACAATGATGACATCTTACCTTGTATGCATCACATTCGTCGCAACCGCACCAACTACAATTGCAGCCTCCGAATCGTAGATATTCTTTACAAATGGCTATGTGATATATTATCAAAATAAAAATGCCTAATTAATTTTTTATTCAAAATGTTTTATTTTTAACTAGTCTGCCTTTGTACGTTTGACAAACTTAAAGCGGTAAATGCTACTCTTGAATTTTGTTCCGAAGACTCATCGGAGTGAGGCATTTTAATGAAAATTTTCAGCACCTTTCAACTATCCGTATTGTTTTTTCATCCACCTTTCTTCTCCAAGGAATTTCTTGATATTGTTGTATGATGTGATACCACATTTCCTTCAACGAGTTATTTCCGTTTTGCTCATATTCATAACAAGTCTTTTTTTTTGATATGACGATTCTGGAACTATTCTGTTATCAACTTCGAGTATATTTCATCTAAACTCCTAATTTTCTCAGATATTTATTTGTGTTAATCCTTTAATACCAAATTGTTGCATTGTTCTTTTGACTTGAAATCTGAAATCCTCATTGATATTTTGATATTATGTTTTTGTTCTAGCAATTCACATGTTCGTTTTTGTAACGGTGATGCGATAATTTATCCTAGTTTTCCAACAGCTGAAAAGTGAATACGTCTCCAGAATAAGTCGACTCGGCGCACCCTGACAAATAATAATAATTACAAGCATTCTCTACCCGCACAGGCTATGTTTTTGAGTATTTTTGAGGGAATATTATCATAACTCCAATTCGCTGTATATCTTCGTTTTTCCGATAGAAGGAATCACCTCTTCAGTTATTCGATCAGTGGACTTTTTGGCAATAGATAATTTTGAAGAGAACACCAATTCTGAACTCCTTCTTCGATGATTACTACTGTATTTTTTTTGTCATTTCGAAGGAAAATGTGTATCTACACGGGGCATGCGTAGTAGTGTTTTCAGCCAAAATATTTTTTTATCAAAAATTATCTGGAACTATTTATTTGAGTGAGTTTGGGCAATGGTGCTTTGGCTATGAGCAATTTCAACAAAAATGATCTGAATATATTATTCATTTTGAATCGACACATAGTTCAGTCGGAAATATTCTGAATCGTCTCGATATTACCTCAAGTCTTTCGGCTCATTTCCACTCACAAGCAATACCATACGATTCACTTGAAAATATTTATAATTTGAAGTAATTCCTTTCGTTGGTGATGTATTTCTCCCAGACTTTTTTAGTAACAAACTGCACGAGCCTTTCGTTTGATGGAAACAAATCTGATGAATCTCCTAATCTTGTGTCAGCGAAATCTCGCCCACGAACCTGCTCACTTAATTGAAACATAACACAACACCTGAATTGAATTGAGTTGAATTGAAAACCAATCTGATGAATCTTTCCACCCGCACGTTAAATTTGGTGTCTGATTGGTTTCGTCTATGTAATGGTTCCTTGAGGAATTCTCAAATGACAACAAAACCGTTCAGAGGAATTCCACAAGAACTTAAATTGAATTCATAGAAAAATGCTCAAGATGCCATTGGAAATAATGTGAATAAAGAATGAGAACGGAATTGATGTATTTTGTAGAGGGTTGATTTTTGGTCCCCAAACACCATTTTCATATGGGAACGAGGATTATATACTCGTAACACGTTCGAAAAAACCCGAAGCTATCTAATTTACAAACTGGAATTATGAACGAGTTAAGCCGTCCCTGCAAAAAACTGGTGGATATTAAACGACTTTGATGGGTGTCTTTCTAACAAACTTGCTTACTGAAATTTCTCTCGTCAATTGAAACGAAATCTAATGAATATCAAATTTGGTGACTCAATTGTTTTGTATATGGTATTGTTTCTTGAGAAATACTGTGACTAACGAAATGCCCATAAAACTGTTTCTTGATTGCATCTGTTTTCCCATCGTCTCATACCTTTTAGTTCACCTCAATTTTTCATTTTGAATCTCATTTTATTTTTCACGTATCCTTTTCGTTTCGTTGGGATTCGTTTATCCAACACGTCAAGTCGGACACATAGTTTATGAGTTGTTCTTCTCTATATTTCGTAATATTATTATTATTATTTTCACGACGTTTCGTTCAATGCGTTAATCTTTATACCTGTCGAACGCGTAATTAATGCGCTGTCTCTTTTTCTCATTATCACAATTATTTTTATGATTTCATTCATTTTTGCTTCCTTTCATTTCATATCATTTAGTTTCTTCCAACACTAACCCGCAACACACTTTTCCCCCTCTTCTTCTTCTTCAAAAAAAAAAATCGTAAACACTCGAACTAATTTCAATGAAGACCAACTACTAAATAGGATAATGAACACCTACTCACAAATCTACTTTTCAGTAGTAATACCACAAGTGATTAAATTTTTGCGATGAGTCTGTCGATTCATTTCTGAACGAAAATGAATAGCTTCGAGAAAACACCGCAGGACGCAGGACGAGTAGTGTTTTCTCGATACAATTCACTTGAGTTCAGAAATAAAAGACAGACTTATGAGATAAATTCAATCACGAGTGGAATTTTATTAGACGATTTCACGAAGCATTAAAAGTATTATTATAAACATGAACAATCAATTCATCATAACCATAATCAATCAACTATAATCACAAAAAATATATCATAACTAAGTATCAATTATTTATTATATAGTTACGATAAGACTCATTTTGATGTTTTCGCCTACAATTATAATCTGTCAAAATGTCAAACTTTTCTCTGTCATCTATGGTTGCATTATTGAAAACACCAACGCTGACAGACCAATCAGAATTGAGAGACAGCTGGTGTTTTCGCTACAACACAGTATTCATCTTTCAGGGAACTCCTATTTGTAGTAGGTACACATAAAATATTGGACTAACTTGTGAATTTTCAGTAGTAATATCCCGACAAAATGCTGAATTTTCAAAAAATAATTTCACCTTGCTGTCACGAAAACTGTGTTGCTTAGAAACACCACGAGAGCTTGCTCGAGTGGTGTTTTGTACAGCAACACAGTTTGAGCGACTGGCAAGGTGAAAGTATTTTGAAAATTCTGCATTTTGAAGGGATATTACTACTGAAAATTCACAAGTTAGTCAAATATTTTATGTGTACCTACTACAAATAGGAGTTCCCTGAAAGATGAATACTGTGTTGTAGCGATAATACAAGTTGTCTTTGATTTGTGATTGGTCAGATTACGTGAATATTTTGAGAAGAGTTTTTTGAACTTGTAGAAGTAATTCCTTTTGTCGGTGATGTATTTCTCACAAACTATCATACTAACACACGCACGAGCCTTGTTTTACTGAAACCGATTCTATTAATCTTCCCACTGTATGTCAAAGTTGATATCCTCGTCAGTGAAATCTGACTCACGAACCTGCTTACTGAATTGAAACATTGTCAATTGAAATGAATTGAATTGAAACCGATCTGATGAATATTCACATTTGATGTCTGATTACTTTTATACTTTTATCTATGTAATTAATTGTTACTTGACAGATACTAGAATCATGAAATTTTTACAAACCTGAAGTGCATATTTTTCGATGATTCGCAAAGATCCAAAACGTAGGTAATTCATGTATTGGTAAATGGTACATGGTAAATGGCGCTGATGCATTCCTTCCCGATGACGATGGCGGTCATTTTCTTTTTTTATTGATTATTCCTTAAAAACACTCTGTATACCCATTTCACAGAATGATGGTTGACAAACTCTTTTGTTTTTTACCGTTTTGTTCACCTCAATTTATCGTTTCACACCTCGTCATTCATTTTTTTACGTTTTCTATTTCGCAATGATTCCTTTCATACAACACGTCAAGTCGAATGTATAGTTTATGTGTTTTTCTCTATATTTCCTAATATTATTATTATTTTCATGACGTTTCATGCAATGCGTCAACCTTTATACCTGCCGATCGCGTACTTTATACTATGTCTCCATTTTTCATTATCATTATTATTTTCATGCTTTCATCGATTTATTTCGTTTTGTTCCATCCAACGTATCGAGCTTGATACCTGTTGGACGCCTAGTGTATGCGACGTCCTCTTCAATTTTTTTTATTATTGTCATTATTTTCATGGCATTTTGTATCCTTTCATCCAAAGCGTCAAATTTGATATCTCTCGGCTCTCATACGTAAACTTTAATGCGCTGGCCTCTATATTTGATACACAGATTAATTACACAGATTTTAGTTAGGCTTTTGACCGGGTTTCACATGAAGAATTTCTAAGAAAGCTACCATACTTTGGCTTCTCACCTGATATTCAACACCTTTTAAAATCTTACTTATCAAATAGAAATTCATTTGTCGAATATGAGGGAAGTCAAATCATTGACATTTATTGCTACTTCAGGTATTCCTCAGGGTTCTAACTTAGGACCTCTTCTGTTTCCTCTGTTTATTAATGACATAACACACTGCATAAATTCACATAAATCATTATATGCTGACGAAAATTGTCAGGAAAGTAGATAATTTATCAGACTGTAACTTACTACAGGTTGGTTGATTGGTGTGAGAAAAACAAACTAGGATTAAATATAAATAAATGCAAAATTATGTCACTTACTCGGAAACAAATTCCAGTTAAATTTAATTGTCAAATCTACAACTCGAACTTAACTCGTGTTTACGAATTTAAAGACCTTGGCTTTTCATTCTTTCGCAATACCTATACCTACTTATGAAATCATGTTCGCAATAGACATTTTGTACACCTGTAATTGGGTTTTCGAACCTGCTAAATGTATTCAATAAATAAATGATAATTTTCCTAATTTAGTTGATTCATCCCGATTCATTTCGTAAGCGTCGAGCTTGACACCTGATGCTACATGCATACTTCATGAGCTGTCCTCTATATTTCTTACTATTACTATGTTAACAAGTTCTTCTTTTGTTTTCAAATGCATCATCAACCATGTCACTGTCATCATTATTATGAGCTTTATTGATCAAGAAGCTAATCGAAGATGTAAGGGAATTAATATTTTGTTTGGTGAATAATTCTGTTAATTTCATTTCAATGTCTAATGTGGTAATAACTAAGAAAGTAGTTGTTTTCTGCACTTTTGTCGTATATTGAAAAAGCATAATATTTTATCTTTGATCTTATACCAACCTCCATTCTTCAACACCATTTCTGGATGAGAACTTCAATGGAAGATGATTATGATAGAAATTCGTCTCTTTAAAGTATCAACATATTGTTGTATCTCTAATAATAACAAAGTTACTGTTTAGGAATAATTCAATAACTGAAACTGCTTGATTATATTTCTCAACATCTTTACGAATCGATTGATACCGATTTCATCAAAATCTGGCATTCGCAAGTGTAGATCAATAGTATTTATATTATTGCAAAATCGGTCTCTAGAACTACTCTGAAGTGAACCTTTTTTATCCGGAGTCATGTTATGTATATGATAATGTTTTCTGGTCCTTTTGACATATTTTTACTCAACCATTTCACACTTTGTTATATATGCAATTTTCTGATATTTATTACTTGGAGTTGAGTAAATTTTCCTCAATTATTGACACTCATTATACTGAATTTGCTGAATTCGTATGCTTACTATGAAAACATCCACCAAAATTGCTAGATTTTGATTTATTGCATATTTAATGGAACTCGCTTATTTATCACTTCTGAAACCAACAGTTAGTACATAATTTTTATGTATTCAATCAGTCAATCGCCATACATTTTGGTATTCATTGATGGGTAATTTTGTTGACTCATTTCACTAAATGACATTTGACAATATCGAAACTTCGAGAATGTTCTGCATTGAATGAATAAAACGATCGAATCTCCTGCAAAAACGCGTGAAACGCACGCACAGACGCTTGAAATTTTAACTCAGACGCTTGAAAAGCATCACAAAAACGTTTGAGATGCGTGCAATACACCCGAAACGTCTGCACAATTGCTGGGATTGCACGTATAAACGGTCTAAATGTTCGTATTGTACCTTCAATAATAACAAACTTAGCCTCCTATAACCGTTGGGTTTTGGAAAATGCTTGAATATGTTCCCTGACATCTAGATGAATCCATTGATGCTAAAATAATCGGTTGATCTATCATTCGTAAAGATATAAAATATTCATATATTGGTCACCTCGACAATAGATGGCGCTGATGTATTCCTTCTTGATGACGGTGACAGTAATGTTTTTTTATTGATTATACATTCAAACCTTCTGTATACTGAATGCCCTTTATATTTTTTGGTAACGCACTGTATACGTTCCCCATTGGAATCACACGTTGAAACACTACGACTCCCGTTGAATCGTCATGTTTTTTTCTTTTCAATGATGTTATTTGAGACACCCTGTATACGATCCCCAGTGATTTAGCAATATTTTTTTCTTAAATGTTATGTTGGTACACCTGGTATAACTCATTGACAGTTTTTTTCTCTTAAACGCTATATTTTGAGATGTCCTGTATATACGTTGACATTTTTGACAAATAACCCCTATGTTTTTTTTTCTGTTAAATGATATGTTGGTACACCCCGTATACCAAATTTGACAACCGCCAAGTTTTTTTCCATTAAACGTTGTATTTTGGGACACCCTGTTTAAACGTTGACATTTGACAAACTGCATCCATGTTTTTTTTTTTACTTAAATAATTTGTTGGTACACCTGGTATACCAAATTTGACAACCGCCACGTTTTCTTCTCTTAAACGTTGTACTTTGAGATACTCTGTATACGTTTCTCATTGAGGAATCGCACGTTGAAGCGCAACGACCCCCGTTACCCCACAATTTCTTCCATTTTTCCAAACTTCATTATTATTATCTCACTTTCATACTCCATCTAAAATTATCAACCCCCGAAAAAGAAAAAAATCAATTGAAATGTTTTTTTGATTGTTGTTGTTAGTGTCTGCAGTAGTCAACTTTAGATTTCATTGAAAATTCATATAACAAATGAGATGGAGGGAATGACACAAATATCTTACAGCCCCACCAGTTCATGTTTACAAATGCCCCATCTTGCAATCCCCCATGTAGAACGAACGCACACAAGAACGCACGCACGAATACACGAACGCACGCACGCATGCACGCACGCACGCACGAACGCACGCACGCACGCACGCACGCACGAATGCACGCACCAACGCACGCACGCATACACGCACGAACGCACGCATGAACGCACGCTCGCACGGACGCCCGCAAGCAGGTTTTTATTTCCACGAACGCACGCACGAATACACAAACGCACGCACGCACGCACACACGCACCCACGCACGCACGCACGCACGCACGCACTCACACACACACACACACGCACGCACGCACGCACGCAAACACGCACACACACACGTAAGCACGCACGCACGCACACACGTACGCACCCACGCACGCACATACACACGCACACACGCATACACGCACGCACGCACACGTACGCACGCACGCATGCACGCACGTACACACCTACGCACGCACGCACGCACACACGTACGAACGCATGCACGCACGCATGCATACACGCACGCACGCACGCACGCATGCATACACGCACGCACGCGCGCACGCATACACGCACGCACGCACGCACACACGCACGTACGCACGCACGCACACACACACGTACGCACTCACGAACG
Source organism: Chrysolina oricalcia (assembly GCA_944452925.2). Lineage (NCBI taxonomy): Eukaryota > Metazoa > Arthropoda > Insecta > Coleoptera > Chrysomelidae > Chrysolina > Chrysolina oricalcia. Next base: position 36,976,079 of record OX101818.2, read on the forward strand.
CACGCAGCACGCACGCACGCGAACACGCACGCACGCACGCACGCATACACGCACGAACGCACGCATGAACGCACGATCACACGGACGCCCGCAAGCAGGTTTTTATTTCCTTTATTGGGTGATATGCTTCCAACAAGTTCAGTTATAGTATTCGCGTGCGAAAAAATAAATAACTTCATCAATAAACACAAACATAGATATGAAATTTATGAAGTGATTCTGAAAGAATGGGAACAGCGTAAGAAGCGCCTAGAGTCAATACAAAATACAGAAACCAATAATTCACATTACAAAAGTTGCTGTTGGTCATATCCTGATGTAACAGAAGGTCCTGACACTTGTGAATGCTGGTTCATAGGTCGGTACGTGGAAGAAGCCAAAAAGTTGTGAACGTCTGAGGCATTTGCTCCAAGTATTGCCAAACATAATGTTCCAAATTGGAATTTGAAATGTTATGAAAGCATGTCAAATAGTCCTGTTCATCCTCAGAAAAATAAAAATACTTTGAATTAAAATGCTCATTTTATTGTTTATCGTTCAATAAACAAAACAGTCACATGACAGTTGACTGATGACACTGCGACACACCGCAAATGAGACATTGTTACAAACACATCCTACAACCCCACCACTACATGTTTACAAATGGCCCATTTTGCATTACCCCATTTTGCACTCCCCCATGTAGGCATCCCCCAATGACAATGCGACACACCGCAAATGAACCATATCCTCACTGATGTATTTTTCTCCTACACCTTCAACTACACTGTGTGTGTGTATAATTTTTAATGTCTGCTGTATACAGGACGTTGACAAACCAACAACAAAATCATGGCACGTCAGTCGTATAGCCAACATTTTCATCTACATTTACAACGAGGTCCATAGCCGAGTGTGTTCAATGTCCGCTCCATCATCTGGAGGTAGTCAGATCGATCCCCACGGCCGACATCTTTTTTTATTCATCAAAATACGCTCTCGTCACACACGCGATGAAATTTGAATTCGCGCGCCCATGCAAGAGTGACATGATGGTGTTCCGTGGTAGGAGGTGTTCCGTGGTACGATGCAAGATGGCGGATGACAAATTGAAATTTGACGCTCTCGACTGAGGAGTCCTCAACTACGTCACACACGCTCTTTCTCTCTCACACACACACACGCTCGGATTCGCTCTCTCTCTAACACACTGTTTTCCCTATGCTGGTGGTAGGATCGGCATAGCTTATCTACTCAAGTATGACACTCTCTGTATTTGAGTTTTTTTTTTTTAATTCGTATCGGTTTTCCGAAATGACTTGATGCAAATCGAAAAATTCAACTAACTTTTTTTTTAAACTCTGTTCAAATACTTTTGCGGGATAATTTATTACCGATACTGTATGTAATTACCTAGTTCTCCTCTGGCTCCTACTTAAATATTAATAAATAATATAAATAAATGGGGGTAATAGTTGACTTTTTCCATTGCTCTGGTAATATTCCTGTTTTGAAGGTTGAATTGATTATATGTAATAATGGTGCAATGATATTTATGTGGATTTTTTAATTGTGCTTAATTCTATTCCGTCTGGTCCAGGAGAAGAGTGGTTTTTCATAATCTCTTTAATTTCATTTTTTGTGACCAGGTTTACAAACATTGTGGAACCAATGGAGTTATCATTCAGAAAATTTGGGGGACTCTATGTTGTCATCAATTTGGTTCGCCATTTTTTTCTTTTATTAAGAAGTATTCATTGAATGCGTCTGCTTTAGAAGAGTTGTCTGTCATTTTCCCCCATGTTCGTTCATGTTTAAGTTTGAAATAGATTTTTTGCTGTTATGATCATTTGTGATTTCCTTAATCAGTTGCCAAGTATTTTTACAGTTGCCATTGAATATTTTCAATTTTTCTATGTAATATTGATTTTTTGTTGATTTTATCAATTTATTCAGTTCATTCCTATATTTATAGTAATAATAATAATAATAATAATAACCTTTATTCATCTTTTTGATCACATAGAAATGATATAAGACAGGTCAAGAAATAATAAAAAGTTAAAATTACAGTTAAAAAGATAATACTTTAACACATTAGATATTTTAACACATAAAATCAGTGGAAATGTTATACACACACTTCTCCCCTAAAAAATTCTTTAGATTTCTCCTAAATAGTTTGAAATCTTTCGTATTTTTTATTGATGATGGAAGACGATTGAAGAATCTTATTCCATTGTACATTGGGCATTGTTCATAGAGTGCTGTTGAGTGCTTAGGAATACTGAATTGATTGCCATATCTCGTTGAGTAATTATGGAAATCTTCGTTTTTAGAGAATTCAGAGGAATTATTTTTGGAATATAAAATACATTTTAAGATATATATTGATGGGAGTGTTAGGATTCGATGCTTTTTAAAGTGGTCTCGACATGTTTGTTTGAAATTCAACTTGAAGATCAGCCTGATTATCCTTTTCTGTGTCTTGAAAGCTCTAGAAACACTGGTTGCACCTCCCCATAGGACGATATTATATGATAGATGTGAGTATACCAGTGAATAGTAGACTTGTAGTAGCTGTTCTATATTGAATGTATTTTTTAGTTGCAGTATAGCATAGTAAGCACTATTGAGTTTTTTACACACATAGTCAATGTTAGGGGCCCAGCCTATATTGCTATCAAGCATTACACCCAAAAACTTAGTTACAGGCGACGGGTGAATATCCTCACTTCCAACCCTGATAGTGAAGTGATTGGTCAACTGATTTCTGGTAGAGAATTGCATAGCTACAGTTTTATGGGAGTTTACTATTAAAGAGTTTTTATTGCACCATAATGTGAATTTTTTGGACAATATATTAAGCTTATCAACCAGTTCAGCCAAAGATTCAGCATCTGCGGCCAAGGTAGTGTCATCAGCATATAACACGGTTTGGTCAGCTTCAATATGTAGTGGGAGGTCATTGACATACAGCAAAAATATCAGAGGACCCAGGACTGATCCTTGGGGGACTCCGCGTTCAACGTCTTTAAGTTCCTATATGTTATTTTCGATGTTTACACAAATTTTCCTCGCACTAAGGTACGAAGATATCCAGCAAAGAAAGTTTCCCCTGAAGCCTAATGCATACAGTTTGTTTTCTATTATTTTTATATCTATACAATCAAAAGCTTTGGACAGATCGAAGAAAAGTGCACCCACATATCTTCCCCTATCAAGTTGGGTATGAACGTAATTGAAAAAACTAGTAGTTGCACTTTCTGTCGATCTGTCAGGAAGGAACCCATGCTGATGTTTTGTTATAACATTGTATTTAACTAGAAATGGCAGTATTTGTTTATATATGCATTTTTCAATAACCTTACATAGTATTGTAGGCACTGTGATTTGTCTGTAGTTATCTAAGGAAAGTTGGTTGCCTTTCTTGAGGACTGGTATTACGACACCAACCTTGAGCTCTTCTGGAAATTTGCCTAAAGTTACAGTTTTGTTTATCAAGTAAGTCAGAGGGTTACTAATAGATGAGCTAATCTGTTTTATAACCTTTGTAGGAATACAATCAATACCTACTGTGTTGGTAGATTTTAGTGACTGTATGGCATCTATTACATCGTGAGAGTTTATTCCTATGAAATGAAAGGTATTCTGAACAAACATTGTTGTGTAGTTTGTGAATGTGGTGTCAGTAAAGTGCTCCCTAATGGCAGTGCTTGCACTTGATGCAAAATGTTCTACAAAGGCATTGGCCATACTTTTTTTGTCATCAATGATTTTATCCCTAGTTTGAATTGAGTCAATGTTATTTATGTTTCTCTTACCAGTTTTTGTGTTAACAGTTTTCCAGATGCATTTTTGTTTTTGACGTGGGGTTTTATCTGTCAGGAACTTTTGAAAAGAAATCATTCTAGTTTCATTTATTCTTTTAGAATATTATCTCTTTTGCAACTTATAATTTTGGAGGATATCAGGATTTGAGGTATTTTTTGAGAGCCAGAATAGAATCTTCAGATCATCTCTCATTTTTTAAATTTCGGCATTGATCCATTTGGAGGAGAAATCTGTTTCCTGTTAAGCACAGGACATGTTAAATCTAGATAATATTTTAATGTATTGAGAAATGTTGCATATATTTGATCAATGTCATCATCAGGAGAGTGGAACATTTCTAGAAAATCTTCACTTTCGATTTTTAGTGCTAAATTGAATAGATTAGAGTTTGATAGATTTCGGTAAGTAGACAATGTTTTGTCTTCATTGGGTTCAACTGTCCTGATCCGATCAAACTTAATATGAAGGCCAAAATGATCACCCAAATGTAGATCAACAACTGATTCCTCATATTGAATTGAGGGATGAATGAGAAAATAGTCAATTTTGGTTTTTGAGATATGATCATTTTTGTCTATCGCAACTCTAGTAGGGTCTTTACTTTGACTCAGCAGGTCTACAAGCATAGTTTTATCACTAGAGTCTTTTAGGAAATTTACGTTAAAATCCCCACAGATCATCACAACATCATAACTGTTTATTACTACGTTCAAGACATTTGACATTTTTTTAATTAATACTTCCATGCTACCAGAAGTTGATTTATAGACATTGAGTAGACACAAACTGTTGTTATTTAGTTTGAAGGATATTCCGCAGCATTCGAAGTTATCCTCTTCAGCTTCATTCTACCTGCGGATAAGGGAAATGGCACGGTTCTTCTAAAAACGGAAGAATACAACAGCAAAATTGAAGAACTTCTCTTCCCATCTCACTACCGCAAGCTAAGAAGGGACCCAACACAAGCAAGGTTGAGGAATACTAATGAGCTCATAAAATCTTCCTCATTGCCGGAAACCGTACAGAGGACCATACTCAGAACTAAAGCTGTTCCGCCAAGGCTATATGGGCTTCCCAAGGAACATAAAGAAAACATACCACTAAGACCAATAGTCAGTGCCCCAGGCTCGCCAACGTATCACCATGAGAATCTACAGGATGAACTAAAACATCTCCAAACAACGTTGAGATCGAACGGATATAGTGTACCCGAAATCAACAGGGCCATAAAACCGAGGACTTCCACGAGACAAAGTAGGGAGGAGGCTTAAATAGTTGCACGTGCGTATCTTCCATATATTCCTAAGGTTACAGACAGAATTGAAAAACTCTTGGGACAACACAACATAAAACGGTCTTCAAACCCACCAAGAAAATACAACATTTTGTGATATTTCTTCCCGCTTCAAATACAACAAAGCCTTAGGTCGGCAAAAGACAAAAGAGACCCACTATCTGCAGCGGGAGTATTTCGCATACCATGCACTTGCGGAAAGGTATACATCGGAACCACAAAAAGATCGATGGGAACAAGGTTGAAGGAACATCAGAGAAACTGCAGATTAGGCCAAACGGACAAGTCAGCAGTGGCAGAACACGCGCTCAGTGAGGCAAACCACAAGATTATGTTTGAGGACGTAAAACTTCTTGCCCACAATCAGGGATACCATAGCCGACTTGTACGGGAGGCAATAGAGATCCACAAACACACGGAGAATTTCAACAGAAAAGAAGAAGCTGTTAACCTCAAGTTTTTTCTTGAGTGTGTCCCGTTTTCTTATTGAATTAAATATCAGTTATCCATGGTTTGATTTTACAATTTGAATTTCTGTTTAGATTATATACTTTGGTGGATCCTGTTATGCACTTATTCAGTTTGCTTATGAAATGGGCATGTGTATTCTGTGTTCCATCACTTTTGATAACATCATCCCACCTTCGTTTTCTAAACATGGGTTCAATCTTTGGAAGTTAATTTTTTTAAATTGTTTTCACATCTTTCTGATGAACATGAGCTTTCTTTTCTTGTGATATTTCCAGAAAGGTTTAAATTGTTATACGCAATAGTTTTGTTTCAGTGAAATGATTTGTACCAGCTCTGTATGTTATTGAATCCTTTATACCCATAACACCATCATTTTGATTGTGTTCAAATGAATTATAGTAAAGTGTGTAAGTCAAAGTCGCTCACCTGTTCAACATACCATGTTTCTGATAATATAATTGTGTCTGTGTTATCTTTTTGTTCCGCAAGATAAATGAGGTATTCGTGTTCTTTAATACTTATAATAATAATAATAAATGATTTTATTGAATAGACATAAAAGTACATAACATTACACTATGACTAAATATGCCACTCAAATGGCAGAGTTCAATTTCACGATTAAATCGCTAATTGCTCTTCCACTCAACCAAACTTAGTATATTGAAGTGGATTATTCCTATTTTGTCTTCTATTTCCCCATTTGCCCTATCTTGTATGAAAGTTTCAAGGTTATTACAGGTTTTTATTTTCTCCTGGGTATCTAGAATATCAAGAAGTTTTAACATGATTATTAGAAGAAAAAATAATAATGATAATAATAAAAATTATAAAAGAAAAAGAAAAAACAAAAAGTAGAAAGTTGTTTGCAGTAGGTATAGGTATACATAGAGGTACTCCTAATCCTAGAAAGCTGAATTTTGATTAATTTATTAGATTCATGAAATAGATTGATTTCAGAAAATATTCTTGAAATCTTCTCTGGATCATGATTTTGTTGTTGATGTTGACATAGATTTTTCCCGATTCGGTCCAGACGTTCTTCATATATGTTTTTTCGATGTTCTTGGTACACAATTCAACCCTTTGGCTCATGAGATTTTCACGGATAATTACGTTAGTTTCCTTTAGCATTTTCTTCTTTTCATATATTTCTTGTTTTGTTCCGTAGCTTTTCAATGTCACAAATATTCCTCTAGCTTTTTTTCTCCTAATATATTCTATAGCAGAGTTCAGTGTCACTATTTGATAGGTTCATTTCCATATTTGTATTGATGAGGTTGATTATATCAGATCTAGTGCCTTCATTCGATTTTTCTTTGAAGTTGAACATTCTTATGTTTTTCTTTTTAGATTTTTTTTCCAGAAAAACGACTTTCCTTTCCATTATCCACTTTTCATTTGGGACACTATCCATTTTTTCACCCTGTAAGTTGAGTCTGCGTTCATGCTCATTTGTTATCTCAGATTTTTCCCGTTTCAATTCTGTTATTTTGTTTTCCAGCAGAGAGAGTTTTGTTTTCCATAATTTTTGTCACTGCTTCGGTTACATTATCGGAGATGGTTTATTATGAATACCTACTTGGTCTTCAAGGCATTATCGCGTTGTTTACTGCACTTTTTATTTCTTCGGTAATATCTCTCGTTAACACCATGTTTTTAAAAGTATTAACTTCTCCAATTAATAGAGCACACTTTTGTTTTGTCCTATGCCAAAATCAGTGATTTGAATCAAACTATTTCTTGTGTTTTTGATAGATTATCAGGAGCACACAATTTTATCTACTCACTACCAAGCATACTCGACAATAATAACATAGACCCGGATATAGAAATCTTAATGTATTTGAGAATGGTCTCAATGAATTCAAACATTCTATTATTCTTGTAGGTGATCCTCATTATCCATTCAAACAAATCGAATTATCTCGATCCTAAAATTCTGAACATGTTATTCGATTCGTTCCACTCAAATACTCGAACATTTTCAACCAATTCACGTCAATGAAATAACTCCACGTACCAAGTAACATATAGGCTACATAGTTACGAAAATCAGAAATGTATTTTTATTGACCTAAATCTTGGTTACCACATAGGTCATATCCTTTCAATAAAGATTTTTTTGAAAAACCACTAAACATCATCGATACTCCTCAGAATAGAATTTGTAATATGTGACAGAAAAATTTAAATACGTAATCTATTAATTTGAAAAAAATTACTGGTCTATTCAATATAAGATATAAAAGATATAAATAAGGCATTCGTCGAATGTATTTCGCCAATGAAATGATGTCTTGATGTGAGCTGGCCAATGGGAACCCTAAAAATGATCTTGCTTGGGACAACACAAAAAAATGGGTCATAAACGATGTCGCCAGGATCCACAATCGCCTGTTGGAACTCTGTTGGTGTATGATCATCTGAAACTCACTTGTTATAGAGAGTAAATACGGGTAGTTCACTTGCAAGCTCACTTCTTTACTATAGATCAAACTACTTGAACATTTCAGTCAACATATCTACTACAACTACAAACTATCTACAAAACACGATTTTCATTCTTCATATCACTCAATATGATGCTTCAATGTTACTTAACTTGAAGAAAAATAAGAGCTGTTGTGATATTGATGAATAATCAACGCACCTTTTGCAACATAAGAGTGAATACAAAGAATACTAAGAGCACACGGCCAATACCAAAACTGTACGTATCCCCAAATCGAGTGTTTCAAATAAATCCCACCAAAAGAAAAGTCTGGGTTCGCTTCTGATTAGTATGCATTTTCCCCACTTACAAATTTATTCAACATGTCACTATACAAAATAGTGTCTTTCCAGGTCTATGGATGTGGCATTTACCTGTGAAAGTTAGGAAGGTACAATCGATTTGACAGACACCTGTTGCCAAAGGAATTGATTGGTACTAAACAAAAATAAAACATCAGTTACGTGAATCTGAAAAAAAAAGTTTTTGATTCTCTCTGTTGGGATTTAATCTGAACCAACTTGGCATCATATTCAAAACTGCTTGGAACCTGGCTTGAATCAAACATGACCTTTGATCACCATTCACGTATAAATCATTCACGATTGTGGAAATTTGAACAAATCCCTCAATTTTTCAAATGGAGTCAATAACCACTCAGCTCACAACATAATGGCCTGGGGTTAGGCTACAGTGTTTTTATATCACAAAAGTGAATCGCAAGAAAAATCTACGACCTTACGAACAAACAAAATTGTCGGGGTATCTTATAGAAAAGTTTATTCTCACACTCACATATATCTCTATATGGAAATGTATCACTTTCACAAAAAACATCTATTAAATTTTGCAATACCGGAGAGCCGTAAATATGACGCAAGAACAACTGTGTTACTTCATGCACCCCCTACATCAGGAATCCAAAAAGACTGTCAGATATTCTTTGAGCTCAAATTGCCTTATAATTTTGAACACTACTTCCCTTTCATTGAGCAATAACTGGCCATGTTCAACATTTGTCTATTCAACATTTTATTTTTCTGACGACCTACTCGCAATGTAAACTAGCACAAAAAATTACGTATTCCGCAATAGTGCGAAATATTTCATTTCGATTTAGTGCGAAATGAAAAATTCCATAAAATAGATCATAAACAGAAAACATTAGTGCGAAATGAAATAGATCCTAAACAGAAAACAGTAGTGCGGAATGAAATATCGAATAAAGCACACTTACTCATAAAACAACTTATCTGAGTTTTTAACCATACAGGCACTTCTAAATAATGAGCCGATTTCTTGAAAAGTCCAACAGAAAACGAGATAAAAAATTGTTGAAGTTTGTAACAAACTGTTAGATTTCTACCGGTTCAGCTTCAATCTTTATATTTTTATTAGATAACCTGTATTCAATATTTTGATATACTCCAGATTTGACAATAAAAGCTTTTTGATCTGCCTTCCACACTGAATATTTTCAAAGATTTTCTATTGAAATTCGAAAAAAACCACTCTAGAAAACCTGTTCGAAACCTACAGTGGCTGCTATCACAGTACTAAAATAACAAAACAAATTTTGCACCTTATTTTTGTGCGTTTTTTCACTTCTATTATTTTCAATTATTGGAACCCAAACAGTTTTTGTCTTGTCTTTGTTAGACTTTTATCAATTTTTTTGCAGCAGCCGACTTATCATGTAGCAGTGTATATGTAGTTGAAAATTTTCGGATGAATGCGATCCAAAGTTGAGACTGCAGAAAGTCGAAATTCGGCACGGTATTGGGCCCCATACTATTCAACATTTATCTCAATGACCTGTATAATGTTGATAAAGAAGGATGCTTATTCAGTTTTGCAGAGACACCACAATCTTTTACTCTGGCGAAAACTGTCAAACATTTGTTTGACAAAAAGATTTCCTCAAAATAAAAAAATGGTTCCAATCCAAACTAATAAATTTGATAAAACGAAATGAATAATTTTTTTGATAATCAAATCCAAATTTCCAGATATTCGACATCTTTCAATTACTGAAAACAATAACATTTTCACCATTCATATTAGATAGCCACATGAAATGGGACATGCATATAAAAAAGCTAACTATCAAATTGGGAACCCTCATCGCAAAGTTTGAACACATTAAAAAAATTCTTGGAATAAGATGATTGAGAATTTTATACTTTGCACCAGTGAAATCATAACTGAGATACGGGATAGTACTCGAAAGGGAGACAACCATTCTTCATATTTGCTCAAACCCAAAATATACAACGCAGTTCCCGATGAACTGAAAAAGATCAATTCGCTAGCCTTGGAAAAAAACTGAAAAACTGGATCATTTACCCATCAGTCAATAGATGATGGAAAAAGTCACTCTCGAAATTTTGCATTAAAGTCACAAGACAATTCTTCAAAGTTCAATTCTCAGTTCCTAGCCCTAGTCTAGTTCCATTGTATTTTCTATGATGAAATTGTATCCATACAATAACTTTTGAATGGTAATATATAAATGTATGTGTTGTTTGTATACGTGTGTCTATGTATGTGCATATATGTATATACGTGCAACTATATGTGAGTATGTGTGTACCTATATGCGCACGCATACATGCATAACCCCTCTGTTCTTCCACGGCAAGCATTTGTATTTGTGGAACTATACTATGTCCATTCATTCACATTATATTTCCATATAATATATTTTAAATACGTATAGAAAATATGGATAGATGTATTTTTATTATTAGTTTGAAGAATAACTTCGAAATATAATTATTGTTGGATAATATGTGGTCCCTGAAAGACTCCGTCATGAAAAGCAATTCTAAAACGCTATTCATATAAGAGTTTATGAAATTGTTCAACCCAGCTTTACTCCCATATGATTTCCAAGGTGATTCCAAGGTGACTTGTAGAACTATCCAATTGTTTCATGAAACTTTGGATGATATTAGACCCAGCTCTGACAATAGAAAATTAAAACTATACAACATGATTTTTTTTTCTAATACTATCGGAATTGAGAGAATCTTATAATATTCTTCATTACGCTTTCATTGCCATTTTGTAGCTGTCAGTTATCACTTTTCAAAGATTGATTTTTGACTTGTTAATAATACTCCAAAGGATCCGAAATTCTCACCATACAATACAGAAACGTTTCTTATATTCTATAATTAATTTTACTCACAGGAAATTATATAATGAACAATAAACTGTTCTGCAACTATACCTTTACGCATTAACTATGTGTGTTAGTACAGTATACTTTGTCGTAAAAATGAGCACGTGAGAATATTTTCGTTACTTATTGTTGAGTGTGAATGAGTAACACCTCAGCTTCTAATTGCGCCCAGGAAATTATATTCAATAAACGGCAGTTGTTGATGTTTTCTGGTAGGTATTTGCCATAATGCCCATCATAATAACTTTCAGAACTCATACACCAAAGTCATCAAGGAGCTATATATCCTGTAGGAATCAATAGAGTGGCCAGGAATCACATCATGATATGAACAAGTCCTACTTTCTCGTCTGATTTGTCAAAAATATTCCAATTCAAATCCAGATATTCCTTGGGAGATAATCGAGTTGATTTCAAATCACTAGAGTCATTGAATTGTGTTGTTGTTAACCACTTTAATTAATCCACAATTGACAACGGACCAACTTACTGGTTCATGTGAACGTATGGTAAGGTAATGCAAGAACGTAAAGTAAGCCAATGGAAATGAAGATTCGCAAAAATGTAAGGTAGAATTGATACGACTGACAGTTGTTCATCTGATTTGTCATGGATATGAGGAATAAGTTCGATAAAACTTATGTAATAACATGTATCATCCATATTTATTCAGATTTTGACATATTTCAATGTTCTAGTTATTACGATCCACACCAGTCTTCTTCACTCGGCGAATACATCGTTTCTAAAAGCCCTCTGATTGGCTATAGGTAAGAACGCAACGCGGATAGTTAAAAATTGTTCAACTTTAGCGTTACCTTAGTACCTTCCGTTTTATACCATACCATGCGTTTTATCATGAACGTGTCTTCACGATTCCAATAGTTCAACTTCCTTGAGTTCTTGCGGTACCTCACCTTGCGTTTACATGAACCACACGGAAAAAAATTTAATAGTAGCAAGTAAAATTTGCATACCACCAAGTGAAAATTTGCTTACTATATGGGACACGCTTTATTAGCCACAAGAAAAATTAGATTCCTGGATTTGATCACTTGCTGTTATTGATGTAATTTTAGGAACAAAATGTAACCTAACGATATTAAACTCTTTACTAGAAGCAAACTTTTTATTTCATAACCATCAATTTACGTTTTATTTGCAGTAGGTGCTCAGTTTGATAACTACCAGTGACAAGTAAATTTACCATTGATGAAGATTTACTCTCAAATAACTCATATACTTAAATCTACCAGAAAGTATATTAGTTGCTACTATACAGTATTCTACTGCAGCAACATTTTTAGATTATTATAATAATTTTACTTTACTTGGCCTTATCAAATGACTCACTTTTGGGTAGTTTATTATTGTCCTACCTTTGATAGCTTTCATTCCATATTTGGTATCAGGATACAACGGACTCAATTGAAATATCCACTTGCCCTCAGTTTAGAGTTATTAGTTATTCAAAGAAGGATCATTTGTTCTTTATAAAGCCTTATTTTCAATACATTCATTTCATTCTTGAATTTGAAATGATATGAAAGGTTTGGTTGCACCAAGGTAGCAATGATTCAGTTTATACTATAAGAAAACGTACTTGCATGGCATATACAGGCTAGCAAAATAAACTACTTGAGAAAAACTAGAGAGAGGGATTGCAGTTTTATGACAATATTTTTTCGTGAACTATAAGTTGATGTGGAAAGAAGTATAAAACATTTTGAAGGATCTTTTAAACAAATCATCGCCTCGGGCCATACCCTTCCTGGATCACCCAGAACAACCTGTTTCATAATTGAAAATTTCGGAACTTTGTTGAATCTGTTTGTATTCATTCAGTATGAATGAATGAACAAGCAGGCAAGCTGATGTCTTTCCTCATTATGATCATAACAAATGCAAATTAGGCATAACATAATGTAGAATTAGAACGTCCTGAAAATTGAAAATAAAAGATAATGAAGAAATGAAATAAAAAATGTTAATTTTTAATATTTTCATTGAAATAAGACTGATGTTCAGTCTTTTGGAAAATTATCCTTATTCTATTATACATCAAATGTCAATACTTTAGAAATGTTAGGTCAAAATCCACATTCTACATACCAACAAGTAAAATACACAAATCAAGCTAACACTATTGACACAACTCACAACAGTAATAATAGTATAATTCCGGCACACGATGTATCACGTCGACATACAACTACTAACTCAAATGCTGGAATTGGAATGAGGCCAGTTTTGCGACAACGTTGATGATCAGTGCAACGGTTACTACCGATTGATCCCGAACTGGTCGCATATCAACAAGTCAAAAACAAATTGTTAAAATTGTTTTTCCGTTAACCAGCTGTCGTCCCCTCGGCAGCCCTAAGAAGTCGAAACTTGTGCGAGCCAAGGACTAACGAGGTATTACCTTTTTACGTGCGATTCCTAGCACTTTCTCGGGCCATCAGAAAAATTTCTGCAGTCGCCATGGTTTGAACCATCGCCGACCGGCAGCCAAAGTGATTGAAACATGGCGCTTTAACCACTCGGCTACCTGACCCCGTAAAAGGTGAACAGTTTCATTATCGTAGGAACACCTAGCTCTACTGCAACTAAACTGTTGTATTATGCCTGTAACACGAGTCTCTGTTATGATATACTTTTCAGAAACACAAAGAAGATAAATATGAATATACACTTTTTAGTAAAATGTTGACAAAGTGAATTATCTAATGTTCGAAGCACTTGCTGTATGTAAACAATATTATAGCTAGGAGTTCATGCGTTCAGAATACTCATTTATTTAGAGACAAATCGTAATTTTTTCAATATAGGAATTAATTTTCTTACTGCAATCGAAAAAAAGTCAGGAAAACGTTTTACTTGGATCATTTTTTTCTGTGCATCTTTTAGTTCCTACGAAATTACTAATTATTAATAAAAATTATTGAATAACTTACTACATCATAGTCTCTATACTATCCGAAATCTGATGGTATTATTGAACGTGCAATGCCGCCTGATGCAACTACCGAGATTTATTTAAATTGCATAATAATCTAATTACATACAAACCTTTATCGTATCATTGACAACGATGATGTGAAAATAAAATCAACAACTCTAGTTTTTGTCACGTTATTGTCATATTACCTTGGTATCTAGGGTATTCCCCATTAGCACACCATGTCCCAGGGACGTTCTTATTTGGTACAGAGCATGTACGGGATGTAAAATCATTGTCCTTGGGACGTCCCATTCAGTACATTTTCATGATTTTCCACGAAGGAATTCCTATGGATGTCTCAATGATGTTCCAATCGGTACATTATATAAAATGTCTCTGCGAGTACCTCTTTGAGATGTTCCGGGTCGGATATTTTCTGTAATGTTCCTCAGGACATTTACATTTCCGTTAGACTGTGTTAGAATATCTCAATAACAAACATTGATATTCAAGATCTGAAAAAACCTTATTATTGCACCCCAAAATAGAAATCTTTTGTCCGATTTAACTGACCTTGTAGGTATCTCCGTTTCCGAGATAGCAATAGTATATCATGACAGCCAAAAAGACGGCCTGTATATATAATGTTGAACCCCTTATTACTTCATAGCTTAGCTGTATCATATTTTGATCGATGAGCTTCCATTCTGATTGATCGTCAATGATAAACTCAGTAAACTTATACACTCGTAGGCGAATTCATACACAGAAAAATTGATTATATTATTGACTACCTTGTAGAAAAACAGTTTCGTTTTTTCTGTATTATGAAACATATTTCTCACGAATGTCAGTAATGACCAGTCGCTCACTAGTTCAATATTGGATATGAATGATATATTGATATTTTTTCATACATTCAAATTTTTCAAAAAATCTCAAAATTTGTGATGTGTCGCCCTCTAGCGCCGAATCTGGTCATACGATCGAGTAGGGCCAATGGAGACTTTTACTCAGACTTTTTTTATAAAATTGTTGTTTAAAATTATTTTTTCTGTTATCCAGATGTCGTTCCCTTACGAACGACAGCCCTCAAAAGACGAAACTTGTGAGAGCCAAGGATTAACGAATTCTTACTTTTTACGTGCTATTCCACTTTCTCGGACCATCAGAGAAATATCTGCAGTCGCTAGGCTTCGAACCCACGACGGGCGACCAGAGTGGATAAAAGATCGAGACTTAACTACTTGGCTACTTGACCCCCGTAAAATATAATATCTTTCGAACTGGACTTTTTGAGGCCTCTGGAGATACATCCTATTTTACCGTAGAGCAGATTTTCACAATTCGTCTGAACTCTTTGAAAGTTTTCAATTACAAATTTCAGCTCTTCAGACGACTATGAGGTGTTGCAGGTTTTTCCGGGTTTCCCAGTGACTTGAAGCTACACCAGCCCAATCACCCCGCCAAATCCGGAAGTATGTGACAATTTATTACATTTTTATTACAATTTATTACAGCAGGTTCGAATTTTATCACACTTGCCGTTTTTGAGATATGCGTGGGTGGTGTGGGTTCTATCTAAAACTAGACCACCAACTTCTAACTTTTTAACAAATTGTAATAGTAGAATTGGATTTGGACCAGAACTTATTACAAATAAATAACAACTGACTGGTTGTCATCGAACCCCAATTTTATTCCTCCCAAGGGCGAAAAACACCCCGAAATCAAATATTCCGTAGTGATATTGTGAATTACTCATTGATATATCCAATTTTCCTGCAGAACCGGATTGTATCACTGCAAAAACCACATTATACATAGTGTTTCAACCCTGTAACATCAGGTGGTCTGGTGTAATGAAATATTGAACGATAATAATAATAGTTTCAAATATACGAAACGAATCATAATCCAGTCGCAAATTAACGTTTTTCACCAACCGTTTATCTTTTCGAAAAACACCTTAAACAGGGTTTTTTAAACCCTGTAACATCAGGCGGTCTGGTGTAATAAAATATTGAAAGATAATAATAGCAGATTTTCGAATAAACGAAACGAGTCATACTCCTGTAGCAATTTGACGTTTTTTTTTCCAACTGAATAGATTGTCTTTACAAAAAACTCCTCAAACAGGATGTTTCAACACTGTAAAATCACGCGGTCTGGTGTAATGAAATATTGAATGGTATTAATAGCATTTTTTCGAATACACGAGATGTATGTAAAAACCCTGTTTGGTGTTTTTCGAGAAGACAAACTATTTGATTGAAAAAAAACGTGAAATTGCGACTTGATCATGATTCGTTTCGCATATTCGAAAAACTACTATTATCATCGTTCAATACTTTATTACACCAGACCGCCTGATGTTACAGGGTTGAAAAACCCTGTTTAAGGTGTTTTTCGAGAAGAGAAACTATTCGATTGGAGAAAAACGTGAAATTGCGACTTGATTATGATTCGTTTCGAATATTAGAAAAACTACTATTATTATCGTTCAATATTTTATTACACCAGACCGCCTGATGTTACAGGGTTGAAAAACCCTGTTTAATGTGTTTTTCGAGAAGACAAACTATTCGGTTGGAGAAAAACGTGAAATTGCGACTTGATTATGATTCGTTTCGAATATTAGAGAAACTACTATTATTATCGTTCAATATTTTATTACACCAGACCGCCTGATGTTACAGGGTTGAAACCCTGTTCAAGGTGATTTTCGAAAAGACAAACTATTCGCTCGGAGAAAAACGTGAAATTGCGACTTGATTATGATTCGTTTCGACTATTAGGAAAACTACTACTATTATCGTTCAATATTTTACTACACCATACCGCCTAATGTTACAGGGTTGAAAAACCCTGTTTAAAGTGTTTTTCTAGAAGACAAACTATTCGGTTGGAGAAAAACGTGAAATTACGACTTGATTATGATTCGTTTCGAATATTCGAAAAACTTTATTATTAAAGTTCAATATTTTATTACTACAGACCGCCGGATATTACAGTTTTGAAACACCCTGTATAAGATGTTTTTTGTAAAGACAATTCATTCAGTTGGAGAAAAACGTGAAATTGTGACAGGAAAATGATTCTTTTCGTATGTATGAAACACTCTGTATGATGTGGTTTTTGCGATGAAAATCCATTGATCGGTGATACAATTCTGGTTCTGCAGGAAAACTGGATACCTCAAGGAGTAATTCACAACATTACGACGGAATATTTGATATCGGGGTGATTTTCGCTCTTGCAAGGGTTAAAATTGGGGTTCGATGTCAACCAGTCAGTTGTAATTTATTGTTTTAAATTTTGGTCCAAATCCCATTCCGCTATCACAATTGGTTGAAAAGTTAGAAGTTGGTGGTCTAGCTGTAGATAGAACCCACACCAGCCACGCATATCTCAAAAACGGCAAGTGTAATAAAATTCGGACCTGGTGTAATAAATTGTAATAAAAATGTGATAAATTGTCACATACTTCCGGATTTGGCAAGATGATTTGGCTGGGTAGCTTCAAGTCACTGGGTTTTCCTGCATCTGTGAAAGTGAATGCGACAGCATTTGAGCCGCCCCGGAAGGCAGATTTATTATTTCAATGTTTTTTTTTATTACTTTGTTATAGTTGTTTTCAATGAAAATTATGAACGCTAAACAAAATTTCCTATTTTTTTCATAAAATTTTCACCTAAATTATCATATTGTTTAATTGAACAAACAATTATACATTGAAAGTAACATTACTCTACCACAATTTCAAATTAATTCGTTACTTTGAATAATTTTTGTAGGACTAGCGATACCTACTCGTTTTTTGTAGGACAATGTATAATTTAGGTGAAGAATACACTAACCTTTCATGTGTTATCATTGTCCTACAGTTATTAATGAATTTTTTTCACCATGGAATTGACAATTTCGGAGCGTAGGACTGGGAACACCTATCATTCAATTTGTAGGACAATATGACCATTCAATTGTACAAATATTAACCAAGCAACGATAAAAAATCCGCTGGTTATTAATGATTTTTATGACCGCACGTCTTTGGTATACATGTTGGGAGTGGGGGACTCTTCAGTCCTACCATCTATTTTGTAGAACAAAAGTTATTTTGATTACTTTATCGAATTATCTCGAGGTTGAACTGAGAAACTACTTGTTATTAATGACTTTTGTGCACTCACCAAATCGACATGAATGACGCCTGCGTATTTTATTAATTACCACTATCGAGAATTTTGGCAGAGGAAAAAGTTGGGCGTCTCGGCAAAATGAAGCTACTCAGGAAGATTCAGCCTGTTATTAATTACTTTTAAAAATAGGCGTGGGATCCCGGTCTATCATTATCATTATCATAGTCCAAATCACAGTCACTGTGATCAATCATAAATCAAATTTAAACTGTACATTTCAGTGGGGGCATTTATGCAATTTCTTTAGTTTTAGTCTCAATCATAATCATAAAAATTCAACCTTCAAAGTTGGCAATTTCCAATTTTTATGCTTATGATTAGGACGACATGCACAACGCGCATGCGCGTCGATATTTATTTCACTAATTACTCAAATAATTATGCGTTTTGACTTGTTATCCTCATTATTTGTTATTGTTTATTGTGTTTTGGAAAAAAATGAGCCAGGAAGAGGGTACTCTTATTGAAAAGATTGAAAAATGTCCCCACGTTTGGGATAAAAAGACACTGATGACAGTGTCGTTATCTGTCAATTTTTCATTTTCGAACTAATGACTGTGATTCATAAATATAAAAATTTCTAAGGACAACGAATAATTCTGGGACTGTGATAGTGATTATGACTATGTTAATGATATGTTGCATAAATTGGCCCTTAGATTCAGTCCTTTTATATTAATAATGTGCTTTTAATATCTAAACTGAATACCCCCAAACCTCTATACTATATCAAACTATACGATCAAAATAAGCGTTATACAGTGTGTCCATTTACTGCGTAATTCTTCGATATCTCGAAAGCCATAACCTACAGAGAAAATCTTTAAATGAAAAACTTTTTCAGTTACAAAAGTTGCTTATTTTCCAATTATTTTCAACATTACTGGGTGACTTATTAAAGCGGGGCGGCTCAGCGACGAGTTCTTTTGAATGAAACACCCTGTATTTTTTATTCGGAATTTATTCCACTAATCGGGTGCGGCGTTGCCAAGTTATAATTGATAAACCTATTTTTACCACTATTGAAGGGTCATGTTGAATTGGGCATGGAATATTCATTTATACAAATTATTTAAATATTTTTGGCATACGGTAGCAGCAAGGTATCACGTTCACCAATCCAGTAATTTTGCGACATGATCCTTTACAGGGTGCTGAAATTTTCGTTTTGAATATTGTAAGATTCAGACGACGTTCATTAGAATTGTTTAAATGGAACACCCTGTATTTTTCTTCACAAATTTATTCCGACATCTTTCGCCTTTTTATTGCTGAGACAGAAATCAAAATTGGTTGCAGCGTTGTCAAGTTATGAGTAATTCCCTTATTTTTACTACTATTTCGGGGTAATTTGTACGTTCTTTCATTTATTTGTGTTGTGAAAATATTGCGTTGCTATGGTATAATCAAATTTCTACATGGACCGTCATGTATTTTTTTTTACAATAGGAACATTTACAGGCTCTCCAAGTTTGAATTTAAAACAAATAGAGAGGGTTTTGACAAATTGATCCTACTTTCACAGAGATTTTTTGCAGACTATGAAATACTTTTTCGAAATACATTTCCATTATTTGTGTAGTGGCCTGTCAAACATCGCAACAATCAAATAAACCTTAAATTTATTTAAAATTTTGCTGAATTCCCACCCGGAACCCGCGTAGTGAAGGAATATTGTTTGTATTATTATGTAGAGTTTGCCTCCTTCAAGAAAATGGAAATTTGGATTGCGGGAATAAAGACAATAAAAATTGCCCAGATTTTTTAAAAATGTCTTCATTCTCGCATTCCAAATCTCCATTGTTTTTATTGTAGAAGTTGCCAAATAATACATATTTTATGTCGAGATGTTTTTATTCGAAGTATTCCAAATAATAATGTTTGAGGTTGGGATAAAAGAAAAACAAGTAATAGAGGAATTGAAGCAAATGAAAAACTCATTAAAAAAGTTGTTCGAAATGTCTTCCATCCTGATTGATACAAGCCTCAAGTTGCATTTTAAAATTTTCCCTTATTCCCGAATTCTTTCTTTCATGTCATCAATGGTGGTAGCAGGTATGCGATAAACCATAGATTTCACGTGACCCCATAAAAAAAGTCCATACCGGTCAAGTCGGGAGATCTCGCTGGCCATTGGATTGGTCCTCCTTGACCATTGGATTGGTCCTCCCCGACCTATCCATTTTTGAGGAAAATATTGTTCAAGATGGTTCCGAACTTCTCTATGATAGTGTGCAGGTGCACCATCCAATTGAAAATACATTTCCTATTGAATCACCAGTGGAATATGCTGTAGTAAGTTGGGCAGATCACCTTGTAAAAACCGCAAAAATCTCTCCCCGGTAAAATGCTGCTCGAAGAAAAACGGCCCAATAACGTAATCATGGAATATACCTCCCCAAACATTAAGCGACCACTCATGTTGGAAGTTAGAAACTAGAACCGCATGCGGGTTTTGAGTAGCATAATAGTGGAAATTATGACGATTAAGGAAATAATTTTTGTGAAATGTTGATTCATCACTGAACAGCACATTTTTGAAAAATGAAGGGTTTTCTCTTATTTTGTTTCGTGTCCATTGACAAAATGTAACTCGTCTTCCAAAATCATTTTCTTGTAAGTTCTTGGTGGAGTTGAAGATGGTATGGATGAAATTTATGCTTTTTGAGGGACTTTGCTACTGATGATTTCTCAATATCTAAATGTTTACTTATTTCTCTAACACTTAATGTCGGATCCTCAGTTACTGATAAAGCAATTGCAAATTTATTTTCTTCTGTCAAAACAGTTTTTTCCCTTGTAGACTTTTCATAATTTACACTTCCTGTGCGCTCAAATCTATCTTTCAATCTTCTGAAGCATATTTCTTGAGGGTGTCGTCTCTGAGGAAATTTTTGGGCATATATTCTAGAGGCTAACAGACAATTACCATGGCTTTCTCCCAAAGTGCTTATCAGTTCTTCCTGAGAATAATTCATTTCAAACACTTAACATCAAACACTTAAAATTTTCGAAACTGAATTAGGTAAACGAAAGTGTCAACAAAACGATCAGTTTTTTTTTTCATGGCTAACTGAGAAGGTAGGACGCGCAGAGATACTTGTAGGGAACAATTTTGAAGATTTCCGTGTGTGTATGTGCATATTTCAGGTATTTTTCAGTGTATAATTGTGCTCCAGTGGGATTTTTGGAAGACTAGATAATAAATAATGGGTTGACGCTCTGAACTAAAGAATGTAATTAAAATAGAAACACTTTGAATTAGGTTCAACTGTTTGAGCAGGCCAGTGGATGAACTGCCTTTAGACCTCTATTCTGACGGCCTTTAGACCACTGTTTTAAAAGCAGACGTTGCTTTTGACATGTTTGTTTCACATAGGTACATATGATTTAAATCATAAGTAACAAGATTACGAAATATTTCAAATTTGGATAATGCACACATCGCAAAAATACCTGAATGATCTATGTAGATCGATTGTCATGTGGCAGGCAATATTCCCACAATCAAATCAAATAAAGGAACCATGCCTTATAAGTTGCCCTGAGATAGTGATAAACATAAAGAAATTACTCATAACTTGACAACGCCGCAACCGATTTAGATTTTTTTTTTCAACGATAAAAATGCGAAGGATGTCGGAATAAATTTGTGACGAAAAATACAGGGTGTTCCATTTGAAAATTTCTAATGAACGTCGTCTGAATCTTCAAAATGCAAATTTCAACACCCTGTATAGGATCATGTCGCAAAATTACTGGATTGGTGAACGTCATACCTTGCTACTACTGTATGCCAAAAATATTTTAAAAATTTGGATAAATGAATATTCCATGCCCAATTCAACATGACCCTTCAATAGTGGTGAAAATAGGTTTATCAGTTATAACTTGGCAACACCGCAATCGGTTTCAATTTTTTTATAGCGATATATAGTTAAACCGTAGTGGAACAGATTTCGAATAAAAAATACTGGGTGTTCTATTCAAAAAAACTCGTCTCCGAGTCGTTCCGCTTTTATAAAACACCCAGTATTGTTGAAAATATTTTTGAAATGGGTATCTTTAGTAGCGGAAGAAATTAGTTTTCAAATTTTTTGTCTAGTGATAATGGCTTTCGAGATATCGAAGAATTACGCACTAAATGGACACACTGTATACTGCTGTATTCATGTCAATACTTTTTCTTTCAGTAGATATTTCAAATGTAGTACTACAAAGTTTCTTGTTGAGGTTATGAATATATATTTTCCTATCTAACTTTTCATAATGTATATTCCCAGAAATTTTGTTGTTGACATTTCCCCATGAAGTGTTTCGATTTGTATTTGGTTTGTGTCAAATTTTGAAGTTTATCACTTGAGTCTATCATACTCGTATCGTCAACAAATAAGCAGAATTCCATCGACGGAAAATTAGCCACTAAATGAAATGGCAAATTCTAAGTACTCTGATCAAAAATTAAATAAATTATTGCAATGGATATAAGATGTTCGATCACCTTCCAGCAAACATTAGAAGTATCAAATCACTTTTTCGGTTTAAAAAGGATGTAAAGTATTTGTTGTCTGATAGAGTATATTACAGTTTCCAAGAAGACTATAATGATGGGTTAATGATGGTAGTTGAAATCAAATATCTTTAGAGTATATTACAGTTTCCAAGAAGACTATAATGATGGGTTAATGATGGTAGTTGAAATCAAATATCTTTCATTGTTTCCATCTGCTGCGTATGGATTGGCAGATGATGACAGACATGAAGGAGTCATTGATGTGATGATAAGCGTTAGTGTTTGTGTTTTAATTCTTGTATTATGGTTGCATACGCTGATTCTCGCCTCAGTGACTCTTCTGATAATATTGTAGGTTTTTTCAGGGGTTTCCTGCAGTTGGAGTAGCAAATGCTCCACCTTTTTTGTCAAGTCGCCCGGAGCGCATATGGTGGTGGTACTCTCTTTTATCCGATCGTGTGTCAGATGGCGAAGACTATCACAATTATAGTTTATAATATATAAGAATTTCAATTTACATGTTCAGTCTACTACACCAATTTAAATATAAGTTAGATAGTAAAAGTATAATATAGGTGTTTTATCCATCAGCAAAGAGGAAACTTATTTAGGCGCTAATTCTAATGTCAAAATTATATCTATTTCACGCGTATTTTGAGTTGAAGTACGCACATTTTATGAAGCATGCTGATATCGTGAAATCGCCGTATTCTGTTTACCCATAAAAATCAAAGTGACAGATAGGCGTAAAATTTGGAACTGAATGTCAGAGTGACATTCAGAAAACTTGTCGATCGCAAGCCGCAATAAAAAACCGCAATACAGTCTACACAGGAGTTGAAGAAGTTACCTACTCATTAATTTGTCCCTGCAAGGATTTGGTGAGTGCTATTTCAACTTCAACCGATATTAATTATTTTCGCATTTTGCTTGTATTCAACATTTGGTCCTATTCGAGCCAAGGATTATTTCAGTCGCGTTTTTTCAACTAAACTAAATAAGTTTCCTCAAGTGGTTATTTTTTCACGAGAAATCATTATATGATATACCATACGTTCAATTTTCTATCAAATAATAAATCTTTTCATAAAAACTTTGAATAAGGCCATTCGATAAAGTATATTGAAGGTGTTTTTGCTGAAGCCTATCAAGCCTTCAGACAGTGTCCAACTCGTCCGATTAAATCTAAAAATTTCTTGATCTGCTTATTGTTTATTCATAATGTCAAACGCAAATAAGTTAAAACAGTATAGGGATCTTCGTCAAATAAGCGTTAGTCAAATAAAAGAAATCAAAGAACTTGCTGACAGAGCAAAAACTGAAGAATCAGAACGTATCATATTCAAAATGCGCTATCAAGGCCTTCAACAGCGATGATTTCAAAAAAAATTATGTCAGTTTAGTATCTTTAGCAGATAAGCTATGCCGCTGCGACCATCAGCATAGGGAAAACAGTGTGTTAGAGAGAGAGTCCGAGCGTGTGTGTGTGAGAGAGAAATAGCGTGTGAGACGTAGTTGAGGACTCCTCAGTCGAGAGCGTCAAATTTCAATTTGTCATCCGCCATCTTGCATCGTACCACGGAACACCTACCACGGAACACCATCATGTCACTCTTGCATGGGCGCGCAAATTCAAATTTCATCGCGTGTGTGAGACGAGAGCGTATTTTGATGAATAAAAAGAGATCTCGGCCGTGGGGATCGATCCGACTACCTCCAGATTATGGAGCGGACATTGAACACACTTGGCTACGGAGCTCGCTGTAAATGTAGATGTACATGTTGGCTATACGGCTGACGTGCCATGATTTTGTTGTTGGTTTGTCAACGTCCTGTATACAGCAGACATAAAAAATATACACACACAGTGTAGTTGAAGAAGGTGTTGGAGAAAAATACATCATTGGGGATATGGTTCATTTATCATTGAGGATATGGTTCATTTGCGGTGTGTCGCAGTGTCATTGGGGGATGCCTACATGGGAGAGTGCAAAATGGGGTAATGCAAAATGGGACATTTGTAAACATGTAGTGGTGGGGTTGTAGGATGTTTTCGTAACAATGTCTCATTTGCGGTGTGTCGCAGTGTCATCAGTCAACTGTCATGTGACTGTTTTGTATATTGAACGATAAACAATAAAATGAGCATTTTAATTCAAAGTATTTTTATTTTTTCTGAGGATGAACAGGACTATTTGACATGCTTTCATAACATTTCAAATTCCAATTTGGATCATTATATTTGGCAATTGACTTTTTACAAAAACAAAAATGCTCTACAATTTTTGCACCATTGTGTTCCATCCATGTTTAAGCACCTTCGAAATACTTGGAGCAAATGCCTTAGACGTTCACAACTTTTTGGCTTCTTCCACGTACCGACCTATGAAGCAGCATTCACAAGTGTCAGGACCTTCTGTTATATCAGGATATGACCAACAGCAACTTTTGTAATGTGAATTATTGGTTTCTGTATTTTGTATTGACTCTAGGCGCTTCTTACGCTGTTCCCATTCTTTCAGAATCACTTAATAAATTTCATATCTATGTTTGTGTTTATTGATGAAGTAATTTATTTTTTCACACGCGAATACTATATCTGAACTTGTTGGAAGCATATCACCCAATGAAGGGAATAGAAAGATGATGATATGCTATATAACAGCTTGCGTGCACAGGTGCGTACGTGCGTGCGTACGTGCGTGCGTTCGTGCGTGCACGCGTGTTTACGTGCGTGCGTGTTTGTGCATGCGTGCGTGCGTGCACGCGTGTTTGCGTGCGTGCGTGTTTGCGTGCATTGGTGCGTGCGTGCATGCGTGCGTACGTGTGAGCGTACGTGCGTGCGTGCGTGTGTATGTCTCACATTTACTATGACATCATGTGTGTGCAGGTGACTGCACTGTGACACCTGCTCACTTTGTGGCACCATACACATGATGTTATAAATTTTAAAGTTGTTTTTCATCGTTTCTGGCACCTATATAGTAAGGACAAAATAAAATTCAGTTCAGTGTGTGTAAGACGCCATAGTGTGGGTTTTTTATGTGTTCATACACTTATATTGACTATGGCATCATGTTAACTCATAGTCAGGTGCTGCCACCTGCGACGAAAACTCCTTTCATATCTAATTCAACATTTAGGTAATGTGGTGCCATAATCGCAGCATTGGAGTGTATATTGAAAGTATCTCTTAATATATCAATATGTGAACTCCGAATGAACCGAACCAATTATTTTTATGTTATTATGTAATTTTATCCAACTTGCTTCGTTTCTATGTTCGTCTTTCCGGTTCAAAATTTCTAATCTATTTTACATCCAGTTAACTTGAAATGTGGCAGGTGTTCATAATTCCGGTGAGAAGGCATTATGAATTATCTGTAGAAGAAAAAAACAAAATGGTGGCTCCAAGATGGCGGGCGAGTTTTGTGGTTATGGTCCGATTTTATCCAAAATTATTATGAAGAGGAAGGGGGGGTTGAGGGAATTTCGATGCCAGTGACAATTTTTTTATTAAAATTCAAGGACTCAAGATGGCGGCTCCATGATAGCGGACGAGTTTTGTGTTTTGTGATTATGGTTCGATTCGACTCAAAATTGTGATCATTTATCGAGAAGAGAACAAAATGAGGAATAGTCTGGTTCCTAACGATAAAAGAGGAAACAATAAAATAAAAAATAATCGTTACCTCTTTTTACCTTCACAAAAAAATTAATATTTTCAGAGAATAACTTGGCAACGTCGTATCAAATTGTGAGAACTATTGTCTTCTCAATGAAATATCGAATTCGAATACTTATATAAAAATATAAAGGTGTTCCATAGGAAAAAATATAACTTTAGTTCTTTGCGTTTATACGAATTACCCTGTATGACAGAATATAAGTTTCGAAGATGGTTCCATAAAATATCTATGGGATTCGAGATAAAAGAAACGGAAAAGTTCCTTCTCAAAATTATCAAGAATAATCTCACGGAGTTTCGGTATGCTGGGTGACTAGCAGGTCGGTAATTTTTCCGGTGAATAATATAATGGTTTGAAATTCGTAAAAGTTGTATGATTGCTCGAGATAAAATATATGATAGTGCTATAACTGTTTCAGAGTATGGAGAAAAAGGTTTTCGAAAATGCCATGTCATTTACTTGTCCTCTTTACTGATATTATGAAAACATCACTTTCGGTAAAAAAAAGTGCTGCAAATGCTTACACTCATATTAGAGTAACTACGATAATTTCAATGGGAAAAACGATCTTGAACTGCAAATTTTATTTTAACCCACATTTCCGAATGAATTCATTAATAAAAAAACTTCAGGCTGACTAGTAAACTCTTTGTCACGCAAGATGTATTGACATTGTTTCAATTGTTTCAATTCCCCAGTTGAGGCTGGGATTTTTTAATTTAATTTGACCTATTAAATTATTAAAATCTCGTGGCTCGACTGGGGTGAGTCCTGCACGATTCACTGTTGCGTTCCAATTAACAGTGCTGCTCCTAAAGTGGCGTATGGAGTTAGTAACAAGGCCTACCCATAACACATGGCTAATGACCATAGCAGTCGATGCCAAAACACCAAGGAAAAAAATTGTTTTAATTATTTTTCCGTTAACCAGCAGTCGTCCCCTTACGAACGGCAGCCCTCAGAAGTCGAAACTTGTGCGAGCCAAGAATTAACGAGGTCTTACCTTTTAACGTGCGATTCGTAGCACTTTCTCGGGTAATCAGAAAAAAATATGTAGTAGCTGGGATTTGAACCTACACGATCAGCAGCATCAATGGCTTTGCACGCGACGGTTTTAACCACTGATCTACCTGACCCTCATAATATGTAGAGCTAGTACCCCAAAATTCGCGCTCCACCAGGAAAAGAGTCTTTAGGAAGAATATAAATAACAATTCAAAGGTCATTCAATGTTTAAAGTGTGATAAGTTAGTCACGATAAATAGTGAAGGATAATATCTGCAAAAAAAAGAGTTGATCACTCTGTATCTGACGATTGGTATTTGAACTTTTTACTGCATCCTTATGAGTATACCTACAGTGACCGGCAGAAAGTACGCATCATATGGGAATTTTTTTTATTAATAAATTTTGACAAATATTGATATTTGCAATCGCTTCTGCATCAAAAGAAACCCCAAAAGACGTTGTACAGTGCCGTTCGTCTTTTCGAGGTTGGCGGGAAATTTAAAAAATTTGAAAATTATTTCTCAAAACACGCTTGTTTGTGAAAATATCGAGAAATGTTAATGAGAAAAGTTGTTCAGATTGACATTTTATAGCTATGTACAAGTTTTGAAAAAGATCTGAGATAAAAAAATAAAAATCAATTTTTTGCCACAAAAAAAAATCTTTTTGGAAACATACATTTCTGACGAAGAAACTCATTAGTAAAGCCAACACTAATATTTCAAATAATGTTTTGTGAAGATTCGCAAGCTATTCCTATTTTATTCGGAGAAAATTTGAAATCTGTGATTTTGCAGTGTGATCAGCTGCTTCATAAGAAGTCACTGAAATATCTACAGGACATATTAAGAATTTTAAATTGAAATTGTGTAGATACTTGGTTCTTAATTAATAATAAAAAGTATCGGAATTATAATGTCCTGTAGATATTTCAGTGACTTCTTATGAAGCAGCTGATCACACTGCAAAATCACAGATTTCAAATTTTCTCCGAATAAAATAGGAATAGCTTGCGAATCTTCACAAAACATTATTTGAAATATTAGTGTTGGCTTTACTAATGAGTTTCTTCGTCAAAAATGTATGTTTCCAAAAAGATTTTTTTTTTGTGGCAAAAAATTGATTTTTATTTTTTTATCTCAGATCTTTTTCAAAACTCGTACATAGCTATAAAATGTCAATCTGAACAACTTTTCTTATTAACATTTCTCGATATTTTCACAAACAAGTGTGTTTTGAGAAATAATTTTCAATTTTTTTAAATTTCCCGCCAACCTCGAAAAGACGAACGGCACTGTACAACGTCTTTTGTGGTTTCTTTTGATGCAGAAGCGATTGCAAGTATCAATATTTGTCAAAATTTATTAATAAAAAAAATTCCCATATGATGCGTACTTTCTGCCGGTCACTGTATATCCGCCCGGTTGAACGGGAGTTTTGGGATACCATGTATCAGCTATGGACACTAAAAATCATTGTTGTTGTTCTAAAGATTTATAGGAAGATTTTTCTTAATTATTCCACTAGTATAACAATACTTGTGGCATCGTACAGTGATGCCATACACTGAAACCAGTAATTATCAATGCTTGTGGCACCCGATGCTGCAATCGACTTTGAAATGTTAATTCTATTCACATTTGTGTATGGTATGCCTCAATGCCTTGTTTTGACTGATATATTCACACCCTTAATATTGTTGGAGTGAAACCGTCCCTGACCGCCCGGAAAAATTATTTTGAACATGTGGTTTTTTCCTCACCCTATCCTGAAAACTGCCCTAGATTATGATGATGGCAGAGTCCACAATAAGGAAGTTGAGGAATATTGCTGGAGGGAAACCGGACCTGGACGCCCGGAAAAATTATTTTGTCCATGTGGTTCCTTTCCTCAGTCCATTCTGATTGACACACATTCTGTTTTCCACAATTCGTATGAGAAAAAAAAGTAATGCAAATATTGCTGAACTTTATTGCTAAAGGAACTAGGCTTAATTAAGTATGGCTTGATTAGTAGTGTCTTCCATTTCTGTAAGCTTGAAAGAATATTTCCTTTCTACAATCAAAATAATTTTTCCGATAGTGAAATGATTACCTATATATTCTCGAGAAAATATTTCAAATCATATTTAATCAGTATACTGAATAATAATAAAAATAATATCGTTTATTTTCATCAAACTCATATAGATAAGTGAAATTGTCACCTACAACTAAAAATCTTAAAAACAAAAATCATGAAAATATCATCTGTGAAATAAAAATCAACTGATACTAACTTGACACTAGTTATAGAGCTAAAAACTTGAGAATATCAGAATAAAAAGTTGATTGAATGCTAAGTTGACATTAACCACTGAAATAGGAACTAATCTGTGAGATCTCTGCACATGTGAAGAATTCACCAAGAAAGTAGAAAGAATAACATCTCAACAAAATTTGTATAGCGTTTTTGAAAGTATTGAAGTAAGCTTCTTCTTTGACTACGTGTGGTAGGCTATTATAAAATTTTATTGAAGTTATGAATGGTCCTTTGTATACCTGTGCTGAGTGTGTCCAGTGGTTGATACAGTTCATCACTATTTCTGGTGATATATTTTTTATGTCTTTGCATGTTTGTTTGTGTGGATTTTTCTTAACATAATGTCGTTTATTTATAGTCTAATTCACTTTAAAATAATTTATTTAACGAAATACAATGATTCAATAACACAATACTCTAATTTATATAACAATCACGGAACTATTAATTTATATTCGACTTTCACTCCACTAACTGTCTGACTTCGCTGCAAGGTTCTTCTTTTTATATTCACCGATCATTTTCCTAGAATGCTCTCGATATTTCTATGGGAACGTTCTCCGATTAGACCAGATTCTTCGCGAAGCGAAGCGCCTCGGGAGTAATTGACGGTCGGGTGCTGGCTACGTAAGAGTTCAGGTCCGGCATCGCCCGCAGCTTTGCCACAATAACATGCAATAAGCATATGGAAGTTAATTGTAGTTGGGATGCCCTCCTTCAGGAATATGGGACTACAAAAGTCAGTTCTTTTGAGATTGTACATGCTTCTGAGGATTCGCTTTTGGAAAATTAATTCACGCTCAATACTGAAGATGTTTCCTCAGCATAGCAAGCAAAATTTTGAAATAGAATTGAAACATCCATAATAATATGTTTTCCTATCTACTTTTTTATTAATTTTTTTCAGTTGATATAATGCAAAGTTGCTCACTGAAAATTGTTTTACCGACCTCTCAACATAAGTCTCTCATAATAATCTGCTCTCTAAGAATTTCAGGCCGTTACTTTGCTCTAGGAACTCATTTGCTATGTCACCTGGTTTCACCAGAATACCATGCCCGATTTCTGCCCATTAGCAGTAACATTATCCTAATCCCCTTTCATCGCTTGATTGGTTGTAAACGAAATTTTCGTCGTCACTATCAACTATTTCCGGAGTTGGGGCTACTAACATTTCTTCTATTTTGCTAGGAGTTTGTGAACCTTCAAACCAATCAATCTGAAATTTGTTGTCAGCTAAAGACCAACCGCTCTCTTCGGGTCGATAAAAAAAGTGGCTCGGAATATGTTGCAAAATTCCATATTGCGCAAATTTGATTAACCCTTTTAATTTTGTTAATCTAAACATTGCGACAAGGAGGCATTGAGCTACCATCTATATTTTTTATTTTATCAAAGAGGTTTTTCTCGTGTGTTGCATTTATGCCAAAACCTTTTATAAAAATATCCAGCCGTGCTTCATTTACTTTATCTATCTTTGGTATACCTTACATCTTACATACAAACTTTTCAACACAGATTATTTGTTCCTCGGAAACTTGTTCAGAACTACCAAATGTAGCAAATATTTCTGCAGTTTTCGGACATTTTTCTATAAAAATTGCCTTGTTTTGCCCTTTCTTGCAAAAGAGGCGGTATAATCGCTACCTGTTAAGGCATGGTAAAGCTGGAAGTGCTTTTGCTACAGTTTCTCCCAAACTTTCATAAATATTATTCACTGCAATATGAAGTAAATTATTTTTTAATTCCAGTTTCTATCCATATCTTAGCTTTATTTCAAAACTTATTCATGTAACCTAAAATTATCATGAAAATATCTGTATCTGAGGCACGAATAATAACAATTGTATTATCAGGTAATTTTGAAATATGAAAAACAATTATCAGCTTCAATATGAGCACAACAAAGCAGATTATCAAGATCTTGTTTAATATGTCCTTCAAACTCATAAAACAAGTAACATGTATCTTCACACTTTACCCTAAGTATTTTATGGCCTAATATTCCAATTATTTTATCTGTTGCCCAATAGTTTACTAAAAATTTTACAAGTTCTGTTTCAAAGCAATCATTTCTTAAGGCTTTTATGAAGCCTTTGGGTACTTTTTGGTCTTCTCCCGTAATATTAAAAACGTTGGAGCTTTCTGTACATCCCGCACGCCTGTCTCTTTCAATATATTTAATTGATGGATTCACAAATTTATCAAAAATTATATCGATCCTGTTGCTTGAACTTTTACATGCCTTTTTAAGAATATGAATAGCTAATTGGCCGAAAGTGTTAGGAGTATTGCCTAAAATATGTAAAAAGTAGAATCCATCAAATATAGTACAGTCAATATGATTTGGAACAGTGTTATTGGGATCGCGTTTTTCTAACAATTTAAATAATTTTGATTTATCAGTTTTGTTCAAACTTCCATCGATATGGCTTAAGGACAATGGAACCGGTATCAAAGGATATGAAAGAACATTTAATAAATCAATCTTTTTATCTAGGGCCCGGACTAATATTCTTCCAAGCATGTTTCTTTCTACCTTAACTTCTATTTTTCCAAATTCTTTCCGTACCTTTAACTTATTTTCTGATGCAAAACTTTGAATCTTCTGCCTTGTAATTGGCTCTTCGAACCTACTTTTGTCCATCTTACATTCCGCAATAAATTTGTCTAGTAAGTTTTCTCCCATGGATACAATGTTTAAAAGACAGTTTTTAGTAATTTCGCTAGCAACTTTTCCAGTAACCAAATTGATAAGCTGATTTTTGTAGGAAATTTGAATTGGAATTTCTGGCATCAGCAGAAAATTACTGCGCGGTTAGCGTTCTGGCGCAACGTTGCCGGTTTTTACAAATGTATGGGACTGCCTTTTCTTAATAGTAATTTCAGGGGAAATTACAACTTGTTCAAATATAGGTATTATTAGTTTTAATATATTACGTACTTTTTGAATAAAATTGTATTTTATGGTCTACATAATGCATTTAATTTATTTAAATTAGCGATCTATTTTTTTTAAATTAAATAAAATCTTTCTCTAATTAAAAAAAAGTCTGTTTTGAGTTTGCGACCACCTACTGGTGGCAGACTCCTGAACTATGAAATATAATAATATTTTCAATCGTTTTGCAAAAAAAGTATTCTGGTAATAATGAGGCACTCTTTTAGGACCAATCCATAACATTCTTTTTAACAACTTTCGACGCGTCTGTCTTCTAAACGCGACCGTCTTCCGAAGTTTTCTTTTCACCATTAGAATAATTGAACACTATTATAGTAATTAGGTGCAAAAACTTATACTGGTAACTGATGACGATCCTGAAGGCGTTTTTTGAGAAATTTTTGGGGCATCTGTTTCCAAATTGAGACCGTATGGCGCGGCAGACGTATGTATTTTGTGTTCTCTTTACTTTTCCCTCTTCATTGACACGAATATCTTTTTGGTAATAATGAGGTGGTTGTACGTCAATTTTTTCAAAAATTCTAGAACTGCTGTGCCTAAAGGCGACCGTTACTGCTCGGCAGACGGGCGGATCTCTATTTAATATGCTTACAACCTTACAATTCAAAACTCGAACCTTTGGTAACTATGAGGCAGTTCATTTTACTGCCAGCTCTGGGACTATAACTGCATCAATGATAATCGAGGTGTCATGGGTTATGAAGTGATATTTCATATTTAATTCTGTATCTTTAATGAAAACAAGAAAAAGGGTAGGTCCAATAACGCTTCTTTGAGGGATACCACAGGTAGTTTCCAAAAACTTTGATGTACTCGTATATACAACGTCATTCAAAAAGTACGAAACAAATGGAAAACTTTTCATTATTGATTTCACAAAAAAAAATATTCGTGAGAGAGTCATAATGGGTTATCGAAAAGTTAGGTTCTTGGTTTCTGGAAAAAACCTTTTTTTTTTCGAAAAGTCAATGTGAATAAATTACCTTCATTGTTCAAAATACAGAAAAATTTCATTTGGAATAATTTATTGCCATCTCATGAACCATTCAGATTCATATTTTCTCAATATGCTACAGTATATAGATATCGTGCAACAATGTTGATGAAAAAAAAATTCGAAAGCGATTTGTCTTAGATAGGTATTGTCATGAATTCATGATATGATGTCAATATTCCAAAAACTAGGGGATAAAAACACATTTTTTTCAGAAACCAAGATCTAACATAACTTTTCGATAACCCATTATGACTACTATGCGCCGATGCAACTGACACAGTTGGAAGTAATGCTGGAGAGTGATGATGAAAGTAGGTGTAACCTTCCTTATAAATAGTCTGAACGTTTCGTTTTTGTGTCTCAAACTCAATATATGTTCCAGTTCCACTGTCACGTTTCAAACGAAAGTCGTCAGAAATACAAGGAAGTGAGAAGGAATGCACAAACCAAAAACAGTTTAAGAAACGAAAAATAGTAGGCGAGAAGAAAACACAGAAAAAAACTCCATGGACTCCAAAAGAAATCAAAGGCGTTCTCACATTTTTTAAATATAATTTGAAAAAGCAATTATTGCCTGGAAAAGAAAAATGCGTCGAGTGTATAACAGCATATCCAGTATTACAATGAAGAAAATGGGCTGATATATGATATTACTTAAAAAATTATTACGCTCGAAATCAACGTTTACTGACGAAAAGTTCATTATTTTCAGTACTGTATTTGAATAAAAGTTTGTATTTTTTAACTTCCAATTTTCTTTTTTCTTTTTATTCGAAATAAATCAGATTATTCCTCACTCTGTTCATTTCTTGGGCACTGATTATATTTATTAATGAACATTGACAAATAATCATTATCTCCGGCACTGAAAACCACCACATACCAATTTTTAATAGAATATGACCATAACCACAAAAGTCGTACACTATCTGGGAGCCGCCATCTTGAATTTAAGAATATTGTCAAAAAATCATGATATCCGACCCCGAAACTCCAACATACCAATTTTGAATAGAATTGAACCATAATCACAACACTCATCCATCGTTTTGGAGCCGCCAGTAATTTTTTTTGTCACAGAAATTTGCATTGCATTGCATTGTCACCAGAATTATGAACACCTGTCAAATTTATCGGACGACTAGAAGTGGGCCAAATTTTACTTGGAAATTAAAAATAGTGAACCATGAACACGAAGGACGGTTATACAAACAAAGCAAGTTGAATAATGTAAAAGAACGAAATACAAACCACTTTTCTTACCACAACGGCGGTACTAGTGACACCTTACACTGGGAGCAATCAACATTGATACTTATGTCACCATACACTGGTAACTCAAACATAGATATACTAATGGCGTCATACACTGAATTCGGTTTATTTGTATTTTTATGACACCTGATGCCACAGTCGACTTAAATTTGTTTTCCTCCGTAGACATTTCAAACGGAGTGTATCGCTAAGGCGACTATATTACGATAATATGCAGTCACTCCTGGTCCACCTTTACCGCGTAGATTCACCACTTGATGGTCTAATGCACAGGTGCCATAGTCAATACTATACCATGTATGTGTGCGTGCGTGCGTGCGTGCGTGCGTGCGTGCGTGCGTGCGTGCGTGCGTGCGTGCGTGCGTGCGTGCGTGCGTGCGTGCGTGCGTGCGTGCGTGCGTGCGTGCGTGCGTGCGTTACATATGCTTCATATGTTGGAAAAATAAAACAACCTCATCAAATTTTTCATTTTATTAATAAAAAATACACATTATTTAGGTAGTATATCACACAACCATTTGAATAAAATATCAACGTTATGAAGACTGCATTTGTATGAGCGTCCTTTAAAATGATGTGTACAGGATGGAGCCCCGCTGGTATCATCGAAGACGGCTGAAACCCACATTGAGTCTTGATTTTTTTCCAAATTTACAACTCTCGTACGTATATTCAACTGTTGCAGTTTATTATCCAGAAATTGTTTCTTTTGATGACCTTGCACGTAAATAATATCAGCATCGAAAAGGTTGTCTTTGAGGATATCATCTAGCAGTTGATATTCCACAAAGCCAGAGGAGTATCTCAGACCATGAATGTTTTTTTCCATGTAACAGGCGGTTCGGCGATCATTTTTACTCAAAGAGGAAAATGGTACGCTTGGGCGTAGTAAAAAGTTGCTGCATTGAGCACCAATCCTAATTGCAATCTCCTTAGGATGGAATTGTTGTTCAATGATGAACCCTTGGATATCTACAAGTGCTACCCTCATGATATATACTAACAACTATTCTCGCCAACGTCAACGTTAGACTAACATCAAATGCAGATCAGTTCCACTTTTGGATAGTTTCGCTAAGTGGGCGGAGTTCATACTTCATATCATGTACTATGATGCAATAAGCTGTAGTGTTTGCTGGAAATCCTTGTGATGTCTCTATCTCCAGCTTAACGTCAACAGAGGTATTTTTTATTGATTCATCTCTTCTGGAACAATTGATAGCGAAGAATGCTTTATCGTCAAAGTCATTAAAACTCAACAGAGGATTGTGTCGAGAGGAATTTTTGTAGCTAAGTCCAAATTGGATGTAGTTGAAATAAGCTTGAGAAATATCTTTTTTGGTAAAGTTCAAGTGCATCATTTCTTCGGGGTAAGTTTCACCGTTGAGAGTTAACGTAATATTAGCAATATTGATGTGATTGAATGTGGTTGGATCGTTATTCACTTTGGTATGATCTCAATTCACTTGGAAGCATACAATAACATATCGGGGAGTTTCGATTTGTAAAGAAGTATTTACGGCCCATATTTAATTTGTAGCACCAACAATTAGAGCATGCTGCGTATGCAAATCCCATTTTCGGAAATTAATCGGGATTGGAGTGTCAGCTTGGATTGCTCTCAAAAGTTGCAACTTGATTTGATCATGGGGGGAAATTCGCTTGATCTGTTCAGCAAAATATTTTCAATTTCCAATTTGACTTCAGTTGGGACCGTAGGCACACCAGTAGCTGGTTCAAGAATTTTGAAGCAGTTATTATCATTACCGACCCGAACCAATCGGAATGTATGTTTACCGTAGTAGATATTCTGATAATCGTTGAAGATGTTCAACAAGTGTTTGAGAGGAATTCGCAAGGAGAAAAATTTATCAGTAATGTCATCATTGTTGAGGGCGTAAGTCCAACCAGCTGTTGCCAAATGTTTGGTTTCATAGCGTCATAGGATAGAAATCCTCGAACGGTACTTACGATACCCAACTCGCGCACACTTTCCAAGTCGTGACCATTTAGCGCATAAGTGATGGATTGGAACATAAATGCTCCAGCGTTATTTACAAAAGTCACCCGCAGGTATAGACCTGCGGTTCTGGTCACTTTTCCGCTTATAACTAGATCGCTGTCGTAGAGTGCATCGTAAGCATCAGATTGATTGATGTTGATTTCGATGACATCATTATTTCGAAAAGACTTCACGTATGGGTAGTATGTTCTCCAGTCTACTTTTTGAATGGATACGTCTTGTTGGGGTTGGCGGAAAATGTTGAATACTTGAGCCGACAACATGATAGCCAAGAGATTTGAGGAACTCTATATTTTCAGCAGTTAGGTGACGGGAACAGTCGAAGGTCTTCGTAAAGACTGATGAAGCAAACGGCAATGAGTTATTTTTATAGAAGCTCAAGACCATAATTTCTTCAGCTCCAATCTAATGATTATTTCTTCGTTTCGGAAATCCACCAAATCAGAGTTTTGATCGAGTACTCTGATAGTTATATTGTTTATTTCGTTTTTATGTGTGATACAGGTAGATAGATAAGGTGGTTGGGAGTTTCGTCGATTGCGAAACCTGGATCAGAATCAATAGCAAATTCGTATATTGTATGAGAAGGTCTTTCGTTGAAGAATGCTCCTGACGTAATGTTGCTGTCTATGTGTATAGTCCTTACTTTTATAATATTAACAGGCAGATCGGACGTGTAATGCACGTTTGGTTTTAGAACACTCGGAGAAAATCCCAATATGTTTTCCAGAGAATTTTCCTGCGAGGTGAAATCAATGGTGTGTAGTAGACAAAATATTTCGCTTTTCAGCGTATTATTGTTCGGTTTGAGATAGAAGAATTCTTCAGGTTTGTCAGCAAATGTTTTTGGTACAATACTTTTCTGAATCAACGCTTCAATATCCCCAATTTCGTAGGCTCCAACAGGAATATCGATACTCTTCCTCACCTTCTTCTTTTTGTCCTTAATAATTTCGTAATAATTGAACTTGGTACCTACCCTCTTTGACGTTTGCTATACTGTTGAATGAATGAAAACTAAGTAGAGCTAGACCGTATTCGGAATCATCTTCCAATTGAATAGGTG
This sequence comes from Chrysolina oricalcia, assembly GCA_944452925.2. Lineage (NCBI taxonomy): Eukaryota > Metazoa > Arthropoda > Insecta > Coleoptera > Chrysomelidae > Chrysolina > Chrysolina oricalcia. The sequence goes on from OX101818.2 coordinate 37,014,321, forward strand.
GTGTGAAATCAATGGAAAGCGTTGAAGAACGACTTTTCAGAGTCAACAGCATGGACATGACTGATATAGTACCATCAGCGGCATGTCTTTAATAATAGAAACAACATAATTATGTTGAAATCGTTTATTCATACAATAATTACATTCGTTTTCAATCGCAGACATTGCGAAGTAAAAGCTTTAGGCAGAGATGACCGCAATTGAATTGATCAACATTTTGATATCGTTCATTGTTATACAAAATTTTAACACCGTTTCCCAAATATTGAACCAGTTCGAGCGGAGGTTTCAGATTGCCAAAACTGTCAAAATATTCCACAATGTTGCCAAATTTCCTGTAAGCTACCCAGTGAGTACCCATATTTTCCTTAGAGTCCAAGTTCAAAACAGCACATTCCCTTTGTTGGGGTTGCGTTGATAACCTATCACGCATAAAGACTCCTCGAAAATTAGATATTTTCATTTTACGAGCAAATTTTTCAATTTCCACATCGTATAACGCTGTATTAGGTAGCTTCCTTAACAGTTTTTTTGTTTCTTCAGGTAGAGACCTCGTGCACGTTTTTGTTTCTTCAAAAATAGTCCGTATCCTCGAGGTGTTTTACGCAGATATAGTCCGGAACCCAAATGCTCCATAACCTTATTGTGACGGTGATCCTCTTCAAGCTTCTTTTTGGCACTCTTTGCATCCAATACCGTCTTTGCTACTGCGCTTGCCCCACCAACCAACGAACCCAAAGCTGAAAGTCCAGCAAATATAGGTATGAGAGGTAGGATACCACCTGACTTGGATCCCAGCGGAATTATTCTCGGGATACGTATCCGTTTACGTCCTCCAGCTTTTTTGACTGCTTTCTTAGCCGCTCTCAGAGCTAATGTGATGGATTTTCCCATATCACTGCCAGTGTGGGATGGCCAACCCTTGAGGATTTTTTCCAGGACATTGTTGCGGAATGATTTTGTAGCACCCATGCCAAACTTGCGTTTAGCTTTCATTGCACCGGTGACGAAGAGAGCGCTTGTTTTTTCACCAAGTTTTGCGTCTTTTGATTTTACTCTTGCCCAAACCTTTTGTTGAAGAAGTTTATCAGCCTGATGCCGACCTTCGAGAGATTTGTCTTGCGAATATGCAATATCGTGTTGTTTGCAAGCCGTGTCCAGTGGATTGATACCAGGATCTCCTCTTTCAAGTCTCTCTTTCAGATGAGTACCCGGCCCACAGTACTGATATCCAGGTATACCGGGTGGCTACGGAAGTATTGCCTACGGAATATCTCAGTTATTGTATGAAGTAGGTTTGTGAAATTTGAAGCGTCGATATAATGACATAAGAGATAGAATTTGAGCATATTGACATGTCGAAGTTAACTTCCGGTCTGACCGGAAGTAACATCAACTTTCTTATTTTGAATGAAAACCCTATTTTTTTTTCTTTTCGCTTCATTCAGCATTCAATTCCCTTTCTAATGACATATCACAAGTTGGTATCTAACCAGAAACTAGATCAGAAAAAAATTATTATTGAAATTCACCGAGTAGGCCGTGGAAGCAAAATGAAAGCCAAAAATTGAAAAGTTGGCTATGGAAACCATACGTCACTTGATAACAGTTGCTACTACTGTGATATTTTATTTTCATTCGTCGGCGTTATAAAAAGCCGCCAAAAAAAATATTGGAAAAATTGGGAAAAAAACAATACTCTGTAGGTCCATAACTTAAATAGGAACATACAACTTTTTTTTGCCTGTACTATTCAGCATAACCATTCCTTTCTAATGATATAATAGAAAGTAATTTTTGAAATGAAATACCAAAAAATCCTATTATTATTCTTCAAATAACGAAAAAACAGATTTATCGAAAAAAAAAAAATTCAAATTGATAGGATTAAAGATGAAATAAATTCAAAACAAATGTTCGAAATGCATTCCCTCAGCGTCAATACATTTATTGACTCAAGTGATATTTTCATGTAAAACGTTTCTCAACATTTGGGGCGTGATATCTTGGAAAGCTCTACGAATTTTTACTTCTAGCTCATATAGAGTTGTAGGCTGTGTGGAATACACCCTATTTTTGAGACGCCCCCATAGAAAAAAGTCGCACGGAGTAAGATCAGGTGACCTTGGTGGCCACCTGACTGGACCATGGGTTGTTATAAGTCTCTCTTGAAAGCGATTTGGAAGATAATTTCTCGGTATTCTTTAATTATGCGGAGGGGCGCCATCTTGCTGGAAGTACATTCTATCAGTTATTTCCGCTGGTAGGTTGTTAATGAATTCCGAAATTTCATTCGTTAAAAAATTAAAGTATCTCTCTCCGGTTAGTTGGCCTTGAAAAAGAATATGAGTTCCAACTATTCCTGCCCAAACATTCACACCAAATCTCTCCTGGAAGCCGCCTTGTCGAAACCGGTGCTCGTTTGCTATCGCCCAGTACCTGGAACAAAAGATCGTTCACACTTTTAGCACTTTACACTTCGACTATCGACAATAATCCAAATAAAGTACAGTACCTACCTTGTATTATTCCTGTTAAATAATCCATTGTTGGTAAATCTTGACTCGTCCGTAAACAAGATATAATAGTTAAATAGGTGATTCTCAGCATTTTGTCGAAGAAACCAATTACAATATTCCAGGCGCCTTTCACCGTCATTTTCATACAAGTGTTGATGCAACTGATACTTGAAGGATTTCAATCGATGTTTTTTCAAAATTTTCCTAGCAGAGTCCTTACTTATAGCTAATTCGGGGCCAATCTGCCTTGAGGAAATTGTGCTATCATATTGTACTAAAGCTATTACATTATTTTCAGTTTCCTCATTAATAACAAATGCTTCTTGGTCTTTGTGAACATCAGGCTCAGTTCTTAATTTTTCTTCAAGCCACTGGAAATACCTTCTTGACGGTTGCTGCCTCCCTGGATATCGCTCTAAATACAATCGTTCAGCGGCATAAGAATATTTTAAACATTCACCATAAATGAGAAGTATGTCAATTTGTTCGGTTCGTGAATAACGGGGCATTTTTTGAATATTCCACTAACTGATTTCGATTTCCAAACCCTTTTAAAATGGCAGAATCAAAAACACTACTTCGAACGTCAAAATATTATGGATAGCAGCGTTCGTGACAGCTCTCATTTCTTTATTGTTTCATTCCAAAATACATCTTAATCAGCCTACTTGTTAATATTTTGGTTCGAATGATTATTGTAATGGAATGATTATTCTGAATAGCACAAACATCGTCCATAGGTAGATATTAGAATATCTATGGACGATGGCACAGACCAAGTACGTTTATGTTCCTATTTAACCTAGAACCTACAGGATATAATTTATCATTCCACATTATTTTTAATTTTATTTTTGCGTATGGCGATAATCTGTTTTGTTATTTGAAGAATAATAATTGGATTTATCGGTATCTCAGTTCAAAAAATTATTTTCTATTATATCATTAGAAAGGAATGGTTATGCTGAATAGTACAGGCAAGAAAAAGTTGTATGTTCCTATTTAAGTTATGGAGCTACAGAGTATTGTTTTTTTCCCAATTTTTCCAATATTTTTTTTGGCGGCTTTTTATAACGCCGACGAATGAAAATAAAATATCACAGTAGTAGCAACTGTTATCAAGTGACGTATGGTTTCCATAGCCAAATTTTCAATTTTTGGCTTTCATTTTGCTTCCACGGCCTACTCGGTGAATTTCAATAATAATTTTTTTCTGATCTAGTTTCTGGTTAGATACCAACTTGTGATATGTCATTAGAAAGGGAATTGAATGCTAAATAATGCGAAAAGAAAAAAAATAGGGTTTCCATTTAAAATAAGAAAGTTGATGTTACTTCCGGTCAGACCGGAAGTTAATTCGACATGTCAATATGCTCAAATTCTAGCTCTTATGTCATTATATCGACGCTTCAAATTTCACAAACCTACTTCATACAATAACTGAGATATTCCGTAGGCAATACTTCCGTAGCCACCCGGTATGTAATTCGAACGGTAACTTATTGATGAGCGTATCGACAACACCTTCACCTTGGTATGTCAGCATTGGGAATGACATCAAGTGTGAGGTGTCACCTTTTTTTATAAACATACACGCACTTTCATCATCCCTCACACCATGAAGGTTGTTCAACAAGAAAACACGTTACCTATCGAAAACTTGGATTATTTAAATGATGATAATGTTATGGTGGGTCGCAAACATGGCAAATTGTTACCAAACTCATTTCGTGCTATCGTATGTCGTCCGAGTGGTTGTGGAAAAACGAACGCTGTAATCGCGGTGTTGATCCATCCCAATGGCGCGAAATTTGAAAATGTTTATGTCTACTCAAAGTCGTTATTTCAACCCAAGTATCGGTTTCTGCAAGAAATTTTGGAAAAAGTCAAAGGCGTTCATTATTTCCAGTTCACGGAAAATGAAAATGTTATTAGTCCCCAAGATGCTAAACAAAATTCCATTTTCATATTCGATGACATTTCGTGTGATTCACAGCAAAAAATGCGCGAATATTATTCCATGGACAGACATCGAGGTATTGATCCTATATACATAGGACAAACGTACAGCAAGGTACCCAAACAGCTTTTGAGGGATAATTGTAATCTAATCGTGCTCTTCAAACAAGATGAAGTGAATTTGAAACACGTATATGATGAGCATGTCTCTCCCGATGTTACATTTGAACATTTTAAACGAATGTGTGCCGCTTGTTGGTGTGAGAAGTATGGAACATTAGTCATTGCAAAAGATTTCGATTTGAATGATGGTCGCTATCTTCAAGGTTTTAATAAATATATAAATGTGTAATAGATGTGTACATCATTCGTAATCATAAAACCACTAAGCAAAGAGGTTGATGTCAAACGAAAGAATAAAATAAACGAAATTGCAAAAGGCATTCAAAAAAAGTATCTGACTTTGAAATTGGGTAAATCCGAAGATGATGAGACATTACAAAAATTATTCAAACCTCTATCTATTCCATTGAGGAAAATAGCAAATAAAACCACACCATCAGGTGCAACCTCAATCAAAACTGAGGTGAAAACCGAACCTAAACAAGAGAAAGTGGAAGAGCGTGGTACGACTCCATTCCAAGCCCTTGAATATGTGACAGGTACGCACGGTGATGATGAAAATGCAGACGTTTTTAGCGTAGATAAGCAAGATCAGAGCTTTGCGTCAGAAATGGATGAACGAGTTCTAGAGGAATATATTGATCAATATCCGGAAATGGCTCAACCATACATTTTGAAACATTTTGAAAATAACAAAGAAATCGACAAGGTCTACGGTCCCTTTTATGATTCATATGATTCAAAATGGTTCCTTGGTCGAAAATAAATAAATTTTGACAAACGCAGCGGTTACATTAAAGTGGATGATTTGCAATGGAAAGGAACACCTGGTATAATATATGAATTGATATTTCTCAACACACCTGAAAATTATGATGATGAGGATTTACAGGTATAAAAAAAACATTCAGATTTATCGAGCGCTCATAGAGGCACTTTAGGTCGTACAGAGTTCCCAAAAATACAAGTACACCTGCCTTATTAAACCACTGTTTCCCAAAGGAAGTCAGCGTAAGCCATCGACACGTGCAAATTTTCCTGAAACACCTCAGCCGCCGACGGGTAGCGGTTTATTTGAAACGCCTATCGCAATGACATACAATAACAAACCCATGGAATATATTTACTGGGATCATCCCAACGAACTATGTGAACGCCTCAAATTATTGATAGCCTCTAGGAATGCTGGAAATACTTCACATAACAATGAGATAAGGGCCATTGAGAGTGAACTCGAAGAGGCAAATATAATTATTCGTCTCCCCCTTTTAAGACAGCACTCACAGATACATCAACATATTCAAAATGATTATCGATAAATTCGGACGTAGCAGCTCAAACAAAAAGCGAAAATTGGAACCTTCTGCGTCATCTGGCGGTGGTTTGTTACACACACCAGACGAAAATATAGATTCGGTAATTTGAAATTGAGTAATATCAAACAACCCACCATCGGTACGGATGCAGCTAATAAGGAATACGTGGATGAAATAAATAAAGTAATAACCAATCAAGTTAATGAAATGCAAGCTGATCTACAAAATATCCAAAATAAAATTAAAGTTATAGATGATAGAGATCAGCAGTCCACTAAGCAATTGGAGACCTCCATACGCAAACTAAGTTCCAATTCGACGAAAATGCGAACGGATATGCAAAATATTCAAAATTACTTGAGTACGTCATCGAAAGAATTCGAAAGAAAAATGCAAACGATCGGCGATAACTTGACTCAATCAATTCAAATAAATGATAAGCGTTATAAGGAGCTATTTGCCGTCTGTGATCAACTCGGTAAAAATTTTAAAACCGATATTGAAAATAATCGATATTATCTATCGAAGAAAACCGCGTTATTGACTCAAGTGATTTAATCACACGATGAGAATATGAAAATATTCATGGAACAATGTGGAGCATCAAACAAAAAAACTGAGATGGAGTTAAATCGAATCCAACGTAACTTTAAACAACAAATCACCACAATGGAATCTGATATAGCGAAGTTAAAGGCTGGTATTGATGCTGTGGGGAGAATCAACAACGAAACGACATAAAATTAGTCTATTTACCAAAATTATATATTGAAGCATATTGCGTCGCCAACCTCAGTAATATGGCTTCCAAAGAGAAGGTTCAACTTGTTCACGAACTACATAAACCAATAAGAAAAAATTTTGCTCGACGACGTACCATTATCAAGGGGTTGGATGATTTGTGGCAAATGGATTTGACTGAAATGAGACCGTACGCCCATCAAAATAGAAATTTCAAACTCATTCTAGTCGTTATAGATTGTTTCTCAAAATTCGTGTGGACTAGACCTCTCAAAACGAAGACGGGTGCGGAAATTGCCGAAACGTTTGCAGATATTTTGGCACATACGAAACGTTGTCCGAAAAATCTACAGAGTGATCAGGGAACGGAATTCTACAACAGTAAATTCCAGAGTTTGATGAAAAAACATGGAATAAATCACTATAACACATACAGCGTCATGAAGGATGCCATGGCAGAACGAGTCATAAGAACGTTGTAAGAAAGGCTCTACAAATATTTTAGTTTAACCTACAAATGGTTGAATATATTGCCTGAAATCACAAAGTCCTACAATGATACGCGGCACTCAAAGACGGGTGTAAAACCGTCAGAAATCAATAAAACCAACGAAAAACAAATTCTTGAATCATCATACAACCACCTGAAAATAGCTGGGCTGAGAAAGTTCAAAGTTGGTGATGTTGTGCGCATCAGTAAAACAAAACACGTTTTTGAAAAAGGTTACACACCCAATTGTACGACGGAATTATTCAAAATTATCAAAATTAACATCACCAATCCTGCTACCTTTATGCTGGAAGACATGCATAATGTGCCAATCAAAGGAGTCTCCTACGCAGAGGAATTACAAAAAACTGCGAATCCAGACATCTATCTCGTGGAAAAAGTATTGAAAAAAAAAGGAAACAAAATGTATGTCAAATGGCTTGGAGCGGATAGCAAGCACAACAGTTGGATAGAAAACGTTGATTTTGTATAGAATCTTATGAGAAATACACACATCAGCCAATGGTCTTTTTACCATTTTTCTAATTTTTCACCCCACCAACTTCTATATATATATATATATATAAATATATATATATATATATATATGTATATATATATATATATATATATATATATATATATATATATATGTATATGTATATATATATATATATATATATATATATATATATATATATATATATATATATATATATATATATATATAACCAGTTAATATTGGGGATTGCAGCAAAGTCAAAAGTTTATTCCAAGCTTTCGTAAATTTTATTTACATCTTCAGGGAACTACAAAGAATTATCATGTCAATTATACATTTTGATGTTATTAAAATTTTACTTACAACTATAGTGAGGTTAGTTGACATGTTCTTAGTTCTTTGGATAGTGACATTACAACTTAAAATTGTAAATAATTTTAAGCTGTATATATATATATATATATATATAAGTGAAAATAGAGTATTTTTCGTTTTAATTCCGAGAGTTCTAACCTTTGACAGCTGTTTCGTGCTAACGCACTCATCAGAAAGGATTTATGGAGCTCTCGAAATATATATATATATATATATATATATATATATATATATATATATATATATGTATATATATATATATATATATATATATATATATATATATATATATATATATATAATGTTTAAAGTATTTTGAAGTCAGTTTTGCTCGTTACAACCTGAGTGTGAGCATGTACACCGACAGTGATAGTGGTTATGGTAGCAGTCAAGATTCTACCGCGTTTGAAATTGATATGAATGATGGTCCTGATTACTATTCGCTCACCTTCGAAAACCGAAATGATGAACTTAATCGAGCGCTCCAAAGGTATGAATTGGCTGCACGTGAAGAACAACACCAACTTCTCCTGATGGCCCATCCTATAGATACTTACGAAATTCGTTGTGGGCTGAGTCCAGCCAGATGCTTCAGTCCATGCATCACTTTGAAGCAAACATATTCTTATCGAAGCATACCATTCGGTGCCATCGAATGGAGTACCCTCATTGAAATTCTACATTCCATAAAAATGAATTTCTTCGAAGCAGCAATTGAATATCCCGATGAGTATGATTCCATTACAACGGCTTGCGGAGACTTTGTTTATGTGATACAATTCATCGAAAGCGATGTAAAGCAGATCACCATTACCAGAGGAGACACCAACTTGGACTTCCTCGAAAAAGACATTGATGCCATTCTGAAGTTACATAAAGCAGTGTTGTCACATCGCATTGAAATGTTGGATAATTTGAACTTTTGTGTATACTACAAAAACTTGTTGCATCTTATCAAAACCCAATTCAATAGTGACAGAAAAAATTTAACGTTTGAAGAAATTATGAACATTTGTTTTGAAATTATACCATCAGACTCTAGTTTATATTCGAATGCTCTTAGAGAATATATAAATCATTTTGAAAATGATTTGTTCAAAGATTTGGAAATAAATGAAAAATGAGTTTTCCTTTGTTTTATTCATGAATAAAGAAAACAAAACAGGTTTATACATAATCATTTATTACATAAAAGACATATACAATTGTGTTGTCCAGTGGGAGAAATTGGAAGAGAAAACATTTTTTTTGTTAATATTTGTCAAAATGATCAATATCGCTGTCATCATCATCATCATAATTCCCTCTGAAACGACGTTTTCTATGAGGTGACCTGTCGCAAGATTCATGATCTTTAATTTCATATAGCACTTGAGAAAAACAGCTGTAGCACCAAAAATGCATGTTTTGATACACATTTTCAATGATATCTTCACTTGGATAAACATCATGATAATGATCAATGGTGACAATCAAACTTTTTTGCAATTTTCTATGAGTACGTTTGATTTTATAAAAACATGGATAACATACACACAAGCGAAATTTGGTGATCCTATAGTAATTTACCCATACGCAATAGCGATCTTCGTCTTCAAAAACATAACCCCAATCGTTTTGGGTTAATATTGCATTTTTTAATGAAGCAAATTCAATACCCTTCAAACTACAGAGTTGGTAATTTTTAGCCACATGACACAAATAATGCCACTTGAAATCTGCGTATTTTTTCATTATTTCCTTTGTTAACACCCAAGGTAGTGGCGAAGCTTCGAGAAACTCAGCTGCACAATAGACGTTTTCGCATATCGTTTTTATGCTCAGTTCTCGCAATGATCTCATCTGAAAAATTGAAAAAAAAACACCCTTCTAAAGTATGATGACCCCACGATAATGTATCAAAAGAACCGGGAATTAAATAACGGTTATCATCATGTGGAATCAGAGCAATTTTTGATTGTTCAATACTAAAAACTTTGTTAGCATATGACCGAATACAACGTTGGGTTGTTGTTTTTTCCTTAAAATTCCTCAAACAATCTAAATAATCTTCAAAAACGATTTTGTTTTTCACAACATTATATTTCACCCACTTGGATTTTTTTACAACTTTACCCCCCTGCGCCTTATACGTATACATTTTTGAGCGTAAGCCAACAAAATGGGTCATTATTTTGCCATTCGCTTCGTCCTTCATTATACCCAACTTTTTTTCATTAACCTGAGGCATCTTATATACATTATCTGAAGCATAATCAGAAGTATCAAATTTGGAGAGATCCGCCTTTATTACTTCTTCATATGCATCTCCACATTTTAGTTCATAAATGAAGCTGTCAGTATCCATATATAATAATTTACAGTTTTCAATAGTCAATTTTGGGATCATATATCCATAGTGGAAATTAAACATACATAGTTTTGATAGATCTAGAATAGCCATTCCTACGTACAGAGGTTTATTGAAGATTAATTTGCTTTTTTGATTCGATAGCCATCAAGTTCTCATCAAAAATTGTACGACTGCGAAATTTGGTGCCATTTATCAAATTTTTAGCTCCGTAACGACCCCCCCCCCCCCCCCCCACTTTCTTACGAGTTTTACCACCCGGTGTTACCGTATGTTTTCCATTGTTTTCCCGAAAACTTCATTATTAGCTAATTTATAAAGATTTTTCTCAAAGGCATTCGTAGCTGCAGTCCTCAGACGTGTATTCAACTCGATGTAGGGTCGCAGCCATGCTGCTTGTTTGAATCTTAGAATTTTATGAATTTTTTTCAATTTCAAACATTGTTTTAAATTTCTGTAATGTAAGGTATATTTATTTTTATCATAAAGCGTTGTCATCAATTTTGGTAATTTTGAGCCGGGTGGTACGCGGTGTTCAGCAGCAAATGGAAAATCTTTATGTTGATTGTGTAAGTCGCATGGATACTCCAAGTCCACTTGCAGAATGTACCCTTCCGCTGCATCGTCCGCGATAGACATCACATCAAAATTTTCCACATTTTCCACCCATGAAAATCCCACATTCCGACATGGTAAACCCATACAAATTATTGACATCCAAATACATGAGATATTTCGATGGATTTTTGGGGTCATATTCAGGCATATACTTGTTGGCCTCCGAGTATCTACTACTACAAACTGATATTCCACCGCGTATTGCATTTTCAATAAACATGATTTTATCAACATCATTCAACAATTCTAAAGTACATTTGGTATACTTCAGCATAGAATCCCACGTGTAACCTGGCATGGTGTAATACCAGGATGGGCCCAACCCATAGGTTGCTAAACATTTTTTTCGAAAATTTTCAATTACATCAGCTAGCAATAATACATCTGTTTTCAAATATAGGTCCGAATATGACCCCAAGTCCGAAATTTTGAAAATCTCCCAAACATTCTGAGTGTGAGCATAGTTTTCGTCGGTAATGTGAGCATCGTTCAATTTATTATAAAAACATTTTTTTGGGTCAACAGCGGGAATTTTTCATCATTCAAGTGAATGAATTCTGTTCTCAATATTTTCATATCATTTTGATCTAAAATTGATGATAATTCATCCAAAGATGCTCCCATGAATCGAAAAGAGTCAATGAATCGAAATTTTATATCTGTAGCTTCATCGTACAGTGTGAAAGAAATGTATTTTTCCTTGTTTGTTGGAAGTATGCTCATACGTCCCCTCTTACTCAAATCACTTATCATGAAATGACTGTCGTAACCTGAGAGATTATGGAAAACGATGGGCACTACGAACAATTTTCGAAAATTGAGATTACAAGATTGGTGCGAAAGGCCTCGATACTCTCCGGAGAAATAGTTGTGGTCACGAACGATGATGTCATTGGATGAAAAAGGGTTTTCACAAATGTGACAAATAGTTGCCCCACATGTATTTGGTTTCTCAACCATCGGCACGATCATCTTAATTTTTGATTGGATGATTACAGCTATCCTCGAAATTTCATTCCCAAACCAATCCATGCAATCACTACCGCGATAACTATTGAGAAACGATAACGAATTATCGAAGTCACATTTTACATAATATCCAGCACTATAAACCACATGTTTTTGATACTTTTTTGTTTTGGATCATACTATATCATTAACATTTTCCAATTGACATTCAAAGTCCGCATAAATGACGAACGGAGTCGTTTGTTTGTAACTGAAATTTTCGAATTCTATATGGTCATATTTTGAAAATGAAATTTTACCTTGATTCAATTGGGAACAAAGCTCCTCATGCTCTTTCAAGTTTTGTTCAGAACAAAAATAATTGAGACATCTATCACAAAAATATATTTTATGTTTATGTTTATCAACTTGGGATGACAATCATTTAGACATATCTTTGATCCAGCCATAATGGTATTTAATATCAGAATCAGTTTCATCAACTGGAGGAGCTTCATAATCATTCAATTTTGGAAAATATTCATTTTGTATTAATAATAGATTGACATGACGTTCCTGTTTACTTTTGGTTAATCGTGCTGGCACCACTATGTAAAATATTTTTCCCTTAACTACGTTTAGTTCCAATGTGTAAACGTTCACAGCAATATCATTAGCTTTTTCAAATTTGGAAATTCGGTGTAGACATAGGTGTTTCAAGATCCTCTGTATGTAGGACAGTAAGTACTGTAATATGGATACGAACCAGTGCGCTCTGCATTAAATTTTACAGAATAAAGAGCGCTCACAACGCTCCAATAAAAACATGCTGAGTCAGTGTTCTTCACATTTATACATGCTTGCTTTCTTGAAATCTGCTCAGGTAGTCTAACGAAGACCCGTTCCCCAATTCAAATTTGTTTACGTTTACCTCCATTGATATGATTTCATGCAACCCCCACCCTGAATCACGTTCTGAAAAATCACCCAATTTGTTGAAAATTTGATCACACACGTTATCACAAAACCAACGTTGTAAATCTGTTGATGCATCTATAATAACATTTTTAGTATTGAAGTATTTTAAATCCAAAATTTCACCATCATCTGATTTCTTTACAACTTCTCCACAAAATTTAATATTAACTTTGATTATCGGAAATTTTAACAATATTTTTTAAATTTTATTTCTAAGTAAAATCAAAGCATCAGCAAAAAATTGTTTTAAGTCCTTATGAACCAAATTTAAAATGATGCCTGTTTTGACTCTACTTGAAAAACATGAAACAACATCTTCCCATTTAACTCTGTCTCTCAATTTCGGTAAGAGACTCCCACCACGATGTCTATTTTGAATTTTTTGAAAATGTTTAAAATGACCAATGTTTGTTTGAAGCTTCGTCAACACACCAATGGGCAAATTATTTTTCCGGATTTCTTTGTTGCACAACCTTATGTATTTCCTCAAACGATTTAGCCAAACTTCCTCATCTCTACTTGTGAAATTATCGAATAAAATGTTTTTATTCTTTTTAATGAATGTCAGTAGATTATCAGATTTTTTTTTGCGATATCAATCATTTTGAAAAACAATTAACAAAAAAAAATAATTATTGACCCTCTCTCCTATGTATATGGATTAATTTTGAACAATTTCAAACGATGTAGCTGGATTCGTCTTGCCTATGTCGATTACCCCTCGGAATATTGTGGAATATTTCCCTGAGAAAATTCTGTCAGATGGGGACGATACTCCTCCGTTACTCGCTGTGGCAGGAATGATACCTTTTCCACTAAGTCCAGAAGTATAACGTCTCCGAACTTGCTTTTAACAATTTTTGCTAGGTTGATTGATTGTTGCGTCCCCACTGGAAGATCAGCCAACTTGATGGTCGGTTTCCTTTCTAGCAGAGATGCTTGGTTCAATTTTTTCAAATCCATCTGAAACAACAAAAAATAAATAAAAAAGTTTTTTGTTTTAGTCGAGAATACGCATAAATGTACAACATTTTATTAATTTGAAAAACAAAACATTTTTTGACTGATTTGGAAATAACATTATACTTTCAAAAAACTCGAAGCCAACGAAAACAATCATAATTAACTTTTAGTCAAAGAAATTTGAACTGGAAATTATAATGAAAAACAAAATTCAGTCCTCTGCAATGAGGATCATTGCACAAGTATCTGTTAGATGTAATTCAAGACTCGTCATGGTATTTGCAAAGGAAGTAAGAGTTGTTTGTCTACGTTGTCAGTGTATATTGAAGTAAAAAGAAAGAATAGAAAAAATCATAGAAAAACTAGAATTAAATAAAATTACATTAATTGGTTACAGAGAGCACTTGCAATTGCTTGCACACGTATCTGATCAATATAAATCAGTTATCGTCGTGGTATCAGTCAAAAGCAGTTATTTTTCTGTCAGGTATCTACTAAAAGCTCACGTTGTAGGTGAAACATCGGTCGGTAACGAATATCATGAATAAACAACACACAAAGAAAAAATAAGCACCGTTGAAACAAAAGAAGAAAAAATAATTCGAAACACTTACCTTTCAGACGAAGTTGGTACACTAAAGAATATTTTACTTTATGCTTCTGCTAGCACTAGCGAAAATGAAGTGGTCGTTCTCTGTGCTGCGCGGTATTTAAGCGAGCGAAATCCAATGACCTTTCCCAGGATGCAGCGTACAAAAGTTGTTTTCGAGGTTGCGTGATTTCCATTACACGAGTCGGTTTCATGATAATAATCTGCTATTTCTCAATTAACCGCTATCGCTGGCCGTGACTCCGAGGTTAACTTGTTTACATGTTATTCAATATATGCTAATCAGCATTTTTATGTTCCTTAACTAACGCTATCGACCGCCCGTGGCTTCGAATTCAATTTGTTTTAAGTGAACGTCTGTAATTCAAATATATGCTAATCAGTATTTTTTTTTTATTTGGTAATTCCTATGCTAATGCGTTCCTCCGATATCAACGGACTGTGACCGTGAGATCACCGCTGTTATTACCAACTTGTTTTTGAGTGGATATTTACTTTGGATATTATTTACCTCGAAAATGAAACACAGATTATTCATATGAATTTATTTTATTTGGAGCAAGTATTCCACAAATATTTGCTATTAATTTTGATTTTCAATAATAATATCGAAATAAATGTTAAAATTATGTACACTATAACGAAAATTCTACACAGTTCATTTTCCACTTCTTTCAGATGTTCTGTTGGCCTTTTCACGGTTGCTGCAATATTTTCCCAATGTTCAGTATCTCTTTCTGTACGGTCTTCGAATATGAGTTTTAATTTATATTTGAGAGTTTCATTTTTCGGTAAATCTACCTCGAATAACGGTAGCTTTCCTTCATTCACTTTGGTGAATCGCATCATCTTCCACTCGGTTCGATTACATTCCTTCAATTCCTCCTTGGAAAAACATATTGCTATATCTTTCACTCCATTTGGTGAGTTAACGTACAATACATTATTGACGATTGCAGTCAGAAGAATGAAATGTGTGGTTAACAACGGCATTTTGGTTGAGGTGTATGCTATGTAGAGGATACTGTGTTTGTGGTTTATTACGTTCGAATACGCTATCACAAATACTTAAATTACTCAGTAGACTCAAAGTGTTTTTGGTATCCTCGTAAATTTCAATGACTTTTTTCAATTCTTGCACACGTTTACAAAATTCTTCAAGCTTACGTCTATACTCGTCAAATGTCATAGTGTCACTAATTATTTCAGCTGCTGGCTGTTACAAAAACATCCTACAACCCCACCACTACATGTTTACAAATGTCCCATTTTGCATTACCTCATTTTGCACTCCCCCATGTAGGCATCTCCCAATGACACTGCCAGCCGTATGCATAGTCAATTGCAGCGACTCGCCAGAGTTTCGCCGCTCGCTACACAAGAACTATAATGCACAGTCGAGCTCCAAAAAAGTGGTACATCGCCAGCATTTTGCCAAAAAGTGACTTATTGCGTAGTTGTCACTTTTTTGGAGTTCGACTGTGCATTATAATCCTTGTGTAGCGAACGGCGAAACTCTGGCGAATCGCTGGCGATTGACTATGCATACAGCTGTGCGATACACCGCAAATGAACCATATCCTCAATGATAAATGAACCATATCCTCAATGATGTATTTTTCTCCAACACCTTCTTCAACTACACTGTGTGTGTATATTTTTTATGTCTGCTGTATACAGGTCGTTGACAAACCAACAACAAAATCATGGCACGTCAGCCGTATAGCCAACATGTACATCTACATTTACAGCGAGGTCCGTAGCCAAGTGTGTTCAATGTCCGCTCCATAATGTGGAGGTAGTCGGATCGATCCCCATGGCCGAGATCTTTTTTTATTCATCAAAATACGCTCTCCACACACGCGATGAAATTTGAATTCGCGCGCCCATGCAAGAGTGACATGATGGTGTTCCGTGGTAGGAGGTGTTCCGTGATACGATGCAAGATGGCGGATGACAAATTGAAATTTGACGCTCTCGACTGACTCACACGCTCGGACTCGCTCTCTCTCTAACACACTGTTTTCCCTATGCTGATGGTCGCAGCGGCATAGCTTATCTACTATCTTTAGCTTCAGTTACTGATGAGGATTTAACCGATGATGAAATTGTTCGCAAAAACTTTGAATACGATTGTTCATATATCGAAGCAATCAATTACACGCTATCCAATAACAAATCTGATCCAACTGTGGCCAGTTCATCAGCAAATTATTCTGGTAGTAACGTAAAATTACCCAAAATTGAAATCCCTAAATTTTCGGGAGATATAAAATCTTTCAAACCGTTTTTGGATATTTCAAAGCCTTATTCATGATAACGCAAACCTAACAAATATTGAGAAATTCAATTACCTTATTTCATCCCTACGTGGATCACCACTCACGTTGGTTCAATCAACTCCCATGTCTAGTACCAACTATGAAATCGCTTACGATGCGCTGTTACAGCGCTACGACAATAAAAGATTAATCGCTTCTGCACATTTACAAGAAATCGATCATGCACCGATTGTCACGAATTCAAAAAATACGCGATCACTTCGAATACTTTTAGATACCTTTACGGAAAACTTAGCTGCCTTGCAAAATATGAAATTTCCGGTAACAGAGTGGGATTTTCTCTTATATTACTTATTTTCAAAGCATCTCGATAAAAAAACCGTTACTCGATTCGAATTAGAAAACCCTGTCGCTAATGATGCTACACCAACATTTGAATCTTTAAAAAAATTCGTACTAGATCGATGCAACGCATTGGATGCAGTTGAATTTTCGATGCCGCAAAATACATCACTTTCAGGAAAAAATAAACATTTTCAAAATGCTTCGATAACAAAACCCAAACAAACTTCATCATATTTTTCAAATACCAATTCAAATAAGATTTCGAGTCCAAATCCATCTTGTATGTTTTGTAAACGGAATCATTCAATATACCGATGTTCCGAATACTTCAATAAACAGCCTCAAAAAAGATTAAATTTTGTCAAGCAAAAACAATTATGTTATAATTGCTTGAGTTCTCAGCATTCAACAAAAAATTGTCAATCGACTTCAACTTGCCGTTTTTGTGGAGGTTTGCATCATTCGACTATACATGTTAATAAAGTTTGGACGTCCAATAATGACTCGCTTCAGACTATAACCTCAAAACCCCAAGAACGTTCACAGGGTCCTTCCACTGTTCAAGATCAGAATACCTTTGTCGGTATCGTATCATCTTCCAGCAATGTTTTATTATCAACGGCCATTATTGAAGTATTAGATGCACGCAATAACTATCAAAAGGTTAGAGTTTTACTTGACAGTGGTTCGCAGACCAGTTATATTTCACAAAAGTGTTACCATAAATTAGGTTTAACTCGCTTCAATTTTTCTATGGCTATCCAAGGTTTGGGGTCAATGAATGAAATAACTTCTAGTGGCGGAGTAACTTGCACATTGAAACCTGTTGGCAAGAATAATCCAGAACTAACAGTTGATGCCATTATTATTCCTAAGTTATGCGCTAACATGCCAAGTACATCCCTTGATGTTTCAAATTGGTCACATATCAGAAATCTCAAACTAGCCGATGAAAATTTCCACAAATCAACATCTATTGATATGCTTCTTGGCGCTGAAGTTTTTGCCTATATTTCAGAACAGGGGCGTATTCTAGGAAATGAGGATGAACTTGTAGCCATAAACACAATTTTCGGATATATACTTATGGGGAAGGTATCGTTCAATAAACCAGAAGCATTTTCGAATAGTTTCGCATTTTTCAGTACTGTTCAAACTGACACTTTCGCTATAGACAATTTTCTAAAACGATTCTGGGAACTCGAAGAAATCCCAAAAATAAAGGCAATATCGCCTGAAGATGCCTTGTGTGATGAAATATATTCCAGTACACATTCTAGAAATGAAACTGGTCGTTATGTTGTCAATCTTCCATTAAAAAATTCAGAACCAATTTTCAATATCAACGATACTCGTCCGCTCGCTTTACGCCCCTTTTATTCGATTGAAAGACGCCTTTTACGTTCATCGGAATTACATAAATTATATTCTGACTTTCTACAAGAATATTTAGACTGTGGGTATATGGAAGAGGTAGATAATAATTGTTATGACACAGAACACTGCTTCTATCTTCCACACCACTGTGTATTAAAAAAACAGTACAACAACTAAACTGTGCGTTGTTTTCGACACGTCTGCAAAATCCACACAGGGTATTTCACTAAATGAAACCCTGTTAGTAGGTGAAAAATTACAAAAAGATATTTTCTTGGTTTTATTGGATTTTCGAATTTACCCTATAGTTTTTACGGCAGATATAAAGAAGATGTTCTTGTAAATTTTAGTTCATCCTAAACACCAAGAATATCAGCGAATATTGTGGAGATTCTCCAGTAGTGAGAGTGTAAAAGATTATCGCTTAAAAACTGTAACTTTCGGTCTTTCTAGTAGTCCATATTTAGCCAATAAAACAATCCTTCAATTACCTCACGAGGAGAGAGAATCTTTTCCATTGGCAGCTAGTGTCTTAGAAAACAACGTATATATTGATGATATATGTACAGGGTGCTCGTCATTAGACGATGTAAAATTGATTCGGGATCAATTAATTGAAATTTGTAAAAGAGGAAATTTCGAATTACGCAAATGGACGAGCAATAATCAAGCATTTCTAGCTGATCTACCAGAATCTCACCTCTATAACAATTTAATTTGTTTTGATAAATAAGTATCATCAGTTCTTAAAATTTTGGGCTTACAGTGGGAGCCAAGTTCAGATATATTCACTTATGATATTAATTTATCAGTTAGTAGCTGCACAAAACATCAAATATTATCTGATATCGCCAGCGTTTTTGATCCATTGGGTTTTTTAACTCCAGTCACTTTATTCGCTAAACTACTTATGCAGCACCTATGGACTCTCGCAATTCAGTGGGATGAGGTTCCACCTAAGGAAATCATCATAAGGAATTTTCTTTATTAACAACTTTACAAATTCCTCGCCACATGTTACTGAATGATTTACAGAGTCAAATACATGCATTTTGTGATGCCTCGAAAAGGGTTTACTCTTGCGTGATATATTTCAGAGTTCAGCAAAGTGAAGATTCATTCAAAACATATTTCGTTTGTGGCAAATCTAAGGTTGCACCAATGAAAACAATATCTGTCGCCCGCCTTGAACTATGTGCTGCAATTCTTCTTGCAAAGTTGCTTTCAACTGTTATGAAATCATTCAAAGACAAAATAAACTTATTTTAAACATACGCTTACACCAACAGTTCTATAACATTAAGTTGGATTCAGTCTTCACCACACAGATGGAAAACTTTCGTTAGTAATCGCGTAACATTCATTCAAAAAAGAATTCCTCCTTCTCTATGGCGACACGTATCGTCCAAAGACAATCCAGCTGATTGTGCATCACGTGGCTTACTCCCTTCAGAATTAATCAGAGATGTGATGTGGTTTTCGGGACCTCCGTGGTTGCAACTTAAGGAAGAGCTTTGGCCAACTTCATTTAAAACGGAAGATGGTTCATCACCTGACGAACTCTCAGAAGAAATTAATGTAACGCTTTCCACTTTCCCGGTAAAAAATATTATCCATGACGTTCTGTATAAATATTCCTCCTTGTCGAAAATTAAAAGAATTTTGGCTTCATTCTTCGGTTTTCGTATAACTGCCGTAATCCTGAGAACAGAAGAAGCGGTAACTTGTCGCTCTCAGAGCTTCAGAATGCAATGATTTTAGCTGTGAAATGCACTCAGATATCACACTTCCCTATCGATATTAAAAACTTGAAAAATGGAAGAAACGCAAATCTTTAAGAAAACTCAATTCTTTCCTAGATGAAAGTGATGTTTTGCGAGTGGGTGGACGTATTCGAAATTCCTCCTTATCGTACAATAAGAAATTTCCTGTCCTATTACCTAGAAATTCTCGACTGACTGAATTGATCATTTCTAATTTTCATAAAATATATTATCATACAGGTAGACAAACCCTACTGTTTTTAATAAATGAACAGTTTTGGATCATGTCCCCCAAACGAACTATTAATAAATAATTTCAAATTGCAAAAACTGTTGGCGTTCGTCCCCTAAATCTTATCAACCTCCAATGGCTGATCTTCCAAGTTTAAGAGTTTCGCAACTCAAAGCATTTTCTTGTGTTGGTCTAGATTACGCAGGCCCCTTTTCTATAACTATGGGTAAATTACGACGTGCTAAAACATACAAGGGATATATCTGTCTGTTTGTGTGTTTCGCAACAAAGTGTATTCACCTTGAATTAGCCTCCGATTTAACCAGTGAAGCTTTCATTGCTGCGCTCCCAAGATTTATCGCTCGTAGGGGGCGCTGTTCTACCATAACATCAGATTGCGGAACAAATTTTATCGGAGCAAACCGACAAATTTTAGAAATGGTGAAACAAGCAGCAGAAAGTCAATCAATAAACTTTAAATTCAATTCTGGTGGGTCACCCCATTTTGCAGGTCTAGCCGAGGCAGAAGTGAAGTCTGTTAAGACTATACTCTTTTAACGCAAATTGAATCATTATTGAATTCTCGTCCTTTGTATCCACTTAGTTCGGATCCAAACGATTTTTCGGTGTTAACGCCAGGACATTTTCTGACGCTTGAGCCACTTAGTTCAATTCCTGATCCTGACTTAACACATTTAAAACTCAATAAGCTTAATTGATGGCGATTGATACAACGGCTCCATCAACATTTTTGGAAAAGATGGAGTGGTGAGTATTTGCATACTCTTCAACAGAGAGGCAAGTGGTTTGAAGCCTCACGTCCTGTATCAGAAGGAACAATGGCCCTAGTGAAGAATGAGGCAACTTCACCACTGAAATGGCCTCTTGGTCGAATAGAAAAACTTTATTATGGTAAGGATTGTATAGTACGTGTTGCAGATGTCCGTACCAAACAATGTACTATCAAAAGAGCATTGGTGAAATTGTGCCCGTTACCAAATGCTCATAGTTCTGATTAAAAATTATAATATAATTTTTAGTGGGGAGAGAATGTTCAGTCTACTCCACTAATTTAAATATAAGTTAGATAGTAAAAGTATAATATAGGTGTTTTACCCATTAGCAAAGAGGAAACTTATTTAGGCGCTAATTCTAATGTCAAAATTATATCTATTTCACGCGTATTTTGAGTTGAAGTACGCACATTTTATGGAGCATGCTGATATCGTGAAATCGCCGTATTCTGTTTACCCATAAAAAACAAAGTGACAGATTGGCGTAAAATTTGGAACTGAATGTCGGAGTGACATTCAGAAAACTTGTCGATTGCAAGCCACAATAAAAAAAACCGCAATACAGTCTACACAGGAGTTGAAGAAGTTACCTACTCATTAACTCGTCTCTGCAAGGATTTGGTGAGTGCTATTTCAACTTCAACCGATATTAATTATTTTCGCATTTCGCTTACATTCAACATTACATTTCCATTCATAGTTGAAAATCTTTGTCGATAAGTTGGAAAACTTCTGTCATTAAAGAGTATTCTTTGTTTTAAAACAAAACAATTTGAAGACGATAACATTGTGATTATACGTTCATTGTGAATACTGTGAAGTAAGTTTATAAGTCTGTAGAGGTGTTATTAACTCCGAGCAATAATAGTTATTTAAGTAACAAGGAATGTAAAGACGTGTTAACATTCGAGGTGAGCGAGTACGAGCCGAGGCAAAGCCGAGGCTTGTCGCTTGCCGAGGATGATAACAGTCGATACATTCCGTGTTACTTATTAGGTTTTTCCCGCTGCTTGTTGACATTTCACAAAATTTGCCTGAATTGAAGTTTGTTTTCTTACCCTTCCTTCATGATTATTCGTTCGCTATTTCATTCTAAGTTGCTTGTGCGTGTAACTAAGTTACCGAATAAGCCGACAACAATAATATTCAAAAGGTCTCATAACCTAAAAATTGATATGAATGAAGCTGAAGGTATTACTTGTCAAAGTCAAAGTCATTATTACCCTAGGCATGTAAATGACACTATTAAGTTCCGTTGTCAAGATGAATTACTAAACAAATGATATAGGCCATTTACCTGTTTTGTTGCTAAGCATGTATGGACTATTTACAGTGTCGGCAGCGGGAAAAAGATATAGAGGTGCCATTTCTATATAAACAACACATATTGATGTGAAAGCTGCATACCGCTATCCTTTGTTATGATTTGTAGGTGAGGAGAAGATTTCTTATTGTTTTGAAAACTCGGGCTAAGCTTAGAACCAGTGGCGTGCTGATACATTTTCTTATATATTATTAATTAGACACGGTAGGTGCAGACAAATTTGTTATCATATGTATCGGCATCGATAGACGACCACATGCCTGGTTGGAAAGCAAGTTTGTTATTTAGCTGCAACCCTGATGTCTAATGCTTGAAATGCGCACCAACCACCAGCAGTAGTGCCGTAGGTCTTCCTACAGATGAAAAGTGAATGCGCTTCCAATGCAAAGTCGCCCTGGAGCGCCACAGCAAATAAAAGCTGCCATGTACCCGCACTCTGTGAGTGTTGTCAAAAAATAGTAACATGTTCTTACGTTAATACAATTAATTTTTGGATTAAACTCTTCCTGTCATACGAATGGCAATATTTCCTAAATGGTTACATAAATAACATATTCAAAAATAGAATTCATGATGAATATGTAGTGGACAAATAGTTATTTATGTAACAGGTGCAAAAATAAGTGACTGTTTATTGTACGTGATGTGAGAATTGTCAACACGCTACGTGTACTAACACAGCATACACTAATTCTATTACGATCTTTGAAAAATTAGACTTTCATTCGTCAATTTTGAATGAAAAAAGTAGTGCTTATTGCTGTGGGCAATAAAAATTAAATGGCAAGTCATTATCAAGTTATCATACACTTGATAACGACTGTAGATTTTAACAGTTGAAACGTCGTGAATAAAATTGCAGAGAATTGAATTTGTCTTTGTTCTTTTTAAGACAAAGAAAGTCCAGAATAACCTTACTCAAAGTGAATCATTGTCAACCACTTACAAAAAAACGATAGCAATGTTGTTGTCAGTTCTTGCGCGTTCACATGGTAAAGTCTTGTTCATACCCCCACGAATTTCGCAAATTTTTCTACGAATAAAATGGCTGCATCAACGATTGGTCCGGCATGACTGACAGCCATTTTATTCGCAGAAAAATTGCAAAAAAGACTGGTAATGCTCCTTTACTGATTATAGTTCTATAACCTGACCGAAAAATATGGTGATGCCAAAAGTGGTTAGAACAGATAACTGAGGATTTCTCCAAATTCGTGATTTCTAAGTGAAGTGATTCACACCACAACTGGCAACTGCACTTTTGGTTGGTAACCTTAATATATAATGTATCTGAACCAATGTGAAAGTATCATAAGGAATATGATATAATGCAATTATTGTCTTGACGATCATTATACCTACGTAACCTGTTCCTTACATTTTAAAATTGTGATAATATACAGTGTTTCGTTTACAATCAAGAAGTTCATGTCCACGTACGGTTCAACCAGAAGCAACATTTTTATTCAAATGGAAACATCGAAAACTTCTGATGAACGGGTTATGTGATAATCCCTGTATATGAACAAAACATTCCAGTACCCAGCAGATTGGGCTAGTAACTTATAATTTGAATTCAGTTTTGAAGAGTTGAGTTTGCTAATTTACTTACTTATTTCTCAATGTACCTACTGCAACAAGTATTTTCCTATTTATGAATAGGTAATCAGTTTTCAAAGTACAAATTTTCTTCAAAGCTATTTCAACAAAAAGTGTATTTTTGTCTCACAATCGAGAATCAGTAAAAATTAACTCTAATAATACTACTAAAAACTAAGTAGGGTATGCCTATCCAACATGGTATATGCCATGCTGCGACGCCCATGGTTTGATTTGATACTCACTTGTGGCATGTTTGTTTAGTGCTTGATAACTTTTTCAGCCCAAAAACTTCACACGTTATCGCCATTTTGCAGAGATAAGGTCTCTAGTATAACAATTTAACAATCCAACACAGCACTTCTACCACTTAAAATCAAAACAATTATACAAATAGGCTCAAATCCAAACTGTACTGACAAGACGATGAATAAGTTGTCAACGCACGTAAACAAACTAGATCGCCAAGTTAAGAGTGAATAACAATACGGAATTCCAACCTGATTAATGAGTGGAAACGGAAATATCCGATAATGTTCTTTTTTAACATGATCCGAGCATAGATGTTTATAAACAACGTCGGGTATGTTGCTTCCAAGAAAGAGACAGGAAAGCCCTCTCTATATATTTTATTGCTCGGAGGTTATTAACAGAGAATTCCTAGTTTGAAGATACGTTGTCACATGATTCACATATAAGTTTCTTTTTTGGGTTTAATTAGGAAAACCTTGATGTTTTGTGCTGTTGTGGGTTGAAGTAACCGATCATCGAAATGAAGACATAACATTTTTCCGATTTCCTTCAATACAGTCTAAGGGAGGCAGATAGTAGCTACAAGGAAAGAGAAATGGGCAAGTTGGATTGCAGCTCTTCATAGAGATGGATTTACAGAAAAGAAAGCAAATTATTATTTTGTGTGTTCTGCACATTTCATCGCAGGTAATACAATGACAAAAGCTTTTGAACTATGAGTAAATGAAATTTTTTTCAGGTCAACCGTCTAATGATCCCGGTGAACATCCAGACTACGTGCCTTCTACAAATATGGGGTACAAAACAAATCTTGCCGTATCTAGGGAGGTGCGATTAACAAGGTATAAAAGATTGATGGACGAGAATGAAAAGGTAACAGAAGAGGCAACCATATCCGTCAGATATTGTTGTATATTCTTTTTATTCTTAATAATTCATTACTGAGAGATTTAGTGTTGGCTGATCGTGTTTTCTTATTAGGAGGTATGGCTGATCTGTATTGTGTCATGGTCAAAACACCTCAGTTTTCAAAATCTAGAAAACAACTGGAACCACAAGAATTGGAACATACAAGACACATTGCAACTGTGAGGAAGCGTAGAAATTGAAGGGATCACTCTCTAGTTAGAGTTTTCACAATATCTATCATTTGTCTAATATGTACCGTTGCTATTTTTTTTACGAATGCACATTGGGTACTTCATTTTTTATTATACATATATTTTGTCTTCATGCATTGACTGAATGATAGACTGAAAATTGTAGACGAATAAAAGTGAAAAGAACATTATTATTTGTATAACAGTATGTGTACTCAATCAAATGTACCTGAACTTCTCTGATCAATCTGTTTATTCCAAACACTAGTTTGAGAAACAGTAGTAATTTCAACTTTTTCACCAGTCTGGAAAGAGAAATAAGGCAACTCATAAAACATGATTGTACTTTTAATTATATATTTTAATTACTTTTTTCTAAATATAAAATAAAAATAATATGTGTGTGTGTTTGTTGGAATTTTTATTTTTACGGAAAATTATATTTGGTAGTACTAGATATATATGTACATGTTATTAGGTTTTGAAATGTTTGTTACATATATTCTATAGACTTGTGATGTTACTCCATATTAAGAAACAATAAATAAACAAAATATTCATCTCATAATTTTCTGAGGCAAATTTAGCAAAACCGTTTTCCATTTGGTAACTTCTTGATTTCAATATTCATTTTTATATATTTATATATTTTGCAACATGCATTTTGGTAGTTGATCATCTTTGTTCTTTCATCTGGTGTACTGCAGTAACACCATAACTTGGTGCATAAGGAAAAAGAGCTTGGTAATCTATGATTTGGAGTTTGTATCTTCCAATATTATGAAGTTTTTTGACAATACAAAGTTTTTATAATTATAAAAAAACTTATTATTTTGAAACGAGGAAAATTGATACAAATTTGATTTTATCAAAATTATCAGCATTAAAACAAATCCTTAGATATTTGTAAAGCAGGTGAAATCATCAATTTTTATTGATGCCACTGTCATAGTTTAAGTTACAGACAATAGCTATTTACAGTACCAGAACAAAATACAGGTAAGTAGCAAATTCACATTAATTTTGTGATTTCTGGAGAAAATGTAAAATAAAGGAATGATGCCAACACTTACAGTTTTATTATCTATGGTATGTTCATGGAATGAAGTTGAAGGTAATCAAATACAAGTTAGTGGTTGAATGTGAAAAACACAAACTTTTACCTTTTCCTTATCAATTTTTGATGAAGTTTCCTTTCGAGAAGCTTCCTACAAATACTGAAGATATATTATTTTTTAGTATAAAACATTTGAACAAATATTCAATCAAATTCTTGTCTGATGAGCTGTTAATTGAGATAGGTAGCAATATCCCATATCTATAATAGGAACATAGTGTGGGTGTTCGGGATCATCAGACAGTTGACTTGATTATTTCGAATACTTGTATACATTCCTACAGCTAACTCTCCACGTTTTCAAGTTTTGAATAAATAAATTATTTATCAAGTCGCCTATAGAGTTGGAATGCTCTGCAAATTCAATGAAAGGATGATCTTATAAAATTTTGTCAGACAAAACTTCCATCTCTGTTTCTTCACTCCACCTTTGATTCATTCTTTTACTCATATTGATGCTCGTCTACATGGTTGCTGGGCAAATATCTATAAATTATTAGCTTTATTTCAATTTGATTGCGAATGCCATTATTAGAGTTAAATGCAAAAATACCATGTATATTAATCATGCTTTGTACAACATTCTGCATGTTCTTACAACGATTCATCACATTGACTATGAAGAATGAACAATTTCATCAAAACTTCATTTGAATGATTATTATCTTCCATTTTGATTCTATCCTAATCAAATGTACGTTAATGAACTCACAAACATTTTATTATTAATGTACTTATTTTCGAATTTTCATAATGACATGTTCCATGACATTTCCTTTCTATTCAACACAAAAAATTGACAAAATGATCCAATTTTTATAGAAAACTTGATTTCATTTCGGAAACCTGACTCTTTAGGTATAAGAAGATGTCACATCATTTGAAAGTAAATTCAATTGTCTTTCGGGATATCTGATAATATACAGGGAGTTCCAATCGAAAAAAATGCACTTTTCGCCACTTTTGAGCCTATCGGTAAAAATTTTCAACGACCCTGTATAATGAAAAACGAATCACCCTAGTCATACCGATACAAAGGATATTGTCAAACTACATCTAAAATTTCTGCTTTCTACACGTACCCCAATCCTGCGGTAATAAACATTTAATTGAAGCTATGTTTCTCACAAAAAATTAAAAAATTAATTGATTTTTCGAAAACCACTGGAGATAGGTATAGGGAAGTAATATATGCAAATAAATCAAAAATAAAGCAAAAAATGCAATAATATACAGGTTGTTCTATTGAAAATGCCAAAGTTGTTGCTATTTTTCGATAGAAGCGGCAACGCCGCAGCGATGGAAATATTTTAGGTCAATAGAACAGAACTGATTATCCAAGAAACCAAATTTTTGAAATAATCCTACTTCCCTTTTTCCAAGAACGTCTGATAAGCCATCATGGGACACCCTGTATACAGGGTTATTCACGTTATTCGACACGAAGCATTATAAAGAATTTGATATTGAAAAAGATTTTCCCTTAGGATGGATAGGTACCTATGAGAGCTACACTTTAAAAATATTTCCGTTTTTTAAAGGGTGTGCCAAAAACACGAAAAGAAAAGTTGTTATTTTTTAAGTGGATTACCCCGATGTATATTATTTCATTTTCGAATTTTGAGATAAAATTGAAGGCATGTTACATCAGGGCTTAAGTCACCTAAACCTCATAGTTTTTGAAATAGCTATCTCTTATTTTGTGAAAATGTAGTATCAGTTTTAATGGTCTAATTCTCAAATGTTTTTTTCTTGTTTCCTACCAAATCAATGCTAGTGGCTACTATCTGAACAACTTTTATATCGCACTGGTATAATATCCACTAACTCATACAAGGTGTGTGAAAAAGTAAGCTATATAATTACAATCTTTAAACGGCAATACCTTATTCAATTTAATTGTCTTTCAAATATTTGTATAAATTCCTGCAGCTGACTCTCCACGTTTTCAAGTAAAAAGCACATTTTCATTTTGCAAACTGATTTAAATAAATAAATTATTTTTATCAAGACGCCTATAGAGTTGAGATGCTCTTCTAATTCAATGAAAGGATGATCTTATAAAGATTTTTCAAATAATGAATAAAATTTTAATCTCTGTTTCTTCAGTCTACCTTTGATTCGTTCTTTTACTCATATTGACGCTCGTTTACATGGTTGCTAGGCAAAAATCTATAAATTATTAGCTTTATTTAAATTTAATTGCGAATGCCATTATTAGAGTTAAATGCAGAATACACAATGTAGAAAGAATTGTGTGTTTAACTAGGTAGAAAACGAATATCCTCCCCTCGTTTATTACATTAAAAAACGCTTTATTTTCTTTCCTTGTTCTATTATTTGTTTGTTCCAAGTCTGACTTTTGGTGAACTGTAGATATGCTGGTGCCAAAACGAATTCTAAACTCCTAGAATCAGAAAAGAAGAGTAACAGGCAAGGACCAGGTGGAGAATGTTGATGAGGTTCCAACTTTGAGGAAAAAACAAATTAAATACTCAAAATGGTGAAATGGAGATGCAGTTTAGGGATTGAAAACGTGTTTTTTGCGATTTGCGCCGAAATGTAGCCTCCTACCGAAAAAGTTGATGATAATAAAAAAAAATTAAAACTTTTTTCCCAATACTTTTTGACATAACCCCAAATTAACCGTCGAAATGACAAAAAACGATTTTTATCGCATATAAATGATTTATTTCATATGAAAATTTGTACGTATATTTTTTTTTGTGTCGAATAAGCATGATTTTTTGGCAAATGAGTTATTTACATTTTTCGAAAAAATATCCTTATCTTCCACGAACAATTATTGTCTTGACAGTTTTTTGTATCTCGAAGGTCTATTAGTGACCATTTTAATTGTTGAAATGTCAACTTTGAAATGGTTTATTCAACTAGGTGGTTTATTGAGCGTTGAACCACTTAAAATTAGGAAAAAAGTCTCTCTGAATCATGATTTACTCAATATTTTCAATTATTTTCGACTTTCCTCATTATTTTTATAAAAAAAAGTAGTTTATTTTAAATTATTCATAATAAAATATTGGAATACTACAAAATTAATTCAATGATATCATTTTTATCATTTCCTACAACTATTGAGAATCGTTGAGAAAATCATGATTCTGAGAGACTTGTCGGTTTTTCTCAATTTTAAGCAAATTAACTACCTATGAATAAACTACCAAGTTACATACACCATTCAAAAGTAGACATTCCAACTATTAAAATGATCGCTTATCGCTTCGAAATACAAAGAAACGCCAGAACAATTCATCGTGGAAACTGGTCGTCTTCTGAATTGCGCAAAAATCATTCTCATTCGACACCAAAAAAGACATATTACTACAAATTTTCATCTGAACTAAATCATTTATACGCGAGAAACAAGTTAAATACTGAAAAATCGGGTTTTTGCCATTTAATTCGAGGTTATGTCGAAAAGTGTTGAATACAAAATGTTTTGATTTTTTTATTATCTACAACTTTTCTATTGAACATTTTCCGCTATGCCGCAAATAGCAAAAAAACATTTTCAACTCCTAAACAGCATTCCCATTTCACCATTTTGAGTGTTTTTGTGTTTAAATATTTTTTTTCTTCAAAGTTGGAACCTGATCAACATTTTCCACATGGTCACAAAAATTATAGGCACCAGTCTAAGATATACATATATATGTTTGCAAAAATCCAAGGCGAATGATTGAAAAAGAAGGTAACCTCAAAAGGCTGTCCTAAATTATATGGAACCTCATAAAGTGAAGTATGGAACAAGTTTTTGGTGTTTTCTAACATTATTTTCAGAAATTTTATAGAAATTCACTGTGAAGCAGGTGTGAAAATTTGAAATTTTTGGAAATAGAAGGAGAACTCATTTACAGTTATTCATCTTCTGCGATATTTAGAAAAAGGTCTTGTGATTTAAAATAATTCAAAAGACATAGTATTGCCAACAAGCGATTTATCAAAAATATGCATACCATCATACTTAAGAATATTAGGGTCTCGTTTTCCCTATCTCGCACAAGTCTCTCGAAGACTTCTGAGGGCTCCAGTAAGGGTGCAGCCGGTTGACGGAGAGAACAATTTTTTATCAATTTCTATGAAAAAATGGCGAAAGAAATGTTATGTAGTTAAATTCAGTGATGCTGAATGTCTCTCCGTTAAACGGCAAAGACGTTTTTTAAGTAGTATATTAAGGAGCAGTGTTTATTTGAATTTCATGCTAATATAAAAATATTGCACGTTTTTAAGTTGTTTTCATTCTACAAAAAGAAAACCTTCGTATCATTAAGATTACTTTTATTCATATCTACAACTGGATAATAACGCCCTACTCCTTAGACACAAATGGTTAAATTTACAAGGTGCAATCATCATTGTGGAATTCATACGACGCCGATAAAGGATCGGTAGTTTATTATTTTCATTCAAATCATACTGCATTGCGAAAGTAAAAGCGAACGAAACTCACCTGAAGTCAACTGTAGCCAAGCAGAAATATGGAAAACGGTTGTAGAATGACAAAAGAAAAACAGAAGCATAACACAAATAGTCAACAAGGCTGTAAAAACTCCTATCCCCACACAAATAGTAGCCGCCTCAAAAGCATAAGGAATATTCAGGAAATTTTCCAAAATATTTCCTTTGCAATGTTCCCCATTCTCTCCAGTATAGCACACGGACCACAATCCGAGTTTTCCGGGATTTTCTCCTTCCGTAACACCAATCCACTCCGGTGTGATAAAAGCCACAACCCCTATAATCCCGTAACAGATGGTGAAAATCGCCCATAGTACCCCTATCGCCTTGGAATTTCTCACGTAACTAGTCGCGTATATCTGGGATGAATCCACATACTCTATTTTGGAACCCATTTTTTGGGTCGATGTTTTCAAAATGTTATGATTTCACATATTAATATGGCGGAAGTGTCACGAACGTATGGAGGCCATGCAACACTCCAAGGTACCACGGTACACACCGTACCACTTTCCACTACCTTCTTCACCTTTACCTGAGGTCTCGAAGTTGTTTAACGCTATTGTTTGCTATGGTTGGTATAGATATAGTCCAGGTGAATTAGGAATTTATGTGAAAATTTAATTACACAGTTATGAGAACTGAAAAATTTCTAGTTTTTGAAATAAAACTATAACATTTTGTGATACGGCATAACTTCTTTAGAAACGTATTACTGGATGATTCTAGATAATTTATTCATGGTTTCGTGTAGAGAAGAACGGCTCCTTCAAATAGTTGAATATCTGAATTTTCCTAGTAAGACATAAACGTTTCCCACTCGTGAGTTCAAAGCGACATTTGTTGAAACATTCATCAGCAAACGCAAATCAGAACGTTCATATATTATGTGATTCATAGATCTGTAAAAATGATCGGATAAACGAAAATTATTATTAATACTTAATTGTTTTATATTGCTTATTGAACACTCAGATGAGTTTACTCAAAGTAGTGTGTGCGGCTAAGAAACTACTAGTTGCCGTGGAGCTATACCAGTGGCGGAGCCAAGGGAAGGCAATGAGGTGGATATTGCCCCCCTCCCAAAGTGCAACATTGACACTTCTATCTCAAGATGGCAGACACGTTTTATCAATGATTGTTCGAATCTACCCATAATGTGCTTGGTGATTCTTGTGATCTTTGACTACCTATATTGTTACGTTTTCGGGTTATAAACTCAAGTGATACTCTACTGTACAAATGCTTTTATTGATCAACTAAATTTGACAACACTGTATTATACCTGTCACTTCAAATAATTCAATGATCATTATCTATCACTTATTGAACATACTGAACTGAACTAAATCTCTCAATTGCACGACCTATATAGGAAAATATAGTTTTCGAATCATAAGGAAATCTTAGAATAGAATAAGAATATTCGACGTTTGATACAGAACGAAAATTAGTGTTTCTAGATATTTCCAGAAAGTTCATCGAAGTTTTATTCGATATGCTTTCGTCGAACACCAAGTGCGTAACACTGCCACCTCCTCTAGGTTATTCCGTCCCGGACAACACCATTAGGCCAATCAATAGAGCATTTTTTCCTAACAAAAATACTACTAGAAAACCGACTGTGCCATGACATGAAAGATAGTCCGTAGTTATATTCTGTTATATTCTCGAGTCGCAACTGTCATTTATCAATTTGTTATAATGGTATAAATGGAATGTGTAACTACCCGATCGGATCATTAGTAACGAAGGAAAACCGGAAAAACCGAAAAATTTTACGAAATTTTTAAAAATTCATAATTCCGGCATTTTTCAAGAAATAGAGTTGGCCCTTCTCATGAAAGTATTGAATGATGTGTTTAGTTTTGGCAAAATTGCAATTTGATTTTTTTTTTTCAGTATCTTGCAGCAAGCCTGGATGCTCTAGTGATAGTCCGATTTCAATTTCTAAAACAGATTTTGAGAGTCGAAGTACAAATCGTATATCCTCATTTTGCGCTAAAATGCTGCAAAATGGGTGAAAAATGCTTGCAAACATGATTGAAAACGGCCTAGCTGGTGTAAGCGGTCGAGTGGTAGGAAAGAGCAGGAGATGAGGGAAAGCGTAAAATGTCATACTGAATACAACCATGTATCACTTGTCACTTTTCTAACTGAATTTATTTTTTGTTCAAGAGTGTTGTGGGTAGGTACCTCCAAAAAACTAATTCCAGTCCTAAAATTATAGGGAAAATACAACTTTACGGTAAAAATGTATCTGATAAGTACAATTTCTATTACTGATGGCAACATGGTGGGTTAGAAAAAAAATAGCATTTTATTACGATTGATTTGATACTGCCCACTATTAGGTTTTCGTTGAAAAACTTTTATATTTTATATTTTTCAAAATGAAGTATCTTTTGGGATCAAAATAAGATTTAAATGAATCGAGTTACCTACCTGTAGCCAACACAACGGATAAAACAAAATCATTAATCCAAAAGCTAATAACATGTCTCCTTGCATGAACATTATTATTCACACGTATTTTAACAATAACGTAAACAACAATTACCTAATGTACTTTTGTAGAAGAATGATTTTGTTTACTCAGTTATGTTGGATGCATTCAAATCTCATTTTGATATAAGAACATGCTTTATTTTGTAAAAGATCTAACGTGATTTTTTGAGTATTTTAGCGGAAGTTTTATTTAAAACCTATCAGTGTGAAGTATCGAATTATTCGTAATAATCTTTCTTCCCAACACAAAAATTAAATTCAATTTGAAAATTAAATTTTACATGACACATTCTTTTGAAAGAAAACAACAAAGTTGTATTTTTCTCAAAATTTTAGGACTAAAATTAGTGATTTGAAAGAATCCATAGCAGTCTAGATGAAAAAAATAAGAACTACAGATCTATGGCTGTACCTATTGGTTACCTCGAATGCCATGGAAAGAGCCATCAACATCGTACTCATGAGATATTTCATGAGAAAGCTGAGGAATTGTAAGTGACCCACAATATGGTTTGTCGTCATAACAGTTCCACTGAACGGTTTTCATTGACTGACTTGAGAATTTATGTTATCAGAACAATGAGTTATTATCATTTTATAATCAGTGATAGCTTTCGCAAAATACGTTATTGAAAATTCTCATAAAAACATAGATAATCACACCTACGCTGTATCTCGGAAAGTACTACATTCTACCCAGTGCTTGATGAGGGAGATTATCACTTTTTCTAGTATTCATTCATCAGATATCAGATTCATAGTCGGACAGATATGAAAAGTTTGTATTGACCAACTGAAATTCTCGAATTTCAATTGGAAATAATGTTACGTACCTGTTATGCGACGAAATCATATCAAACTGTTTTAGAAAACTTCGAAGAATTTTCTGGAAATATCTAGAAGCAGTAATTTTTGTTCTAGATCAAACGTCAAATATTCTTATTGTATTCTATGATTTTCTTGATGATTCGAGAACTATATTTTCCTATGTAAGACGTGCAGGTGGTACGAGAGGTGATCAAGATTAACGAAGAGGTGTATAAGATCAGGCAGAGGCTGGAAACAATACACCTTCCACATAGCCAAGCACTCTCTGAGAAAATCTCCCACACCAGTGAAAGGCCATTGTCGCTGGTATCTCCAAAGCCTACACAAGCGAACATTTTGAAGCCACCAATGTTTGATGAGCAATCTTCGTGGACTATGAATTGACAACTGAAGAAGCAGCAAATGCAAACAGCTGGCCCCAGGTGGAAATCACTGGTTCTGCATTAGACATCCTGCAGAATATCCCTGAGAGTAAGCACAGGTAATATTCCAGAATCGTTGAAGCATCGAAGATCAGATACGGACAGCAACATATCAAACAAGTATTCCAGTACGGAGCTGATATAGAGCGACTCATTAAATAGGCCTACCCACAAGCACCGAAGTAGTTCATAAAACAAATTGAGGGGCAGAATTTCATTGACGGTTTGAAAGATACTAAAATGGAGCAAGCCCTTTGACTAAGACGACTTTTAACCATTAGCGCAACACGAATAGCATCATTGGAGTTCGAGGCGGCGAAAAGAGCATCAAGAAATACAATGATGCTATTAGTGCTGCGCTAATGGTTAAAAGTCGTCTTAGTCAAAGGGCTTGCTGCATTTCAGTATCTTTCAAGCCGTCAATGAAATTCTGCCCCTCAATTTGTTTTATGAACTACTTCGGTGCTTGTGGGTAGGCAAATTTAATGAGTCGCTCTATATCAGCTCCGTACTGGAATACTTGTTTGATATGTTGCTGTCCGTATCTGATCTTTAATGTTTCAACGATTCTGAAATATTACCTGTGCTTACTCTCAGGGATATCCTACAGGATGTCTAATGCAGAACCAGTGATTTCCACCTGGGGCCAGCTGTTTGCATTTGCTGCTTCTTCAGTTGTCAATTCATAGTCCACGAAGATTGCTCATCAAACATTGGTGGCTTCAAAATGTTTACTTGTGTAGGCTTTGGAGATATTAGCGACAATGGCCTTTCACTGGTGTGGGAGATTTTCTCAGAGGGTGCGTGGCTATGTGGAAGGTGTATTGTTTCCAGCCTCTGCCTGATCTTATACACCTCTCCGTTAATCTTGATCACCTCTCGTACCACCTGCACGTCTTACATAGGAAAATATAGTTCTCGAATCATCAAGAAAATCATAGAATACAATAAGAATATTTGACGTTCGATCTAGAACAAAAATTACTGTTTCTAGATGTTTCCAGAAAATTCTTCGAAGTTTTCTAAAACATTTTGATATGATTTCGTCCCATAACAGGTGCGTAACATTATTTTCTGTTGAAATTCATAAATTTCAGTTGGTCAATACAAACTCTTCATATCTGTCCGACTCTAAATCTGATATCTGAGATGTTTGGGAAGATTGGGACATTTACAGAATGAATACTAGAAAAAGTGATAATCTTCCTCATCAAGCACTGGGTAGAATGTAGTACTTTCCGAGATACAGCGTAGGTGTGATTATCTGAGTTTTTATGAGAATTTTCAATAACGTATTTTGCGAAAGCTATCACTGATTATAAAATGATAATAACTCATTGATCTGATAACATAAATTCTCAAGTCAGTAAGTGAAAACCGTTCAGTGGAACTCTTATGACGAAAGCCATATTACAATTCCTGAGCTTTCTCATGAAATATCTCATGAGTACGATGTTGATGGCTTTTTCCATGGAATTCGAGGTAACCAATAGGTACAGCCATAGATCTGTAGTTCTTAATTTTTTATCTACACTGCTATGGATTCTTTCAAATCACAAATTTCAGTCCTAAAATTTTGAGAAAAATACAACTTTGTTGTTTTCTTTCAAAAGGATGTGTCGTAAAATTTAATTTTCAAATTGAATTTAATTTTTGTGTTGGGAAAAAAGATCATTCTATTACGAATAATTCGATACTTCACACTGATAGGTTTTAAACAAAACTTTCGCTAAAATACTCAAAAAATTACGTTAGATCTTTTACAAAATAAAGCATGTTCTGGTATCAAAATGAGATTTGAATGCATCTAGTAATTTCTGTTACCAACATAACTGAGTAAACAAAATCATTCTTTGCAAAAGTAAATTAGGTAATTGTTGTTTACGTTATTGTTAAAATACGTGTGAATAATAATGTTCATGCAAGGAGACATGTTATTAGCTTTTGCATTAATGATTTTATTTGAGCCGTTGTGTTGGCTACAGGTAACTCGATTCATTTAAATCTTATTTTGATCCCAAAAGATACTTCATTTTGAGAAATATAAAATATTGAAGTTTTTCAACGAAAACCTAATAGTGAGCAGTATCAAATTAATCGTAATAAAATGCTATTTTTTTTCTAACCCACCATGTTGCCATCAGTAATAGAAATTGTACTACCCACAGCACTCTTGAACAAAAAATAAATTCAGTTAGAAAAGTGACAAGTGATACATGGTTGTATTCAGTATGTCATATGGAGACAAAAGAAATGAAAATATAATGGGTGTCCCATTTAAAAATCGAAAATTTATATCACTTCTTGGGAAACCAGAAGTTGCATAGTTCTGAGTTACTTGTTAAAGAATGCAGTTTCATGTCGTATACAGATCCTCCAAATTTCATTCCATTATCTTCATAAGCAAAAAAGTCATAGGGGCGAGCCACTTTTCGCGGACATCCATAGATTTTTTCGATCAATGTGTAAGTCACTTACTGAATATTGATCATGTAGACTATATTTTTATTTTATTATTCTATATATTGTGTTCGGTTGAATGAAACATGAATTTGTTTTGGGCTCATATTCTTCACAAACATATTTTTTTTTGTTCTAGTGAAACAAATAACTATTCGCAGTTACTATATTACTATGTCAGTTTGGATTCCAGTCAAAAAAGAGTACCCATGATAAGATGCAATACTTTCATTTTTAAACCAAGTTTATCACATCATTAAAGCCGAGAAATGACAGCAGCAGTATTTTGTGATTTATCCAAAGCGGTCGATTGTGTAAATCACGAAATACTGCCCCGAAAGCTGATTCACTATGGCGTCAATGGTGTGGCTACCAAATGGTTCAAATCATACTTAACAAGTAGAAGTCAGATTGTGAAAACCACAACACCTGGGAAGGCCAATATAAACAGCGGTGTTCTACAGGGATCAATACGGGGACCAACCCTTTTTTTGCCTTACATATATAATTTGGCAAATATAGATATCGTAGGAAAATTTACCTTATTTGCGGACGACACAACTATATTATGGCATGAAAAAAGTAAGGAAGATCTTCATAAAATCATCAGTTCAGATGTTAAAAAACTCAAGGATTGGTGTGACTCAAATCTGTTATCGTTCAACATCTCAAAAACCAACATAATAACCTTCCGATGCAGTGTCGACGATATACTATTAGCCCCAAACAGTTGCGTGATAGAAAACAAAACTAACACTAAATTTCTAGGGTTATCTATAGATAACAAGCTCAGGTTTGATGGCCACATTACTTCGCTCAATAAAAAGCTTTCTTCAGGGTGTTAGGCAGTAAGAGTAACCTCAGCTGAACTTGGATCCTCTGCAGCAAAAACTGTCTACTTCTCGTTGATAGAATCGCACGTACATGCCATTTTTATCATGAAAACGGTTTACTTGATAAATAAACATAAATCAAAATATTCTTCGGTATCATCTAACTATGCCACTGTACCCATTAGTTGGATTTTGGAATTACCCAAAGTTATGGTATGTTGGGCGTTTATGTCTAATTTGCTTGGAGTAATACCCCCACATTCAACTACCTGTTGAAATGATGGTGCCAACGTACCTCTTGCGGAGAAACTGTGAATTGTTTTTTCAATCATTAAACGTTCTGTTGTACAAGAGATGCATTTCATAACGATTTGTAGGCACTTAATAATTTTTTCAGCCGCTTTCATTACAAAAATGAAAAGTGTGCATTTCAGTAGAATATTTTTTACGTATGGCGTTCAACCAAATACTAAGTTCAATTTAGTTGAGGCAAGGGCCAGGTGGAAAATATTGTTGAGATTCCACCTTTAAGGAAAAAAATATTTAAACACGAAATCACTCAAAATGGTGAAATGGGGATGCAGTTTAGGGGTTGAAAACGGTTTTTTACGATTTGCAGTAAAACGTGACCTCTTAGTAGAATATGTTCCATGGAAAAGTTGTAGATAATAAAAAAATCAAAAACTATTGTTTTCAAACTTTTTGTCAAATTAACTATCAAAATGACAAAAACCCGATATTTCAGTATTTAGTTTTTTCTCGAGTGTGAATGATTTAATTCAGATGAAATTTAGTAGTTAGTAGAAATATATCTTATTAGGTGTCGAGTAAGCAATATCTTTTCCAAATTCAGAAGACCACTAGTTTTCCAGTTAGATACATTTTTCGAAAAAAAATACCCTTATTTACCACGAACAATTGTTCTGGTGTTTTTTTGTATTTCCAAGATCTTTAAGTGATCATTTCAATTGTTAAAATGTCAACTTTCAAATGGTCTATGTAACTTGGTGGATTATTCATCGTTAAACCGCTTAAAATTAAGAAAAACCAACAACAAGTCTCTCTGAATCATGTTTTTCTCAATACTTTCAATAGTTGTAGAAAATAATCAAACTGATATTATTAAATTAATATTGTAGTGTAATCATGTTTACTCGCCAATATTTCATTATGAATAATTTGAAATAAACTAGTTTTTGTTATAAAAATAATGAAGAAAATCGAAAATAATTGAAAATATTGAGAAAATCATGATTCAGCGAGAATTGTTTCCCAATTTTAGGCAGATCAACGATCAATAAATCACCTAATTACATAAATCATTCCATAGTAGCCATTTCAACAATAAAAATGATCACTTATAGACTTTTGAAGTACAAAGAAACACCAGAACAATTGTTTGTGGAAAATAAGGGTGTTTTTTTTTCGAGAAGTATACATAACTTGAATACTGGTTGTCTTCTGAATTTCGAAAATATCATGCTCATTGGACACCAAAAAAGGCAAATTTCTACAAATTTTCATGTAAGTAAATTAAATCATTTATTCGAGAAAAAAATGTAAATACTGAAAAATCGGTTTTTCGCCATTTTGATGGATAATTTGAGGTTATTTCGGAAAGTGTTCGATACCGAAGTTTTTGTTTACTTCATTATCTACAACTTTTTCATCGAACATTTTCCGCTAAGAGGTCATGTTTTGTCACAAATACCAAAAAACCGTTTTCAACCCCCAAACTGCAACCCCATTTTCGTGTTAAATTTTTTCTTCTTCAAAGGTGGAACCCCAAAAACATCCTCCACCTGGTCCTTGCCAGTTACTTTTTTCCTTATTTTAAACTTTTAGAATTCGTTTCGGCACCAGCCTATTGTATAATTTCGATAATACAGATTATACATGAGAATAATCCCAGCAATCAAGAATTTTAAATCACTTCCATTTCCATAGCAACTCGGTTCCGAACAATCGAGGTAGAAGCCCCCAGAATTGGCAGATATATCACGTATCGGTCTGACTGTAGCGGAGGCTCGTATACCACCAATAGAGGACATCAGAACCCGCAGGGCGCTTCAGAATGTGAAGCCGCAAAAACCGGCACGGGTGCATGCAGAGATTGGCGATGTTCGTTCAGAAGAGGCTAACATCTGGTAGATTAATTCTGCCGTGTATGACGCCGCTCATGCTCTATCCCAGACGGAGA
This sequence comes from Chrysolina oricalcia, assembly GCA_944452925.2. Taxonomy (NCBI): domain Eukaryota; kingdom Metazoa; phylum Arthropoda; class Insecta; order Coleoptera; family Chrysomelidae; genus Chrysolina; species Chrysolina oricalcia. The sequence continues at coordinate 37,054,728 of OX101818.2, forward strand.
GGAGGGACAACACCGCTATGGTTTGGAGGCATGAGCGACGCGTACAAGATGGTAGCTAAGATCAAGTCAGCGAGACAACAAACGTCTCGAATTCGTATCCAGTGTGTGGAGGACTACGAGGCGGCCAATAGACCTGTCACGCCCGCAGTGCGGCGAATTGCTGCAAAACTAAGACGAGCAGCACTGTGAGGCGAGCGAGAAGTGTCGCGGAAAACATAGAGTTCCAAGAGCCTTCAAGTGTTTTCGATAACCCGCCGTCTGCTGATCGGGTGGAAACCTTCTGGAAGAACATCTATGCGGGAAGGCAGTGGACTTTTTAGTTTGGAGTGTCTACATAATATGGAGTCTGTAGAGTCATCAGGAGTTCAGATCCCATTCTCTTTATGGTCCGCTACCATGAAAAAGCAGGGATTGGAGCATTTCTTTTTAATGCAGCAACTCGTGCAGCTGATGAACTTGGCCTCGTACTCGACACTGAACGGGCTAACCCAAAGTTGGAACCCGTTCTGCAAAAAGATCACATCAAAGTTGCGGAAACTGAGGTCCTCCTACTTATGCGGTCTCAGCCTATATCCATAGGCATAACGTGGCGCTACGAGTATTGTACTACCATCTACAACAATCGTATGGTATAGACGAGACACCGGTGTTGACTTATGCTCCGGGGATAATGAGTCCGTTGTGGAGAATGAAAGGTGCCGAATCCATTGGAAATACTCATTACCCACCCTCAGGCAAATACAAGCTAATAAGCCTGATGTTGTCCGCGACCACCAAAGTAAAACTATTTTCGACACGGAGTTTTCCGATCCAGGCAAAATGAATATTGTTCGAAAAGAGGAGAAAAAACGGACTAAATATCTCTCTGAACTCTGCAGGTTATACTCGAACCATTCTGTCAAAATGGTAGTTTTGATCATAGGAGTCATTGGTGGAATAATGGACACACTGCTCTCGAACTTGAAGGAAATACGGCTTGCCGTAATATGCAGAAATCTTATCCACACGAATGCAGAGGGCCGTCATCCTTGTTTCGCTCAATTTGCTCAGAGCACATGATTCTTGGACCCAATAGTCACTAACCCTACGGATGTTCGGAGTGGTTATTGTGGTAAAAGACACTAGCGCGCCTTCTGGATTTACCGGAGACCGGGCCTGGCTGGTACACTGGTACATTCCTAAGGGAAAAAATAATAATAATAAAAAAAGGAGGAGAAACGAACGAAATATCAAGATTTACTCTTCGAACTCCACAGGCTCTACCTCGACTATTCTTTAGAACTGTTTGCTCTGATAATAGGGTCCCTTGGCGGTGTGATGAATTCGTTACTCATCTCAAACCTGAAAATCATACCGGCACGTCGCAAGATGTCATAAATCATACACGGAAGAATGCAGAACGCTGTCATCCTTGGTTCATTACGTCTGCTCAGAGCACACGATTTCCGGAACCAATAGCTGATTACCTCATACTTTGGGGAGTGGTTATTGGGGTAATAATATGGCCAACGCGCTCTCCAAAGGATTCGGAGCATCGGAGACAGGGCCCGACTAGAAGATTTTGATTCAAAACATGATAATAATAATAACAATACCAACACTGCTCTCGAATTTGAAGATAGTACCGGCTTGCCGCAATATGGCAGAAATCTTAGCCGTACGAATGCAGAAGGCTGCCATCCTTGGTTCACTTCGTCTGCTCAGAACACATGACTCTTGGACCCAATAGTTACCCACCGTACGGACGTAGGGAATGGTCATTGGGGTAAACGATACCAGCGCACCCTCTGGATGGGTCGGAGCTCCGAAGACAGGGCCTGACTGGTACATTCCCAACGGATATAATAATAATAATAAGAGGGCGGGGATTAACGCAGTATTTAAGCGCCCGCCTGGTAACCGAGAGGCTCCAGGTTCGGCTCCCAGTTGGGGCAAACTTTTTTCATTTTCAGATCTGACAGTCTGAATGATTGAAGCTCATACGACGAGTACAGAAGATGGAAATCAAAATCAAGTCAGCAAGTCAACACGCGTCTCGTATCCAATGTGTGATGGCAGCCAACAGGCTTTTCACGCCAGCAGTGTGGCAAATAGCGGCAAAATTAATATATTGAGAACACACTGAATCAAGGAGTGCTGTTGACTACCAAACAGCACTACCTTGACGGGATACCAATGTTAGTGGCTGCAAATAAGTCACTAGTGAGAAAATTCCGCGATAACCCTTCTCAATTATTCCAAAATCCTCCACGTGTAGTAGAAAATCCGCCAAACGCTGATCGGATGGAAGCCTTCTGGAAGGATATTCATAAATATCTGCAACCACTGAATGTAGACACTCCAGCCCTAACGCAGTTTGGAGCATTCTGCGGAAGGCGAACCGTGCTTATCCCAAAAATTAGAGATTTGTCGGAACCGAAAATCTACAGGCCGATAACATGCCTGACCGCATGTCATAAAATGTTTACCCGCATTCTGTACATGCGAATACTTACTGCAGTTGAACACGTGTACGAACGGATATAAGACCAATGAGGGTGAAAGAAGGGAATCGCTGGATGCAAGGAGACTCTGCTCATCGATAGATGTATTACGCAGGATTCCACGCAGTATAAGCGTAACCTTTCGATGGCCTGGATCGACTATCGCATGCATTTGACACGACATTGCATGAACTAATCATGCATGTTCTCAGATGCCTTGCGATACCCGATCAAATAGCGAGAGATTATCTCAGCCACCTTCTCTTTTGCATCTCACTATTGCCATTGTCCGTTGCTCTCAGAGAAACGCGTGGGGCACCCCCAGCAACCGGAGGTATGAGGATCTCTTTCTCTGCATGGTCCGAGACCATGAAAACGCAGGGATTGGAGCGTTTCTCTTTAAGGCAGCCCAGTTAACAAAAACATCTAGGAGATATTGCTTTCTTAATTATTTTGGTAACAAAATGAGTTGCTAGACATGATTGCTACCACTTAGTGATGCCAAATGTTATGAATTGTTCACAATTTTCTTCTCGTTAGTGTCGCTTTGACACAAAATATGAAGAAAATTTCAAAGCACACTGAGATGAATTTTGGTGTCACTGCGATTTTGTCGGTATAGAAGGAATTAGGTTAGTAACAAAATTGAGCATGACATCACCATCACGACACAAAATGGCCATCAGAGTTATTTGTCGAGTCGAGAGTCAAGTAGAGTTTGTATTTGGCTGACGCCATTCTTTAAATATTCTATAGGTAGTTCTGATAGTGTATAGTATTCTGTTTGATTCTTTTTATTTCAATAGTTAAATCAAATGTATTTATTAACATTGCCCAATTATTATTTCTACCAAGAACTGTATCCCTTCTAGGGCCGGAACGGTGAAAAAACTTAGAAAGGTTAATTCAGTGATTTACAGAATTTGGCATTTTCAGGATAGGTACTGATTTCGCCGCGAAGAAAATGCTGTCCAGAGGATTGGAGTTGAATTATAGAGTCTTCTACATTTCTATATATTGTTTTTTTTATGATTCAGACAGAGTTTGACATTTTTTTTGTTTGTGAAATGTATATGCTACGGAATCAACTCACGCATTTGTTTTCTAGCATTCCATTCCATATGAACCGTAATTCATAGAAGACTAATATTGAGGAATCATTCCTATTTATGTTATAACATGGTGAGCTCTGTTTTATTCTTGGCATACAGGAAAATCAGAAAGTGAAGCGTATTTTTAAATAAGTACCATTCCATTAAATTTCACATTGTTTATCGAAAGGATCTCAATGTGCATTCGATTCCGTAGTATAAATGGAATGTCATATTGGGCTAATTTTGAGTCACAGATTTCATCACATTTTGATGTCTCGAACTGACCAACGGGGCACCGAATAGACGTTCATTCGATGATGATGAGAGTCACTTTGCGATTAATTGGTTTGCTGAAACATTAATGTGAATCCCACTATCATATCTGAGACCATATTCGGTGTTGACTGGGAGCAGCCCGTGCGACTGATGAACTTGGTCTCAGTTTCGACACCAAACGGCGTGATCCAACTCTGTCACCGAGTTGGATGGAACCCGTTCGGCAAAAAGCTCATATGAAGGCCGCGGAAAATGTAGCTCTCCTGAAGCTGCACAGGGAGAATAGGCTGGTGCCAAAATGAATTCTAAACGCTTGAAATAAGACAAAAAGTAACAGGCAAGGACCAGGTGGAAAATATTATTGAGGTTCCAACTTTGAAAAAAAAATAAAATCATACACGAAAACAGTCAAAATGGTGAAATGGGTATGCAGTTTAGGTGTTGAAAACGGTTTTTTGGGGATTTGCGGCGAAACATGACCTCTTAGCGGAAAATGTTCGATGGCATATGGTATATAATAAAAAAATCAAAAACTTCAGTTCCAACACTTTTCGATATATCCTCAAATTAACCGTCAAAATTGCGAAAACCCGAATTTCAGTATTTAATTTTATTCTCGCATATAAATGATTTAATTTACATGAGCAATTTGTGTGCATATGTCTTTTCTGGTGTCGAATGAGCATGATTTTTTTGCAATTCAGAGGACAACTAGTTTTGAAATGAAAAATTTTGGATTTTTTATTATCTACAAGTTTTTACCTAACAAATTTCGCTAGGAGGTTAGGTTTCGCCTGAAATCGCAAAAAAAAGTTTTCACCCCCTAAACTGCATCCCGATTTGAATGTTTTCGTGTTTCAATATTTTTTTTCCTGAAAGTTATATCTCCAACAACATTCTCCACCTGTTCTTTGCCATTTACTTTTTTCTATAGCTATTTAAAATCATTGAAAATCGGTTTTTATCGGTTTAGCGGTTTAACGATCAATAAACCCCCAAGTCACATAGACCATTTGTAAGTAGAAGTAGAAATCAAAATGATTTTTTAAAGACGATATACAAAAAAAAACACCAGAACAATTGTTCGTGGAAAAAAAATGGAAGAAAAAATGTACATTACTCGAAAACTAGTCGTCTTCTGAATTGCGACAAAATCATGCTCAGTTGACACCAAAAAAGACGTATATGCTTAAAAAAATTCATGTGAATCAACACCTTGAGTGCCATAGCGGTCATTATGACCGCTACGATACTTTCCTGTGGTGCCATAGTGGTTATAATGACCGCCGATTTTGCACCTCCACTACGACTGCTTTAAGAGGGGTTTAACCTTATTAGTGACTATGAGTAAAACAAGGAACGGGAGAAAATAAAATACTCGTAGCTCGCTGAATAAACTCGATATTTTTTTTTCATCATCCGAGTTTCGAATGTAGAATCTAGGCATCTCACGAAGTACTTTTTCAAATAAAAAATAGAAAAACGTTGAAAAAATAGGCAGAACATTGACCAGATTCAATAATTTTTATCTCAGGATCAATTTTTTTTTTTTTCGAAAAAGTACTTCGTGAGATGCCTCACTTATACATTTATCCATGTTCAAAAATAAATTAGAATGATACATTCAAAATTACATCGTCAAAGCGATTTCTATTGAACCCCTGCAAACTCAATTTTCGAGCATTTATCTTCACTGATTCGAGCGCCCTCACATAACTATGCTCTTTTACATGGATACTATGGATAACTGAATGAATTGTAGATTCATTCATGAGTAGAGAAATTATTCTGAAGCTATTCCGGAAATTTTAGCACTGGAGATAAAACAATGGAAGTTGTAAATGGGTTTATTGAAGTTGCAAATATGCCAAATTAGGTAGCCTATATAAGAATAATGAAGTTATATATTATAAAATTGTAATTCTTATATATGTCATAATTCAATTTAACTTGAACATTTGCTTCCTGGAAATGGACAAATAATAAGTAATATGGAGCAGATACGATTTATTGATGGATCGTGGTTACTTTCCAGGTCACTCACACAATTAGTTACAAGAACTGGATATGTTTTGCAATTTGCAAGGGGCTGGCGAGCGACTGGCGACAAGACACAAAGGGCCCAATTATCCCGAAATGAGTGTCACAGAGAAGGGAGGAGGCTACCGTTAGAGTTTAGCTTGCTCTTGTATTGTGATAGTGACACTTATTGTATTTTTCAATATTTGTTAATCAAGCAACATTATGCCAAATTCGAATTATCGAACTGGTAATAAATACCGTGAACAACTCTTTTTATGAAAATTATCAGTTGTTATACCACAAGAGAGTGAGAATAAAGTGAAAATAATTCTACAGATTTTTCGAAAACTTGTTGCCAGGCAATAGACACGAGAGCATGAAAGGCTCGACAAGTTTGAGAAAAAATGTGGAGAACTATTTTCTACTCTATCGAACTCTCGTGTGGTATTCGATAGATTATTTTTTGATTCCCCAATCATAGACACATTCTCTATATAACATTTTTATTCATTACGGTTATCTAAATTCATTTTTCAATTTGCATGCAAACTGATGACAGACGTCAAATCAAAAGTATCAGATGTTGTCACACAATAAAACCAAAATTCCACGAATATTACCGAGGCAATAATCTAAGTAGAAAAGTACATCATAGCTTTAAATTGATGGTTTTTATTGGTTGCAAGATATGTCGAAAAATAATTACCCAAAAAGAGGATCTTGAGAATAAATAAGTTAAGTGAATATTTATATAGCTGAACCTTTAAATGGTATATTAAGTATACAGAACAATAAGCACATTTTATCGATAGAAGACAATTGTTTGGAGGAGGAGCGTAGCGAACAATATTGTCTAGGATCGGTAGTGCTTAACGTTCGTGATGGTTATAGCGTTTTTCGCATGATTTTTTCGATTGATACAACTAAATTAATTTCCACCTAATTATTGAAAAGTCAAAAGTGACATTTATATATTCCTGTCACCAAAATACCTACAAAAAAAATCAACAGAAATCAACTACTTCCCCAGCTTAGGCCACGCTGGTTATTGCACTGCATCTGAAAGATATTGTGAAAAGACCCTAACTTCATTATCACTATTTTTCTCCGGCTTCGTAGGCCGTCATTGTTCGCAATTGTTTCCTAACGTTTCGCTAGCGCGAGTAGCTAGCTTCTTCAAAGGTTCATTCATCGTGACTTTTTCACGCACTAGTCCAATAAACCAATCAGGAGCTCTAGACAAGTTCGGATTATCGATAAAACCAATGTTGTTTCTTGACTCTGATTGGCCTGTCAAGTTTGCTGTTTTCAGATTAGTGAATGTGACAGTTAAACGTCAAATATAGGTAATCAAACGTATTTGAAAATTGGCATATTGGCCAATAAACAGAGCAATTTTTCTCATAAAAGTTCAACTTAAATTGCTCCGCCGATTTCTTTTTTGCAATTTGGTCGTCACGGAGGGTTGAATAATTATCAATAAAGTTATCACCCCCTGCGGGGGTGCAACTTCCCAAAATCATAAAAACTTTTTTCTGGAAGTTATTTTCTTGACATTTCAGCTCTGGGCAATAAATATGAGTAAAAATCGGCATTAATAATGGGGGCGAATTATTTTCAACAATTAAACCCCCTCCCGGGGCATCAACCCCTTCCCGAAATCGTGTTTTTTTGGGGTATTTTCTATGAAAATGTAAAACTATTAGTCCTGAGTAATGAAAATGTGCGAAAATTTGTAAAAATAATAGGTATAAATTATAAGAAACGATTTTCCCGCCCCCGCATTCGGGGCATATCTCCCGCATCGCGGAAACATTGGGGTGAGAGGGGAGGGGGATAATATTTGAAAAAACTCTCAAATTACTACTCTTAGATATAATTGTGGGTAAACAATCGTTGAGAACTGTCGTTATTGAGATTTAGAAGTATTGTTATGAAAATTATTCGCAAATTCGAGAGAAGATCAACTTATTGTATAAATCAAACGCGGACCGGAGGTAACGAAATATGATGAATGATATCGATAAATATGATGATGAATGATATCGAGAAAGGGTATGAAAAAATTAATCCACAAAATGATTGACTGGATTACATTTTTAATTTGTACAAGTAACCAAATTTGTATGAATATTTTCAATAAGAGCAGAGTTTTTTCTGAAAACTGACTTTTCATTCGTGTTGATACGTGCTTTTATCTCTGAGTTATTAGCATTTGAATTTATAAACTCCTTCAAGATTTTGTAACCTAAAATATGCGAAGAATTGAAAACACTCGTATTTAAAACCAACATTATTTGGACCGGTTAAACGTTATGCAATTTGACAATTCCTCAACTATTCATTTCACTTGCTACAAGTGATAAGACATTAATCACAAGCATTATTTCACGAAGTCAGGAACTTTTATATTATTAGATTTTCAATAGCAAATTTGCAGCTGGCAACTTATAGATATAAATAATATCAGAATACATAGCAGCGATCTTTATCTTCAAAATGACGTGAGATTTATCCGAACTGAACATTTATGTGAGGAGTTATAGTACTTTACTTCACGCGCTGGTTGAAAAAATGCACGTTGGCGGGAGCCGGCGCAACACCTGCCCCATAACTTCATCAATTTTTTTCAAGAATACCGTGCTATTTCTCAAAATTTGGTAGGAACAGTTATTTTGTAAAAATTTGTGCTCTTTCTGAATATCAGGTTATTTTTTTGATTTAAAGTAAATTTTTGAGATATTTCGAAATTACCTCAAAAATTTATTTCAACGCGTTTTTTGGGGAGGTTCCACCCCCCTGGATGTGATGATTTTTCTCAGAAGTAATGTGCACACTGTGTTCTACAATTTAAAAAAAATATATCGGCGGAGCAATTTAAGTTGAGGTTGATAGCCCTGTTGATTGGCCTATATTTGGTATAAATTCTATTGAACTAATAGACCGTCAGATAGTGACAGATTCAGGTGCTCCATTTTCACATACAAGCCTCGAATAGGGTTGAAAAATACATCGATGTTGAGTAAAATGGAGGGAAATTTACGAGTGGCTCCTGGTGAGAACATATGGAAAAATCAAAAAGAATTTCCATTAAATTTTCCGTTCTACATGAAATGCATTCTTTCTGTGAAATAGTGGATAGTCGATTCGAGAGGAATGTGGAAATTAGGAATTAAAGTTGTTTCTGTTTCATCTTTGAACTCTACTATTATTATAGGAATGTTGTATTTCAATTATTGTAGAAGTGATACAAACGGTACCCTAACTAAAAAAATGAAAAATAAAATACAAACTTACTAGTAACTAAATGTAACACTATATATTCATACAAATTCGTACCCGATTGTATGTATCTAAACTACTAGACTGTAACTATTCTATAATTGAATTGAATCTACTTTCCTTGCAGTCACCATGCACTATCATGCGGTAACCAAAAGAATCTCATATATTCACATTGCAATAATACATGTAATGTTCATCTAATCTTGTTATCAGTAAGGCAGGGATTTCATCAATGCATGGCTAAACCTTCATTACGAAAACTGCCAAAAATTATTCAATTCAATGTTTCACTATACCTACCTGCGGTGATTCGTCCAAGTGTACGCGGCCCTGAAACTTTTTTTATTTGAAAAAAATCTTTAACGTCCCTTACCTATTTCAGTAAATGACTGATTCCAATTATCCACATTTTCTGCCCTGTCACTTTTTTTTTAAAGGAGTGCTTATATTTTTTATTTTTAATTATGATAGAGACTGTCATTCCTAGTACAACCATATGAAGCACTATACATTTTCATCATAACTACATCGAATCGTACGGGGGGTAAATGGCCTGCTAGGTCGCCAAATCTTATCCCACTGGACTTTTTATCTGGTCCTATCTCAAATAATTTGTTCACTTCAGAGCCCCTGCAAATATCTAAGACCTCAAGTATGATATGCGAGTGTCAGACGTTGAACAAAGTCAGTCTCCGAACATTAACGGCTTGTTGAATAGGTATACAAAATATTCAGTTCAATTTCAGAACAATACATTTTTTTTCGACATAGTTATGAAGAATGGTTATTATGTTTTATAAATATAAGAACTTTTATATGAACTCAAAACAATAGCCTAACGTTTTCTTCGAACACAAGGAAATTCGAAAGTCTTTCACAAAACCAAGCAACTAAACAATATGCAGCAGCATATAGTTTTTTCACAGATTTTGTTGCAAATGTCTATATTGAAGTCACTTAGGTTTTATTTTTTTATAGCTTGAATCGTTTTTGCAGCGTTTCTATCTAGACGTCGATAAAAAGAATTTTGTATTCGAATGATTGAATGATGTTTGATATGTGCTCACCTAGCAACATTATTACATTTTTTTATTACCTGTATCAATAATTATCAATATGCGAAATATTCATCCAAGGAAGGAAACAATGCATTATGCATTTTATCCGCCGCAGTTTGCGGTTGGTATTTGATCCCCACGACGAGGAATGCGGTCATGCAGGTCACATTGTCGGCAAACATTGTCATAACTACAGATAAGCCGGGTTGTAAAAAGTACGAGCAGCTGCGTTTGGAATATCGGGCGGCATTCAAGGCCAATTTTACTATAACGTAAATGGGCAATGAGCTGGAGTGAGACGCTATTAGATTTCTTTTAATATTGGACTCTGCCTCCATAGCTCGGGATTCCTACTTCCCCCTGTACACCGCAAATTTACTTTGACCTTTTTCAGAAGGTCAACCTCTTCTTAAACACTTTTTCTACAAAGGAGTCGTGGTAATCTATTTGAATATATTTTATCTTAGATTGGTACTTCTTGAAACTCTGTCGTTGTACTGGGTTATATAGAATATAGGTCATATTGAACTCGTAATTTTTTTGTAAGTGATGAATCAGGATAAATCAACACACGAATCGTTTGTGAATATGGTTGAAAAGAGAATGGTATCGATCTTTTATATGCTTCGAGTGGAACATCATCGACTCAGAAAGCTTAAATTAGAAGTTGGTTACGTTGCACGCAAATTTGGCAACTTTCAAAATTTCAAGTTATTGTGAAAATCCGTTCCCATTTCAACTCCATTTTATTTCAATTCTGGGCCTTTCTGGTTCTAATATTACAAAGGGAGGAGGGGTTATGTCGAACACTGTATAAATGATTATGAACTTCACAACAAAATTAATAGTAGAGATGGAGAGGTAATGGTATTGATTCACCTCAAAACATGAAAGAATATTATACCACATCGAAAGCAGACTAGGATAAGAGGTAGGCCTATAGTCTGTTACTATAGATAATGTTCAAAATAAAATGGATTTTTCAACAAATATATAAAAGTACATTATATAAAAATATTGAAATATATATATATATATATATACATACATATACATACATATACATACATATATATATATATATATATATATATATATATATATATATATATATATATATATATATATATATATATATATAAGTAGAAAAGTTATTGGGTATAACCCTAAAAATGTTCTGCAACCGTAGACACGTGTTTCGAGCTTAAGCTCTCGTCAGTACGGTAAAATCAAGTGCGAAGATGTACAACACTTGGATGTAAAAAAAGAAACAAAGGAAGTCAACAACAGGAAGCCAACCACACATTTGTGGCTTCGGTTAGAAGACCTTGTGCTTACAAGGCAACAACTAACGTCGCCACGGAGGCAGGTATAGCTACCAGCGTGCCAATCCTATCCAGGAAAATACAAATAAGGATGGATATAGCGAGGGGCAATATATGAAAATATAAGTAGAAAAGTTATTGGGTATAACCCTCAAAATGTTCTGCAACCGTAGACACGTGTTTCGAGCTTAAGCTCTCGTCAGTACAGTAAAATCAAGTGCGAAGATGTACAACACTTGGATGTGAAAATAGAAACAAAGGAAGTCAACAACAGGAAGCCAACCACACATTTGTGGCTTCGGTTAGAAGACCTTGTGCATACAAGGCAACAACTAACGTCGCCACGGAGGCAGCTATAGCTACCAGCGTGACAATCCTAACCAAGAAAATACAAATAAAGATGGATATAGCGAGGGGCAATATATGAAAATATAAGTGGAAAAGTTATTGGGTATAACCCTCAAAATGTTCTGCAACCGTAGACACGTGTTTCGAGCTTAAGCTCTCGTCAGTACAGTAAAATCAAGTGCGAAGATGTACAACACTTGGATGTGAAAATAGAAACAAAGGAAGTCAACAACAGGAAGCCAAACACACATTTGTGGCTTCAGTTAGAAGACTTTGTGCTTACAAGGCAACAACTAATGTCGCCACGGAGGCAGCTATAGCTACCAGCGTGACAATCCTACCTGTTGTTGACTTCCTTTGTTTCTATTGGCGACGTTAGTTGTTGCCTTGTAAGCACAAGGTCTTCTAACCGAAGCCACAAATGTGTGGTTGGCTTCCTGTTGTTGACTTCCTTTGTTTCTATTTTTACATCCAAGTGTTGTACATCTTCGCACTTGATTTTACCGTACTGACGAGAGCTTAAGCTCGAAACACGTGTCTACGGTTGCAGAACATTTTGAGGGTTATACCCAATAACTTTTCTACTTATATTTTCATATATTGCCCCTCGCTATATCCATCCTTATTTGTATTTTCCTGGGTAGGATTGTCACGCTGGTAGCTATAGCTGCCTCCGTGGCGACGTTAGTTGTTGCCTTGTAAGCACAAGGTCTTCTAACCGAAGCCACAAATGTGTGGTTGGCTTCCTGTTGTTGACTTCCTTTGTTTCTATTTTTACATCCAAGTGTTGTACATCTTCGCACTTGATTTTACCGTACTGACGAGAGCTTAAGCTCGAAACACGTGTCTACGGTTGCAGAACATTTTGAGGGTTATACCCAATAACTTTTCTACTTATATTTTCATATATTGCCCCTCGCTATTTCCATCCTTATTTGTATTTTCCTGGATAGGATTGTCACGCTGGTAGCTATAGCTGCCTCCGTGGCGACGTTAGTTGTTGCCTTGTAAGCACAAGGTCTTCTAACCGAAGCCACAAATGTGTGGTTGGCTTCCTGTTGTTGACTTCCTTTATTTCTATTTTTGCATCCAAGTGTTGTACATGTTCGCATTTGATTTTACCATACTGACGAGAGCTTATGTTTGAAACACGTGTCTACGGTTGCAGAACATTTTGAGGGTTATACCCAATAACTTTTCTACTTATATTTTCATATATTGCCCCTCGCTATATCCATCCTTATTTGTATTTTCCTGGGTAGGATTGTCACGCTGGTAGCTATAGCTGCCTCCGTGGCGACGTTAGTTGTTGCCTTGTAAGCACAAGATCTTCTAACCGAAGCCACAAATGTGTGGTTGGCTTCCTGTTGTTGACTTCCTTTGTTTCTATTTTTACATCCAAGTGTTGTACATCTTCGCACTTGATTTTACCGTACTGACGAGAGCTCAAGCTCGAAACACGTGTCTACGGTTGCAGAACATTTTGAGGGTTATACCCAATAACTTGTCTACTTATATTTTCATATATTGCCCCTCGCTATATCCATCCTTATTTGTATTTTCCTGGGTAGGATTGTCACGCTGGTAGCTATAGCTGCTTCCGTGGCGACGTTAGTTGTTGCCTTGTAAGCACAAGGTCTTCTAACCGAAGCCACAAATGTGTGGTTGGCTTCCTGTTGTTGACTTCCTTTGTTTCCATTTTTACATCCAAGTGTTGTACATCTTCGCACTTGATTTTACCGTACTGACGAGAGCTTAAGCTCGAAATACGTGTCTACGGTTGCAGAACATTTTGAGGTTTATACCCAATAACTTTTCTACTTATATTTTCATATATTGCCCCTCGCTATATCCATCCTTATTTGTATTTTCCTGGGTAGGATTGTCACGCTGGTAGCTATAGCTGCCTTCGTGGCGACGTTAGTTGTTGCCTTGTAAGCACAAGGTCTTCTAACCGAAGCCACAAATGTGTGGTTGGTTTCCTGTTGTTGACTTCCTTTGTTTCTATTTTCACATCCAAGTACATCTTCGCACTTGATTTTACTGTACTGACGAGAGCTTAAGCTCGAAACACGTGTCTACGGTTGCAGAACATTTTGAGGGTTATACCCAATAACTTTTCTACTTATATTTTCATATATTCCCCCTCGCTATATCCATCCTTATATATAGTACATTTTACTACTGATTGATGTATTTCTTGTTCTTAGGTCACACGTAGAAGTTGTGATTGTTTGATGGGCTCTTTTATTTAAGAATAAATCTATTGTGGTGAGCTAGTGTTATATCGAAAATGAGTTCTAGTGCAAATTTTTTGTACAAATTCAATGATTTTCTAAGTAGCTAATTATAGCCAGATACATCAGAAACATCTACAGAAGCTTTTCTTTCATTATGCTGTATAACTTTGCTTCTGGTTCATCGATTGTATATCTAAATTTGTGAATATATACTCATTGATACCGTGTTTGGTACTGAGACCAAATATATCCTGTTCAACCTTCCACTAAATGACACAAATTACGAGATCGTTCTGTTTTGAACAGATATCATCTTTTCGCAAAATGTTGTTTTCTGATTTCGTCAGTTATAAGTACTTTTTCTAAGTGCCTGAAAAATTATGATGTAGTTGAGTTCTTTTACCAACAAGTTTGGTAGCCAGCAATATCTTCTGGAATATAAAAGTTTATCAGACAAAAACAACACATTGTTTGTTGCAACTGATGTATCAAAAACCCCTTTTTTCACATAATATATTTTCAAATTTGAAGTAGGTGGATATATTCATTTCCACAACACAAGTTGAATAGTTTTATTCCATACTTAATAGCCTTTTCTCGGAAATATTGCTTCATAATCAACCGTCCTCTGAATGGAACTGGTGATTTATTGATACTAACATAATGTTTCTCCGGGTATGAATCTCATTTTATGGAAAGTGCTAGTAAAAATGAAAAATTACACACTCTCAAGAAGTATTGAAATCCTTTCTTTGTTATGATTTGTGGAGCGAGCAGGTTTCGCAAGGTCGTATCGCTTGGCCAATAATTGGCAACATGTAACTTATGATTTTAACATTTTATATACCCTGTGAGTCTGATAATTTCATTTCCATTGGTTGAGGTCCATTCATGAAGCTTTGACTGAGTAGAAGTATCATTGTTACTCGATTGATATACAGAAAAAATCATAAGGGTGTTTATTTACAGTAACTGAACAGAATTCAGCTTTTCAGATTTTTTAGTTTCAAACTGAAAAATTTCATTATTGGCAATGGCTTCAGCTTCGTCCGTTATTCCATTTTGAACATTGAACATCTTATTCTTAAGTTTCTGGTTCATAATTCATCATCATTTTTGTATGTCTTTTGGATTATTCAGATGTCGAAGCCCACGAATTTTTTCAGTTTTTTTTTACTTTTTTGTATGTTTTTAGATATTTATTGGGCGTACCGGAACGTCTTCCTTTCAGTTAATAAATAAACTAAGTCTCCCCAAAAATCTTTAGATTATGTAAAATAAGTATTTCCTTGTAATATGAATGACGATGGAAAATTGCGACTAAATTCCAACTTTCAGTCGTAGATGATTCGTAGATGAACGGTTTACGCCCGTATGCACCGTGTACTATAGAATTCTAAGCGACTGTTATGTCTCTGTCCCTCCCATGAAATCAACTATAATGTCATCTTACTTATTTGCTGAAAAATTAATTAATTCAGATAAAGTACATTCGGTGCATACGGGAGTTACGTGATAATACGCTTCCCCTCATCACCCGCTCACTCCTTCCACTCGACCGCTTTCAACAGCTCGGTCGTTTTCAGTCATATTTGCAAGCATTTTTCACCTATTTCGCAGCATTTTAGCGCAAAATGAAGATACACGTTTTGTGGTACCTACTATACTTCTACTTTCAAAATCTGTTTTAGAAATTGAAATCGGTCTATCACTAGAGCATCAAGGCACGCTGCAAGATAGTGCAAAAAAAAATTCAAATTGCAATTGTGCCGAAACTGATGATTTGTCAGAGCCTGTTTAGTGCACACACAAAGTACACATGATTCATACTTTCATCGTCAAATTTTCCTCCGTTACTAATGATCCGAAAGAGTCGTGAAACATCTCATTTTGTTCGTATTTCAATTATCTACAATTATTTCTATTGGAGCAACCAAATTGCTCCATTAGTTTTCATTTTATAAGCAAATTTATGTTCATATTTTGAATGAAATCGACACTCACATGTTTTAACAATGTTATGAATAAGCTGTAAATCATAGTGAATTAACTTTTTTGAATAATAGCAACATTCTACTAAAAACAATTGCAACCGCTGACTTGATCACTACCGCCACATGAAGAACCAATTTGGATATTATATTTCATAAACTTCCAGTTTGTAAAGTTTACTTCAAAGTAGGATATTTTCCAGTTGCACAAGATACAATTTACTCATTCGCCCTTTTACTCTTTTATAGATTTTCTTGATCTCACATTAACTCATTTTCAGACTGTGGAAGGTTACAAACCCACAAAATTCATTTCAGGAGACGAATATCCTCCATAAAATCAAACTTTCAATATGTTCAAAAGTGTTCATGTTCATTCGTCCATAAAATTTCCCGGAATTCATCATATTATCATTAGAAGTCAGTTCTGAATTACAAGGTAGGTAATCATTTATTTAGGTTTTGAATTTTTTCGTTTTTGTGAACTATTATTCTTTATATCTGGCATTAAATAAATATTATTTTGTAATTATTGTTATCATTATTTTGGACTGAAAAGACAGGAATATGTGTGTATGAATCCATCCCTATACCCTACTCACTACATTCGAATTGTTCGATTCGAATAGTAAACTTTTTCGATTTCAGCTCCATCTAGTGGATGAATCTTAACAAATATACAATAGGCATTGTCTAATTCTTCTCTAGGCAATGCAATAGGCGAGTTCGTTATTTATATATAGATTGATCTTTTTCATTTGGAACTTTCGTTTATTATGTCTGGAGCAAAGATGGGCATTAACTCGTTAATCCGTTAATCGTTAATTAACGAAGTTAATATTTTAATGAACGGATTAACTCTTAAGTTAACTTTTAAAAATGTTAACGGACACGTTAACTGTCGTTAATATGAAGAAGTCCGTTAATCGTTAATCTTGGCACTTGTCTATACATTAAAAATATTAAATCTAAGAGCCTCGTAAATTGCACATTTTTAAGCCAATGCCTTATTGAATGGCATAGGGAAAAGGTTTGGACCACTCCTGAATGATGAACAGTGCCAACTTGCCGCGGCATTTCACCCAAAGTTCCAGTTGATATGGCTGGAAACGTATGACAGCAGTAGAGTGGATGCAGTAAAAAAGTGCATGGTAGAAAAGGTAGAAGATGCCTTACGACAAGAAGCAGCGGAAAATTCGAAGGCCAGAGATAGTTTAAGTGGACTGGAGGGAGCAATGCGAGTAACAACGATGATGTCGAGGCAAACTTTTTCTATTTTGTGACTCAGTCTATAGAAAAACCAAAGAGCTCCAACTCTTTAAAGAGTAAAGCGTAACGTCTCGTTAAAATGTGGCTGGACATGAAATCGAAAGACTCGTTCAACGATGCTGCATTCTTCGTGGAACAGATATTCATATATCTATTCATTATATACAATACTGCTATACCCTCAAGCGCTGCAGTTGAACGTCTTTTTTCCACTGGTAAAGACATTTTTTCACCAAAACGAGCCTCGCTTTCAGACGAGAACTTCAACATGTTAATGTTCATGAAGAGGAATATGTACCTTATGCCCGACGATTAAATTACATATTTGGAATACAAGTATTTTGTTTTGTTCCTAACCTGTTAACTTCCAGAACTTAAACCAACAGGTTTTATAAGTTCACGAACGCAACGAGCAACGATATAAAGATGCAATTTTACACATATTAACGGATTAACGATTAACGTTAACTTGCGTTAATTCTTCCGAAATGTAACGCTTTAACATGCTTTAACGTTTAACGAAGCGAACTTTTTTCGTAGCAGATTAACGATTAACGAAGTTAATTATTTGATTAACGGTGCCCGGTTTTGGTCTGGAAGTAGTGGAGGTAAATCTGCGCCATTCGTTTATTCGATCGGACTGAACCGAGGTAAATCCGTTTGCTCAAGGTTATGTTTAGTTTAGTTTTTGTTGTTTTTAGGCAGAAAATAAATCGTGTCAAAATACCGGATCAATATTTTCTATTTTATGAAAAAAAATCAAACGTATTTGTATAAAAATCAGAATGGTATTGAAAAATGTTACTCTATATGAAAAAAGAAAATCATGTTACCTACAAAAAACTCTCAATATTTGAGAGGCACCATAAAGTAATTAGTGCTTGTTTTTCCAAAGGGATTTCAGGATGTCCTGAAGTGACAGACTTTTCCGTTACTTCATGAAGTTTATTGAGCAAAGTATTTTATACTGCATGTTGTTAAATTGCGAAACGACTTCTTCAGCAGAGTTTTCTACTTTTTCTAATAAAGTATTTTCTGGTATCTCATCATCATCACTACCATCTCCAAAGTGCTACCGCAAAAGTTGCAGACAATATAGCATTTAACATTTTATGTTTACCACTAATACAAAATACAATGAAGCGTTATCTGTCAAATACTATCAATCTTCTAGGACGGAGAAAATCGCTTTCGGTTATTGCAGATTGATCGCTTTGATCGGAGGTCACGTGTGTAAAATCTCGTCTGATTTCGGATCATAATACCGAACCCAGATATTTTTGAGATGAGTATTCTGAGAAAATTGTTAAGCTGATGAAAATAGACAAGGTGCAATATTCTATAAAAAAGTTGCCAGCACTTCTGACTCGTCCTGTAGAATTATGTCAGAAACGTTTCAATAAAATTTCGTATATTTCAATCCTATACTTTTAATTTGAAATCTCTATATGATGCGATAACTGAATGGTAGACTAATCTCATATTTCATTGTTACTCGGTACCTACCCGTTTCCTGTGGCACCATCGGTAAGTCAGTATGAAATTCTTGGCAGTCAAGGTGTTAAATCATTTATACGCGAGTAAATAATTAAATACTGAAAAATCGGTTTTGACGGTTAATTTGAGGTTATGTCGGATGCAAAATTTCTTGATTTTTTTATTATCTACAACTTTCTTGCCATCGAACAATTTTTGCTGGGAACCTTTCGCTGAAAATCGCAAAAAATCGTTTCAACACCTAAAATGCAACCCCTAAAATGAATCCCCATTTCACCATTTTGTGTGGTTTTGTGTTTAATTTAATTTTTTCTCCAAAGTTGTAACCTCAACATTTCCCACCTGGTCCTTGCCTGTTACTTTTTTTTACAAAAATTATAGGCCCCAATCTACAGAATAGGTGAAAATTCATCGCATCATAGCCTTTGCCATGCTATTCGAAGTGCGAGACAGAATGCAGTCGACCAGCACATATTATGGCGCGGGTGCGATTCTGCGACTCGACTAGTCTACTGAACCACTGAACATTGTTTACCCCTTCCGTACCTACGTTTTAGCGGCGAATGACAGCTTTGCGCTGAAACCTCAGATCAATATTATTGATCTGAGGCTGAAACTCTCCAATGCATAATCAACCAATCATATGCAGCAATGTTGTTTCGATTTGTAAAGGCCCTTGGATGGAAGAACTGAAACAGTTGAATGTGACCGTCACCGATACAAAGGATGGACCCATAGAAATTCTAATTGGTGCAGATGTTGCGGGAAAATTACTTTCTCCACGATCATCACAGAATTTGCGAATTCTGGAATCAAATTTGATTACAGAATGCTGGATTCTCTCTCTTGAAATTGAAAAAATATTCTGCAACACCTCTGCCCCCATACAATTTAAATGTATTTATATTCTCTCTCTTGTGATAGAATAATATTCTCACACTGGTTGGCAATAATAACATTAACCTTGACGCAGCTGATTGTCATCGTAGTGGCAAAATTTGAATAAGTGTCATAATCATTGCTGTCACGTTTCCTATCTTTGATCGTGGAGAAAGTATAGTCTGCTACTCGGTTAGAATGAAAATTCGTGATGCTCGTGGTTCTTCACGCTCGCCTTCGGCTCGCGCTCGGAACTTTCCACTCGCATCATCATCATCATTCTAACCTTGTTACAGAATATACTGTTCTGGCCCTCGACATATTCTAAAATGTGGTCTTGTAGCATTGAAAACTTCATTATGTTGGACTATTATGGGAAAATTGAAAACTCCAGCAGAAAAGCTCATAGTGAAATTGAAGAATGATGGATACTATAAAGAGTACAACGGAGTTTTTGAAGAATGGTTATCAGAGGGCATTATAGAGAAGTTGCCTGTTACAGAGTTGAAAGATGTAGGCCATTATCTACCACATCGGCATGTTGTGAAGACCAGCAGCGTTACTACAAAATTAAGACCCGTCTTCGATACATCGGCGAACCATAAAAACCATCCTTCATTAAACGAATGCCTTGAAAAGCGAATCAATCTGATAACCTTGATACCTACCATTTCCATCGGTTTCAGGACTTGCAAATTTGGTGTAATTTCCGATATTAAGAAAGCCTTTCTACAAATCGTCCTCCACAAACATGAAAGAAACTCTACGATTTTTCTGGTACGATAAAAGCGGTGAACTCATACTCTATAGACATGCACGAGTGGTTTTTGAGATCACATGTAGCCCTTTTCTGTTGGGGGCAGTAATCATCTTCAGAAGAATATTCAACAAGACACTCGATTTTCAAAAGATTTCAGCATGAAACTTCTGACCAGCTTCTACGTTGATAATGGGGCCAGGTAGCCGAGTGGTTAAAGCGACAGTGTTTTAGTCACTGGCTGCCAGTCGGCGGTGGTTCAAACCATGGCGACTGCAGAATTTTTTCTGATGGCCCGAGAAAGTGCTAGGAATCGCACGTAAAAAGGTAAGACCCGTTAATCCTTGGCTCGCACAAGTTTCGACTTTTGAGGGCTGCCGTTCGTAAGGGGACGACAGCTGGTTAACGGAAAAAACAATTTTAATAACAACAACAAAAAAACAATTGTGTCACAAGCGTGGATTGTAAAGAAGACCTAGATAGAATGATGAATGATGCCAAGTTTGATCTTCGAGGCTGGGAGTATACATGTCCTAGAAGCGATTGTCCGGAAATCAGCATTTCACTAGTTCTTGGAATGAATTGGGAAAAACACAGACACTATAAGAATAAATTTTGACTCATTCAAAGACACTCAACCAGATCTAATAACAAAAAAGGTGATTCTCTCTGTGACAAATAGAATCTTCGATCCTCTTGGATTTGTGTCACCTGTACTTCTATTTCCAAAAATGCAATTACAAAAAAATGTGGAAATTTAAACTCGGATGGAATGAAGAAGTACCAGATGAAATGAAAAATGATTTCTTGTGCTGGCTTGGTGAGCTGAATATTTTGGCAAATCTGAAAATTCCCAGATGCATTATGCTCAAATCCAGTATAGCAACAAGAGATTTGAGTCTTCATGTTTTTGTGGATGCAAGCCAGCTCGCTTATGCTTCAGTGATTTTCCTTAGGACAAAATCAAGTAATGGCATTACTGTACAGTTGATTCAAGCCAAATCGAGAGTCTCCCCTGTAAATGAGATTTCTATACCCCGTCTTATGTTACTTGCCGCATCAATAGGGGTCAGACTGCTGCAATCCATCACCGAAGCTTTCGAGGAAAATATTGCAGTTTTTTATTGGACAAATTCAACTACTGTATTGTCTTGGATTGAGAAAAGAGAAGCAAAAAATCGTATTGATAGGCCATTAGCTAGAGTAGCAGAATTATTCGCAGGTAAAGATGGCGAATCTAGAGTTGTTAGACTTAAAACAGCCAATGGAAGTATCATTAGACCAATACAAAGATTACATTTGTTAGAAATGGCTCGAGAAGAAAATATTGGCACATTGAGGAAGAAATGCAAAGATGCAGTCAATGGCAGCCATGAAAGAGGAGATGAAGTTATTACAAGAAGTGGTAGAAAAATCAGACCCCCTGACAGATCAAACCTGTAACCTATTCGAAGATTCATTCTTACCAAGAATATGATTAGCGGTGGGGAAAAATGTTGGAATTGAGCATATGATCGTTTTATGTATCACCCCGTTGTTCATTTTTGGAATGATTTGTGATTATTTTTCTGTTGATAGTATTGTCAGTGTCAAGTAGATCGAAAATAACTTTTCTAAAATTTTTATGTTTCTCGTTTAATAAAACGTTTAACGGACAAATGCTACACACCACTCTTTATAAAGGCATCACCGAATCTCTTGAAATTTATTCTCATGAACCAATCGAAACAATTTCACATAATCAGCAAATACAGTTTTGCTGCAACCGTGTCTTCAGACATCAGAGCGACCATTCATTATTATAAAATTTTCATATTTTGTAGTCTAAATGAGTTGAGAGATATGAACTCCGTCGGGTCCAAATCTGCTAGCAATAATTCATTGAAATAAAATAGAGAAAATATAAGTGTGGTTTCTCAGCCTAAGGAATGTCGTATACAGGGTATATCTTAAATAAATAACAGTGCCCACTGTTACAATACTCCCCTCTTTGAAAAATGTTCAAAGCTTCATCATGCCTTAACTTTATCCTAATAAAAATCAGGACCGGTACTGTACTGAATGAAAACAACTCAGTAAAATAAAAACAAAAACAAAAAATAGCTTACTAAATCCCACTTAAAATATTTCGGCCTATCACTATATTTTATCGGTTCAAGTCGGTTAAAAAAATTGACTGTTACTCTAACTCTCGAATTTCGACGAATCTTTGTTCAATTCACTGACGTCGCTGGTTGATGGAGTGAAGTGAGGGACACAACTTCCCAATACTCCCAGGCTCTGATTGGCTTAGCGTATTCTATCAATAATAATAATAATAATAATAATAATAATAATAATAATAATAATAATAATAATAATAATAATAATAATAATAATAATAATAATAATAATAATAATAATAATAATAATAATAATAATAATAATAATAATAATAATAATAATAATAATAATAATAATAATAATAATAATAATAATAATAATAATAATAATAATAATAATAATAATAATAATAATAATAATAATAATAATAATAATAATAATAATAATAATAATAATAATAATAATAATAATAATAATAATAATAATAATAATATAGCGTTTATTGCCCAACAGAAACCATTTACAAGGCAATTTTTAAAGGTTAGCAAATGAAATATAATCAAAAATATAGTAACAGTGTTTCAACATACAAAAGATGGCATGGATACAATATAAAAATAATAAGATTCATCCATTATTGATTCCCAAATTGCTTATAGATGTGCTCGAGAATTTTTTCTCAATTCACTCCTACTGCAGTTAAAAATAGCACATATATTTGATAATTTTTCAGCATTAGAACACAATGCAAAAGTAACCTATCATATGGCTTACAGTCAGAGTGACGTGTTCAATGAATCACAACAACCCATTTGGCTGTGGGTTCACTAAGACAAAAGGTATATATGAACTCTGTATATTTTATATATTAGCTTTATATATACCACGGCGCTTCAATAATTCTAACTTAGTGAACTCGTATACAACATCTGCCACTTTTCTCACTTCCGTCCTCTGAGCTCCATAACTATAGCTCTTACAAGAACAAATCTTCGTTTACTATTGGTTTCAGTGCTAGCAGGCACCTTTCATCACCAACTTCAGCTACAACCCTGTCATACTGAACCAACTCGTCAACTACTTCAAATCTGTCAAATCACTTCAGCCAATAACGTTTACGATACAAGTTACTTAATCGGACAGGTGACTCACCTACTCAGAACCTCACTGCAAATCCATTCGCGAACTCCGTCGCTACCACTGCTATCATTGTTCAAAGCTCTTTAAACAATGCAACTATCATCAGTTCCATCTGGGATAAAATTTTCAACGAATTGCCTGAAGCCGAACCTGGACAGTTCGAACAAGTATTCGAGAACCGACTGATATTCATCGGCTATCATCGTATCGATTCTATGCGCATTCCAAAGTGTTCGGCGCCACCTTTCGCCGCTTCTCGAAAAGTATCGTCGTCCGAGTGCAGATAGCTGTGGATATTGAAGCAGGTCTCTCTCCCAGAGATGGCAGTTCAAGTACCGCCACAGTTAGTAATAAATAGACATAATTACAGAGTTGGGTTAGCAACAGTGACATAAGGATTCGACTTCCGGCAGCGGTAGAGGTCAGATGGCGGCCTCGTGGTGGAAGTCAGGTTAATGTGTTGTAATGTCCGCCATCTAAAGAACGTGCATTCACCCAAGATTTAAGTGTTTGTGAAGTCCGCCGTAAAACCATAGCGTAAAGGTTATGATTGAAACGTGCCAGCAAAAATATCAAAAAGTGCCAATATAATATTATGGGATGCAGCATTGCCTAAAGCAAGACTCTGCATTCCCCCGATACAGCGTCGCTCTCTACGCCGGTTAAAGGCCGCAGCGAGGCATGTCCAGATAGCGCCGATAGTACAAAAATTAAGAGAGAGAGAGAGAGAGAGACAGAGGAAATAGTGACATTAATTATTGAATTGGGTGTAATCTAATTTGAGTAATAGTTTTTAGATGTATCAAAATAATTGGTTGAGACTATTTTTATTGCAATATTTTTCCCGGATCGCGCACTACTAAAATTAAATTCAGCTCGTTGGGTTAGTTGAATATCACTCAACAAAAAAGTCCGTGTGGATAGCATAAATTCAAGTCAATCACTGATAAAAGTACCATTACCAATTAGTGTAAAATACGTAATCTAATCGATAGTTCATTTTTATAAAACGCAAGTTACCATTCAAAAATTGCAAATACAAATGAATACTTACTTCTTAAATATCAAACATTCAATCATCCATAAATGAATAGAAAGATATCTATTCAATCGTGTCAAATTACAAAACATGTAAGCGTTCATTAAAATTCGGAACCTAAAAACGCAAAGAAAAAATAGGTGCATAAGATTTGTAAATACCTACTGCGTCTCACTTCTCATGGAAACACCTCTTTATCTTCCGTAATTATTGGAGTAATTTCAGGATCGGTGAATATACCGGCGATGAGTCTAAATCCTGCCTGAGGTTGATCTGAGTGACATACACTGCTCGCCAGGGTTGATGGACTTACCCAGTTTTGCGAAAAATTATATTAGGGGACAATATAGGCTCAAAATTCCAATGAATTCGGAATCAGGACATCAGTTTTACCACCAATACAGATTTTTTTTTGGTGAACTGGTCTCATTTTTCATATGAACACCTCCGTAACTTTCGTAATCATTGAAGTAGATTTCTTTTCGTTTTTGACATCATCAAAACATGAACCCGATGAAGAAAATCAGAATTTTGCATGAAAAATCGAGTGTTTATATAAACGTCATTTTTCAACTTTCAACACATGAATAAAAATCTAGTGGAGTTAGATTGGGGATCGTGTTGGTCATACTACGAGAGGACTATTGGGTCCTATCTATTTCGTAGGTAGGTTCCTATTAATCAAATCCTTGATATGCAACTATCGTGATCTGGTGAACCATATAACTGAAAAATCAGGTTTTTTCTCACATCTAGAAACACACATCGAAAAATGCATTTTCGAGGAAATCAACGAATAGTGGTATATCTACAATGAAACTGAATGAGATGATATTCACTAAAAAGGTTTACAAAACTACGACAATCATTTCTCTGTACAATAGCTTCTTCAAGTGGAGAAGATAATCTTAATTACATCTTTGCTGTGTTCTCTTAAATACTCGTCGTAAATTTATTATGGTTCAGGTGTTTCCCTGACTTCAAACAAACCCCCGGTAAGTACCAATATATTACTGATTATATTTAATCTAGCCTTTACAGGAATACATATTGTGTAGGGGTGAATTGTTTAGTTCTAGTTGGTTATTAAGAAGGTTCCGAGAATTTTTCCATTTATTAATCTCCATACTTTCTGAAAAATTCAACCTCATATCCTTGTTTTGAACATGAAAATCGAAAGTATGGTTTTTGGATAATAAATTGGTAGCATATGTTGAATTTGGTTTTCCATTCACAAAGCTGTTTCTATGTTCGGTTAGGCGCTTTTTGAAAGTTCTACCCAGTTTGACCAAAATAAATGTTTTTCTACTTCATCTTTGACGTTTTTAATATGTTTTCCCAAAGAATTGTCTGTCTTAAAGGCAATATTGAAACCTTGCTTTTTCAAAAAATTGCCCATTTTATTACTTGGTTCACTGATATAAGTAATTCTTTTGAACCTTTGGTAGTCTTTTAGAAAAGGACAAACTTTTTGAATTGCTTCCTTATATTGCTTTTCAGACAGAAGGTTATCCATCAAAGATGATTTATAACCATTATTAACACATGGACCAGATCATCATTAATAAAGTAAAAAGAAAAATGAATAATTTCAAGAAACGAAACAGATGTAATTCAATACGATACCTGATCGATAGTAATCAAAAAGGAAGTAAGTTCATGATATAATATATACTCGATAACCTCTCAAACACAAACGTTAATGTTGTACTTAGGTGTATCAAACTGACGAACAGTGACAGGCAGTTCAACTCTACTGCAGCATCTTTTTCAGTTCAAACACAAAAAGTTCAAAGGTAATATACACTGCCTTCACAAAAAGCATATCTCTCTACTTAATATTCAATCAATACGCTATAAAGCAAATGAGCTGTTAGTATTATACTTGAAGATAAAAAAAATCTAAAAATCGTCCTTTTGACAGAACACTGGCTCGTATAAAATGAACCATGTTTTCTCGAAAACCACGTTATTCTTTCCAAATATTGTAGAAATGATGGTTATGGTGGAACTATGATTTTAGCTAATGAAGGATTTGCCAGCAAATCAGTTTCTGAAAATGTTACAAAATATAATTACCTTTCAATTGAAAAAGTATTTGAAAGTTTTGTATGTTATTTTAAAAAACTAGATTTATATGTATTGTGTCTATATCGTTAACCTTCACCTAATGTGAACCTTCCAATGAAATCAAAAATGTTCTCTTTCAAGTGGAGACTCTAATATAAATTATGTGAATGAAAATTCTGCAGCTACACAATGTGGAACACCCTGTATATGGTGCTTCACACGAAACGATACGTTGACGAGACAGCGCACTCTTATTTTGACACTAGACTAATCAAGTGTCGAAAACAAAAGAAGAACGCTGTCACATCGCAGTACCTTGAATCCTTCTTCGAGCGGCAAAAGAAAGCTTCACTGATTTATTTATGGTTCGTCACAACACGTAGTATAGAATGCTTGTTAATATGAGAGGAGAAAGAAAAGTCAAACATTGATATAACTAAAATTAATTTATTTAAAGATAAAACAAAAAATATCGGTTTGATTTCTCGGTGTGAAATCACAGGATCTCACTTTGTATATAGACAGACCGTTAAACGTGTGAACAACATGCAAATCTCACTGCAAAGGTATACAGTGCATCAAAACAATATTCGTTTAAAACTATAAAATGAGTGAATGGTACACAAGACAACATCATAAAAGAACATGAAACACTAGCCACTCTTACTGAGTTTTAAAACGAGAAAAAGAATGGCATAATTAATCTTAATGTGAAATATCTGGTGACAGATAAATAACTAAACTCGTTTTGTATCACCCGGTACAGGTCAAAAACAATTATTAAAAGAAAATGGTAAAAACGAATTTCTTACAAAAAGAGTCTATAGCAAAAATAATTGTTAAAAGGTCAGAAATACGCAAACTGAATTGATTGTAAAACAAATATCTGAGACAAGTATAAAAAAAGAATATTTAGTTCATTATATAGGCCAAAATGGGTACAAACAGCTGTGAGAAATATTTCTTTGCGGGAATTTATGGTCATTGACCTACTCACATAAGATAAACATCAGGGTAACGCCCAGCGCCAGTTGTCAGGGAGGAACGTTGCGTGTCGAAAACGATTCAACACAATTTATGATGTGACGACGCCTTCACGGGTATCTCGGAAAGATGCGGATCTTCGTTGAAGGGCGTAGAAAAACTGTATTTAATATTGTGATCGTAGAACTTCACTTTTTTCTTTACTTTGGTACGAAAAGCACTTGTTTTGTTTTCGATATAAAAACTCGTCGTTTATTCTTCACAGGAACTAACAGATTGAAAACTATATACTTTGGTACACAGATCCATATGGCCGTAACTACTTTACTTAAAATTGTTGCAGGCTCTGATTTCCCTCAACAATACGCCATTTCGTAACGAACTGTCTCAAACTACATATTGAAATAAAAATGTTTCATTCTGGACATCACTGAACGAAAACTTGAATGGATGCTGCAAAAATGCTGAGATGATACTTTCGATTCATTCCTACGACTAGGAATTAAAAACCGGAACTGACTTGCGAACTGACGATTAAAATTCGCGAAACATTATATATTTTGCCCGGAACTCGTAACTGCATGAATATTGGATGGACTACCGAATGGTTACTCAAAGAGTACTGGACCGATACTGAAAGGATACTGAAAGTACATACGCTTACGAGTCATTTTATACACTCATGAAGCTATAAATTTTAATATAATGAATAATAAACTAACACAATAGTGACATTCGTTACGGCTATTAATAACACTCTAATAGTCATTTTCTCATATATCATAGTGTTAATTCGGTTTTCTGACATTCTTAACGGGTTAAAATTGAGATTTATCTACAGAAAAATGTCAAAAACGCGTGTTGCAATTATATTTATTACACCTATAAATATATCCTCGTGACTTTTATAGTCTGTGAATTCCTAAGACAATAACAACTTTTGTCTTAGGCCACCTGTGCTTCCGATGAATAATCGATTGAAACATTTTGTGCATCTGGAATACGAGTATTTATGTTAGATCTTCTCCTTCTGTAGTTTGTTCTACGATAGGATTTTTATTGTTTCGATTATTTTCCCTACGTTTTGACGTTATCCTGCATTTAATCATTGTTTATATAGAAGATAGTTAGTCAACCTTATGGGATTATAATTGGATCAAAATGGATACGACATGTAGATGGCGATAGTGAGCTCGCATCCAAGTCATGTCGTAACTTCAGTGATCTGGCCTTCAAGTCATGTCGTAACTTGATTAAAACAAAGGAAAAGCATTGAAATCAGGGTTTTTTGCAGAAACCTGCATTAAAATGACGTCAAATATTCATGTTTGTAACTAATCACGCTAGATGACACTTGCGTTTGTGTCCAATACCTTTTCCACAGGCATTGACTAACTATGTTCTATTTAAACAATGATTTAATTAACTGATTAAATGATTCTACAGGAGGTTGGATGGGGGTATATCACAACAAGCTCTCATGAGCGTATCACAATCGTTCAACCTGAACATGCATGTCAGGTCAAACTACGAAGGAGTAAAATGGCCACGAGCAATTTTTTTTGGAATCCCGACTTTAACACCTTGACTGCCAAGAAATTCATGCTGACTTACCTATGGTGCCACAAAAAATGGGAACTGCAACAATGATATATGAGATTAGCCTATCATTTAGTGTTATGGCTTCTAGTTATTTTGATGGTGAAAAGCCATTTCTCCTACTAATAGGATTGACCAGGGTGTGGGTAAATCAAATACAACGTACAAACGTCAGGTTGTAGGGTGGTATAATTTTCTTTCTAAATCAAACAAGGTATATATCAAGTGTTTACCAAGAGAGCAAAATAATTCAATAGAGTTAGCACTGACTAATTGTTGTACGGAGTGGGCAGCTAGATAACCAGCAATAACTAAACGTTCTACTCAAGCCCAATCTACTAGCCAAGCAGGGCTGGACTAAGGTAAAGCACCACAAAAGCTACAAGACAAGAATTCCCCTTTGAGTATCGATACCTAAGGTGCACAACTAGCGTAAAGGTAAGTAATGGTTATGAGCAATTCATGAATAAAATACTATAGTTCACTTGGTTTTAGCATCTGAAAGGTCGGCATCAGGCCATACGTTGGAGGTAACTTGAAATTAGAAGGAAAGATACATCTCAGTTGAATAAGAGGCTCCTGGCGTGATGGCAAGCAGTGGAAATCATGCAACGTACTATAAGCAAATTAGGTTTGGCCTACTCAGCATAGATCTACCACTAGCAACAGGATGGAGTGAGGTTGGTCCCTCTGTTATCATCTCTCGCACTAGCATTAGCGTCCCAGGAGTATAGCCAATCTCTACGCTGGAAGAAATACTGCTTCCGAGTATGAAGAACTTGTGCTGTACTCGGTATGGGAAATGGAATAACCCCAATTAACGAAAAGGCCCTGCAATGGAAATGGAACTATTGTATGACTGAGATTAAACGGTAGTTTAGCTGAGTTCTGGTATAATAATGAACATAACATACCTCGATGTGGGGTGGCCTCGAGTATCTACTCAGGTGAGTGATTTTAATTGAAATTTGGTAACTGTGAGCAAATCCCCTTAAGAACAGTCAGTGGACCTTCCTTTGACTATTATTTCTCAACAATTACCAAGGTTTTCTCAAGAAAATCCGCAAAATCGCGAGACACGTTTTCCAACCTTCCTAGGTCACCAAAAAAAGAACGCCTCGAGAATACCCTTTTTTCTACCTTAAAAATCCCTCTCCCCTCTAGTTACTTTCGATGGCTCTCCTTAAATTCTAGGTTGAGAGTACTGGCTGTCCAAACAGAGAACGAAATTAGTTCAAATGTACTCTGAGCTGTCAACCAAAGTGAGGTTACGTTACTATTGTTATTATTCATAACCCAGATGAATTTGCTATTCATTCCTCTAACTATGGAATATATTCGCCACCACAACTTGAATTCTGCATTGCTCAATGTGAATCAACCGAAGGATTATCCAAGCGATGAACCCTTTGGACTTCCAATTACAGCAAGAAGCAGGAAGCAGCTTTGGTAAGTTCTACCTAATCACCTTTTATTTCAGAATTCTCCACGACTGGATTATGGCTTTTGGTGAATTAATATATTTCAGTCTGATATCTGGAAATTATTATAATAAACTGACTTTTCGAAGTAGTTCGTATAATTTCTGAATCAGTACTACGTATCCTTTGTAACTTTCTGGTAAGCTCAAAGTAACCCGTAACATTAGTTATCGCTTCATATAGAGATTTCAAATTAGGAGTAAAGGTATAGGATTGAAATATATGAAATTTTAATTAAACTTTTCTGACATAATCCTTCAGGACGAGTCAGAAGTGCTAACAACTTTCTTATAGAAAACTGCACCTTGTCTATCTTCATCAGCTCAACAATTTTCCAGGAAAACTAATCACAAAAATGTATGGGTTGTTAAGATTTGTCCACTAGATGGAGCTGAAATCGAAAACGTTTAATATTCGAATCGAACAATTCGACTGTAGTGAGTAGGAAAAGTACTAGTAACTGACGAAATCAAAAACAAAAGTTTGCGAAAAGATGATATGTGTTCAATAAAGAACGGTAGGAATCATAATTTGTGTCATTTAGTGGAAGGTTGAATAGGATATATTCGGTCTCAGTACCAAATACCGCCAAACACAGTATCAATGAGTCCGAAATTCCCAACTTAATGAAAGCGATATGGAAATCAAACATATTAACAAATTTAGATGTGTAATCGATGAACCAGAAGCAAAATTATGCAGCATAATAAAAAAAAGCTTCTGTAGATGTTTCTGACGTATCTGGCTATAATTAGCTACTTAGAAAATCAATGAATTTGTAAAAAAAATTGCACTAGAACTCATTTTTGATATAACGCTAGTTCACCACAATAGATTTATTCTAAAATAGAAGAGCCCATCAAACAATCACAACTCCTACGTGTGACCCAAGAACAAGATACACATCAATCATTGAATAAAGTCCATCGTCTGCTCTAACAGAAGGAAATGCCGTGAGAGTAAAAAAATATTGTAACCCTATTTTTCAGTAGTTAAATGTACCTACTTATACAGGGTGTTAATTAAGTACGTTGACAAACTTCGGGAGGTGATTCTTTGAAGGTTTTTAGGACGAAATGTTCATATAAACATATGTCCCAAACGGCTTGGTTTTCGAGATACAGGGTGATAAAAATACATTTTTTTCAAGATTTTTTAGAGTTAAATTCGACATTTTCTACAATAATCAGTTCAAATTAGGCAAGTACAATCCATTCAATAGTACGCACGATACAAAATAATGCATTTCTCAAATAATTCACAGGGTCCTCCTTTTTTCAGAGTCAAGCTTTGTTCAACCCTTCAGAATTTTTTTTTCCGCCGCCACTGACATATTATGAGAAAGGAATAATGAATGCTGTTTCATTTAACATCTTTTTGCTCTCTTGATATTTTTCATTTACTTGTACGGTTCAGGAGTTACAATGAAAATATTAACGCAAACATTTTCCAGTAACGCATAACATACAGAAATTTGAGAAGCAAATAGTCTAACAAACTTGAAGGGTGATTCTTTGAAAGGTTTCAAGATGAAAAGTTCTCATAAACATGTCCCAAGCGGCTTGGTTTTCGAAGTACAGGGTGATCAAAATACATTTTTTAGGAGTTTTTGGAGTTTACTTCGAAATTTTCGACAATAATCGATCCAAATTAGTTCAAATTGGACAAGTACAATCCATTCAATAGTGCGCATGATATAAAATAATTCATTTCTCGAAGTGTCATTGCCACTCTCCAAAGATTAGCGCGTGACGCAATACGTCATTTTGTTCTCATTACACAAATAGCTATTTTCTGCTCGTGTAGAGAAAATGTAATGTTATGGAGCTCCCATACATTTTTTACCATAACTCAGGTTGAATATGTATTGCACAAAGTTAATTATGGCAAAATAATTTTGGACATTTTCAATAGTGAATAACTTTATTATCAAAAACTAGAGCAAAGTAACATAAATTCCCTAGGAATAAAATCAGGTTCAGAAAAGGACCATTATTGAAATTGATATGTCAGAGCAGCTGCTGGAAATGGCCACCGCCAACTTCAATGCATGCGTTTATGCGCCTAACCATAGACTGGCGGACACGCTTAAAAATACCAGGAGTGTTTCTTATAATTCCGCATGACTCCTGTATGCGATTCCTCAGGTCTTCTTCACTTTAAACTGGAGTTCGGTACACTAATGATTTAAGGTGCCCCCAGAGGAAATAATCAAGTGGATTCATATCGGGTGACCTTGGTAGCCAAAGTTGTGGCCCACCACGCCCAATCCAGCGATCAGAATAATTCTCATCTAAATATTGGCGTGCAACCAATCTGAAGTGTACTGGAGCACCATCATGCATAAACCAAATTCCAATTCTTTCCCTCAGTGGGATCTCTTCTAGGAGTCCAGGTAAGATGAATTCAAGAAAATGTCGATAATGGTCACCATTGAGTCTATGAGGCAGAAAATGTGGCCCGATAAGGAAATTCCCTACAATTCCAACCCAAACATTCACAGAAAACGTCTCTTGAAAATGGTTTTCAATCACGGCGTGTGGGTTTTCATCAGCCCACATATGATTGTTGTGAAAATTAATAATGGCTTTACGGGAAAAGCATGCCTCATCGGTGAATAACACTTGAGATAAAAACCATGGATTTTCCAACAATTTATTTCGAATCCAAGTGCAAAAAGTTAATCTCTTTGGAAAATCCCTTGGCAGAAGAGCTTGAACACGCTGTATGTGATAGGGATAAAGTTGTTGCTCTTTTAAAATTTGCCATACCAATACATGGGTTACGTTAAACTGTTAAAATTTGTCTTGTACTGGTGTCTGGATGCTGCCCAATTTCGTTAAGTGCAGCTTCTTCTATCTGAACTGTTCTAACTCTCCTGGGTCTTCCTATGAGAACAGCAGACCTCTTGAAAGTACCCGTTTCACGAAGACGGGAGTGAATATTGATGAACATTTGTGTGCTGGGAATATGACGTTGTGGAAATCTTTCTAGATACATTCGTCTGGCGGCACGAGCGTTACCATCAGCCATTCCATACATTAAGTGCATGTCTGCCATTTCTGAATTTGTATATTCAACCATTTTATCCAAAGGAATATTGAATGAATCTGCTTTATAGCTTGCACTAATGAAGAATTAACAATGAGACAGTTTCTCAACTTTCGATAACTGTCAAGTTGTTGATATTTAAATAAATGAATTAATATCAAAGCCCACTTTGCTATTTTTATGAATTCAAATTGATTACAAAATTTCTGCGTTACTGCAGAAGAAAAAACAAACCGACATTTCTGATAAAATAATGTACTCCGTACGGAAACAAAAATTTGTTTGATTTAGTTTTTCGGAGTTATGACCAGAGATTCATAAATGAAAATCAAATGTGTAATGATCTGCGACTATTAGATAAACCCTATTAACTATCTTCCATTACAGGATTACCTTTCGGAAGTTTTTTATGTTGAAAAGGAAACGTTCAATTGAAAACTAAAAAATATCTTTTTTTAAAATAACAAAATATTTGTATGAGTTCTCTATCAAGACTGATGATTAAAAACATTTTTAATCAAATATCTGAATGAAAATGCACATTTTTACCATCAGAATCTTCAGGTTGAAGGTTAAGGTTTTCCCAATATCTGTCAGATCTAGTTTAATATCCAGCGTACCGCAGTGACGGGGAGATAGTAGTTTTCTGTTAGATATCACAAAAAGAAATCACATCTTTACAATAACAAGCTTTTATTTAGCTTCACTTGTAACTAACTAACAAACAATTTAATAAAAGTTGAATTTGACCCACTTCTAATACTCCGATTAATTTGAAATTTGGCAGGTTTCCGTAATTCCGGTGACAATGCATTAAAAAAATGTTTGTTAAAAAACAAACTGGCGGCTCCAATATGGCGGACGAGTTTTGTGATTATGATCCGATTCTGTTCAAAATTGGTATGTGATGGTTTTTGGGTTGGAGATTTTCAGTTTCACGTAAAAAATAAACTAAAATGTTAAAAATGAAAATTATAAAAAGAAAACATTTTAAAGTTTTTATACAATACACTGAAAAGGAAAAAATAATTCATTTCATTGTTTGATCTAGGTAATCTTGTATAGAAAGATTTTGATACTCACAGAATAACCTACAAAAAATGAAACAAATTATTTTTCATTTTCAGTGCATTTGTATAAAAGCTTGTCTTTATATTTTTTATTGTATAATTTTTATTCATCGTAGATTTTTCTAATTCTGAAAAAATATTTCCATCAATTTACAATAATTGAAAATGTTTAATTTTCAAATTTTCTAATGTTATGCCACACTGGAAAATGTTTAAATTAATATTTTCATTATAGCCCCTGAACCGTACAAGTAAATGAAAAAATGCAAGATATCAAAAACATGTTAAATGAAACAACATTGATTATTCCTTTCTAATAATATGTCAGTGGCAGCGGAAAAAAAATTCTGAAGGGTTGAACAAAGCTTGACTCTGAAAAAAGGAAGACCCTGTGAATTATTTAAGAAATGCATTATTTTGTATCGTGCGCCCTATTGAATGGATTGTACTTGCCTAATTTGAACTGATTATTGTCGAAAATGTCGAAGTTAACTCTAAAAAATCTTGAAAAAAATGTATTTTTATCGCCCTGTATCTCGAAAACCAAGCCGTTTGGGACATATGTTTATATGAACTTTTCGTCCTGAAAACCTTCAAAGAATCACTTCCCGAAGTTTGTCAACGTACTTAATTAACACCCTGTATATTTTTCTGAAAAATCCTTTTTATTTTGAACATTATCTATAGTAACAGACTGTAGGTCTACCTCTTACCATAGTCTGCTTTCAATACCATTACCTCTCCATATCTACTATTAATTATGTTGTGAAGTTCATTTATACAGTGTTGTATATTTGAACCAGAAAGATGGAGAATTGAAACAAAATGGAGTTGAAATGGGAACGGATTTTCACAATAACTTGCTATTTTTATGAATTCAAATTGATTACAAAATTTCTGCGTTACTGCAGAAGAAAAAACAAACCGAAATTTCTGATAAAATAATGTACTCCGTACGGAAACAAAAATTTGTTTGATTTAGTTTTTCGGAGTTATGACCAGAGATTCATAAATGAAAATCAAATGTGTAATGATCTGCGACTATTAGATAAACCCTATTAACTATCTTCCATTACAGGATTACCTTTCGGAAGTTTTTTATGTTGAAAAGGAAACGTTCAATTGAAAATTAAAAAATATCTTTTTTTAAAATAACAAAATATTTGTATGAGTTCTCTATCAAGACTGATGGGTAAAAACATTTTTAATCAAATATCTCAATGAAAATGCACATTTTTACCATCAGAATCTTCAGGTTGAAGGTTAAGGTTTTCCCAATATCTGTCAGATCTAGTTTAATATCCAGCGTACCGCAGTGACGGGGAGATAGTAGTTTTCTGTTAGATATCACAAAAAGAAATCACATCTTTACAATAACAAGCTTTTATTTAGCTTCACTTGTAACTAACTAACAAACAATTTAATAAAAGTTGAATTTGACCCACTTCTAATACTCCGATTAATTTGAAATTTGGCAGGTTTCCGTAATTCCGGTGACAATGCATTAAAAAAATGTTTGTTAAAAAACAAAATGGCGGCTCCAATATGGCGGACGAGTTTTGTGATTATGATCCGATTCTGTTCAAAATTGGTATGTGATGGTTTTTGGGTTGGAGATTTTCAGTTTCACATAAAAAATAAACTAAAATGTTAATCCTTTTTATTTTGAACATTATCTATAGTAACAGACTGTAGGTCTACCTCTTACCATAGTCTGCTTTCAATACCATTACCTCTCCATATCTACTATTAATTATGTTGTGAAGTTCATTTATACAGTGTTGTATATTTGAACCAGAAAGATAGAGAATTGAAACAAAATGGAGTTGAAATGGGAACGGATTTTCACAATAACTTGAAATTTTGAAAGTGGCCAAATTTGCGTACAACGTAACCAACTTCCAATTTAAGCTTTCTAAGTCGATGATGTTCCATTCGGAGCATATAAAAGAATCGATACCGTTCTATTTTCAACCATATTCACAACCGATTCATGTGTTGATTTATCCTGATTTATCACTTACAAAAAAAATTACTATTTCAATATGACCTATATTCTACATCATCCAGTACAATGACAGAGTTTTAAGAAGTACCAATATAAGATTAAATGTATTCAAATAGAATACCACGACTCCTCTGTAGAAAAAGTATTCAAAGCAGCCGTAGTAGAGGTGCAAAATCGGCGGCATTATGACCGCAATGGCACCACAGGAAAGTATCGTAGCGGTCATAATGACCGCCATAGCGGTCATTATCTCAAAGTGTTGAAGTCGGACCTCCAACTTTGATCTCCAGGGTCTGACTTAAATTTTGGACCCTCGACTTCAATCTCGGACTCCGAAATTAAATTCGGGTCCCTGAGATTAAACTCGGGGGTCCGATATTAAAGTCAGGGGTCCGAGATTAATCTCGGGATTTCATTCGAAAAGCGAATCAAAACATCTGTTTATGGTGGTAGTAGTGATGCAATGTATAGAGAAAGTGAGAGGAAAATAAAGTTATATTGAGTTACTATTTACTTTCTTCCTCATCGTAACATGGCGCAGACGATATATTGAGAACCACTACCTCCAATCTTCTGCGGACAGTATGAGGATCCCTGTACCAATGAACAAATTTGATTTTGTTCCTGCTCTGCCAGCTCCCAGTACTTCAGAAACTACTCCAAAATCTCTCGGTCTACATGGTTTGAAAAATATTGGTAACACATGCTTTATGAATAGTGTTATCCAGTGTTTATCGAATACGAGATGGTTATTGGAGTATTTGAACAGAGATACTTACACAAGGGATATAAACACCAATGTATCTAGAGAGGGAGCATTAATTAAAGCATTTGCCGAGGTGATCAAGAATCTTTGGTCAGAAGATTCGTCAGATAGAGTTGTTGATACAGTCGCATTGAAAAGTCAATTCTAAAGATTCGCTCCTCATTTTATCGGTTATGCCCAGGAAGATGCTCAAGAGTTCTTACGATTCCTGTTAGAGGGTCTACATGAAGACGTCAATAGAGCAACGGAGGGGCCGAAACCCACAATGAGAGAGATAGGCGAGAAATTAAGTAATAGTGAGAAGGCCCAAAAGTCATGGTCAAGATACTCAAGGACAGACAATTCCAAATTTTTGGATTACTTCGTTGGCCAGTTAAAATCTACTTTAAAATGTACTTATTGTGGTCATTGTTCAGTGTCCTTCGATCCTTTCTGGGATCTTTCCCTCTCAATACCACGAATAAGAGGTCAACTAAGACTATCACAATGTTTGGATTCATTCAAAAGGGAGGAAACCCCAGATGGTGACGAGAAGCCGACATGTGCGAAGTGTAAAGAGAGAAGGAAGTGTTCAAAATCCCTATCAATTCATAAATTCCCGAAAATTTTGATTATCCATTTGAAACGGTTTTCTTCAACAGAAAGATTCCGAGGGAAATTGAATGTCACCATTGATTTTCCTTTAGAGGGATTGGACATGAGTAATTATGCTGATGAAAAAGTAGCTCTCTGTCGCTATAGTCTATATGCATTGTCTAATCATAGTGGGACTACCTACAGCGGACACTACACAGCCTACTGTAGACATCCGTATGCTGGCACGTGGCACGTGACTCACAAGTGCCCCAATTCCATCCAGGTCCATCGTGAGCGGAGATGCCTATGTTCTCTTTTATGAACAGGAAGGCACTAAATCGCATCTTTCAGATCATATTTAGCTTTTTTTATGTTTCATTTTAATTTTATTATGTTTTATTGTTTAAATGTTTTACTGTGGTTTTATATATTTTTACACATTTATTTATCAGGATATGGAAAAAATTATAGAACTTTTTTGTTAGACTTGTTCAAGGACAATAAAATCATCAATTCTGAAAAAAAATAGTTATGTCGAAATAAAAAAAGTCTAGGAGGAGTTCAGCCGGAGTCGACAATATGTTGGAGCCCTTGGAGGAGTCTATCACTCCCATTCAGCATGCAATAAGAAATTTAGAAACGAGAACAAAAGAATCGTTCAAAAATATTGAATCTCATGTTACGCAGCAAATCGCAAAACTCAAAACTGCTTTGGTTAATGAGTAAAAATAATTCTGAAGAAATTACTAATAATTAAGTGGAGTCAAGACAAACAAGTAATCCATTCTAACAACGAGGTATTACAAGACGTTGCACAATCAAATATAGTGGATAGAAATTTTCATATTTCAAGTGGAATACCTGTCCCAGAAAATTGTGTGATAATTTAATTTAGGAAAATTCAAAGATTGGCGCAAGAAATTTGAAAACTATCTAGTACTCCAAGGTCTGCATGCTGAAAATACCTGCCAGTCAACAGCCCTTTTGGCATCCTATTTCAACCAACATATATTAGACAGTTTGACTTGTTCTGAATATTCATGACACGAGTATTTTGAAGGTATGCGACATTTTGAATGAATTGGAGAAATACTTCAAAAAAAAAAGAAAATGAACGGATACGAAGAAGTCAATTCATAAACTGAAAACAAGACGAAGGAGAACCGTTAATGATTTTTTTAGGTAAAAACTGAAACTTTTTTAACTTACTGATCCTTGTTCCCACTGCTATAATAAATGTTCACCAGATCACATTATTGAATCATTTTACGAGTCAGATTTTAGAAAAAAGTGCCCAATTCTTCCAGATTCTGCTGGTTTAGATGAAATAATATAAATATGTGAATCTCAAGAAACAGCTAACAAAGAAGAATGTCACTATAACAAAGATATCCTGAAAATCCAAAGCAGGAATATTTCTCAGAAGAAGTTTCCAAAGTGTGAGAAAATTTGGCATAAAACTCTCCGTGAATGTCCAGCAAGAAATTATATTGGTAGAAATGCAAAATCAAAGGACATTTAACACAATTTTGCTAAACGAAAAATATTCAGCGAGTGGAATATCCTGACATAGATCAATTGGGAGAATCTTCGTCACATTTGGATTGGCATTGAATTGCTAGGCGGCGATAATCCTAATTTCACCACCTATGAGGCTATTCCAGATACAGGAACAGAGGTGACAGTTGCTGGTGAGGACTTTCTGAATATATTGTCTATTCCCAAAACGAAATTACAGAGTCAGCTGAATTTGTTGTCGGTAAATTCATCTCGTTTACAATTACTTGGTTTTATAAATTGTGAAATATCTTATGGAGGACTTTCAACCACGACAAATATATACATCTATAAAGGTGCGAATGAGTTATCAATTGACATAAATTCAATGATGAA
The DNA here is from genome assembly GCA_944452925.2 of Chrysolina oricalcia. Taxonomy (NCBI): domain Eukaryota; kingdom Metazoa; phylum Arthropoda; class Insecta; order Coleoptera; family Chrysomelidae; genus Chrysolina; species Chrysolina oricalcia. Next base: position 37,095,032 of record OX101818.2, read on the forward strand.
CTCAGGCATCAAACACCAACAGTTTCCAAAACCTCTGAGATTCCCGACAAACCGACAGAAGAGCAATGTGAGAATCTTAGAAATTCTTTTTGAAAAATACAAAGATGTATTTGATGACCATATCCTGAAACCAATGAGTGGTCCACCTATACATATTAAGTTGAAAAGTGATGCTGTTCCTTCTGCAATTTCATGTCCGAGAAAATTTCCATTCGCATGGAGACAGCAAGTGAAAGATTAATTAAATGAAATGACGAAAAAAATGCATCATTAAACCTGTTGAAGACGGACCCACTGATTTTGTCAGTCCCCTAGTAGTTGTACAAAAATCAAACAGAAAAATAAGGATTTGTGTAGATTTCACAAAGCTCAATCAATATGTTTCAAGGCCCATTCACCCGTTCAATTCTCCGGGAGAGGCAGTTTCCAACATAAATAAAAAAAATTCCACGTTACAACAAGTGGATATATGCAGTTGGAGCTGTATGATGAGAGCAAAAAACTCACTCCATGGAGAAGACATCTTTTCTTGAGAGCTTCAATGGGTTTGGTCAGCTCTGGAGATGAATTTAGTAGACGTAGGGATCAAGCTTTACAAAATATTGGAAATGATCAAACTTTTATCAAATACTACGAAAAAATCATTGGAATATTGGAATGTTATAAACTCCATCACACTTAATCCAAATTAATTTGTCTTTGCCAAAAAAGAAATTTCCTACGTTCCTATGTTAGCTATATGGACGTGATGGTATGAAAGCTGATCCAAAGAAGGTAGAAGCGATTCAAAACTTCTCATCAAGTACTTTAACCGAGCTGAGATCATTTCTGGGTTTGGTTAACCAATTGAGTTCATTTTCGGCTGACATAAGTAAATTAGCCGGTCCATCACCGAAAAGTTTTTGAAAATGTGAAAAATGCTCTGATAAAGCCACCAATTCAAGCCAAAATTAGCTGAATATCATTTCATCGCCGAATGGAGAAAAGGTAAAGAGCATTTGAATCCGGCTGCATTGTCACGGTCACCCACTCAAGTACCGACAAAGGAGGATTTATTAGGAGAGGATGCAACACTTCATATTGAATCATTTATTGTTCATCAAATATCTATCGCAGACAACACCGAAGAAGCAGAGAGGATGTCTCATTTTCAAGATCCACTTCTGAATCGAATAATGGAAATAGCTCAACAAAACCCTGAATATCAACTTCTCACAACACAAATTAAAGTAGGCTTCACGAATCGTCAGCACCTTGAACCAAAAATGCAGCCATACTGGAACATAAGGGAAAATTTGAGATATGACAATGGATTACTAATAAAAGGATGTCAAATTGTGATTCCTAAAAATGCTAGAAAATGGATCTTAGAACGTCTCCATGATGAACATCAAGGAATCGAAAGAAGAAAAGCACGAGCTAGGCAGACTGTTTTTCGGCCTGGAATAAACAGCGACATAAGAAATACCGTAGAAGCATGTCATCTATGTCAAAAAACAAGATCTTCACTTCCAAAAGAAGCGATAGGCAGTGACCCACTTCCCGTACGTCCATTTGAAGACGTATCGGCAGATTTATTTTTTGTTCTGGTAAACATTTCATGGTGTATGTAGATCGTCTTTCTGGATGGCCAATAGTTTGCCAATTCGGAAATGATACTCCAAACAGTAGTAAAATTATAAAATTGTTTGAGAAAAATATTCTCCATTACTGGTGTCCCTGTAAAATTTCGTTCAGATTGTGTTCATCAGTTCAATTCTTGAGAAATGAAAGAATTTTTAAAAAAATTGGAACGTGATGTATTGACCTTCAACTCCCTATTACCCTCAAGTAATGGTTACGCCGATGCAGGAGTTAAAGCGATGAAGTCTCATCTTGAAATGTATGATTGACGTAAGTTTAGATGAAGATAAATATCACAGTGGTGTACTAGAATGGAGGAATACACCAAAAGCTGATGGTTTCTCATTTTCACATATATTATATGGTCGTCCACTCAGTTAGATCATTGATTCCCGCACATGTAAATTTTTTTACTAGAAAATGGCAAAATGACGCCAACATATGTGATAAAAAATGACTTCATCAAATCAAGAGAAGAAACCTTTATAACAAAAACGCTAAAACTCTGATGCTAATCCCAGCCGGTAGCAAAGTATGGGTATAGAACCAAATCAATAAACGTTGGTATCAAATCGGACAAATCGTTGATGCTGGTCCATATAATATAGACCGTCAGATAACGACAGATTTTGCTGACTCGTTTTCTCGTTTCTGCCCAAAAAATGAAAATTTAGCGATCGGACGTGTGCTAGGCATATAGAAAATTCATTATCCTTTTGCTGAAAAAAATTGTTTTTTTTCAATTTTCTCGTTTATGGCTTTTTAACACATGAATAGGTATAACAATCTTATAGTGAAAAACCAAATCCATAAGGTTTGCACGTGCTCAAAGGGTTGAAATAGGGGCGCGATCTCGTAAAAAATTGTTGGATGCTAATTCATTTTCTCGCGTATGGCAATCGACATAATGAAATTTAATGTCGTTAGGAACCCGAAAAAAAATTCCCATAAGCCGGTCAGCTGTTGACGTATATTTTCCGGGGAGAAAATTTTGTGAAATTTTTTTTCGTTTTCCGGCAAACTTTCTCGTTTATGGCATTTGAACCATATGATTTTCATGATGGTTAAACATCATAATAAAATTCCCATAAGCTTTGCATGTACCTCAAGAAAAGCCATAAGTTGTAAAGTTGTAGGAAGATTGGTGAATTTTTTTTCATTTTCTGGTTGATGGGAATTGGCATGTAAGAAGAAAATATTTCAAAACCAGAAAAAAGTCGGAAACATGATATCGATGTTTTATACAGTGTGGCCCACTTGAAATGGAAGCACCCTTATAAAACATACTTTTTTCAACCTATTGAAATGATTTTTTTCCATTAGGTAGATAATCAAAAAGTCCACTAGAACACCAAATTTCATGATTAAATCTTCATTTTCAGGGTCAAATATCCTTTTTTTTTCGATTTCAATTTCTACTCTTATCCAAAATTCAGAGAACATCACTGGATTCAGGGAGTTTCAAAATATCACTGATCAGAATTTCATCGAAATCTATTAATAAATTATAATTTAAAAAAATCATTGAATAAAATGATATTTTCATGAAATTCCATCAACATATTGTTTAAATTTTGTTATCCTGTAATTTTCTTATTTAAAAATAGATATTGATGAAATTCTGAACAGTGATGATATTTCGAAACTTCCTGGTGTATTCCAAATTCTGATAAGAGTTCTGAAATTAAATTGGTGGGTTGATTAAACGGCATATTTTTTAAATTTCATTTTCCTTTAACTTTCTCATTGATGGACGAGTTTCAAGAAACTTTCAAGAATACCTATTCAAAAATGTCGCAAATGTAGTGGATTGGTCAGATTTTTTCTAAAAAAATAATTTTAGATTTTTCACCTTGAAAAATGAGAATAGTTGGCCCTGAAAATGAAGAATTAATTATTAAATTTGGTGTCCTGATGGACTTTTTGAATGTCTACCTATTGAAAACAAAGCATTCCAATCGGTTCAAATATTAAAGTTTGATATGTGTGCTTCCATTTTAAATAGGTCACACTGCATAAATAAATACAATTATTTGAAAATGCTGCTGCAAGAAATTAATAAAGATAAAATTGCTCATTTCTTCTTCTATGGGATTTGGCATATGCATTGCAAACTTTATTCTTAGGCCATTTAAAAAATGCTTAAGTCGGAAGTATGATAGTAATATTGAAATCACATAATTTCTTTATTTGAATAATTTTTTATAGAGTGAAAAAAAATAGTTACGGGCATTATTGTGACAAACTCATGGGGGTTGTAAAGGTATTTTAGGCAATTTTGCCTTAACCCCTATACAGAAATGAGCCGTTAGGGCACTATAAGCGATCAAAAATTGAGATAAGCAAAAAGTGCACCAGTTGCAAAATGATCGTTTTCACTACTTACCTTGATTTAATATCGAAAAAAAACTGAAATGCCCATAATTCATATTGTGTGATCCATAGTTATAGAAACTATCGGAGTTTAAATGGACACCCAGTATTTTTCAGTTTAGTTAAGATGTTTGTTTAATTTTTCCAGAATATATAATCATAAACTCCAAGGAATATAGGGTGATTCAGTCATAAAAAACTGCCAACTTCATAAAAATTGTAACAGCGAGGGTTCTGGCAAAAACCAATTTTTTTAATTTAGTGCCCTCTGGTGTGGAGAAAATGAGAAAGTTTTGTCATTATCATTAAAATGCAAATGTTTCAGTATAGTCAAGCTATTCATAAGAAAAACAAATAATATTGTTAAATAGATGGGAAAATATTTTTAAAAAATTGCTATTTTCAATTTTTTTGAATTATCTCTTGAAACTTCGTTTATGTATAAAATTGAATTCTAAGTGACTTTTTCAAATAATTTTTTTTGATATCTTGCCATCTTACCCCTTTTTTGCCTTTGCATTACAATTTTTTTCATTTTGCCGCCATTCTAGCGATCACGTGACATGTGTCAAAATCGATTTTTAGGTTATCGGACATGCACAAACTTTTCCCCAGAATATTTTTTCCAATACTCCAATAATAAAAATTTTTCCCATATGGTACATACTTTTTGGCGGTCACTGTATATATAAAATAAAATTCGCATTTCAAATGAAGAAATTGTTTGTCAAAGAGAGAAACAAAATTTAAATAATTTAAATAAAAAAATTATTATTCAAATATTAAATCCAGAAATTTTGTGTCCGAATACATTATGTTGAAATCATGACATTTCGTATCAAATACATTATATTGATGAGGTTCAACATTGCTACCAACAGTAAGCAATATCTTGGTACACTTTAACTTTCTACAATATGGGGTATTTTCTGTTCCTTGGGCTCAAAAGTAAAACTTTGATGTCGGATTCTAGTAAAAAAATAACCACTTTGAAGAAAACAATAAACCAGTTCGTTTCCACACCACCTTAGAGGCGGATTTTCCTGCGCATTTTTTTCATAGTGGCATCCCCTTCAGGCCTAGTTCAGTCTTAAGAAGTGAAAGTTCCAGAATGATAAATTGCTTCTATGTCAAAATAAAAAATCAAACTCATTTCTAGATTCGAATCAGTTCTGGACCAATGCGGCGATTTTTTATGTCACATGTCACAGTGTCTTTTCAAAAACATAACTTGACGTGACTCAGGGTTTTTCTTAAAAAATTATAACGTGAAAAATTAATGTATTCATTACTTTAGGACATCACTGTATAAAACGTCGTAATCATGTTTCCGACTTATGGCTTTTGTTTGGTCTTGAAATCAGTTTTTCCTGTGATTTCCCTGCAAGTTTTCCAGTTTCCCATAGTATGATAGCACGAACTAGACTTATGGCTTTTTTATAATTATTTCGTTCACGAGAAAGTTTGCCGGAAAACGAAAAAAAAATTCACAAAATTTTCCTTTCGGAAAATTGACCTCAACAGCTAACCGGCTTATGGGAATTTTTTTTCGGATTCCTAACAATATTAAATTTCAATCTGTCGATTGCCATAAGCAAGAAAATGCATCAGCAAATAACTATTTTTTACAAGATCGCGCCCCTATTTCAACCCTTTAAGCACGTGCAAACCTTATGGCTTTGGTTTTTCACTATTAGATTGTTATACCTATTCATGTGTTAAAATGCCATAAAGAAGAAAATAAAAAAAAAACAATTCTTTTCAGCAAAAGGAAAATTAATTTTCTATATGCCTAGCACACGTTCGATCGCTAAATTTTAATTTTTTGGGCTCATCACTGACATAATTTCCAGTGGTTGAAATCCCAGAAAAAAGAAAATGAGTCAGCAAAATCTGTCGTTATCTGACGGTCTAATACAGAAACTATACGATCAAAATGCCAAGTGGAAGAATATACGTGAGAAATATGAGATTTATCCGTTAATTATAAATAAGAGTGAAAATGGGACAATGGGGGTGATGTGGGTTGAGAATCTTAGAACGGGAAATGTGATGCACTGTATAGAGAAAAGAAGGGATTATTATCAATGTGACAGTGACTAAAAGTGAGAGTATAATAAATTTATATTGAGTTACTATTTACTTTCTTCCTCGTCGTAACAGTAGAGATGGTTGTTGTGGCTTTTGATGATTTATTGAATAATTGCCCGCAATGAAATCCACACTTCGACAAACGTCACTTTTATTCTCTCTAAACTTCATAACCATATCAATAGTGTTCTGACCAAGTATTAGTAGTAGCTATCTATTGCAATACTAAAAATACTATAATGGTCGAACGTTCGCTTCTCAACCATAAGGGTATCACACGTTAAAAGTTAAGGGCCTGGTCTCTCCTATCTCATACAAGTTTTCCGGATACTTATGAGGGTTGCTTGTAAGGGTGCAGCCGGTTGACGGAAAGAACAAATTTTGAACAAACAACAACAAATATATTATGTATTACGATCTTACGTTCGTATAATTGAGTAGATAAACTTTTGAAGTTTTATTATTTATTGTCTGACTTCACAACAACTGCCCTGATCAAAATATGATTTCTACAGTATGTCTTATATAAGTATGTGACAGATCTCCCTTTTATTTTATATTTTAACTGAAAATCCCTATAGAACTCCGGCATCATTCGTTCTTTAGAAGACCGTCGTACTGGTTCCCTAGTAACATCAAGAGATTTAGGTACTTTAGAGAAAGTATCAGATGTTGAAACTTCAGGAACTATAACAATCTGTTCTTCAGCTGAATTAATAGATGTTGAAATGTCAGGAACTGCAACATTTTCTTCAGCTAAATCGTTAGGTATTGAAACGTCAGGAACTGCAACATTTTCTTCAATATGTTGATTATTGTCAGATTCAAAATAATCTTGATTCATTCTGGAATAAGCTATATCCTCTTGACAATGTGACTCAGAACTGTTGAATGCGTCCATGCAAACATTGAATGGAAGTTGATCACGTCGTTCTTCCCTATTATCGAAGTATCTTCTTCGAATTTGATTCACATGTGATCTGACTAACCGGTTATTGATATCTGATTTCAACAAAACATAAATAACTTTTCCAACTTTTTCTATGATTTGGCCTGGGCACCATTCATAGGATTTTTTCTTGAAAACTTTAGCAAGAACTTAGTCTCCAGGAGTGAATTATCTGCTACTGAAGTTGGTTTCAACTTGGATTGGCGAATTCTTGAGGGGTTTCACTAAATCGAGAGAAATTCTAAGGTTCATACCAAGAAACAACTCTGGCGATTTTCCTTCTGGAGCGCTTCGATTTGGAGTAGAACGATATGATAACAAAAAAGTATTGATTTGCTGTCGGATATTCTGTTCTTCCCTCTGCAATTCTTTTATGCAACACTTGAACGTACCTACGAAACGTTCTATTTGTCCATTAGATTGTCGATGGAATAGAGGTGTTCTAAGATGATGAATTCCATTGATGCTACAATAATTGTGAAATTTCTCAGAAGTGTATTGAGTACCATTGTCAGTCACCAAAGTCTCAGAATATCCGAATCGTGCAAATACGTTGTCTATAATATTGACAGTTTCTTGAGCAGTGATTGAACTCATTTTGAAAACTTCAGGCCAATTTGAAAACTAGTCAATAATGAGTATGAAATATTGACCATTCATAGGACCCGCAAAATCCATATGAACTCTTTCCCAAGCTTTTTTCGGAAAGGCCAAGATTCATAAGTTACCTTCTTTGGAGATTTGGCTGCAAGAGCGCAGTTTCTACATTTTCTCACGAATGCTGTGATATGATCTTCTATTTTGGGCCAATAAACGTAACCTCTTGCTAGAGATTTCATTCTTTCGATCCCAGGATATCCTTTATGTAGTTGATTAAGAATCCTTCCTTGGTAAATTTCAGGAACCACAACTCTTTCCATGAACATCAGACATCCCTGTTTAGAAGATAATGATTCTCTTCTATGATAAAAATCTTGCAATTCCGAACTGAGCATTTTCATGTTTTGATGATAACCTGTTTGTAAATATCGAATTACTGTTCGAAACACTTGATTTTTCTCAGTTTCTTCTTGAATCATTTTGAAAGATATTGGTAGGATGCTCAGTGAAAGGGGTAATAATTGCCAAATTTCTTCTTCTAGTCTCTCAGATGCAATAACGTAATCTTCGTCAGGTTTTTCGTAGTTGTTTATCAATCGGGATAATTCATCTGCATGACCAAATTCAGAAGTTTTCACGTATTCAATTCTAAAATCATACGCCAGCAAAATTAATGCCCATCTTTGGAGTCTGTTTGCCGTATATACGGGAATTCCCTTCTTCGAACCAAACACGGTCAGAAGAGGCTTATGATCTGTTTGGAGAATGAATTTTCTGCCAAAAATCATCTTGTGAAATTTAGTAACTGCAAAAACTAAAGCAGTGCATCTTTTTCTATTTGGCTATAGTTCCTTTCATTTGAAGTAAGATTGAACTGATCTATCCAATCTATTCCGAGAATATTCAAATTTGAGTTGTCAGCTATGAAACATTTCAAATACTTTTCATTGTGATCAATTTGAACTTCACAGTTGAATTCTCTGGTGAGATTGAGTAAACCTCCTGATGCATTCTTTGCTACATGGTGTGTGTCAGCAACTAAGGGCTCATTCAAATATTTCCACGTATCTTGAGAAATTATAGTGATATCAGATCCAGTGTCCAACTGGAGAGTGACTGGGATACCATTTATATGGAGATTTACGAATTTCCGTTTGGTCTGCGCGTTAACTTGATTAACGTTGGAAATTACCTTCACTTGATGATGTTGAGACTTTGCTGATTTATTATATTTTGTCTTACTTACAACATCACAATATCCTTCCTTGTGACCAATCTTCCGACAATAATGGCACTTGTGAGTCTTGAAACTGCAATATTTTGCGAAATGTAATTGTCCGCAATACCAACATGGTGTCTTTGGAACTGTCTTGTCTACATCATGACGCTGTCTGAATTTGTCATTTGGTTTGTATTCAACTACATTTATTCCTTGAATTGAGCTTGTGTTTTCAAGCATTGCAGTGTCTTTCTTAAGATTAATCATTCTTTGGCACTCTATGGTCAAATCAATGGTGACGTTTGCGTTTTTATTGGAGTCAATCAATGCAAGCAGCTTAGTACGTATATCTGCATCTCTTGATGATTGCGAACCGCATATGAATATGAGACACTTGAACTGATCAGCAGAAATTGAAGTGATTTTGAAATCTTTTCAAGATTTGTTGATTTTAGCTGCGTCTGCGACAAAATCCTCTGATGCAGATTTAGTTGTATTCATACCGTGTATTGAACAGAGATATTTTCTTGTCGAATAACTTTTTCAGAGTTTCCACTGTGTGCATGTAGTCGAAATCCTTAGGTTTCTTTGGTAAAATGTAGTCCACGTAAAGTTGATGGCATGATGTGTTGATTTCACGTAATAAAAGTCTAACTCTTGCATCATCATCGATATCTTTGGCGTCGATATTGAATAGACCTTCATATTTGATATACCATGCTTCAAAAATTAGTCCATTTTCACAATCATATATGAATTCTGTTATTGTGTTCCCTAACGATTCCAGTAGTACCTCTACACTGTCATTTGCTTTGGAGAATGAACTTGCTAACTTTTCCAGCAACTGAGATTGGTTGTGAAGAAAAATCTCCAGTTGCCTTTTTGATTGTTCTTCCTGCTGCTTTATGAACTCCAGCATTACATTTTAGAATGCTTTCATATCCTCGTCGCCAAATATTACGATCTTATGTTCTTGTAATTGGGTAGACAAACTTTTGAAGTTTTATTATTTATTGACTGACTTCACAACAATTGTCCTGGTCAAAATATGATTTATACAGTATGTCTTATATAAGTATGTAACATCATGTTTATATAAAGAATCAGTATACGGAGTTTATTGGTTTCATTCTGAATCACCTTGCATAAACAGATATATCAATTACATACACCAAATTCAACATTATTTGTCAATTGCAATAATAGATACATTATCGAAAAGAGAAACATTCTGAAATGAAAACTGAAACAGAAATGTAAAAATCCTACGATAAAAATTAAGCTGTTTTTCTATAATATCTAACAGAAAACAACTACTTCCCCGGCTAAAGCCACGCTGGACATTGAACTACATCTGATAGATATTGTGAAAAGACATATAACTTGAAAGAAAAAATCTAAAAGTAAAAATTTGCAAGATAGGTTATTTTCACAATATCTATCAGATGTAGTTCAATGTCCAGTGGCCTGGCCTTAAGTAGGAAAGTAGTTGTTTTCTGTTAGATATACCAAAAAAAGTTATAATAATAATACTTTCCCATAAACATTCAAAGAGTGTGTACCTAAAGGCATAGCCTGTGCGGGTAGAGGGCTGCTGTTATTATTATAATACAATATCTATCAGATGTAGTTCAATGTCCAGCGTGGCTACAGCTAAGGAAGTAGTTGTTTTTGTTAGATATTATACAAAAAAATCACTTAATTTTTATCGAAAGTTCTTTCCAGAGGACTCATGTTTGTTTCAATTTTCAATTGATAATGTTTTCCTTTTCAACACAAAAACCTTCCGAGAGGTTATCTTGAACGATGGAAAATAGCGACTGAAATTTGACTTTCAGTCGCAGATGATACCACATCTGATTTTATGAATATCCTGTCCTGTCATTTGCTTTGGAGAATGAACTTGCTAACTTTTCCAGCAACTGAGAATGGTTGTGAAGAAAAATCTCCAGTTGCCTTTTTGATTGTTCTTCCTGCTGCTCTATGAACTCCAGCATTACCTTTTGGAATGCTTTCATATCCTCGTCGCCAAATATTACGATCTTATGTTCGTGTAATTGAGTAGACAAACTTTTGAAGTTTTATTATTTATTGACTGACTTCACAACAACTGTCCTGATCAAAATATGATTTATACAGTATGTCTTATATAAGTATGTAACATCATGTTTATATAAAGAATCAGTATACGGAGTTTATTGGTTTCATTCTGAAACACCTTGCATAAACAGATATATCAATTACATACACCAAATTCAACATTATTTGTCCATTGCAATAATAGATACATTATCGAAAAGAGAAACATTCTGAACTGAAAACTGAAACAGAAATGTAAAAATCCTACGATAAAAATTAAGCTGTTTTTCTATAATATCTAACAGAAAACAACTACTTCCCCGGCTAAAGCCACGCTGGACATTGAATTACATCTGATAGATATTGTGAAAAGACATATAACTTGAAAGAAAAAATCTAAAAGTAAAAATTTGCAAGATAGGTTCTTTTCACAATATCTATCAGATGTAGTTCAATGTCCAGCGTGGCCTTAGCTAGGAAAGTAGTTGTTTTCTGTTAGATATACCAAAAAAAGTTATAATAATAATACTTTCCCATAAACACTCAAAGAGTGTGTACCTAAAGGCATAGCCTGTGCGGGTAGTGGGCTGCTGTTATTATTATAATACAATATCTATCAGATGTAGTTCAATGTCCAGCGTGGCTTCAGCTAAGGAAGTAGTTGTTTTTGTTAGATATTATACAAAAAAAAAACACTTAATTTTTATCGAAAGTTCTTTCCGGAGGACTCATGTTTGTTTCAATTTTCAATTGATAATGTTTTCCTTTTCAACACGAAAACCTTCCGAGAGGTTATCTTGAACGATGGAAAATAGCGACTGAAATTTGACTTTCAGTCGCAGATGATACCACATCTGATTTTATGAATATCCTGTTCACATTTTCAATAAAATCAAGATACCTCATCCTTTTAACCAATAGTGAACGAGGAAAAACGTTTCATTTGGTGTATATAGCTTTATGAAGAGATTCCTTGGTAAACATTCTAGAATCTGAGAACACAGTTGAATCCCGAGATTGAAGTCGGGGGTCCGAGATTAAAGTCGGGAGTCCGAGATTAAAGTCGGGGGTCAGAGAGTAAAGCCGGTGGTCCAAGATTGAAGTCGGGGGTCCGAGATTAAAGTCGGGGGTCCAAGATTAAAGTCGGGGGTCCGAGATTAAAGTTGTGGGTCCGAGATTAAAGTCGGGGTCCAGGATCAAAGTCGGACCCCCTAGTGTAGTCGGGGGTACGAGATTAAATAAAAAAAAATTGATCGATGCCCTTCTACGCCTTCGTAAGTTTGAATCCTCGTCCGTTCAACGTTGAAAGGTCTCGTCTTCCCTAGCACGCACAATGCTCTCGAAGACTTCTGAGGGTTGCTCGTGAGGTTGCAGCCGGTTCAGGTAAGAAACAAATTTCGGACAAAAATAAAACAAATTACTTCAGGAGAAGCTACGTAGTACGTGTACCTATATAAGGTTGAGGATGAGTAGTAAATTCTTTTTCCTGCCATAAACTTGGTCTATATTTGAGAAGGTGACTGATCTTTGGCGCAGATAAGATGGTTCGCCTAATAGTAACATTTTGTGAGTTTCATGAGTTACATTTTTTGCCTTGATGCATCAATATGTAGAAGTGATGGTCCATAAATGCTATCACATTTGGATAGTATCAGCGATTTGCACAATTCAATTTTCCTTGTCATGCAAATTTCAGTCCTAGAGGTTTACAACCCTTTTACAATCACCTCAAACCAGCATGGCTGGGTTAAATTAATGAAAAAATTATCTATGTTTTACAACTGAATCCAATCAGCCCCACTATTTATCGTCTCCCGGGCTATTATACTTTGCTTGACAGCGATGTTTCGACATTTAGGGATGTATTGAATAGTGTCTTTAGTTTCAACAATGTATTGTGGCGAAGCTGCGGGCGATGCCGGACCTGAACTCTCACGTATAGCTAGCGACCAACCGCGGGAGACTGTCGATGCGCTTGCACCGAGAAGAATCTGGGCGCCGCGGTGAGTCTGGGCGATTCGATGGAAAATTCTGGAGCATTCAGAGAAGTCAACGTCGGATATACAAAGAACTACGCAGCGGACAGACGGGCAGTCAGTGAAGTGAAAGTCGAATATAAATACCTAGTCCCGTAATTGTTATGTAAATTAGAATATTGTGTTATTGAATTATTGTATTTCGTTAAATAAATTATTTTAGTCAGTTAACTAGAGTTTAAATCTACTACATTGGTGTTAGAAGTGCGATCTTTAAATACAGAGTGTTCGTGTAAGTAGAAAGTTTGTGTATTTCGGACAATTATTTTCGCGTGTGAAATAGACAATAATAATAATAATAGACTGGTGGCCGTGGAATAGACTGTGTGAAATAGACAATAATAATAGTAATAGACTAGTGTCCGGGAAATAGACTGTGTGAGATAGACAATAATAATAATAATAGACTGGTGACCAGTGAAATAGACTGTGAGACATAGACTAAGACAAAATGTGTTCGAGGAAAGTTCGCCTGGTTGAATTGAAGGTTGCGGAATTGAAGCAAGAACTGGAGGAGAGGGAACTTGACACAAGTGGTAAAAAGGCCGTGCTTCAAACAAGACTTGCAGAGGGATTAGTCCAGGAGGGCGAGGACCCAGAAACGTTTTTATTCGAAGTTTCTGGAATAGATATGAGTTCCATAATTAGTAAACTCGACGGAATGGAAGACAAAATGCAACAGAATTCGAATGGTCTGAAAGAAGAATTTCAAGAAAGTTCGAGAAATTTGGAAGAAAAACTTCAAGAAAAACTTCAAGAAAGTTCGAAAAATCTGGAAGAAAAGCTGCAAGAAAATTCGAATAGTCTGAAAGAAGAATTTCAAGAAAGTTCGAGAAATTTGGAAGAAAAGCTGCTAGAAAATTCGAATACCATGAAAGAAGAACTTTGTGGCGTGGCGAGCCGATTAGAAGAAAGAATGGGAACTGTCGAGACAGAGATGGAGAAAATCAAAGATGAAATTGAGGAAGAGATGGGAAAATTGAAGGAAACTATCAGCGATGAAATCAGAGGCGGACTCGAGGCGGAAATCATCAAAATAAAGGAGAAACTCAGTAAGTTGGAAAATCAGAATGACACTACCCACACCACAGAATCTGTCAATGAAAATTCAATGCTGGAACTGAGTTTGAACTTAGATGATGTCCAAAGGGGTTTGAAAGATGTAAAAATCAGTCCAGAAACAGGAAAACTCTCTATGAAACCACCTCAGTTTGATGGAAAAACACCATGGGCAAACTACCGCCGACAATTTGAAGCTGCAGCAAAGGCGAATGGATGGAATGCAGGAGATAGAGCTGTGGCACTAACACTGGCGTTGCGTGGAGAAGCAACGAATATTCTACAAACCCTCACGGCACAAGAACAAGAGGACTACGAGCAGCTGATTAAACATCTCGAATAACGGTATGAACAGACCCATCTAGAACATGTATACCACTCACAGCTCAAAAACCGCTGCCAGAAATCAAGCGAGTCCCTACAGGAGTTTGAAGCAGACATTGCACGTTTGGTTCGCCTTGCATATCCAGCCACACCGGAAAAAGTAATGGAACGACTAGCAGTTCAGGCATTCTTAGATGGACTTCGTGACCAGGAAACCAGACAAGCATTGACACTAGCTCGTCCAACACATCTCGTGGATGCACTGGCACGCGCTTTGGAATTTGAGGCGGCAAAGCAATCCTGCAGAAGCCAAAGTAAAGTCCGATTTATTGAGGAAGACCCACAGGAGCCTGCTGACCTGGAAGCTGCCATAAGGAAGGTCGTGAAGGAAATGTTGCCTGAGAAAAGACTAGTGAGATGCCGGAACTGTAGGAAACTTGGACACGTGCGTAGTCAATGTCCAACCCTCAAGAGGTCGAGACCAACGAAGGTTTTTGAGAAGGGGCAATCGTCGGCCACTATTCAGAAAGACCCGGTGAACAATGCATATGTCGCTGTCCTCCAACGACAGAACAAAGGAGCCTTTGTAGACGGTTTCATCAACAACAAGCCTTGCGCAATGCTGCTGGATACAGGTGCGACTAGGACAATCCTTGGACCTGCTTTTATTAAAACACCAGAGAGAATGGAACTAACATCCTGGAAGCTACGCACAGCAACAGGAGAGCCGGCCACTGTACATGGTGAGCTACCGATTGAACTGATTCTAGGCAGCACAAAAGTGAAACATCGGGCATTAGTAGCGGACATTGAGGACGACGCAATTATTGGAATGGACATCATGAATTCCAGAGGGTTTGAATTGAACTTCAAAGATGGCGTCCTACGTGTGAACGGAGAAGAGCTGGTGCTACATGGAAGAAGTGAAGAGATGATTCGTGTTCTGCTGGTTGAAGATGTAAGTGTACCCGAGAGGGCTGAGGCCATACTGGAGGCTCGCTTGGACGGAGGTGCGAGCAATGGAAGCGTGGTGATGTTCGAGCCCAAGCTTCATGATGAGAAAATTGGACGAGGTATTGCACTAGGCAAGACTTTGTTGCGTGCTGATAAATTTGTGCCAGTAAGGGTAATGAATGTCAATTATTACCCAGTGACCTTGAAGAAAGGAACTGTTTTGGGGCACTGTTCGTCAATTTCCTCTGTGATCAGGAGTGTACACGGTACTGTTAGTCAAGACAACAACCTGACAGCGGAACTGGAAAAATTGGTTACCATCTCTTCCAAGGGCATTAAACCAGCCCAACAGCCCAGATTGAGAGAATTAGTCAAGAAGTACCAAGACATCTTCGATACCGGACAAGGCAAAGGGGGTCGAACGAATGTAGTCCAACATAAAATTGATACTGGGGACGCTCGACCAATCCGACAATCAGCTAGAAGACTTCCTCTTGCCAAGAAGGAAGAGGCTGACAAAATAGTCAGTGATATGGGGAAAGATGGAGTTATTGAACCGTCCGACAGTCCATGGTCCTCTCCAGTCGTTCTGGTGAAGAAGAAAGATGGATCAACACGCTTTTGCGTAGACTATCGTCAACTGAACAACGTGACGAAGAAAGACAGTTACCCTCTTCCGAGAATAGATGACACCCTAGACACGTTGGCCGGCTCAACGATTTTCTCGACCCTTGATCTGAAGAGTGGATACTGGCAGGTAGAACTGGCTCCAGAAGATAGAGAAAAGACAGCCTTCACCATCGGCTCAGGACTGTGGCATTTCACCGTCATGCCATTCGGACTTTGTAATGCTCCAGCAACATTCGAGAGATGGATGGAGACGGTTCTGAAAGGACTCTCATGGAGGACGTGTCTGGTATATCTCGATGACATCATTGTAGTTGGCAAATCGTTCGAAGACCACGTTAAAAACCTGGAGGAGGTATTCCTGCGACTAAGAAACTCTGGATTGAAGCTGAACCCCAAGAAATGCCACCTGTTCCAAAAAGAAGTACGTTACCTTGGCCATGTTGTCTCTGGGCGCGGAGTAGCAGTGGATGACGAGAAGATTAAAGCAGTGAAGGAGTGGCCTATCCCGAAAGACATACACCAACTACGAAGTTTCCTTGGTTTGTGCACATACTATCGCCGATATGTGCTGGGGTTTGCCAACATCGCTAAACCACTGACCAGGCTCACGGAAGGTCAAACAAAATTCCAATGGTCCGAAGAATGCCAAGACTCGTTCAGGACGCTGAAGGGGGCATTGATCAATGCACCGATTCTAAGTTATCCCCTTCCGAGTGGAAAATTCATTTTGGACACGGATGCCTGCAACGTGGGACTTGGAGCTGTCTTGTCCCAGATCCAGGATGGGCAAGAGAAGGTCATCGGTTACTTCAGTAAAACTCTCAGTAAACCGGAGCGTAACTACTGCGTCACCAGACGAGAACTGTTGGCTGTTGTCAAGGGAGTAGAACACTTTTACAAATACGTGTACGGGAGAAGATTTCTGTTGAGGACCGACCACGCAGTCCTTAAATGGCTTCTACAGTTCAAAAATCCCGAGGGCCAAGTAGCACGTTGGATCGAAAGACTCCAAGAATTTGACTTCGAGATCGAACATCGAGCAGGGAGTGGCCACAAGAACGCAGATGCCCTGTCAAGGAGACCATGCCCAGACGACTGCTCACACTGCCGACGAGCAGAAGAGAAGGAAGCAGCGATTTGTAGAACCACGGCAGTTGACAATAACTGGAATGACAACGAGGTCCAGAAAGACCAAGAAAGAGATCAGGATCTTGGTTTAGTCATCAGTTGGAAAAATAGTAATCAAAGACCGACATGGCAGGAAATCGCAAGATATTCCCCAGCAGTTAAATCCTACTGGGCCCAATGGAATTCCCTTACCCTGGACAATGGGGTCCTGAAACGTGTATTGGAGTCCGAAGATGGTGGGGAGGACAGACGTCAGATAGTGGTGCCCAAGAACAGAAGACAGGAAGTACTCCGAGAGATCCATGATGGAGTTGCTGGAGGACATCTGAGTGTGACGAAGACCCTGCAGAAAGTAAGACAATGGTTTTACTGGGTCAATTGTCAAGTTGATGTCAATGACTGGTGCAGAAAGTGTGCTGTTTGTGCTGCCAGCAATGGACCTCGGACACGACCCAAGGCCCCGATGCGTCAGTATAATGTAGGTAGTCCATTCGAAAGAATCGCCATTGACATCGCCGGCCCGTTCCCCGTATCAGATCATGGAAATAAATACATCCTTGTGGCAATGGACTATTTCAGCAAGTGGGCCGAAGCCTATGCCCTGCCCAACCAGGAAGCCATCACCGTCGCGGACGTCTTGGTGAAAGAGTGGATATGTCGATTTGGTGTCCCCTTGGAGCTGCACTCGGACCAAGGCAGAAATTTCGAATCCAACCTGTTCCAAGAAATCTGCCACCTGCTGAACATCCACAAGACGAGAACCACAGCTCTACATCCACAGTCCGATGGAATGGTTGAGCGGATGAACAGGACTATCAATCGCCACTTGTCCAAGGTAGTCTCTGACCATCAAAGAGACTGGGATCAGTATCTCCATTTGTTTCTGATGGCCTACCGTTCCGCAGTACACGAGTCGACCGGCCAAACCCCTGCTAGTATCATAATGGGCCGAGAGCTGCGACTTCCCTGTGACCTAAAGTTTGGGATGCCACCAGGACAGGATACCGCGGGAGAGGACTACGTCAGTAAACTCCGGCAGCGAATGGAGGACATCCACGAACGAGTCCGTTTGAACATCCAGAGTGCCAGCGACCGAATGAAAGCGACTTATGACATCAATGCCGATGCTGGAGGATTTCAGGTTGGTGACCTAGTTTGGCTGTACAACCCGATGCGTCGCCGGGGCCTGTCACCGAAATTACGGAATTCATGGGAAGGTCCGTACAAGATAATCAAGAGGATAAACGACCTGCTTTACCGAATCCACAAGCCACCCAGAGGTAAACCCAGGGTCGTTCATTTCAACAGGTTGGCCCCTTACGCTGGAAATCATGACCAAGTCCGCACCCTCAGACCACCAGAGGATGTGATGACGTTCCAGAAATTCATGTCCTTATACTCAAATGGACAGAAAGTGTCACACGGGGTAACTCGGGAGGAGCCACGGGACCTTTTCAAAGTGCCAGTCGATTACGCCCTAGCACACTGCGTCGCAGAAGATCTTCGAATGTCCAGGGGCATCGCTGTAGTGTTCTCCAAGAAATTTGGCCAACTCCAGACACTACGGAAACAGAATCCAGAAATTGGAGGTATGCTACAGCTGAAGAAGGGCCAGAGGAACATCTACTACTTGGTGACCAAGAAGCATTCCCAAGACAAACCGTCCTATGAAGATGTCTGGAGGAGCCTCACCCAACTAAGAGATACGATGGTGAACCAGAATCTGGTGGACTTGGCAATCCCAAAATTATCCTGTGGTATTGATGGGCTGGATTGGAGAGTTATAAGAAGTATGTTGGAGACGATATTCCGATACAGCGGCATCCAGATTTTGGTTTGTTGTAATCCTATTACACGACCTAACATGAAGACTGTGGAGTGTTATTTTCATCGAACTTCACGATGCAGATATGGGGAATCCTGCAAATATCGACACACTCCAAGGATGACATTTCGGGACGAAATATCTCTAAGAAGGGGGCAATGTGGCGAAGCTGCGGGCGATGCCGGACCTGAACTCTCACGTATAGCTAGCGACCAACCGCGGGAGACTGTCGATGCGCTTGCACCGAGAAGAATCTGGGCGCCGCGGTGAGTCTGGGCGATTCGATGGAAAATTCTGGAGCATTCAGAGAAGTCAACGTCGGATATAAAAAGAACTACGCAGCGGACAGACGGGCAGTCAGTGAAGTGAAAGTCGAATATAAATACCTAGTCCCGTAATTGTTATGTAAATTAGAATATTGTGTTATTGAATCATTGTATTTCGTTAAATAAATTATTTTAGTCAGTTAACTAGAGTTTAAATCTACTACAGTATACATATTCCGTTATTAATTTTTGGGTTTCTTTGATGAAGGTGATCGAAATATTATTTGGACACCATTTGATGATGATTTGCTCTTGAATAATAGTAATAATGAAAACAGACCTTTGAATTTCTTGAAGAAGACCACATGCAGCTACAGCAGACCTGCGTCTTGAACAGCCTTTATAAGGGGGTTTAGGCCGAATGGGTCCCAACTCGGTAACAGACATCGGGTCACGCCGTTTTATGTCAAAATGAGGCCAAGTACATCAGTCGCACAAGCTGCTGCCTTCATTCTACTCATTTTTTGGGTACCTAATGCGGATTCCAATTGATCGTAAATTTGGTTTTGTAGAGGAATAGCTATTTGTGCGTTTAGAGCGCAAAGTGATTGCCGCTCGACGAAGAGAGTTACCACCGCAGTTCCTTAGAGAGCTTTGAATTTATGTTCTTTAGTTTCCATCCTGCAAGAATAGGTTCGTTTTCAACAAAAGCTAGGGAGATCGAGCGCTTTTTCAATATTCTCGCTCTAGAGCGTAAAAGCTGTCACAAAATGCCATTTCTTGGAAAACGTCAACTTAGAGTTGAGATCTGAAAGCGTCGAAGGCTACTTTAGTAAGCAGTAGTGGAAAAAATTATTTGCTCTTCAGCATTTCTATATAAACGTTTAGACTGCAGAGGTATAAATAAATAACCACAAAAGGGTGACTATAAACGATTGATTCATTTATTCTGAGCCAACATCAACAGAATCTCGAGTCAAAACTAGATAAGTATGTTGTTCAACGGATGTGCCGCTAATATTTTCAGTTAGCACATATATGCACGATATGCCGGGAAATGTAACTTTAGTAATAAATGATTCAATTGAAACGGAATCTGGTGACAAAAACCAAAAAATGTTTTCCGAAATATCTGAAAATCTAAAATCTTGCGTAATATTACACACTGTCAAACATGAAATAACACCCGAAAGCTTTAATATACCAAAAGACGTTGAAAACTTATCGTTGATGAATACAAGTAAATTGATTCCAGGTAATTCAAATAATATTGATTATTCACCACCCCACTTTAATAAAAATTGTAACGTATTTGAGGGCTCCTTCATTATCGACGAGAAAGTTTTGGATTCAGTTACTTATAGTCTAAGAGCCAGTGAAAAGCAGACACAACATATTTCAATAAATCCTCAATTTTGTCCAAAGATTCTCTTACTGTTTATGAGTAGGGGACTAGCTAAGCCCGGTCGAAGTAGGTTGAGCGGCAATCAGGAATAACAGGTACAAAAATTAGACGACCTTCGGAAGTATTTCAGTAAAGCTGCCGTTTATATATTTTAAACTAAATCATTATTGTTACTGGAAAATCACGAAGGCAGACAGTTATGGCGGTTATAACGTCAAGGCAAACGCTTTTCAAAATTCAAAAAAAATTAAAGTTTGAAAATATTTCAGTAAAGAAATTCGAATATGTCATTCTCAACAGTATCACTATCTTATATTCAGCAAGGCAGACATTTTCTCCGGTTATAACAATCTGGCAGACAGAGAAACTTGAACATGTATAGTATATAGTACTTACTTTTATATTAATTGAATCTGCATGTCGTTGAATTTACTATTATTATTACTATGAACTGAGATTTATTAATTATTCGACATATGAGTGAGGAAAACAGTTAGAAATTATAAAAAATTACCCACACATATTAACATAAGTATAAGTATTATTTTTATCGATTTTTTCCATATGATTTAATAAATAAAAATTGCAATGTTTTATAAATATATACAGGGTGAAATTTAAATGATGTCATTAATTTCAGGTGGTGATTCCTTGTCACATTTTATGAATTAAAGTTCATATGAACGTATGTCCTAACTTGTTTTGTTTTCAAGTGACGGAGTGTCAAAGTTTTAATAAAAATCGGTTAATTATTAATTACTTAATTTTTTTTTTATAAAACCTGGCAGTTATAAGCGGCTTGTTTTCATGAGGTTAGATCTCAGTAGGGAGACAACCTGTTTTCTAAAACACGCATGCGCAGTAGCGACTTCTCAGCGTCGCAGCATTGTGTTCATCGTGTGACGTAGTCGAGAGGGATTCAGCATGGAGATAACGATTCTCCAGTAGAGCGCGCTTGATGTTTGAAAATAGATTGTTTAGTAAGAGAAAAAGCGTATACAGGGTGTACCAATATAACATTTGAAGGGAAAAATTGTCGAAAGGTGTGTACAGAGTGTTTCAAAACAGTCAATTAGGAGAAAAACATTTATCATTTGACAGAAAAAAAAACATGGCGTCTTTTTGTCAAAAGCTATACAGGGTGTACCAATAAATGATTTAAACAAAAAAAAAACATGGCCGCCGCTGTCATTTGTCAAAGAAAACATGCGTCATTGGGGGTATGGGGGCCCCGCCATTTTAACGTTATTGTGGTAACATTTTTCGCATGTATCAACGCTTCTAATTTCAATCATTATTTTTGTACGCGAAAACGTCTATTTTCGTTGTCGGAAGTGGTCAAGGCCACCGATCCGCCGAGTCGAGCGATGTAATCTTGCCGCAAGCCGGGTGTTATCAAACCGCAAGCCGATAGTTTGAATAAAAACAATAGTAATTGTGAATGAATTAATTCGAATTGTTAAAGTGGTATGATAATAATGATGTTTGGAAAAATAGGAAAAATGGCGGGTAACGGGAGTGTAACGTTTCAACGTGCGATTCCAATGAGGAACGTATACAGGGTGTTTGAAAATATATGATTTAAGAGAAAAATCAACAGGGTGTCTCAAAACAGTCATCTTTTGAGAGAAAAAACAACAAGGTGTTTCAAAATACATCGTTTAAGAGGAAAAATATGGAATGTTTGGTGGGAGACATGAATCATCGCATCATTGGGGCATCGCATCATTGGGGCATGCAGGGATTCAGAAGTTTTCGTTTTACGTATAGAGGGTGTGTCAAAATACATCATTTAAGAAAAAAAATACAGGGTGCCTCATAAACGTGCATCGTGATGGAGTTTGCCATTTAAGAAAAAAATATATACCAGGTGTACCAACGTGCCAGTTGAGACAAAAAATATATACCGGGTGTCTCATAAACGTGCATCGTGACGTGGTCCGTCATTTTTAAAGTGCGATTTGGAGTGAAGTTAGTTATATAATTTTACATTTAGAAAGAAAAAAGGTTGTTAGGCCGATGGATTGAAGTGAGCTTGCCGGCCATATTTGGATTACGGGGCAACACCTTTTACACCGGACTATGAGACCTTTTAGTAGTAGTTGTTTGAAATATTTAGTATAATGGGTGTACCAACTCGACATTTAAGAGAAAAAAACATGGCAACTGTCAAATTTGGTATACCGGATGTCTCAAAATACATCGATTAAGAGAAAAAAACATGGCTGATGCCATACAGAGTGTACCATCATAGTATTTAAGAGAAAAAACATGGCTGCTGCCATACAGGGTGTACCATCATAGTATTTGAGAGAAGAAAAAATGGCTGCTGCCATACAGGGTGTACCATCATAGTATTTAAGAGAAAAAACATGGCTGCTACCATACAGGGTGTACCAACTTGGCATTTAAGAGAAAAAAACATGGCAGCTATGAAAATTGGTATACCGGGTGAACCAACGCAACATTTAAGAGAAAAAAACATGGCTGATTGTCAAATGACATGAGACAGAGAAAAAAAACATGGCAGCTGTCAAATTTGGTATACAGGATGTCTCAAAATACATCGATTAAGAGAAAAAAGACATGGTGGCTGGTTGTCAACGTATATACAGGGTGTCCCACAACGTTTGAGAGAAAAAACATGGTGGATCATTAAGAGAAAAAACATGGCTGCATGAGTGATGGAAGAACGCTTCAATGGGCATATGGAGATTCAAAACAACTACTTGCCCATGCAGAGATTGAATTACATCCGACATCTAAATGTGTAATAAGAGGACGTTTGGACCGTTCATTTGGGAAAAAAACATAGCGGAGTCTGATTGGTCAAAACTCATTATAGTTGTACAGAGACGTCTCACAAATTTTTCAATTTGGGTGAAAAATATATATACAGGGTGATTCAAAATCGTCAGTCTTAAATGTTAAATGGGAAAATGGATCGACGAAAAACTTACCATTGCGGAAAAACATATACCGAGTGTTTCGAAAAAATATCACTGGAGAATCAATATCACAATAGAAAAAGAAACGTAGTCATTTAGAGTGAAAAAAAAACTTGCCCGCCATTTGACATCATCTTAAAGGCATTAGGTAGTTGAAGTAATCACCAATAGAATGGTATCTGAAGAGTACAGACAGAAGGTTGAGGATTCTTTCGTTCCAAAAAACAACTAATATAACAAACGTTAAAATGTGTAAAAAAATTGACGAATTCTGCGGTTTTCACGTTCCAAAAAATGAATAAAATTACAAGCGTTAAAAATTTACTTTTACATGTATTTCTTATGGAGATTTGACATTTCAGAATAGTTCAAAATTATCGTTTTCGCGTCCCAAAAAACAAGTAAAATTAGAAGCGTTAAAACACGTAAAAAATGCAACGAAAACATGTGTTTTCATGTTCGAAAAAACATATAAAATTTCGAACGCCGAATTACATAAAATATGTAACGAAAACATGCGTTTTCGTGTTCCAAAAAACAACTAAAATTACGAACGCCAAAAATTTACTTTCACATGTATTTCTTATGGAGATTTGACATTTCAAAATCGTTTAAAATTATCGTTTTCGCGTCCCAAAAAACAACTAAAATTTGAAACGCTGAAACACGTAAAAAATGCAACGAAAATAGACGTTTTCGCGTCCCAAAAAACAAGTAAAATTAGAAGCGTTACAGCACTTAAAAAATGCAATGAAAATAGAAGTTTACGCGTCCTAAAAAATGATTGAAATTGAAAGCGATAAAAATTTACTTTTACATGTATTTCTTATGGAGATTTGACATTTCAAAATCGTTCAAAATTATTGTTTTCGCGTCCCAAAAAACAAGTAAAATTAGAAGCGTTAAAACACGTTAAAAATGCAACAAAAATAGACGTTTTCGCGTCCCAAAAAACGAGTAAAATTATAAGCGTTAAAACAAGTAAAAAATCTTATCAAAAGGTACCAGTTATCACACTTATATAGTAAATTTTACTCAATTGCACTTAGCTTTAAGTATTTTGGTGGTTATGAGGCTTCAACTACTAGCACTCAGTTTTGGACGTTTTGTAGTTATTATTAAAAATTACTATTTAGTTATCAGTTTGTATAGTAAATTTTCATAAAGTGAGGTTAGATAAATAAATCGAAGAAAAAAAGGATGTTAGGTGTGGGATTCGAACCCACGCTCCCTTTCGGGAATCGCAACTTAAAGACAACGCCACAACGCCTTAGACCGTTCGGTCAACCTAACTTATGAGTATACATAATGAAATGTTGGTATTGTAGGATAGGGTAAAAAATTCAAACATCATGAATACAAAATTTATTAAGTATTTTTATTTCGGTAATATATCACATAGCCATTTGTAAAGAATATCTACGTTTCGGAGGCTGCAATTGTAGTTGGTGCGGCGATTGCGACGAATATATGCATACAAGGTGAGATGCCATCATTGTTGCTGAATGTGGAAACCATCCCAAACGTATTATCATAATCCTCCAAGTTCACAACTCGTGTAAGTAGGCCCAACTGGTGAAATTTGGCAGTAAGATAGTCACGTTTTTGAAGTGGGAAAAATCGACCATTTTTCTTCAATAGTTGAAGTGTTGAGTGATCTTTGTATCACGGTTTTTTGTATACAAATTGATGAGAACGTCAATACACACAAAAAATGCGACAAAAATAGACGTTCCTCACGCTCCAAAAAAAGAGTAAATTTAAAAAGCGTTTGAACTCGCAAAAATGTGAACAGAACATACGTTTAACGCGTTTCAAAAAAGATAAAAAATACGAACGTCAATTCTCGCAAAAATACGTACAAAAATAGCCGTTTTCGCATTAATTATTATGACGAAAATTAAGACAAACAATATACACGTTTACATGTATTTCTTATGTAGATTTGACATTTCTAAATTGTTTAAAATGGACGTTTTTACACGCTACAAATAAGATAAACGTCAATTCACTCAAATAATATGACCAAAATATACGTTCATTACGTTCAAAATTGAAATTTTAAAAGCGCAATTCACGCAAAAATGAGTATCACTACATGTTGAGCTTACGTCGTGGACGTAAAAAAGGTAAGACCTTCGGTCGGTAGAGATTATTTCTATTGAACAATCCATAAAAAAGCATGAGTTTTCGTGATTTCGTGTATGGTGATAGTGGCCACAGAACGGATCTTAGAGGCACAAAACAAAACTCGATTGTAGTATGTGCAGTTTGTAATTCAATATAATATGGATTATGTTTGAAAGTACAGAGGATTTTGAGGTAAGTGGGTTTCAGTCAATCATGTAGCAACGTAGTCTAAAGATGACAATAATTGATCATTCAGTCGAGAAAACATAATTTCAGCAAATATCGTGTTTTATTATTGGAGTTATCACCATTGTGTGTTTAGGGCGATAGGCGTTTATATTTCATATCTTGAATTTATCCAGGAAATTATGAGTATTATTATTCATTTTACTTCAGTTAGCATCTACAAAAATTTATTTCGTGTTGTCGATTTTCACAATGTTCATTTCAAATAAAGTCCGTTTTGGATACATAAGTCCATTATGATTTTTTTTTGAGATAGTCAGTTTTATTAAATATAGGGTAGAATTTTTTCTCATCAAAATTACCAATTTCCAAAAAGTTTACTGATTGCATGGCTGAAGGGGTGATTCCTTCTAACGAAAAAACAAGAATTTACAAATTAAAATGAAAAAATAGAAAATTTTCAAGTGAAATTCTATGAATATGAAAATAATCAATTAAAAAATAAATATCAAAATATTATTTAAGATATGAGAATTCAAGTCAAAATGAACATGCAACAATTTGGCATTCATGGATTCTTATCACAACGAGATATCTAAAAAACTTAAGAGTTTTGGCAAAATATATAAAAAGTTGATAGTAGAATAGTTTTAGAATTGAAAAATCAACCAAGAAACGTTCATTGTGACACTTGTAATTAATATAAGTGAAAAGGAAATGAGCAAGTTAAAATCACTATCAACCAATCGGCTGAAGTTGAAGTGCCAGATCGCATCATGAATCAAAATCAAGAAACTCCGTAGAGAAGGAAGGTGTCTGACAAAAAATGCGGAAGGTTGAAAGTATCTAAAAAATTTCTTCAAATAGAATATCTAATTTGATCAGTATTTGGAGCAAAATTCGAGAGTTGTTTCATCACCAATGTTACGGCTTCAAGTTTATCAACAGTACAAAGACAAAAATCGAATTTTTGAGTGAAGAAGACTCACGTTGAAAATACGGGAATGACTATTAATTTTTATTTCAAATGCTAAAGTTTGCAAAATAACAAAAACTTAATCCTCTGTACTTTCAAACATAATTCATATTATATTGAATTACAAACTGCACATACTTAAAATGATGCCGGTACTGGTCACAAAATAACTATGAATAACATTTTCATTTCTGGGTTTTCGCTCACAGGAAATGCGATAATAACTCAACGGGAAGTACGTCGGTTGTAATAAACGAGTTTTGTTTTGTGCCTCTAAGATCCGTTCTGTGGCCACTATCACCATACACGAAATCACGAAAACTCATGCTTTTTTATGGATTGTTCAATAGAAATAATCTCTACCGACCGAAGGTCTTACCTTTTTTACGTCCACGACGTAAGCTCAACATGTAGTGATACTCATTTTTGCGTGAATTGCGCTTTTAAAATTTCAATTTTGAACGTACTAAACGTATATTTTGGTCATATTATTTGCGTGAATTGACGTTTATCTTATTTGTAGCGTGTAAAAACGTTCATTTTAAACAATTTAGAAATGTCAAATCTACATAAGAAATACATGTAAACGTCTTAATTTTCGTCATAATAATTAATGCGAAAACGGCTATTTTTGTACGTATTTTTGCGTGAATTGACGTTCGTATTTTTTATCTTTTTTGAAACGCGTA
Source organism: Chrysolina oricalcia (assembly GCA_944452925.2). NCBI lineage: Eukaryota > Metazoa > Arthropoda > Insecta > Coleoptera > Chrysomelidae > Chrysolina > Chrysolina oricalcia. The sequence continues at coordinate 37,122,522 of OX101818.2, forward strand.
AAACGTATGTTCTGTTCACATTTTTGCGAGTTCAAACGCTTTTTAAATTTACTCTTTTTTTTGGAGCGTGAGGAACGTCTATTTTGGTCGCATTTTTTTGTGTGTATTGACGTTCTCATCAATTTGTATACAAAAAACCTTGATACAAAGATCACTCAACACATCAACTATTGAAGAAAAATGGTCGATTTTTCCCACTTCAAAAACGTGACTATCTTACTGCCAAATTTCACCAGTTGGGCCTACTTACACGAGTTGTGAACTTGGAGGATTATGATAATACGTTTTGGATGGTTCCCACATTCAGCAACAATGATGGCATCTCACCTTGTATGCATATATTCGTCGCAATCGCCGCACCAACTACAATTGCAGCCTCCGAAACGTAGATAATCTTTACAAATGGCTATGTGATATATTACCGAAATAAAAATACTTAATAAATTTTGTATTCACGATGTTTGAATTTTTTACCCTATCCTACAATACCAACATTTCATTATGTATACTTATAAGTTAGGTTGACCGAGCGGTCTGAGGCGTTGTGTTGTTGTCTTTAAGTTGCGATTCCCGAAAGGGAGCGTGGGTTCGAATCCCACACCTAACATCCTTTTTTTCTTCGATTTATTTATCTAACCTCACTTTATGAAAATTTACCATACAAACTGATAACTAAATAGTAATTTTTAATAATAACTACAAAACGTCCAGAACTGAGTGCTAGTAGTTGAAGCCTCATAACCACCAAAATACTTAAAGCTAAGTGCAATTGAGTAAAATTTACTATATAAGTGTGATAACTGGTACTTTTTGATAAGATTTTTTACTTGTTTTAACGCTTATAATTTTACTCGTTTTTTGGGACGCGAAAACGTCTATTTTTGTTGCATTTTTACGTGTTTTAACGCTTCTAATCTTACTTGTTTTTTGGGACGCGAAAACAATAATTTTGAACGATTTTGAAATGTCAAATCTCTATAAGAAATACATGTAAAAGTAAATTTTTATCGCTTGTAATTTTAATCATTTTTTGGGACGCATAAACTTCTATTTTCATTGCATTTTTTACGTGCTGTAACGCTTCTAATTTTACTTGTTTTTTGGGACGCGAAAACGTCTATTTTCGTTGCATTTTTTACGTGTTTCAGCGTTTCAAATTTTAGTTGTTTTTTGGGATGCGAAAACGATAATTTTAAACGATTTTGAAATGTCAAATTTCCATAAGAAATACATGTAAAAGTAAATTTTTGGCGTTCTTGATTTTAGTTGTTTTTTGGAACACGAAAATGCATGTTTTCGTTACATATTTTATGTATTTCGGCGTTCGAAATTTTATATGTTTTTTCGAACATGAAAACACATGTTTTCGTTACGTTTTTTACGTGTTTTAATGCTTCTTAATTTACTTGTTTTTTGGGACGCGAAAACGATAATTTTGAACTATTCTGAAATGTCAAATCTCCATAAGAAATACATGTAAAAGTAAATTTTTAACGCTTGTAATTTTAATCATTTTTTGGAACGTGAAAACCGCTGAATTCGTCAAATTTTTTACACATTTTAGCGTTTGTTATATTAGTTGTTTTTTGGAACGAAAGAATCCTCAACCTTCTATCTGTACTCTTCAGATACCATTCTATTGGTGATTACTTCAACTACCCAATGGCACTAACATACTTTCCAAAAATAATGCCTTTATGATGATGTCAAATGGCGGGCATGTTTTTTTTTTCACTCTAAACGACTACGCATCTTTTTCTATTGTGATATTGATTCTCCAGTGATATTTTTTCGAAACACTCGGTACATGTTTTTCAGCAATGGTAAGTTTTTCGTCGATCCATTTTCCCATTTAACATTTAAGACTGAGGATTTTGAATCACCCTGTATATATATTTTTCACCCAAATGGAAAAATTTGTGAGACGTCCCTGTACAACTATAATGAGCTTTGACCAATCAGACTCCGCTATGTTTTTTTCCCAAATGAACGGTCCAAACGTCCTCTTATTACACATTCAGATGTCGGATGTAATTCAATCTCTGCATGGGCAAGTAGTCATTTCGAATCTCCATATGCCCATTGAAGCGTTCTTCCATCACTCATGCAGCCATGTTTTTTCTCTTAATGATCCACCATGTTTTTTCTCTCAAACGTTGTGGGACACCCTGTATATACGTTGACAACCAGCCACCATGTTTTTTTTTTCTTAATCGATGTATTTTGAGACATCCTGTATACCAAATTTGACGGCTGCCATGTTTTTTTTCCTCTGTCTCATGTCATTTGACAATCAGCCATGTTTTTTTCTCTTAAATGTTGCGTTGGTTCACCCGGTATACCAATTTTCATAGCTGCCATGTTTTTTTCTCTTAAATGCCAAGTTGGTACACCCTGTATGGCAGCAGCCATGTTTTTTTCTCTTAAGTACTATGATGGTACACCCTGTATGGCAGCAGCCATGTTTTTTTCTCCTAAATACTATGATGGTACACCCTGTATGGCATCAGCCATGTTTTTTTCTCTTAATCGATGTATTTTGAGACATCCGGTATACCAAATTTGACAGCTGCCATGTTTTTTTCTCTTAAATGTCGAGTTGGTACACCCATTATACTAAATATTTCAAACAACTACTACTAAAAGGTCTCATAGTCCGGTGTGAAAGGTGTTGCTCCGTAATCCAAAGATGGCCGGCAAGCTCACTTCAATCCATCGGCCTAACCTTTTTTCTTTTTAAATGTAAAATTATATAACTAACTTCACTCCAAATCGCACTTTGAAAATGACGGACCACGTCACGATGCACGTTTATGAGACACCCTGTATATATTTTTTGTCTCAACTGGCACGTTGGTATACCTGGTATATATTTTTTTCTTAAATGGCAAACCCCATCACGATGCACGTTTATGAGGCACCCTGTATTTTTTTTTCTTAAATGATGTATTTTGACACACCCTGTATACGTAAAACGAAAACTTCTGAATCCATGCATGCCCCAATGATGTGATGCCCCAATGATGCGATGATTCATGTCTCCCACAAAACATTCCATATTTTTCCTCTTGAATGATGTATTTTGAAACACCCTGTTGTTTTTTCTCTCAATTGATGACTGTTTTGAGACACCCTGTTGATTTTTCTATTAAATCATATATTTTCAAACACCCTGTATACGTTCCTCATTGGAATCGCACGTTGAAACGTTACACTCCCGTTACCCGCCATTTTTCCTATTTTTCCAAACATCATTATTATCATACCACTTTAACAATTCGAATTAATTCATTCACAATTACTATTGTTTTTATTCCAACTCTCAGCTTGCGGTTTGATAACACCCGGCTTGCGGCAAAATTACATCGCTCGACTCGGCGGATCGGTGGCCTTGACCACTTCCGACAACGAAAATAGACGTTTTCGCATCCAAAAATAATGATTGAAATTAGAAGCGTTGAAACATGCGAAAAATGTTACCACAATAACGTTAAAATGGCGGGGCCCCCATACCCCAATGACGCATGTTTTCTTTGACAAATGACAGCGGCGGCCATGTTTTTTTTTGTTTACATCATTTATTGGTACACCCTGTATAGCTTTTGACAAAAAGACGCCATGTTTTTTTTTCTGTCAAATGATAAATGTTTTTCTCCTAATTGACCGTTTTGAAACACCCTGTACACACCTTTCGACAATTTTTCCCTTCAATTTTTATATTGGTACACCCTGTATACGCTTTTTCTCTTACTAAACAATCTATTTTCAAACATCAAGCGCGCTCTACTGGAGAATCGTTATCTCCATGCTAAATCCCTCTCGACTACGTCACACGATGAACACAAAGCAGCGACGCTGAGAAGTCGCTACTGCGTATGCGTGTTTTAGAAAACAGGTTGTCTCCCTACTGAGATCTAACCTCATGAAAACAAGCCGCTTATAACTGCCAATATGAGTGAGGAAAACAATTAGAAATTATAAAAAATTACCTACACATATTAACATAAGTATAAGTATTATTTTTATCGATTTTTTCCATATGATTTAATAAATAAAAATTGCAATGTTTTATAAATATATACAGGGTGAAATTTAAATGATGTCATTAATTTCAGGTGGTGATTCCTTGTCACATTTTATGAATTAAAGTTCATATGAACGTATGTCCTAACTTGTTTTGTTTTCAAGTGACGGAGTGTCAAAGTTTTAATAAAAAATCGGTTAATTAATAATTACTTAAAAATCTTTTCGCCGATTTTTATAATGTGTGTATATTGGCAGTTATAAGCGGCTTGTTTTCATGAGGTTAGATCTCAAATTCTAAGCAGCGAAGGATCACCTGATTGATAAATATGTTAAAAATCATTGTACGCCACTGTTTTGCTCTAAATTAAAAATTTGAATCGAAATAAACACTTAAAAATACAACTCTCTCATAATTTGAAATAGCAACACTTCATCAATCGATAGATTTCCTTAATGAATTTATTTCTACCTGAATTCTTTTATTGGTTTCGTCGTTGAAGGCCTGGTTGTTTGTTATGTTTCTGGAATCTTCCACCAAATCGCTGACAAAATCTGGATGTTGATCTTCCACAAACCATTTAAAACCGAAAGAACCTTCTTTCTCTATCCAACCATGTTCCAGTGGGCTCAATGTGGTTGTAGAATAACTACATTAAAGAAGTTTGTGGACTGTAGTTTGATGGCTTTATTTTACACTTTGAACAAGCACTATTTACAATTTATAACACACTACGTACATGGTTTACTAACTTAACTAACTCTAAACTTTGTTGATACCGCTAAGGTAGAGCAATTTTTGTATTGTTTTAATTTGTGCATGAAGTCGAACTTAAGCGGCCGGCATCCATGACATGATGATAAATGTGCTCCTACAAAAAGGAGGGAAAAACGTTGGCAGACAAACTTAGTAATACTTTAGTGAATCTTGTTGGATTATGTTTCCAACATTTTTCCATGACATGACATTGATGAGAAGTTTCAAAAGTTCTTTTTAGTAATGATCAATATTCTCAATAAAATTGTCCCCAAAAAAGAAATTAAGATATATCCTAAATACAGGGAATGGTGGACAGAGCGTGTGAAAGAGGCAACAAGAAATCGAGATAACAATTATAAAAAGTTCGTAACACACAGAAATCAAGAAAACTGGGAAACTTATAAACAAAATAGGAACATAGCGGTGAAAATCATGAGAGAGGAAAAGCATAATTATTTTGAAAATAAAATATCAGAAAATAAAGGCAATGCTGTAGAAATGTGGAAAATCTTGAAATTATGTGTTCCTAAGAAAATAATTGATAATACCTTGAGAGAAATTAAAATTGACGATGATGTAATAATAAAAGACATATATGCAATGCCTAATGCTTTGAATAAGTACTATGTAGAAAGTATACAACAAATCAGTAATAAAATAGACAATGCGGCCCTGATTTTCCAATTCTGCGTAGGTACAGAGAACATGTTCTTGACAGCTTCATGTTAATTGACTATAAAAAATTAGAGACAATTATTCTCTCTCTGCCAAATAAAGGTAGCCCAGATGATGTGGACACCCTTTTCCTCAAGAACTGTTTTTTAATATTGCCCAACCTCTGTTAAATCTGTTTGAAACCTGTAGGGTTCCCAATAATATTAAAGTATCCACAATTGTGCCAATTCCTAAAGTAAAAAACTCTACCAAAGCTAGTGACCTGAGACCAATTAATATTGTCAAAAATATATGGAACATCCTGTACATTAAAATATTTTATATTTCAATACGTGGGTAACCTTTTTACAATTCAGTACGTGAGCGAAGATATTTTATTTTGAAACACAACTTGTCCTCAACATAACATAAACAAGAGTTTTCAAAAAGGACACTGATAGTTCGAACTGGTAGTCGAGTGGAGTCGAGTTTAGAGTTCTGCCGTGCCCACAGCTATGGGGGGAGTTTGGAAGATTCGATATTAAATAAATGGAAAATGTTCATAAACTGTTTAAGCCGATATGTATTGTAAGTAAAGATCTTTTTAAAATAATTTATCCAATCAATAACTAGGAGAGATTCTTCAATTCTTTAATTCATTAATTCTTTGATTCATTAATTCTTTAATTTAATAATTCCTTCATTTAATTCAATCGTCGTAATCTCATATTTGTACATAGTAAAATAAATGTTTTTATATTTTTTCTAAAGTGTTTTAAATCTATGAATGATCAGTATCTACCTAGTTAGTCGTGAATCAACCCCAATTCACGACAATATGTTACCCATCATAGAAAAAGTCTTAGAGAAGGCAGCATATGAGCAAATTGTGGACTTCATAGAGCAGAACAGAATGATAAATAGTGTGCAGTCAGGTTTTCGGAGTGGTCACAGTTATGAGACAGCCATACAATGTGTTCTGGATGAGCTTTTGAAACTGTGGATAGGAATAGACTGGTAATGAAATTAGAAAGCATTGGTATTATTGGAAATGCATTAGCATGGCTTGCGATTACCTAGAGAACAGAAAACAAAAACTTAAATAGAATAATATTTTATCTGATGAAATATTGAGTGAACAGGGAGTCCCCCAGGGTAGTGTACTTGGCCCGTTACTATTTCTTATATACATTGACGATATTGTGGAAAATGTTGGAAGGTGCTCGGTGCACTTATTTGCAGATGACGCTCTGATTCACTTCTCTAATTCAGATATCTTGGCAGTGGTAGAGACCGTGAATGAAACTTTGGGAAATGTTTACAAATGGTGTTGAACAAACAAACTTAAGATACATACAAGCAAAACTGAATTCATGATGATAGGTAATAACAAAGAATATAATAAGTTTCGAGAATATGATTGTGAAATAAAAATAAATGATAATTCAATTGAAGTAGTGGATACTTTTAAATATTTAGGAATCATTATTGATCGAGAATTAAAATTCAAAAATCATGCAAATTATATAATCAAAACAATTTCATTCAAAATTAATTATTTATACAGATGCTCCAGTATTCTCTCGAAATGGTCAAAACTATTATATACAACACACTGATACTTCCTCACTTCAACTACTGCTCCACCAGTCTATATTTGCTACAACAAAATGAAATAGGCCGCTTACAAAACTACAGAATCGAGCAATGAGAACAATATTATCATGTTCTAAACGAACACCTATTAATGAAATGTTAAATTTATGGAAGTGGCTACCAGTAGATAAAATGTTATTCTATCAAACCATGATTTTTATATTCAAAATAAGAACAGGTGATGCCCCAACTTATCTGAGGGAAAAAATATCTTTTGTTTCTGAACACCACGATGACCTGAAAAACGCACGGTCGCTACCTATATTTAAAGTAAAATTAAAGAACAACATTCTGAATGAGTGCAAGCCTTGACTTTGATATTTATTTATCGTTCTTTTATTTTATTTGTTGACTGATATGTTTCTTGCTGTCTGTTTTTATTTTTATTGTATTTTTATCTAATTAAGTGACTTATATTTTATTTATTTATACATGGACATTAGTCTTAGACTAAATAAAAATATAATATACCGGGTGTCTACGGAAGTATTGCCTACGGAATATCTCAGTTATTGTATGAAGTAGGTTTGTGAAATTTAGAGCGTCGATATAATGACATAAGAGCTAGAATTTGAGCATATTGACATGTCGAAGTTAACTTCCGGTTTGACCGGAAGTAACATTAACTTTCTTATTTTAAATGGAAACCCTATTTTTTTTCTTTTCGCTTTATTCAACATTCAATTCCCTTTCTAATGACATATCACAAGTTGGTATCTAACCAGAAACTAGATCAGAAAAAAATTATTATTGAAATTCACCGAGTAGGCCGTGGAAGCAAAATGAAAGCCAAAAATTGAAAAGTTGGCTATGGAAACCATACGTCACTTGATAACAGTTGCTACTACTGTGATATTTTATTTTCATTCGTCGGCGTTATGAAAAGCCGCCAAAAAAAATATTGGAAAAATTGGGAAAAAAACAATTCTCTGTAGGTCCTTAACTTAAATAGGAACATACAACTTTTTCTTACCTGTACTATTCAGCATAACCATTCCTTTCTAATGATATGATAGAAAGTAATTTTTTGAAATGAAATACCAAAAAATCCAATTACTATTCTTCAAATAACGAAAAAACAGATTTATCGAAAAAAAAATTCAAATTGATAGGATTAAAGATAAAATAAATTCAAAACAAATGTTCGAAATGCATTCCCTCAGCGTCAATACATTTATTGACTCTGGTGATATTTTCATGTAAAACGTTTCTCATCATTTGGGGCGTGATATCTTGGAAAGCTCTACGAATTTTTACTTCTAGCTCATGTAGAGTTGTAGGCTGTGTGGAATACACCCTATTTTTAAGATGCCCCCAAAGAAAAAAGTCGCACGGAGTAAGATCAGGTGACCTTGGTGGCCACCTGACTGGACCATGGGTTGTTATAAGTCTCTCTTGAAAGCGATTTTGAAGATAATTTCTCGCTATTCTTGAATTATGCGGAGGGGCGCCATCTTGCTGGAAGTTCATTCTCTCAGTTATTTCCGCTGGTAGGTTGTTAATGAATTCCGAAATTTCATTCGTTAAAAAATTAAAGTATCTCTCTACGGTTAGTTGGTTTTGAAAAAGAATGGGGCAAACAATATGAGTTCCAACTATTCCTGCCCAAACATTCACACCAAATCTCTTTTGGAAGCCGCCTTGTCGAAACCGGTGCTCGTTTGCTATCGCCCAGTACCTGGAACAAAAGACCGTTCACACTTTTAGCACTTTACACTTCGACTATCGACAATAATCCAAATAAAGTACAGTACCTACCTTGTATTATTCCTGTTAAATAATCCATTGTTGGTAAATCTTGACTCGTCCGTAAACAAGATATAATAGTTAAATAGGTGATTCTCAGCATTTTGTCGAAGAAACCAATTACAATATTCCAGGCGCCTTTCACCGTCATTTTCATACAAGTGTTGATGCAACTGATACTTGAAGGATTTCAATCGATGTTTTTTCAAAATTTTCCTAGCAGAGTCCTTACTTATAGCTAATTCGGGGCCAATCTGCCTTGAGGAAATTGTGCTATCATATTGTACTAAAGCTAATACATTAATTTCAGTTTCCTCATTAATAACAAATGCTTCTTGGTCTTCGTGAACATCAGGATCAGTTCTTAATTTTTCTTCAAGCCACTGGAAATACCTTCTTGACGGTTGCTGCCTCCCTGGATATCGCTCTAAATACAATCGTTCAGCGGCATAAGAATTTTTTAAACATTCACCATAAATGAGAAGCATGTTAATTTGTTCGGTTCGTGAATAACGGGGCATTTTTTGAATATTCCACTAACTAATTTCGATTTCCAAAACCTTTTAAAATGTCAGAATCAAAAACACTACTTCGAACGTCGAACAGCGTTCGTGACAGCTCTCATTTCTTTTTTGTTTCATTCCAAAATACATCTTAATCAGCCTACTTGTTAATATTTTGGTTCGAATGATTATTGCAATGGAATGATTATTCTGAATAGCACAAACATCGTCCATAGGTAGATATTAGAATATCTATGGACGATGGCACAGACCAAGTACGTTTATGTTCCCATTTAACCTAGAACCTACAGGATATAATTTATCATTCCATGTTATTTTTAATTTTATTTTTGCGTATGGCGATAATCTGTTTTGTTATTTGAAGAATAATAATTGGATTTTTCGGTATCTCAGTTCAAAAAATTATTTTCTATTATATCATTAGAAAGGAATGGTTATGCTGAATAGTACTGACAAGAAAAAGTTGTATGTTCCTATTTAAGTTATGGACCTACAGAGTATTGTTTTTTTCCAATATTTTTTTTGGCGGCTTTTTATAACGCCGACGAATGAAAATAAAATATCACAGTAGTAGCAACTGTTATCAAGTGACGTATGGTTTCCATAGCCAACTTTTTAATTTTTGGCTTTCATTTTGCTTCCACGGCCTACTCGGTGAATTTCAATAATAATTTTTTTCTGATCTAGTTTCTGGTTAGATACCAACTTGTGATATGTCATTAGAAGAGGAATTGAATGCTGAATAAAGCGAATAGAAAAAAAATAGGGTCTCCATTCAAAATAAGAAAGTTGATGTTACTTCCGGTCAGACCGGAAGTTAACTTCGACATGTCAATATGCTCAAATTCTAGCTCTTATGTCATTATATCGACGCTCCAAATTTCACAAACCTACTTCATACAATAACTGAGATATTTCGTAGGCAATACTTCCGTAGCCACCCGGTATATACTAGATATATAATGAGCTCCCATAAGAACTGCTGGTATAGTTCGATTTTGCAAGGTGGAATAGAGCTCGCGTCGAAATTTCCAACATTGTTGCAGAAGCTTTTATCAACATCAGTAAATTTGTAGCTGAAAAGATCAGTTGGTTTCCATGCGTTTACTGGATGTGATTTCAATCCTGCTTTTTTCAACAACAAGCCTTTGCAGCTCTTGGTGACGTTGATTTGACGGAGGATGAATTAAAAAAGTTATTCAATACAATACTTGTCAAATGTATAGCGCTAAAAAAATCTGTAGACGTTGATGATGGCAGATTTCAGCTATTCGTCAGTAGCTACAAAGTTACTGATGTTGATGAAAGCTTCTGCAAAAAAGTTAGAAATTTCGACGCGAGCTCTATTCCACCTTGCACAATCAAGCTATACCAACAGTCCTTGAGAGCTCATTATATTTCTAGTATATGGAAAAATGGTTTCAAAGAAGAGCCCACTACATTGAGCCCGCTGGAACATGGTTAGAAAGAGGAAGGAGGTTCTTTCGTTTTTGAATGGATCCGATCTTGTCAGCGATTTTGTAAAAGATTTTTCAGGTAATTACAATTAATTCCAATATAAAAATTCTTCGATTTGAAAATATAAATTTTATGACTACATCAGATACTGATATGAACACGGAGGATGACGAACACTTTTCTGGCGACGAGGAAGATGATCCTGATTATGCTGATGAGGCTCTATTATAATCAATATAAGTGACAATATATATTTTTAATGCATAAAACATTGCAATTTTTGTTTATTAGATCATATGGAAAAAATCAATAAAAATAATACTTATATTTATGGTAATATCATTATACCCTGATATGTTTAGGCAATTATTTATAATTTCTAACTGTTCCCCTCATTCAGGTTACAACAATAAATATGTCGAATAATTATTACATTTCAGTGTATATAATAATAATGATAGTAAATTCAAGGACATGCAGATTCAATTGATATAAAAGTAAGTGCTGTACACTATATATGTTTAAGTTTCTCTGTCTGCCAGATTGTTACAACCGGAGAAAATGTCTGCCTTGCTGAGTATAAGATAGTAATAATAAACATTCGAATTTCAGATTTACTGAAATATTTTTAAACTTTTTTTTTTTTTCAATTTTGAAAAGCGATTGCCGTGACGTTACAACGACCATAACTGTCTGCCTCTGTGATTTTCCAGTAACAATAATGATATAGTTTAAAATATATAAACGGCAACTTTACTGAAATACTTTCGTAAGTCGTCTGATTTTTGTACCTGTTACACCTGGGCGCCGCTAAACCTACCCCGACCGTGCTTAGCTAGTCCCCTTCTCATGAACAGTAAGTATAAGAGAATCTTTGGACAAAATTGAGGGTATACTGAAATATGTTGAGTCTGCTTTTCACTAGCTCTTAGACTATTATTGAAAATGGTAGATTGATTGCCAAGAATTGCCCTTATTATTTAAAAACTCAAATTTATAACAAAATTAATAACGTTTGCAATTTTATCATTAAATACCCAAAATATTTGAAAGACAAAACTATAAAAATGTATGCGTTGTGCAAAAATAACGACTATAATTGTAAAAAAATTTAAATATCTGTGAAATCACGCAAAGTTTGTTACTCAACTTCGGTGGATTTCTGCCACCCCACCCGTATAACATGTGTTAGAGGAGTGGAACATGAGCTGGTAAAAAACATATCGTTCTTAAAAAAACCTTTTGCATATAAAAGGAAATGTATTGTCAAAGCAAATGAAGACATTATAGAATTGGGAAATCTTCAAGAAATTAAATCCGACTGTACCGTTCGCAAAATAAAATCCGAATCAACAGCTCATTGGTATGAAGACAAAAAGGGCATTATGGATTCAGTAAAAATGCAACAGGAACATAGCGAATACAGTCAAGAAATTTCTATACCTTCCAACGCAAAAATTTTTCAGTAAGGGACAATTAGAAGTTGTCGAGAAGAGCAAAGAAGACGGACTCTTACCAACGATTTTCGTCGATGCCAGAGGTAGCATAGTTAGAAAGCCAACTGAACATCTAAAAGAGAATTTTAATATTCACATGTGTTACCCATTTGTACAGGGCGCATATTCCCAATTTTTAAAATGATTTCAGGATCTCACTATGTTGCGTTTTACGTATTTTTTCACATTTATGTGCATCACGCTTTAATTCATAAATGACAATGTCATATAAGTACCGTCGTTCACAACGACTCGAAAAACAATATTATCAACAATATCCAAAAAACTTCATGTACGCATTTTGCCTATTATTATCACGATTTTGTTAGTTAGAAGTAATAAAACCATAGAAATATATATATATATATATATACTTACTCTAGAATGCAAAATCCCCATGTCAAAATTGTTGTGAAAAGTTCATGCTAGTCCGCAATGCGCAAGCGCTTCATTAGTGATTTTTAAGACAGGCCCGGTTTTAGTAAAATATTATGGTACTTGTGAAGATTAACAAACGTTAATTCTGATTCTCGGAGAATAAGGTTCGAAACCTCATTGTGCTTATTATTTGTTATTTGTATTTAGCCTATTTGAATACATATTTTCACATATTTATGATCCCGAATATTCAGCAATGGCCATCAGAAAGTAGAGTACGGTTATTATTTTTATTTGCCGCTCTGAAGCGACTGATTTTTGGTATCACATTCACTTTTCAGCTGTAGTTAACCAACAAAAACCTACGGAACCACCCCAAATCGTCGGTGCGAATTTCAAGGAAGCACTGGATTGGAAAATAAATTAAAAGTACAAAAAACTATGAAAATTTATTTCAGCTAATATCATGAATAATTTCAACTCAAATTGGATTTATAAAATTGGATGCTTGGAAGCTCGAGGTTGTTTTTCTAGAACGATTCATGTCAAAGTACGCAACTGCATTTAATTTAAATCGTTTGAAGAGATAACATGCCATTTCTACGAGTATTTCTGGTTGTATTACCTTAGTGCTATTTCCACAATGGGGGTGCATGAAAAAGTGAGGTCAGAAGCATTTTCCTTACCATCAAAGAAAAGCACTTCCATATTGACATTAATATTCTGGGGCGATTCTGTGTATGTTTAGTACTTTTTGTAGGAATCTAGAACTCATAATATAAGCGGTGTAGTAGAAAGTTGTATCACTCGCCATGCATGCTTACGCAGACACAGTGTTTGTACTGCACTAGGTTTCAAATTATTCTATTTTCGTTTTCACATGAATCTTTATGAGGAAAATGTCTGCCACAAATTACAATTTTCTCACTCAAATGTTCTGCTGGGGTCTCTTCTTAAAAACAATAACCAAAAATCATGCCTTTTTTGTCAAGCTAAAATGATATTCAAGCTATTTTGAGCAAAGCATAAAAGTACATAAAAAATTTCGTTATTTACCAAAAATGATTTATTTCAGGTATTTTTCCTTTACACTACACTAAACAGTTCATTGTTTATTTTTAGGAAGAAACGGCTTTATTATAAATTGTCTGTATAGGAACAAGATTAATGAAAATTCACGAAAGATGAAAGAATAACCAACAACAACAAATACCACACAAAACGACAAGAGAAAATCTGGAATTCTGAAAACCGTCTCTGTCTCTGACACGAGTGACAGATCGTAGTGACTGACAAGCATATATCTTGTAGTTAATAGGTATATGCTGACAAGTCTTTCTGTTGATGAAAAAGCACTGTTGCACGGTCATTATAATTACAGTAGCGTAATAAGTTTCTTTCGCGCCTAAAATTCGGAGTAATCTATCTCTAAAAGGTTCTTTCGGTTTTAAAAAGACCTAAATGCGCTGTCAAATTTTCTCTCTTTCAAATGACATCTGTTTTATTGCCTCATAAAAAAAAACTCTGAATTGGAACACCAAATTATTTGCAAACTTGGCAACGATCTACCCAAACTACACTGATGATGCGCATGCGCACATCGTAAACGGGTCGCATACGCGGCATGCTTTTCGCCGTAAAAATTGGAGGGATTAGCATTCTAGAGTAAGTATATAATATATATTTCTATGAATAAAACTAATAGAAATCAGCATTTTGCTTTTATTACGAATTCAAGAGCGGTAGCAGTTTTCCAGCAGCATACAAAGTTACAGTCCATTCGAAAAACGAAAACTCACAAACACACCATGCAAAAACGATTTTCAAAATATTTTTTGACTTCCTGACGTTCTGCGAAGAACAAAGAAAGTGGCCCGTTTTTGGATCTGTTGTGACTGGCTTCAGTTTCGCAAATATACATGGAATATGTAGGACAAGCAATAGATTACCCATATTGTAATTCATCGAGAAGACATATGAAATAAGTAGGATGCGGGAAAAAGGCATTTCCACAGAATTAATAACATTTCATCTATGTAGCGCACATCTCATGAAAATTTTTAGCATTGATATTTACGGATGTTTTTCAGACTTCGAGGTGCTATCGTTTTATAAAGATCATAGACCGCCAGATAACAACAGAGTTTGCTGACTTATTTTCTCGTTTCTGGGATTTTAACCACTGAAAATTATGTCAGTGTTGATCCCAAAAAATTTAGCGATCGGACGTGTGCTAGGCATATAGAAAATTCATTTTCCTTTTGCAGAAAAAATAGTTTTTTTTTATTTTCTCGTTTATGACATTTTACATGAATAGGTATAACAATCTAATAGCATTGTTTATATAGAAGATAGTTAGTCGACCTTATGGGATTATAATTGGATCAAAATGGATGCGACATGTAGATGGCGATAGTGAGCTCGCATCCAAGTCATGTCGTAACTTGATTGAAACAATGGGACAGCATTAAAATCGGGGTTTTGTGAAGAAACCTGCATTAAAATGACGTCAAATATTCACGTTTGTAACTAATCACGCTAGATGACACTCGCATTTGCGTCCAACACCATTTACACAGGCATTGACGCACGTTTTTTAAAGTTACCATGGCAACATCAACAACTCAAGAAATGTGAAGTCTCAATGACATTTTTTTGATTATTTATCTGACAGGAGTACCTTGTAACGTCAAATAAAATATTACTAACAAAAGCAAGACAACACAACTCGTTCATTTGAGTCATATTCTTTTTTGGACGCATCATTAGATTTTTATTAGTATTCGTGGATAACTGGTCTCTCAAACAGTTGCTCTATTTCGAGCACTCCGGCTGCGCTGTCGTGCTCGTAAAATAGCGCGTGTTTGAAAGACCTTTTCATCCACTTATACTTGAAGTGATTTTTTTTTCATTAGGTAGATAATCAAAAAGTCCACTAGAATAAATAAATCTTCATTTTCAGGGCCGAATATTCTTTTTTTTTCGGGTAAAACATTTTTTTGCAATTTTTTATAAAAAAATCTGACTACGCCACTGGATTAGTGACTTCTTCAAATGGTTCATTTTAAAATTTTGTTGAAATTCGTCAATCAATAAAAAAGTTATGTGAGAATTAAATTTAAAAATTACGCCAAAATATCACTGATCAGAATTTCATCGAAATCTATCAATTAATAATAATTTTAAAAAATCATTGACTAAAATGGTATTTTCATGAAATTCCATCAACATGTTTTTCCAACTTTGTTATGCTATAATTTTCTTATTTATGAATAGATATTGATGAAATTCTGAACAGTGATATTTCGAGACTTCCTGGTGTATTCCAAATTTTGATAAGAGTTCTTAAATTGAATTGGTGGGTTGATTGAACGGGATATTTTTAAAATTTCATTTTCCTATAACTTTCTAATTGATGGAGTTTCAACAAAGTTTCAACAAGAACTATTTGAAAATGTCGCGAATCCAGAGGATTGGTTAGATTTTTTCTAAAAAAATTATTTTAGATTTTTTACCTTGCAAAATGATGGACTTTTTGAAGTCTACCTAATGAAAAAAAATTCCAATCGGTTGATATATTAAAGTATGATATGAGTACTTCCATTTTAAATGGGTCACACTGCATAAATAAATACAATTATTTGAAAATGCTGCTGCGAGAAATTAATAAAGATAAAATTGCTCATTTCTTCTTCTATGGGATTCGGCATATGCATTGCAAACTTCATTCTTAGGCCTTATAAAGAAAGCCTGAAGTATGATAGTAATATTAAAAACACATAATTTATTTATTTGAAAAAAATTTTATAGAGTGAAAAAAAATGGTTATGGATATTATTGTGACAAACTCATAGGGGTTGTGAAAGATAATTTAAACAATTTTGCCTTAACCCCTATACAGAAATGAACCGATAGGGCACTATAAGCAATTAAAAATTGAGATAAGCAAAAAGTGCACCGGTTGCAAAATGATTTTTTTTTTTACTAGACACCTTGTTTTTATATTGAAAAAACTGAAATGCCCATAATTTATATTGTGTGATCCATAAATATATAAACTATTCACAATGGAGTTTAAGTGGACACCCAGTATTTTTGAGTTGAGTCAAGATATTTGTTTAATTTTTTCAGAATATAGAATCATGAACTCCAAGGAATACAGGATGAGTCAGTCATAAAAAATCTGCCAACCTCATAAAAATTCACGATAACCACCTTTTTTGAAAATTTTTTGGACTTTAACTCCGTTGAGTTAGGAGTTTTCTTCCACCACTGATTTGATCTGCAAACACCAATACGGCTGAGAGTTTTTATCCACTTTCTATGACCAGATATTTTTTTCATGTAGCTGCCAATATGAAAATAAAAAATTTAAAATTCTAACTGAAATCAAGTAGAAAATCAAGTAAAAAACACAACAAGAATCCTAACTTATGGTTCGAAGTTGCCAATGGAAACTGTTTTCGTTTACTTGTGGCCAAGCTAGGATTGACCAGCTGTGAAGGTATTTTGAAATGGTATTTCGGAGATCATTTCTTGTAGATGGAAAAGGGGTGAAATATTCCTAATTTATTGATAATCTTCCGAATAACGTCAGAAATAAACGAGAGTGAATATCTACTATTCATATATATATATATATATATATATATATATATATATATATATATATATATATATATATATATATATATATATATATATATATATATATATATATATATATATATATATATATATTCGGAAAGGTTTCCGCGGTCAGAAATATGTACATTACTAAGTTCATGGGTTGAACCGCGTTGAGAGTTTATAACTCGACGTTTCGGCTCCTGCTTTGGAGCCATTTTCAAGAGTGTGACTGCGAGGGCTCTATCTGCCTACTCTTCGAGTCGTGGTCTTGAGAGATATCAAGGTCTCAACCTGCCTACTCCTTGATCTCAAAAGACGATCCGATGTTGGTTGCACTGTAGTATTTATAGGTGGTTGGCTACCTGGAGGTGGGCGGGTCTTACGGGTTTTCTCGTTTGTCTTGTCTGCTGGTGCCTGCTGTGTAGTTGGAGTTAATGGGATAATAATTGATTGCGGATAAGTTTCACGTGGCCTGGTAATTACGGTTGGAAGAAGGGGCTTCCAAATGGGGTTCAATTTACGGCTATCATCTTTAATGTTCAGGCAATCAGGCCGTTTTTCGATTTCGATGGCTTCTCTGATAAAACGAGAAGTTCTTGAACGTACTGGGGCGATGGTTTTCGTTTTCTCGAAATCTATGGGGTGACCCGTTTGGATGAAATGAAGAGCTAATGCGGAGCTGGTGTCTCGATTTCTAACTGAAAGGGAGTGTTGATAGGATCGAAAATGGATCTGTTTCGAAGTTTCTCCTATATAAGAGTGGGGGCAGATAGAACAGGGAATTTCGTAAATACCATGGTCTTCGTTGGGAATTTTGTCTTTTGTTGGTCTGATGAGATGTGATAGTTTTTGTTCTGTGGTAAAGATGGTTTTGTACAAATCACTAAAAATCCTCAACATGGTTTCTCGTACACGGTTTATAGAAAACCCACCCACACCAACCGATATCTCAACTCCAAGTCCCACCATCATCCCTCACAACTCAACTCAGTCGTAAATACTCTGATATCTCGCTCCATCCGACTAACCGACGACCACAACAGACAATCCGAACTTCACAACGTAAAACAAGCCCTCCTACAAAACGGATACAGACCAGACCACATTTACAGAAATATCCAAAAACAGCTTCAGAAATCATTAGTAACCGAAAACGAACCACAAGTTGAAGACCGTCCATCCAAAGTCTTCTTCCCTTACATCAAAGGGGTGACGGACAAAATCAGTCGACTTCTCAGAAAAGCAAATATCAAAACCATCTTTACCACAGAACAAAAACTATCACACCTCATCAGACCAACAAAAGACAAAATTCCCAACGAAGACCATGGTATTTACGAAATTCCCTGTTCTATCTGCCCCCACTCT
This sequence comes from Chrysolina oricalcia, assembly GCA_944452925.2. Classification (NCBI taxonomy): domain Eukaryota; kingdom Metazoa; phylum Arthropoda; class Insecta; order Coleoptera; family Chrysomelidae; genus Chrysolina; species Chrysolina oricalcia. The sequence continues at coordinate 37,141,214 of OX101818.2, forward strand.
TATATAGGAGAAATTTCGAAACAGATCCATTTTCGATCCTATCAACACTCCCTTTCAGTTAGAAATCGAGACACCAGCTCCGCATTAGCTCTTCATTTCATCCAAACGGGTCACCCCATAGATTTCGAGAAAACGAAAACCATCGCCCCAGTACGTTCAAGAACTTCTCGTTTTATCAGAGAAGCCATCGAAATCGAAAAACGGCCTGATTGCCTGAACATTAAAGATGATAGCCGTAAATTGAACCCCATTTGGAAGCCCCTTCTTCCAACCGTAATTACCAGGCCACGTGAAACTTATCCGCAATCAATTATTATCCCATTAACTCCAACTACACAGCAGGCACCAGCAGACAAGACAAACGAGAAAACCCGTAAGACCCGCCCACCTACAGGTAGCCAACCACTTATAAATACTACAGTGCAACCAACATCGGATCGTCTTTTGAGATCAAGGAGTAGGCAGGTTGAGACCTTGATATCTCTCAAGACCACGACTCGAGGAGTAGGCAGATAGAGGCCTCGCAGTCACACTCTTGAAAATGGCTCCAAAGCAGGAGCCGAAACGTCGAGTTATAAACTCTCAACGCGGTTCAACCCATGAACTTAGTAATGTACATATATATATATATAATAAAATTCGCATTTCAAATGAAGAAATTGTTTGTAAAAGAGAGAAACAAAATTTAAATAATTTAAATAAAAAAATAATTATTCAAATATTAAATCCAGAAATTTTGTGTCCGAATACATTATGTTGAAATCATGACATTTCGTATCAAATACATTATATTGATGAGGTTCAACATTGCTACCAACAGTAAGCAATATCTTGGTACACTTTAACTTTCTACAATATGGGGTATTTTCTGTTCCTAGGGCTCAAAAGTAAAACTTTGATGTCGGATTCTAGTAAAAAAATAACCACTTTGAAGAAAACAATAAACCAGTTCGTTTCCACACCACCTTAGAGGCAGATTTTCCTGCGCGTTTTTTTCATAGTGGCATCCCCTTCAGGCCTAGTTCAGTCTCAAGAAGTGAAAGTTCCAGAATAATAAATTGCTTCTATGTCAAAATAAAAAATCAAACTCATTTCCAGTTTCGAATCAGTTCTGGACCAATGCGGCGATTTTTTATGTCACAGTGTCTTTTCGAAAACATAACTAGACGTAACTCAGGGTTTTTCTTTAAAAAATAATGTATTCATTACTTTAGGTCATCACTGTATATAAAACCTCGTAATCATGTTTCCGACTTATGGCTTTTTTTACTGAACTTGAAATCAGTTTTTCTTCCTACATGCCAATTCCCATAAACGAGAAAATGAACAAAAATTCCTGTGATTTTCCTGTTTCCTATAGTATGATAAGCACGAACTAGACTTATGGCTTTTTTTATAACATACTTTTAGATTAACAAATTTTTATTGCACATTATTTCGTTCACGAGAAAGTTTGCCGGAAAACGAAAAAAGTCCACAAAATTTTCCTTCCGGAAAATTGACCTCAACAGCTGACCGGCTTATGGGATTTTTTTTTTCGGGATCCTAAGAATATTAAATTTCATTCTGTCGATTGCCAATAAGCGAGAAAATGCATCAGCAACCAACTATTTTTTTACCCAAGGAGTTGGTGTGCGTCAATTTCTCGCACAGTTTTTCGCCGGACGCTCCCGACGCCGCCCTTTTACAACAACAAAAACTCGTCAGCTCGATCTCTTCCACGCTCACGATCTCGTTGTCCACCGGATCGCGGAAGCTCAGATACGTCGAGGAAAGCAGGCCGTGGTTCTGTTTGGCGCGCTGTCGATTGCCGTTTGTCATCTGGCCGGACTTTTTGCTGGGCGGCAAGTGGGGCGGGCCGAAACAAGTAGTCGACATTTCGCGTTTGCTTTTCCGCAGCTCGCTCGAGTTTACTATGTGAAACAAATGAGAGGATTAGATGACTGTTTTCTACGAAAGCTCTGAACGGAAACGCGGAAAAAATATTATAGTTGTCAGTTTAAACCGGCAATTATTAAAAATTGTCAGTGTAAACTGGCATTTATGTATAGTTGTCAGTTCAAACTGGCAATTATTAATAATTGTCAGTACAAATTGGAATTTTTGTAAAATTTTCAGTTTAAACTGGCCCCTATTTCAACCCTTCAAGCTCGTACTTTGGTTTTTCACTATTAGATTGTTATACCTATTCATGTGTCAAAATGCCATAAACGAGAAAATAAAAATATATATATATATATATTTTTCTGCAAAAGGAAAATGAATTTTCTATATGCCTAGCACACATCCGACCGCTAAATTTTCATTTTTTGGGGACAACATAACATAATTTCCAGTGGTTAAAATCCCAGAAAATGTGTCAGCAAAATCTGTCGTTATCTGACGGTCTATAAATAACCTTGGTGAAATGGAAACTTGGTCCTGGGACCCTATGTTTGAGTTCACTCGATGAAATATCGCATGCGATTTTTGCACTTTATCGAAGGATACCACAAAAATGGTATGATCGAATATCACCAGCGATAATTATCGACCATAAAACAACGAGCGGATATTTAGCATGCGAATAGAATTATCGATCGGAATAATTGACTTAAATCCTAACCTCGATAATAATTCATTGTTTACGTTTTACTCGTCATATTACGAAATGGCAAATTTTTATGAAATTGCAATTATCGCTGTTGCAGAAGTAGTAGATGATGCTGCAGGAGCAGCTCAACAGCGAAGGCCCTTCTACCCTCGTATAAATGCATTGAATCTTTGAGATAGACAATTCGTTAGAATGCTTCGTTTCTAAAAAGAATTGATTCGTGAGTTGATTTGACTAGTGTCTCCCTATATAGAGAAGGGAAGACGGAAGTCAGCTACCCAGATAACACACGATATCCTATGGATATCCATTTTATGTCCAATTCTGGTCGGGATATCCTTGGATCTGAAATGGATATTCATTGGATATCCATCGAAGGATTTGGAATGGATATCCTTCAACAAATATCCTATGGAAATGCATAAAATATCCACAGTTATTATGGATGTGATTGAATTGCAAGACTTATTTTGATATTATCAATTTCTGAGTTTCTTCCATGCTCGTACACGAATAGAAGCATTTCAAGAATACTCTCATCTTTCGTTTTCCGACTGGATCTGAAATGGATATCCATAAGATATCCGTAGAGATTATCCATAAGATATATTATATGGATATCCTATGGATATAGCTCAGGAATATCTTATGGATATCCTTGAAGGATATCCTATGGATGTACAGGTTGGTACCCCCCGAACATCCATTGGACGTCCATAGTATATGCTTTGGATATTTCCTGACGTCCATAGTACATCCAGCATATCCATAACAGATGTCCAGTGGATATCCATTGGATGTCCATGTGTTATCTGGGAAATGTCGAGCTGAATTTTGGATATCGATGTTTTTTTCTCTCTTCAACGTACACAATTTGTATCTTTATGAAAATAATCATTTTCCTGAAACGTTGGAAGATATTCTACAGATGGCTATAAAATATACGAAGCAAATATAAAATAATGAATGTTTTGCACTCTTAAGTTCTGTCACAGATTAGAACTTAATCTGTGGTTCTGTACTGAAATGCACTATATGAGAGCTCCGACCAACGCTGCTTTTATTAACAATTTTGGAAGAATATTCGATAAATCGCTAACATTATATGTACGTAAGATTAGTCAGGTTAGGTTAGGTTGACTGGTGATTCACTCATTTTTAACTCAGTTTTTCTTCTTTCTTGTCTTGTCATTTAAACTTACCGCCATGACAGTGACCAATCGCAGAGCGCGTATATCATATCATGCACGTCATGCAGTTTATTTGTCATGTTCTGTGATTGCTGGCTGTGCGATTTGTGCAAAAGAGAAACTTAACCTTACTTGCTTACTTTTGTGGTTTTATTGGTTTTCCATTACATAGTTATGTCTCTGATTCCTGGTTTAATTCACGTGGATTTTGAGGATTTTGGTTTTGTGCAATTGGATTTTTTCATTCCTTCAAATACATTTTGATGGTAAGTGGTAGAAATATAATATTTAAACTATTTTCAATCAATGCATTTGTGCCAAAATTAGGTGAGAGAAAATGGATAACATCAAAATAAATATCAAACAAAAAGGCTGATAAAAAATAAAAATTGGAACCCGAACGAGTATTATAAAGTCTACAAACTTCACTAAATGACGCCTGTTCCATTTCGTCAATGGTCGACTTCAACATCATGCATTCCTGATAATGAAATAATGTCTATTGAAAATAATAATTCTGATTATTCATCAACTCTTTTGTTATAGAATTTGATAGTTCTGCAGACGAGGTTTCCTCTTTGGATAATGGATTCGTATTCAATTCAGTTACAGAAAATACTTTTCATGAAACTAATAGACTCGCTAACAGATATGAAACATGTGAACAGATAAGATGAATAATATAACTGCACCATGTAGGGATGTTTTATCGATATTTGTAGAAATTGATCATTTCCATATTGGTTTCTTGAGAAAATCAAACAATTGGTGGAGTATTTGGACTACAGGGAGAAATTCAGAGCTATTGTGAGTGAATAATGTTTTACCTATCTTTTTATCAAAAATATCTTTTTCAGGTCGATGAAGTTTCAAAAATTGGAGGTTCACCATTATATGATTTTATAAAACGTTGTCTTTCATCCAATATAACAAATGATTTTGCATCAGAATATAGCTGGTATGGGGCAAAAAAAGAGTTTTTGTTGAACTCAAATTGGCTAAACTTTTACTAGGTAATGAGAACATTTTTCATATAAAGTTCTGCCTATAATGAAGAATACACATAGTAAATACTTCAATAGAATTTAATTTTATTCCCAATCTTTAGAAAATTTATTCCTTATTCCGGCTTGAATTTTCTTCCCTTATGTGGTATATAGGATTAGTGTTTACTCAATTAATTTCAGACGCAGCTAATTCCAATGGTCTGGCAGCAAATATAGGAAAATGTCAGAAGAGGCAATAAAAAGTTGGCTACGAATGGCCAAACAAAGTCATCTGCTAGCTTCGAAAAAACAGGAAAAACCCCAAGAAGAAACCGAGATTGTCATTCTCTGAGTGGCGTGTTTTTAATTTATTTTTGGTATCAAAAAGAATATTTTATTATTACAATATAATATATTCACATTTTTTATTCTTTTAATATCATAATGTTATTTCATCAATAAGAGTATAAATACATTTTTTTATCCTCTCGTTTTTATTTAATTGAAATTATTATTGTTTTGTCATAATTGTAATTTTTATTTATTTAAAAAAATCCCTAAAAGATATCTTTTGGATATCTGTGAACAATATCTTATGGATATCCCAGAAGGATATCTCATGGATATCCCAGATTTTGGACATTTGGGATATCCAGAGGACATCCAGTTGACATCCGGTGGATATTTTATGGACGTTCGATGGATGTTCCGAGTGGAACAAGCTGGACGTCCATGAGATATCCTTCTGGGATATCCATGAGATATTTTTCTGGGATATCTCATGGACGTCCAGCTTGTTCCACTCGGAACATCCATCGGACGTCCATAAAATATCCACCGGATGTCAACTGGATGTCCTCTGGATATCCCAAATGTCCAAAATGAATGTCCTGTGGATATCCATCGAATGTCCGTGTGTTGACTGGGTATACATATTGAGACAAAAGTAAGTTACCTTAATTCTAAATAGGCGGGTATATGAATATGATTTATAATAAAACATGATTATATGAATGTTTTAATAAGTCTTGGATTTCAATGTGCCTTGATGAAGTAATTAATGCTTCAAATCAACCAGATATTGTTAATCGATTGGTTAGTAAAACAACACAAGAAATAAAAGCAGAACAGTTGTCAACGTGACGCGCCAAGTCATGTGATTTAAATACCTTTAAGCTATTGGTTGAATTCATGATCAAAGCTAAGACTTCCCTCACACCTTTCGAAACCGAACAACTCGGTATCGCATTCAGTTCGGGAATAGCGTATCGAACGAGAAGAGTATCGCATGCGAATTTTTCACGATGCAAATATCACGTTCGAAATGTATCGCGCCAACTCAAACAGGGTCCCTGGAATGTTGCTGTTTTCCTCATCAGTGAATTTAGGAATATACCAGCGGAGAACAAACTTTGAATAATTGGAATTAGGCAAGGAAAATTGCATGAAATACAGCGCATATCTTATATGGAATCCTTAAAAGTGACGAATCAAAAAAAGACAGTGTAGAATAAGTTTTTTCTTCTACATACATAAAATGAGTGTTTTCATAAACATTTCAGTGATTTGCTTTGCAAGGATAGAAGTAAAGGTACTACACCGGATCCAGCACACCTTCAAATTCATGTGAATATATGAAGATTTTTCCCTAGATCTAGGTACAGAATTTCAGAATTTTAAGGTCCATGCTAGTCATTTTTGTTCCCGAGTCCCTAGCGCATTTGCAGACACGTCGAGCGTTATTTGTGGCTTTTAAATGGAACTCACCCGTGTATGGCGTATATGTAAGATATTTTTGTGTTGTTATTCGGATTGAAATTAATCGTAGACTAGTGGATGTAAGTCTTTAGTTCATCTATTCATATTCTGAAAATGGAACAAAAAAAAAATGTCACCTTGATTTGGCCATTTCATCTGCAATTGCAGAAATCACGGCTCAATAGTTGTGATAATATAGATTGCTGGTTTGTGTTTAGTATTATATGATATTTGACAACATCTAGAAAAACTTGAAGTTGCTCAGACATTTCTTGAATTATTAGTGGAGACATATGAACTGACAAAAAATTATGAGACATCGATAAATGATATTGAAAGGCGCAGGGGTAAAATATGGGTATTTTATTGATGTAATACGGTGCGTTGAAAGGGTGCGGGATGAATATATTACAGAGTGTTGAATGATGGAAGGTATACAGTTATGAAGACTGAGATGACTTGCACGTAAATTGTTAAAAATTGTTATTTCCGTCAACCGATTGCACCCCTATGCGCAACCCCCAGAAGTCTTCGAGAGACTTGTGTTAGCTAGGGAAGACGGAGCCCTTACCTTTTATCGTGTGATGCCATGCACGAGACCTGTGAATCGGTGGATCGAACCCACGACCCCACGCGTGCGAGACGAACGCACTACCAGCCGACCATCACGGTCCATATGTTATAGGTCATATGTTCTGCTCATGCTTTATCTGATATAATTCAGGCCTCACCGGGAATCATTATTTGAGGTTATGATGTAGTTGGAGTGAACGAAACAACATAGATATATGTAAATATTATATTGTGATCGTTTAGAATCCCGCTTCACCTTGGGGATAGATATACTCACAAGCTGCTATAAGATGGAAAACATTATTTAGTATGCGAGTATGAGGAGGAGTTCAGACTGAAATTCAAAGTATCTTTTGGCTAGATAAAAATGAATAGCTGGAATTTGTGTGCAATACTTTGTACAGCATCATAGTCCTTATCTCATATCCATTACTGGAGGATAATAGTCTCTTATCACTATGAATATTCGTGTACTTATGAGAGACCTTAGCTGAATCATCACGCCTGAATATACCTTCCTTACACACCAATATGATTTTCACAATATGTGATTTTCAACTTTTTTTTTTCACAAAAAATAGACCAAAAAATACAATTCATGCACTACACTCCGTCCGCCTGTCCATTCATACAAATAGCACCACATAAAATACCTGTAAATCCATCATTTATGCATTTATATTTCTAGGTGATGGGGAGAAATGAATAGGTTGTTTGAAAAAAAATAGAAGTCTTATGGAATTTTCGACATTTCGGTACTTTCAGGATATTAGTCAGAATGAATGAAATATGAATCATGAGCTAGCCAGATTATGTTTTAAATATAAAATACTGAAAGATATGTGAAGCTACCGCTATGATTTTTCATGAGGAAATAATAATTTTCATTCAAGGCATCACTTCTCAAATGACAAAACTTTATATTGATATAAAAATATATTTCATACTGACCTTCAATTGTCGACTATCAAGAGAAGAGACTCTTTCAAGAAGTATTCAGTGACTTCGAGCAGCATATCAATGTTGGATACAGCATATTGTGGAATTTTCTCAGCATTTTTCGACTTGGGTAGAAGTCTTCATCAAATAGCCTAGCAGAGATTCAACATTCTGGCAAGCCGACTCTTCAGCTATCTTGGTAAGATGACCATCTTTGAACAATCATATTGAATGACTTTCTACCGAAGAGTCTGCTCAGCTCTGTATTTGTGCAGCTCAATGTCTGTTCAAACCGTCCATTGTCAGCCTTTCCAGATCCCTATCTTGTAAGACTTTGGACAAGCCCTCTCTCTAGATATCCATCCAATTATGCTGACTTCCTGGCCGTCTGACTACATGGCAAGCTCGCTTTCATCTGCACCTACCCGACTGTTAGGTGTCATAGCATCCAGCTGGTTGGTCTCTTGGCTGCCCAACCATTACGCTGATCTGATCTTATCTATCTCCACCATTGTGGAGTTGTCATTGTTAGCTAATTAATTATATGGCTTCTAAGACTTATTTTCCACACCACTCATGATTGAAAATATAAATCTAGAAGTATGAGTCGCAGGCGCGTTGTCCTTTTTTATTGTTTCATAGTGAAAGACTCCCCTGTAGGCCTATCAAAACCACTTTTTTTTTCATATCTTGATTTGTTTCGAAATGATAGATTGTTTAGTTGTTCATTACATCATTTGCATCCAGATCATCCCAGTCCATATATCCTTGTTCATTTTCGGTTGATACGGAATACACGGATACAGGGCAGTGTTTCATGTGTTTCTGGTAACAGTCCGAAAATGAAAAAACGTTGAATCAAGGATATTTATACAAGTGTAGAAGGTTATGTTTATCAATTTGAACTGATAAGTTACTGAGTTTACAAAACTGTTGTATTCAGAGAAAGGTTCAATTTCAACAGTAATTAATCGGATGTTTGATAATGCTATCGATTTGTTGATGAATGTTATCGATTTGTTATCAATATATTTAGTGTCTCTTCAAAATCTAACAATTATTTTCAGTCAAATACCAGTTTAGTTGAATTTATCGAAGGAGAAGTGAGCTTCAAAAGGATTTGACGATTTTTTAAAACACAAAGAAAATAAATTTTTATCTCATGTGACAGAACACCTACGAAGAAGAATGTATTTATTCTAGTAATAATTATCCGCCAGCAGACATCACCTGAGAACTGCAATTTCGGAAGCTGTTGAGATGATCTTGTTAGAGATGTAAGAAAACTCCCGCTTTCCATTTAAAGCAATGGAAAATAATAACATTTCAAGAAGATCGTTTTGAACAATTCGAATCGTCTTGGGAAAAGTCGACGTTTGGACAGAAAAAGTCCATGGTATGATTTTCAGGCTCATTTTTATTATTGGGCCATTATCGCGTTAGACATATCTAGAGCTATTAAGAGACGACCAGTTCCATTCAGCGTTGATATTGCTGTTCTCCAATTGAAAAGATCTCATCCCAAATAAAACACTTGGAATGTGAGTACAAGTGAGAAAAAATTATTTTGATTCAGATTGTTTCCATAACTGACAAAAGACAAACAATTAACGTTATTTCGCGAAATACATGAAAACAGGAGTGAAATATTGATACGAAGTTTGATTCAATACAAACAATCAATACAAATGTAGATACATACATCAATCTATTTGCACCGATTAGTTACTGAAAGACTGCTTGAGAAAAAAGATTCAATTTTGTCAGTAACTAATGAAAAAAACTGTATCTTTTGTGTTTTCAAAAAAGATATTAATAACAATTGGAAGTTTGATTATGTTATCGATTAGCCAGCAATTGCTTTGCTCTATTCGGTGTTTCATCAAAATACTACAATTACTGGCAGTCAGATACCAGTTCAGTTCGACTAATCACAATAAAAGTGAATTTCAAATCTGTTCGACAAGTTTCAGAGGCAGAAAGAATATGAATTGGTACAACAGGTGGCAAAATACCTACGAAGAAGTGCGAAGAAGTGCTTGAAACGTTTGGTAGTGAAATCTTAAGGAAATTTAAAAAAGGTGGGTCATGCTAGAGATCCACCGAGGACTGGATATCCTGCAGTTCCGGAAGTTGTTAACATGAACTTGTTGTTGAAGTTGTAGGAAACTCCTCATCTTCATTTGAAAATGATGCAGCAAATGATAGAATTTCAAAAAAAATTATCTGTTTTGAACAAATTGAAACGTTGCAGAAAAAGTCAACGTTTAGACAGGAATAGCAGATCACAGGATTTTCAGGCTTATATTTGTTGAACATCTGTTGACAATATCCCGAACTATTGAGATATGCCCTTCTCTATCCAGCTTTGATATTGATGTTCGCAAATCAAAGATATCTATGAATCTCAATTTAAATCTAATTTAAGTTAAATGGTGCACCACTGTCCCGCCGAAGTCTTCCAAATCAGGTGTACTGGCTGTGCAGTTTTTTTTTAATGGCCAGCACAGTGAATTTGCCACTTTCTCAGTGAAAATAGTTCCGTGTCGTGACCAGCACTCTTCAAATTGGATGAATTATTTTCAATTGAATATCTTTTCAATGAATTGTCTTACCGAATTAGGCTCGAGTCGTTCATTGTTTCACAGCTACCAATAAAAAAATCACTCATATTTCTCTGGGACGCAGATCTAACTAATTTGCTAAGTAATTGAATCATTACCATCATGTGCTGTTACTCTTGAGCTTTCGTGTAATTATAGGTAAAAAACGAGAGAAAAAAATAGTGACTTTTCGTTTTTCAGAACAGGTAAAATGTTGAACCATCACTTATTTCACGAAATAATAGTTGAGAAAGAGATGGAATTACTGCAATGTTACAATCAACTTTTGCATTAATAACCTTTAATTGGGAGTTTGATAATGTTACGATTTGTCTAGAATGTTTTCGATTTGTCATTAATTGCCTTTCTCTGTCCAAAGTTTTATAAAAATACAATAACAACTTGCAGTCAGATTCGCTTTGACCGATTTATCATATCAAAAGTGAATTTCAAAATGGTTTAAAGTTTTTAAGAGACGGAAATCTTAGATTGCAGAACACCTACGAGATGTGCGCATTTATTTAAATAATTATTATCCGCCTAAAAAACCTTTTTCTAAAATTGCTCTTAGTATGATATCATATAGAAATTTGAAGAGATGAGTTGTTAGATATCACCCAAGAACTGGAAAGAAGCTTCAAAACTGTTACTGCAAATGAGCTGATTAAAAATAAATATCTATCTGGATCAAGTTTAAACGTTAACTATAACACAGCTCAGCTAGTTTTTAATAAAAATGTTTATTATTGCTACTGATAGAAACTCTGTTAGTATATTGTTGTCATAAAGTGGTGCCAATGAATATGTGTATTCTTTTCGTAGCCCTTAGCAAATGAAGTACTGCCCTAAATTACCATAAATTACCCCAAATTCTCCTAAATTCCTCAAATTACCCTAAATTACCATAAATTCGTATTTTTCTCACTACATGTGCGTATAAGACTGATAAATTTCAAGATTTGATCATTCAGAATTAGGTTCTAGAACATGTTGGACGTTTTATGAAGAATGATTTTTCTCTTGAAATGAGAAATGAAAAAGAATTCCATGCCTATACTTAGGTGGACACACACTGTATAGGTATCGCCTATATTGACTGCATATTACAAATTACACACAGAATAAGTTAAAAAATATCTTAAGTACCTAACTTTATACATTCACCTAAAATTCAAGTAGATATTTTTTACATATTCTTCACTACATACTATATTGTCTGAGTATAGTATATCTCTGTAGAACAGAAAAGTTATGAAAGTCACACATATCAGAAACTCGAATACACCTTATTCATTTTTCTCGAAATGAAATTGAATATATTATTATCGTTAACATTCATTTAAGTGGAATGCAACCAACTCATTTATCTCATACTCATTTGGATTCATGCAGGTCTGAACAGGAATAAAACGAACGAAATAATGCAGGTGGTCCTCCTCCTACTCATATCACACACAATGCGTGGCAAGATGTTCTTAGGTAGGTACAAAGAAACGCGTTAAAAAATCAACTCCATTTCAGTATTCCCATTAGGCGATGGTGGTTGATAGTGTTTCGGCTGATCGATTAGATTTTTACGGTAGGTGTCTAAAAGTTCTTTATATTTTACTTGCATATGAATATGAAACGCTCACTTAGAAAATCAGTAAAACATCATTTCTCAATATAACTAATCAATTTTTAGGGGACATATTGAATAATAACGTAATAGTTTTATAATTTTCTATGAATCATTTTTGAATTCATACTGAATGACTGATAAAGAAGTCCTTTTATTTTCAACTTGTATTTGGAGTAGTAGGTAATTCCATTGATATATAGACTGTGATAATTGGAAAGCTATGTATACAAATATGCTTCTGTTTTTCTTGATTTCAGTACCTATATTCCTCATTTTACTACTAGGGTACCAAAGCCTTGTTCGGAATTTACTTGTTCATGCAAAATGGAATTTGGAAAGTAGAAATGCGTATAATAAATTTAGTGCTAATTTTATGTCAACCGTATCTTTCCGTATGGGACATAATATATGGGTATAGGAATATCTTTTCTGAGAATTTGTGGGGTTCATATATTGAAAAATATGCTGAAAACGTACGGAAACAGGTCATGGTGATTCACAATTCAATAGACGACACGTATATGATAAATTAACGGCTATACTGAGTACCCGTAAGAAACAGTACAATTTTTTTATTCGTAACTTTTGTTAGAGAATTTATCAGTGCGTAAAAAGAATATATTCCTTTTATTATTAGCAATAACGTTGCTTGTTTGACAGGAAATAGCATAGACGAGAAACCTGTTTACTAGACCTGTTTGAATTGATACCGATATATGATGAAAATCGGTATTAACTCTTATAATAAAGATAAGCTCAACTAATTTTCATGAAATATACCTACTTATATCAAAAAATCATTAAACCCTATTCAATACTTCTGCATTTCATTCATTTTGATTGTATGGTTTCAGGTAAATAATTTCACCTATAAAGCGTAATTTGAATTCAAAAGACTCATGAAGTCTATGGATTGTGAGCAGAATCTCATTCGAAGTTACACTTCGTCAAACAGCTGAAACTGTGAAAATATGCACGCCCATGATGCGCATTTGTCGTGATATATCCTGAGATAAGGGACATAGCACCAAACGTTCGCGAAGGAAGTGGGAATTTCAACAATGTTTGTCGATCTGTAAATGATCCGTCCCAGTATATTCCATGAAATACTATTCTCTTAGTCTACGGATGGTGTGTGTTATAGATATACCTAGTTGCTTTTGAATTGAAAACAAGGAAGCAGTAATTATGATTTTTTAACAAGTATCAACAACTATTAACAAGAACATTCAATTTAAAATTGAATTGTAGGTAGTCGAATAAGTCTTGATTGGGGTAGGTGAAACACGTTATACATAAAAATAATTTAAGAGTGTACAAGGCGCTCGAAACTGTCAAGGAGATTAAATGGGTCGTGGTGGTAGGTATCAAAATAGCAATAAATAAATATCAAAATGAATCAGGAATAGGAGAGGACGTGTTTCACTGAAGGGCACCGTAAAACGGTGATGATTTTGAGTAGTTTCTGATCGATAAAGCTCTAGCCTCTGGCTCATTCATTCGTTTGGCAAAATCACAGAATATTTTGAGCATCAAAAATGATTTCCACGTTGTTGAAGTTTCAAACGGTGCTCGTTAAGAAGTCTAATCTCTATAAATCATTCCTTAGTGGGCAAAAAAAATCTTGAAAATTACCTAAAAATTATCGAAATAGATATATTACGTTTATAGTTTCTGACTTCTCATTTGAGAATTCTGATTTCAGGAACACTAATAAGCATTGTTTTTACCTTTGTTCCTACAGAAAATTGCTGGTATCTTAGTTTTCTCAAACGAAAGTGACAGCGAAGTTGCTGTACAGTACTTTTATTTAGTTTTGCTTCCTGGTCAATCTTAAGACTATTTCTAGATCTTAATTGAATTGAACAATCCTTGATACTTTTTGGGCGCACTATATCAGTATGAGCAATATGGTTCGTTTTGCTATCATACATGTAGCGGATATAAAACATAAGAGTACTTATGAGATTTCTATCAAAGTGATTCAATGTGAATCATGCTAAACTAACATTGTTTGCTGTGGTTTTGAGATGCTGCTGGGCTATTGATAATTACACCTTTCAGCCTATGGAATAACACCGATTTTATACCACAAATTCTTGAACTTTCAATATCGAAGATACCAATTTTTGATTTGGTTGAAAATTTCGATTCCAAAACTCCCCTCGCGTTTTTAATATTCCTATTATTGTTGAGTCATCTGTATTGAAAATCACTTCGTCATTCAATTATTTTTTTAGCCATGTCACATATAAATGTTTTACAATACATCTCATTTTGATTTCAGTAATATGTATATGTATATCAGTTTTGGCAAATAGTTCCCAAAATATTTTCATAGATGAAAAATATAACTCGTTACAGAAATAATAATATCATCATGATATCGCTAGTATTTTCTCCTCCAGTTGTCAAAATGTGAGATAGTACTGCACCATTACTTTTTTTGCTATAATAAGGCACCTATCTTGTTGAAATCACAAGTTTTCATTTGGGATTCCGAGATCTCTTTGATTTGTAAACTGAACTATCAAAGTACATCAACAGGATTTCCTTAAATATCATACAAGTTTCTCGATTACTTCTTAGGGTTGCTTTTGGGTGCAGAACAAATATGGAACAATTTTTTTTTTTCAACAATATTTGCCCTGTCAACATCTTGTTAATGAATATTAAGCCGAAAAAATCCAATCGCCGACTCTTCCTGTCCAAATGTTGACTTTAACTATGACGTTTAAACTTGATCCAGATAGATATTTATTTTTAATCAGCTCATTTGCAGTAACAGTTTTGAAGCTTCTTTCCAGTTCTTGGGTGATATCTAACAACTCATCTCTTCAAATTTCTATATGATATCATACTAAGAGCAATTTTAGAAAAAGGTTTTTTAGGCGGATAATAATTATTTAAATAAATGCGCACATCTCGTAGGTGTTCTGCAATCTAAGATTTCCGTCTCTTAAAAACTTTAAACCATTTTGAAATTCACTTTTGATATGATAAATCGGTCAAAGCGAATCTGACTGCAAGTTGTTATTGTATTTTTATAAAACTTTGGACAGAGAAAGGCAATTAATGACAAATCGAAAACATTCTAGACAAATCGTAACATTATCAAACTCCCAATTAAAGGTTATTAATGCAAAAGTTGATTGTAACATTGCAGTAATTCCATCTCTTTCTCAACTATTATTTCGTGAAATAAGTGATGGTTCAACATTTTACCTGTTCTGAAAAACGAAAAGTCACTATTTTTTTCTCTCGTTTTTTACCTATAATTACACGAAAGCTCAAGAGTAACAGCACATGATGGTAATGATTCAATTACTTAGCAAATTAGTTAGATCTGCGTCCCAGAGAAATATGAGTGATTTTTTTATTGGTAGCTGTGAAACAATGAACGACTCGAGCCTAATTCGGTAAGACAATTCATTGAAAAGATATTCAATTGAAAATAATTCATCCAATTTGAAGAGTGCTGGTCACGACACGGAACTATTTTCACTGAGAAAGTGGCAAATTCACTGTGCTGGCCATTAAAAAAAAACTGCACAGCCAGTACACCTGATTTGGAAGACTTCGGCGGGACAGTGGTGCACCATTTAACTTAAATTAGATTTAAATTGAGATTCATAGATATCTTTGATTTGCGAACATCAATATCAAAGCTGGATAGAGAAGGGCATATCTCAATAGTTCGGGATATTGTCAACAGATGTTCAACAAATATAAGCCTGAAAATCCTGTGATCTGCTATTCCTGTCTAAACGTTGACTTTTTCTGCAACGTTTCAATTTGTTCAAAACAGATAATTTTTTTGAAATTCTATCATTTGCTGCATCATTTTCAAATGAAGATGAGGAGTTTCCTACAACTTCAACAACAAGTTCATGTTAACAACTTCCGGAACTGCAGGATATCCAGTCCTCGGTGGATCTCTAGCATGACCCACCTTTTTTAAATTTCCTTAAGATTTCACTACCAAACGTTTCAAGCACTTCTTCGCACTTCTTCGTAGGTATTTTGCCACCTGTTGTACCAATTCATATTCTTTCTGCCTCTGAAACTTGTCGAACAGATTTGAAATTCACTTTTATTGTGATTAGTCGAACTGAACTGGTATCTGACTGCCAGTAATTGTAGTATTTTGATGAAACACCGAATAGAGCAAAGCAATTGCTGGCTAATCGATAACATAATCAAACTTCCAATTGTTATTAATATCTTTTTTGAAAACACAAAAGATACAGTTTTTTTCATTAGTTACTGACAAAATTGAATCTTTTTTCTCAAGCAGTCTTTCAGTAACTAATCGGTGCAAATAGATTGATGTATGTATCTACATTTGTATTGATTGTTTGTATTGAATCAAACTTCGTATCAATATTTCACTCCTGTTTTCATGTATTTCGCGAAATAACGTTAATTGTTTGTCTTTTGTCAGTTATGGAAACAATCTGAATCAAAATAATTTTTTCTCACTTGTACTCACATTCCAAGTGTTTTATTTGGGATGAGATCTTTTCAATTGGAGAACAGCAATATCAACGCTGAATGGAACTGGTCGTCTCTTAATAGCTCTAGATATGTCTAACGCGATAATGGCCCAATAATAAAAATGAGCCTGAAAATCATACCATGGACTTTTTCTGTCCAAACGTCGACTTTTCCCAAGACGATTCGAATTGTTCAAAACGATCTTCTTGAAATGTTATTATTTTCCATTGCTTTAAATGGAAAGCGGGAGTTTTCTTACATCTCTAACAAGATCATCTCAACAGCTTCCGAAATTGCAGTTCTCAGGTGATGTCTGCTGGCGGATAATTATTACTAGAATAAATACATTCTTCTTCGTAGGTGTTCTGTCACATGAGATAAAAATTTATTTTCTTTGTGTTTTAAAAAATCGTCAAATCCTTTTGAAGCTCACTTCTCCTTCGATAAATTCAACTAAACTGGTATTTGACTGAAAATAATTGTTAGATTTTGAAGAGACACTAAATATATTGATAACAAATCGATAACATTCATCAACAAATCGATAGCATTATCAAACATCCGATTAATTACTGTTGAAATTGAACCTTTCTCTGAATACAACAGTTTTGTAAACTCAGTAACTTATCAGTTCAAATTGATAAACATAACCTTCTACACTTGTATAAATATCCTTGATTCAACGTTTTTTCATTTTCGGACTGTTACCAGAAACACATGAAACACTGCCCTGTATCCGTGTATTCCGTATCAACCGAAAATGAACAAGGATATATGGACTGGGATGATCTGGATGCAAATGATGTAATGAACAACTAAACAATCTATCATTTCGAAACAAATCAAGATATGAAAAAAAAGTGGTTTTGATAGGCCTACAGGGGAGTCTTTCACTATGAAACAATAAAAAAGGACAACGCGCCTGCGACTCATACTTCTAGATTTATATTTTCAATCATGAGTGGTGTGGAAAATAAGTCTTAGAAGCCATATAATTAATTAGCTAACCATGACAACTCCACAATGGTGGAGATAGATAGATCAGATCAGCGTAATGGTTGGGCAGCCAAGAGACCAACCAGCTGGATGCTATGACACCTAACAGTCGGGTAGGTGCAGATGAAAGCGAGCTTGCCATGTAGTCAGACGGCCAGGAAGTCAGCATAATTGGATGGATATCTAGAGAGAGGGCTTGTCCAAAGTCTTACAAGATAGGGATCTGGAAAGGCTGACAATGGACGGTTTGAACAGACATTGAGCTGCACAAATCCAGAGCTGAGCAGACTCTTCGGTAGAAAGTCATTCAATATGATTGTTCAAAGATGGTCAACTTACCAAGATAGCTGAAGAGTCGGCTTGCCAGAATGTTGAATCTCTGCTAGGCTATTTGATTGTCATGAAGACTTCTACCCAAGTCGAAAAATGCTGAGAAAATTCCACAATATGCTGTATCCAACATTGATATGCTGCTCGAAGTCACTGAATACTTCTTGAAAGAGTCTCTTCTCTTGATAGTCGACAATTGAAGGTCAGTATGAAATATATTTTTATATCGATATAAAGTTTTGTCATTTGAGAAGTGATGCCTTGAATGAAAATTATTATTTCCTCATGAAAAATCATAGCGGTAGCTTCACATATCTTTCAGTATTTTATATTTAAAACATAATCTGGCTAGCTCATGATTCATATTTCATTCATTCTGACTAATATCCTGAAAGTACCGAAATGTCGAAAATTCCATAAGACTTCTATTTTTTTTTTTTTCAAACAAACTATTCATTTCTCCCCATCACCTAGAAATATAAATGTATAAATGATGGATTTACAGGTATTTTATGTGGTGCTATTTGTATGAATGGACAGGCGGACGGAGTGTAGTGCATGAATTGTATTTTTTGGTCTATTTTTTGTGAAAAAAAAAAGTTGAAAATCACATATTGTGAAAATCATATTGGTGTGTAAGGAAGGTATATTCAGGCGTGATGATTCAGCTAAGGTCTCTCATAAGTACACGAATATTCATCGTGATAAGAGACTATTATCCTCTCCTCCTCAGATAAAGCATGAGCAGAACATATGACCTATAACATATGGACCGTGATGGTCGGCTGGTAGTGCGTTCGTCTCGCACGCGTGGGGTCGTGGGTTCGATCCACCGATTCACAGGTCTCGTGCATGGCATCACACGATAAAAGGTAAGGGCTCCGTCTTCCCTAGCTAACACAAGTCTCTCGAAGACTTCTGGGGGTTGCGCATAGGGGTGCAATCGGTTGACGGAAATAACAATTTTTAACAATTTACGTGCAAGTCATCTCAGTCTTCATAACTGTATACCTTCCATCATTCAACACTCTGTAATATATTCATCCCGCACCCTTTCAACGCACCGTATTACATCAATAAAATACCCATATTTTACCCCTGCGCCTTTCAATATCATTTATCGATGTCTCATAATTTTTTGTCAGTTCATATGTCTCCACTAATAATTCAAGAAATGTCTGAGCAACTTCAAGTTTTTCTAGATGTTGTCAAATATCATATAATACTAAACACAAACCAGCAATCTATATTATCACAACTATTGAGCCGTGATTTCTGCAATTGCAGATGAAATGGCCAAATCAAGGTGACATTTTTTTTTGTTCCATTTTCAGAATATGAATAGATGAACTAAAGACATACATCCCACTAGTCTACGATTAATTTCAATCCGAATAACAACACAAAAATATCTTACATATACGCCATACACGGGTGAGTTCCATTTAAAAGCCACAAATAACGCTCGACGTGTCTGCAAATGCGCTAGGGACTCGGGAACAAAAATGACTAGCATGGACCTTAAAATTCTGAAATTCTGTACCTAGATCTAGGGAAAAATCTTCATATATTCACATGTATTTATAGGTATAAATCTTGAGATTTGCTCTGTTTTTTCCGGAGATCTAGGTAAAACGGACTTAGAAAATTTGAAGGTGTGCTGGATCCGGTGTAGTACCTTTACTAATAGAGTGTCGAATGAAAAGGTGAATCCTGATGTAAAATCCATAGATGTAAATATGTACCACAGCGAAAAGTTTTTGGAAATGTTATCATTGAAATATATGCCATTCTGCTCTTCATGGACTGGAATAATTCTGAGAAAACGGACCAATGTGAAACATGTCACAAATACTTATGTGGAAAATTATTTTGGAAATCTTAAAAGTTATCGGTGGTGAGCGTAATATGAAATGCTCTGGATACCTAAGAAAGGCCAGAAAAATGTTTTAGCTATTCATAAAGAATTTAATTCGAAGATTCCAAAAGCGAACCTTACCAAGCCGCCGAATAAGGCTATGTCCTAATTGGACAATCATCGCGCGAGCAGGCGTCGGCGATGGTCGCTGATTCGGACGATGAAAAGTTCAAACATTAATAATGAAGCAGGGTGACCTGATTGAACTTCGAATGTGCTCGCGCGATGCAAGAGGACGCTCGCATTGGTTTGTTTTGAAATCGTGTCGCTTACATCGCTCTGTCGCTGCAAGAACAAACCTATTCTTAAGAGTGGGTGTGTCCTAATCAGGTATCCACTTCGTGCAGTCAAGGCGACATAGCAATGCCTGAACGCTCAAAAACAAACTTGTTTGATTTTGATCGCGCTATCTGACGATTGGAAGCATGGATTTTGAAGCAATGTTAATCAACGAAGTGCGAATCAATTCAGTTTTATGGGATAAACGTAGTGATAACAACAAAAATAGAGTAAACATATTGATCAAGTGTGGGACAATGTGGCAGAGAAGCTACGCTCATGTTCATTTTCCTTGCAGATGTAGCCGAATGCTGAAGCTGACATTCTGGTGTACTAGTAAAATATGTCCTCTTGACTTCACAGCTCGTGATACAGATGGTGAAATTCTACGAGTTCGGATATATTTTATTGGTCTATTTCCTTTTATTCTGAGGAGGTTCTGCAAGAAGTTACGACAGATACACATTCCCTAGCAAAAATGCTGCATCCTCAATTCTAGAAGCCATTTCATTATGGACATTGGAACTGGAAAAAAAACAACTATGCACGTAGGTAGTTGCGCGATGGTGTGCTGATCGGATCGACAACGTCTGTTCGCACGGATAGGCGTTCGCAATCAGGACACACATTTTGATCGCCCCATCAAGACGCGATGCGACCGACCATCGCCGGACGCTCGCTCGCGCGATGGTTGTCCAATGAGAGAGTTCACTAATGGTTGCCAACTTCGATTTTTTCGTATGAAAACTAGGAAACTTTTATTGGACATTTTATACCTTTATTAGTAAGCAGTGGAGTTGTTTCACCTAGATATTTAATAAAAATTTCCCTGGATGAGGAATAACTGAGATATTCCATTCTGAAAAATGTAAATTTTCAGTAAAGACTTTATTATTTTATAGTTGGTACCACTGTAAATTTGACACATAGTTGCAGGAAATTTTTCATAATGGCACTAATGCGTAGAATTTTACTATAAAGTTTCAAATCTCCTTTGAACATCTCACTTTGTGATATTATACTATTGTTAGTGGATATATTGAGCTATTTGTTTTTTTCTTATATGTGGTGATTAGTGAGCATTGTTTTTTTTTCGAGAATTTTGGTTTTACCGTTTATAAGCAGTTGGCTTTTACTTCTACTGAGTTGTTGAAGAGGTAAGTTATAGTCTGAATTTTGAACTATTCAGAACACCTGCCAGACAATTTATTCTATTTGTTCAATAAATTCTAGCAATATCAGAATGACTACTCTTCTTCCTGAGGATGTTCCGGGAGCTTTGTTGCAAGTGGGAAAATCACTGGAAGACCACTCGGTTCTTGAACTGAAAAAGTGGTTAGAATGCAGAGGCCTGAAGAAAATAGGAACAAAAACCGAACTCATCACAAGGTACAATTTTTGTCATTTATAATAATATTGAACGATAGTAAACACATGTACTTCTTCAGGATAACCCACTGTATTAATGCTGGGAATGCCAACAAAATTTTTCTTGTGATTGATGGAGGAAAGTGGTATGATGCCAAAAATACTATTATTCAGCAACCACAAAGAAGCATTTGCAATACTTCATATTTATTAGCAGAATTGACATGGGGAAAGTTTCCTAGCTGTGAAATTCCTAGATACTTCAATAAGGGCCACATTTTTACTTTTATTGTTAACGAACATTTTGAAAATGAGGATACAGAAGTTGAAGAATTGGAAACTAAAACAACAGTGAAACCATTCAAACGAGGCCATCAATATGTTGACAGTAATCATATTACTGAAATTCAAGATACCCAAGTAGTTAATCATTACATTTGCCAGTGTATTGCATCATTCCAGATCCATATCAAGTATAAGGTCACTACCATAATAAACAAAACCTCAGGTGTAATAGTCAAAGGTATATGTGAATGTAAGCAGTCTGCTTTGGGAAAATGCAGTCATGTTACAGCATTGTTAATTTTCATTGATGAATATTCTGAAGAATATAGGAATACTGTATCATCTACCAGTTTACCACGAAAATGGGGTTGTGGTTCCAAAAGACGTAATCCTTCCGAAATTAAGAAAGCAGAGTATCCAATAAAGCGATACAGATTCATTCTGAGAGGAAATTTTGATCCAAGACCCAGAGATTATGTTAGGACAATTGATACAAACAATTTCATTTCGCAACTGCAAGCAACTGGAGAGGATTCAATGTTTTTGACAATTTTGCATCTGAGCTATGAAGATTTTTCCTTTTCTGAAGAGGAAACCAACATACTCAGATTGCGAAGCCAGCAGTACTTGAAGAATATCAGGGAGTTTGCACAGAAGCAAGAGTCAATACTATTTGTTGTTCCTGGAACAGAACAAGGATCTGAAGAGTGGTTGAGATGGAGAACATTCTACATAACATCAACGAGTGCAAAGATTGTAGCAACCCAGTTGATTTCTAATGATGCCAAAAAGAATTTTATTTTAAAGAATCTCTGGAGGATGAAGAAACCAGTCACAACAAAAGCTATGTACTATGGAAAAAAAATGAACCCAAAGCCAGAGAACAGTATCGTTCTAATTTGGAAAAAGATCTAAGTCTGCATGAAACTGGGCTGGTGGTTAATTCTAATTACCCTTACTTTGCCACAAGTGTTGATGGAATTGTGATGGATGGAGATAAAATTCATAATCTGATTGAAATTAAATGCCCAAAGGTATTGGAAGAATGTCTGGATATTAGGGATTTCAAAACCTTTCTATCTAAATCCCAATTGCAGAATTTTTTCTTGGCAGAAGAAGATGATAATATCCAGTTGAAAAAACATCATCCATATTTATACCAAATTTTGATGTCTCTTATTATTTTTAATGTTGATATTTGTAAACTCATTGTGTGGAATCCAAGTAGTACATTAGAACTCATTATAAATAAACAAAATTATTTGGATGTTGTTGAAAATATCAAGAAAAATGTACTAAAATTCTATTGTAATATATATGTCCCAGAAATGTTTACAATGCGAACTGTCAGAGATTTGTGTCCAATAAACCTTGAAATTGTTTGATCAATTTTTGTTTCACTTATTCTAGAAGAGGAGAAAATTCAATTCAGATTCAATGAATAAATAAAACTACAACTTTTGATGTTTAGGACTAGCCACTAGTTGCTTGATAATGGTGTCAAAGCAGATACCGGTTGTAACAAATTTACAAAGACTCAATAGAAATTACACTAAAGTTTTCTTTATTCAATCGTTCAAAATGAATTTCCTGAAAATTAGTAAGTCGTAACATTGTAACCATGGGCAGAAGGACTTTGGTCAATAGCCCTTTGGATCAAATTGATTAAATAAAATACATTTATTATTATTAGTAGTAAGTTTTGGAACAAGTATTCAAATACAATGTCTTGAAGGAAATATTTCACTCATTTTTTTAATTATCAGATTTTCACATGAACGGCTAGTCTTTGGTAAGAAAAAGAAAAATAATGAAATAATATATAGAGTCTAGACTCTTGGCAACATATGGGAGACTTTTTATTAAAAACTAGCTGAGACTGTTGCTTCCCCGCGAATATTGTCCAACACTTCATTGCCAGAGTCATTATTTTAATGGTAACCTGTTGTAGAAAAAATATATAAAAACTCGTTTTGTTATTTTCAAGTAGATAGAATAAAAGTACAATACTCTTCATACAAATTCATATTTATTGACACTTCTCACAACTGACAAATTTTAAAAATAGGTTTGTAAAGCTCTTTTTGTGCTTTACGGATCACTTTGACACCCGAGTCCAGGTTTCGGAATCCTCGGGCGCCACCTCTATTTAATGTGGGAAGGCCACTTGCTCCGGGCAGCTTCAGTGAAGAATGTATTACTCCAGGGGTCGCTATGGTACCGACCTATTTACTGTTGGCCAGAAAGGCAGGCTTTAATTGCCCTTGCTGGGTTCGATTCCTGGGTACCTGCTGCTTTCAGATGTAATAAATAAAATGACAATTGAAATTAATGACGTTTATTCATATCAACTAATGCCGGGTTAAAGCTCTATAAAAGTTCGGGTTAAATATCGGGTTGAATCTCAGGTTAAAACTCAGGTCAAAGCTCGGGTTAAAGCTCGGGTTGAAGCTCGGGTTAAAGCTCTACTAGCATACACAAGCGGACTTTCAAATCACCTTCAGGCACGAGATATTCTGATATCAAAAGCTTAGAACTTGATACTTTGCACTCGGTAGTAAAATTCACGAACATCAGTGAGCTTAGCAGACAAAACTTCGAGAGTTCTAGAATTGCGGAAGGAGGGACTGCTTTTCAACTTGAATATGATACCCGGGAGTAAAGCTCCCTGCAATGCCAAGTTCAAGCTGATGCAATGAATTCAACTTGAATTTGATACCCGGGAGTAAAGCTCCCTGTGATGCCAAGCTCAAGCTGATGCAATAGAGAATCACGGTGAGCTTAGCAGGCAATACTTCGAATGTTCTGGAAACGCGAAAGACGGAACTGCTTTTTAACTTGAATATGATACCCGGGAGTAAAGCTCCCTGCAATGCCAAGTTCAAGCTGATGCAACGAATTCAACTACCAGTCTGCTATTGCTCGACGGCCAGCTCAACAAACACGGCTATGGCTTTTACTCAATAGTGCGGAACTGCCTTTTCAGCTTGAGGATGATACCCGGGAGTAAAGCTCCCTGCAATGCCAAGCTCAAGCTGGTGCAACAAACAGAGACACCCGGGAGTAAAACTCCCTGTAATATCTTGATCTGATTAGTATAAGAGCCGTTCTGTTAAACTGGATGATTCCGAAAATGGCAAGTTCAAATAAATAAAACATATAAACATATATTTCTCGTGCCTGACAGGACTTACTTACTCCACCAAATAATTCACCTTGTACCTCTACTCGGACAACCTGTCAATTCGGCTACGCTTACTGCAAGTCCAATTGGGCGACTTCGGCTCTGGTCGGCTCGTGTTGACCCCTCTCTGCTCTGGTGGTCTCGCTTCGGCTGGCTGGCTGGACTAACTGCCGGCTCTCACCTGGCGGCCTTTTGGACCGAAAACAATTTTCCCGCCGAGTTTTGTCTCCGCTTTAGGACGGTAGACTGAACGGCGCCGTCAGCGAGGAACTCGCACATTGGGCTAGGTCACGCCCACAGCCCGCGTATATAAATACGGGTTTTCAAGAACAGAACACAAACACCACAGAGACAGGGACCAGCAGCCCCAAGGCAGGGACCAGCGCCCAGAAATGGTCCACAACCACAACCGCAAACGGCACTACCAAAATGGGGCCCTACACGACGAGATGAAAGTACTGAGGCCGCAAAAACTCAGGCACTAATTCTCGAAACTCTGATAAAAGTACCCCCACAGGTACTTACCCAACTCTTGGCGGTTATCAGCGCCATGGCCACAACCGCGGGACAATAATGCCAGCACGGATTCCGAAGATCTTGCAGATATGTTCTTGGAACATCAACGGCGCAATCCAGCGCAAAAATGAACTTTTGGAACTTATCTCCAGAATCTCGGCAGACGTGGTGGCACTACAAGAGACCAGGTTGAACCCAAGCAAGGAATTTGGCATGCCAGGATACACATGCTACAGGAATGACAGACCAGGACCCCGAGCTCGAGCAGGTGGCTCGCTCCTCCTGGTAAAATCAGACCTGGAATATAACGAGGACATGCTTCCGGAACTCTCACTCGGTGAATCGGTAGCGATCAGAGTGAAAGTAGACGGAATCAATCTCCTAAGAGTCTCCTCAGTCTACATTCCTCCAGGCCCCAACCTGAGGAAAACGGACTTGGAGAAACTTTTTCCTGACCACCACCCAACGGTGGCAATAGGAGATTTCAACGCGAAATCTAGAGATTGGAACTGCCGCAACACCAACCCACGTGGCAGAGACCTATCTGACAACTTACTACCAGACTTTGACGACATTGCAGTGACGGCGACACACGAACCTACTCACTATCCTGGGAGGGAAGACCAACACCCGGACATTCTGGACATAGCCCTCATACAGAGTATTCCAACTCTGGTGGACATCTCTGTACTGGACGAGGGATCATCAGACCACAACCCAATCCTACTAACAATAGGGGAGGGAGAAGCGGAAATCGTGCACACGACAAAGCGGATAGTGGACTGGTCACGATTCCAAAGGGCAGTCCACAACGAAATTAACATCCCCAGGATCGACACATCACGTCAACTAGAGGCGGCGGTGACCGAACTCAGACAAGGAATACTGACAGCAATGGAACGGTGCTCAAGAGACATACAGACGACAAACTTCGACTTTCAAGGAGGGATCCCACCTGAGGTCAGGGAGTTGATCAGGCTGAGACGACGTCAGAAAAAACGTTACCAGAGAACGTTGACGCCCGATGACAAGCGACAGCTCAACCACGTGTCTCGACGGTTGAGAGAAGAGCTGAAGCAACTCAGAGAGCGACAATGGTCTGAACGTTTGGACGAACTCGACGCCGAAGACAACTCCCTATGGAGGACTCAGAAAGTCCTCAGACACGGCCGAAGGAAACCGTGCCCCCCACTTCATGGTGAGATGGGCATCGTTTTCACGGAGACGGACAAGGCAGAAGCTTTTGCGGACTCCTTCGAACGTCAGTGCCGTGAGAACGAGGTCGATTACACCGATGAGGTCGAGGACACGGAAACGCACGTAGACCAGACGATCCGACGACTCAGAAGGACTGACGACTCAGACATTCTCCTAGAGCCGACATCTCCAGAGGAAATCAAGGCCATACTTAGACACGCCAAGACCAGGAAAGCACCGGGCCCAGACGACATACCAGTCAGGGCACTAAAAGCCTTACCTAGGAAAGGACTAGCAGCCCTGACAAACATCATAAACGCTGTACTCAGACTTAGACACTTTCCATCCAGCTGGAAAGAAGCTACGGTCATCATGATTCCGAAGCCCAACAAGAACCACACGTTCCCGCAAAACCACCGCCCCATCAGCCTAACACCTGCCATGAGTAAGGTCGCAGAAAGGGTGATCAGGACTCGACTTGAGACAATGTCTGAAGAATTGAACATCCTACCAGATGAGCAATTCGGTTTCAGACAGGAACACTCAACAGAACTCCAGGTCACCCGGATAGTGGACGCCACCATCCAGAGCTGGAACCGCACGAGAAGAGGACATCTTACAGGAGCAGTCTTCCTTGACGTCTCCAAGGCCTTCGATAGAGTTTGGCACGATGGGCTGATCGCAAAACTGGTTGATGCCGGATACTCCATACCAATGGTCAAGCTGATAGACTCCTTCCTAAGGAGTAGACATTACCGATGCAAAGTCGGAAATGCTCTCTCTTCACGAAGGAGGCTAGAAGCAGGAGTACCACAGGGAGCAGTACTGTCGCCACACCTGTTTTCGATCTACACTGCAGACATGCCTATGTCGGACAACCCCATGACCAAACTTGCTCTCTATGCAGATGACACGGCAATCTTTGCTGAGTCATCTCATGAGAGAGGAGTAACATCGAAGCTGCAACTTCAGATAAACAAGCTGGAACCGTGGTTCAATCGTTGGAAGATCGGAATCAATGCAGACAAAAGCAAGGCCATACTGTTCACGAGGCGACGTAGGACACCCGAGGGCCATGTTACTATGAACGACGAGAGAATTCCATGGGTAGACGAAGCCGTTTACCTAGGAGTAACCCTGGACAAGAAACTCACGTTTCAGAGGCACGTCTCCCACAGATTAGCTATAGCGAAAGCCGCAAGGCATAAGCTGTACCCACTCATCGGACGTAGGAGCAACATGGCACTCGAGTTGAAACTACGCCTCATCAAGACAATTCTTCTGCCTATCATATTGTACGCATCCACTGCTTGGGGGCAGTGCGCGAACAGTTATAGGCAGAAGATACAGGCCTTCTTCAACGTCTGCCTGAGGACGGCAACAGACGCACCACAATATATGCCCAACAGGTTCATATATCGAGACTTAGACATCCACCCGGACTATATCGACAGACTGATCAGACAACATGTGGGGACTACTCTAGACAGAGTAGAGACCCACACGAACCCGCTGCTCACGGAGCTCCACGAGAACAGACGTGAGCAAGACGACAGAGACAGAGACAAATACAGACGTCCAGTAAACCAAGGAGACAACGACACCCCTGAAGAAGTACGGCGGAGGCGAGACCTTCGGCGACGCCAACGTCTACTTCAACAGGCACCAAATCACGATTAATCATGCTTTTATGTTTCAGATCCACGAAGAACCGACCAAGTAGAATTTCAATTTCAATTAACTCAGCACACAGCACTCGGCCCTCAGCCGAGAGTTTTTTCAGGCCTTCAGCCAGTTTCAGGGGGGCACCATGCACAGTAAAGTAAAGTAAAGTCACTGTTTAAAAGTCAACTCATGTCAGATATAAGGGAGCTTCAAGCCGAGAATTGGCTGGGCACTCCATATCAAACGGTCAGATTTTATTCTGCTGATCGCCAGTCATCAGGATGAGGAACCGCTTTAACGAGCGGGGGTGGTGGATAGGGGGGGTGAGCTTTCGAGTACGTACGAGTGCTGGGGAGTTCATCCTTCCGGGCCTCAACCTTAGGGGGTGCATGGTGGCAGAACACAATACAGAAGAGAAGCAGAAGCAGCTTAAGCTTTTTAGAGTCTTGTTTTCTTGGCAGTTTACCAAGCACTTATTTATACAAGCTCTTTGTTTTCTTGGCAGTTGACCAAGTATTCATTTAGAAACTCACTTTATTCTTCGTAAAACATAGTTTCTAAAATCGAGTTTTAGTATTGCTCTGAAAGTGAACTTTGAAGTAAAGTTAGAGCTATTCTTTAGTGCTAAAGAAATTTGATCCAGTTTTCTAAGAGCTTAGAAGCAGGAAGCTGTTTGATTCTCATTGAGAAATCATTTTGCCGATTTTCCTACTTAGTGGAAAAAAACACTGTTCTACTTGAGACAACGATTGGCCGTATTCAGTGAAACCAGAGGAAAACGATCCTGAAATTTGTGGAAGCAGGAATCACAAGGAATCGATCTCTGTAGTATCTGGGAAGCGAGTTTATACCCCACAAACTTTCCGCATTTTTATTTCTGGACCTAGTTCCCGGTAGCCGCTGAAGAAGAGCTCCAGAGAACCAGCTTCAGCAGGAGGAAAAAGGTTGGTGAATTTTATCAGATTCTCAGTGACTTATTTTCGCTAGTTGAATTTCGTCTGTTTTTAAAGTAAACTATTTTTCTCATTGTGCTCTTTCGGGAAGACATTTAGTGAACTTTTTTTCGTGAAAGAAAAAAATTAAAACTTTTGAAATTGATTTTTTTTTCCAAACAAGGTTATTTTTATATTGCTATTTTTGAATTAATGAACTTCTTTTCATGATTGATGGATAAATTTCATAATCAATAAATACTCAATATAGCACAACTTTTTTTTCCTACAACGAAAAGTTTTCCATGTGTTGTCAACTTAAGTGGACAATGTTTATGATAAATTGCACCAAAACTTTTTCTTGCACTAAATGTTAGATAACAAATAATAGTATCTGATTTATATGGCCATTATCACTTGGTATATTTAATTCATGTTATTCATTTAGTTTTTTATTCTAAAGCTTGGAAAAAAAATAAAATTATATAATTTTATTAATATCAGGATGTATCTATCCTACCAATGAAGATTTCATTAATAAACATTTAATGTTTAAACTTCACACCGAATGTTCCTTATAAAACTTGGTGAATTTCAAAAAGCTACAACTTGGCATGCAGGTTGCTAAAAATAGTATTTTACTTTGCTCAAAAAATTTTTAGATAATTTGTAATTCTGGGATAAACGAACAGAAAATAAATGCAGTGAGTGATTTCAACTGGCCAAATGTATTTTGTCATTTAAAATAAGTTTCTAAAAATATGGTTTTTGACTCTGGAACAAATTTAAATTGTTTTATCTCCTAAATAGGTAAATTTTTGTCATATATAAAAGACGAAATAAAGAATAAAATATTTATTTCACTAGGCACAGTTCAAAATCAACTAAAAAACAAACTACAGTTAAGATATTTGATAATATTGGTAACACTAAAAGAGGACATTTTTTAGAGAGAAATCTATATGATTTAACTCTACTAATAGCTCTCTCTACGTGGACCCTTGATCTGGCAATTTTTCTTGTCACTAGTTCTTCTTCTGCAGAGAGGCGCTGTCTTTTCCCAAGAAGAGGTGGTGTAAATAATTTAATATTCATTCCATTCAATATATCCTGAATTAAGAAGCCTTTATCAGCCATTATTACATCATTCTCTTCCAAGAAGTGTTTAATGTCGCTTCGTTCAAATAGGTCCCGATCTGATATAGCTCCTTCAAACCCTTCGCTAACATACACTATTGCCCCACTTGCACAGATACCAATAAAAAATTTCACGGTATTGGAATGCTTGTAATTGGAAAAAGTATTTCCTTGTTGCCGAAAATTGGATGGCATCTGTATGGCTACTTCTGTGGCGTCAATGATTATTGTTATAGTGTGCCCTTCAAAGTTTTTGAAACATGGGGTGTGTTTTTCATTTTTCGACTACCTCTGAATAGTTCCCCTCTCATTCCAATTATTTGGTGATAGGCAAATTGAATCCATGTACAAAATATAATAGACACATTGCTTTTGCTACTATTTGAAAGAGCTGCTAATTCATACAACGTAAATCCTCTTCGAAGTCTTACTAAAGTTAGACATATAACCTGTCCCTATTTGACCAACTAGAGTTCCTCCCACTTCTTGGATTAGTTTCTTCCCTTTGATAATTTAACCGAGGATATGTCAACCTGTCCATAACAGCCTCGTCTAAGAAGGAATAAAATAATTCAAAACGCTGAATGGTTAATCCAGTAAAATACTTGAAATGGATTGGATTCTTTTTCATGTTACAGTATGAAAAAGCGTTCTGATCAAGTGGTATGGTCTGGATTGATTTGTCCACGGAAATATTTAAATTTGATTCCGTTTCCATAAGATTATCTTGTTCACAGGTTTCCTCTTCAATTGTAGTAGCGACAAGGTCAATTACAGTTGCTGGTACTGTAGGATGCGGAATTGGTGCAGAATCTTCAGTGAATTTTCCTGTGAAATGTTTGCTACTTATGAATACTTCTTTGGTCAAATTGTCCAAAGAAAGCTTTTCATTGCCACATAGCTTCAACCATTTCAAACATTTCTCAAGATTTCTCCTAGGTTTCGGGAATGGATAAAATTTCAGATTTCTGTTCTTTCCACATTTCGAGTAATATTTGCACCCTTTATAAAAACATTTCTTCGTCATTGTCACTCTTCAAGTCTTCACTTGCACTTCAAGCACGGAAATCAAAGCGAAAATGCTGATCACGATCTAACTCTTATCTATTCTATACTGCTAATCCAATAACTGATCACACAAGAAAAAAACAAATAGCTGAACAGGTCCAATAACATAACAAGAACACAATAGGCGTTCTCGATTGGCGATCGGTTCTGGTAACGGTTGACGTTAAAATGACAGAATTTTTGACAGCGGTTCAGTTTCTGGTTCAAATAGTGACGTCATGGTGAACACCGAAACGAATGGATAGGTTAGTCGGTTGCGGTTAACATAATTCATCATAACCTATTTAATACTCAAATACTTTGTTATATCTTCATTTTTCAAGAGGAAATGAGTCTTTTGTATCGTAATTACACTCTTTCTCTAGAATTTTCATCTAGAATTACTTGATTGGGCTCTAAAAGAAGAAAAAGTGTTGGAGTGATTCAAGTTTCCTTATGTCCCATAGAGATCCCAAATACATACAGATCTTGTGAAATAATCAAGTGCAGAGTCGTGCAGAAGCAGAACCTACTTATTCATCATCTGAGAACACCTAACAGGTGATAATCAACTGTATTGTCGAAACTGCACCAAAACAGCACAACCATGAAGTAACGAGTATTAATTCAAGCACCTTAAAATCTGATCAGAACTCTGGTGCTCTTCAACTATGACTAATAACTGTTATGTATTTCTGCTAGACTCACGACACTTAAGAAAAATACATAAGACTAGTATTTATCAGATAAGAGACTTTTATTGATCGTTTTTAACAATGGCTACCTGACGACGCTATCTTTGACAAATGACATGGATCGAAAAGGAATGACAGTGATAGTTGAACAAACCTAAAGCACAGTTTGTATTTCGCGAGTATAATTCACAACATTCTCCTCCTACTAAAATAATTACATTAATTACAAGTCCAATTTAGTGGGGGGTTTTATGATTCTTCCAGAACGACTTGTGCGTGGAGTTATGGAAACCGGTTGAGGTGGAACAATACCTGCATTCTCAGCACTTATAGGCTCAGAGTTTGAACTTGATCTATTTTCACGAGGACTGGCCATAACTTCAATCACAGGTCTTACAATTTCTGGTGAAGTTCTCAATTTAGGTACTAACATAGTATCTTTCAATTGTTCATTCTTGTCAGGATACGTTTTGCTAAACATGGAATCATCTTCTACATCATTAGGATTAGAGCGAAGGCTATCAGAATGAACATGTTTTATAGTATCTCCAATTTTTACAAGATATGTACAGTAACTTAGAACTTTAACAATTTTTCCTTTCTCCCAAAGTTTACTCCTGATATTTTTTACATACACAGATTCATTTAAGGAATATAATTTAGTGTTTCTTATCAATTCATCAACATTTTTATTCTGGTTTCTATTGCTGAATGTAGGTTTTATCAAGTCAAATCGAGATCTTGGTCGCTTTTTAAATATCATCTCAGCTGGTGATATAGATGTTGAAGTACACGGAGTCATTCTATAAGTAAAGAGGAAATTTATCAATCTGCTCTGGATGATGCTATCAGATAGATCACTACCTCCGCTTGAAAAAATATTTTTATTTAATGATTGCTTGACTGTTTGAACGGCTCTTTCGGCTATGCCGTTACTTTGGGGATGATACGGTGGAGACTTGATGATTTTTATACCATTGGCTTGGCAGACCATAAGAAATTCCGATGAGTTGAATGGGGGCCCGTTGTCTGACACAAGTTCAACTGGTAAGCCAAAAATACAAAATATCTCTTTCAATTTAGAGATTGTTTCTTTCGCAGTGGTTCCATTAGACATTAATTTAACATCAATCCACTTTGATCTATTATCCACCAAGATTAAAAAAGTATGATTGTATTTGTGGAGAAAGTCAATGTTAACACGATAGAAGTTGTTAGGGGCTGTGGGCCATGGTAAGAGTGATGTGCTATTTGAAAAATTCTGATTCTCCTGACATATATCACAAGAACTTATGAATTTTTCAATGTCATTATTTATATTTGGCCACCAGCAATATGACCGTATTAACATTTTTGTTCGTACTATACCTATATGTTGTTCGTGAAAAAGATTCAATATATTAACTCTCAGAACAGTAGGGACAACAACTTTGCTTCCAAATAACAAACAATTTTGCTCAATGGAAAGTTCATGTCTCCTATGAAAATAAGGTTTGAGGTCATCTGAATCAACTGATTGTGGCCATCCACAAATGGTCATCTCCATGGCTTTTGTTATGGTTATATCTCTTCTAGATGAATTAGCTATTTCTTTGCTATTCGGTGGAGCATCATTCACCAAGTTAAATGAAAAAATAGAATCCGAGATTTCAGTGAAACTTTGAATAGGTAACCTAGACAACCCATCTGCGTTTGCAACCAGACAACCTTTTTTATACTCAATTTCATAGTCATACCCTGAAAGCGTTATAGCCCATCTAGTAATTCGCGCAGCGGCCGTAATAGGAATGCCTTTATTACGACTAAAAATAAATTTCAATGGCTCGTGGTCACTGACTAATATAAATTTTCTTCCAAATATGTACTTATGAAATTTTTTTATTCCGAACATAATAGCAAGTGCTTCACGCTCTAGGTTTAAATAACGTTGTTCAGTGGGTGTTAAAGTACTCGAAACAAATGATACAGGACGTTCTTTGCCTTCTATTCTATGGCTTAAAACAGCGCCAACGCCATAACCACTAGAATCAGCTGTTACATATATAGGCAGTGTTGGGTTGTAATGAGTGAGGACATGATTTGATGTCAACAACTCTTTGCTTGATTGGAAAACATTCTCACACTCTTCTGTCCACTCAAATTTAGCATCTGCTCTACAGAGATCATACAGGGGTTTTAGTTTTGTCGATAACATGGGTATGAATTTTCCATAATAATTCAAAAGGCCCAGGTATGATTTGAGTTGGGTTAGATTTTTAGGTGATGGAGCCTTTTTTATGCTTATTATTTTTTCTTCCGTAGGGTGTATGCCTTCTTCATCTAAAACATGACCTAAAAACTCGACATTTTTTTCAAAAAATTTACATTTCTTTTCATTTATTTTCACATTATATTCTACTAACCGAAAAAGTACTTTAACCAATGCTTGGTAACAAGAATCTATGGTTTTACCATAAACCAAAATATCATCTAGATAGCACTTGGTGTTTTCCAATCCAGATAAAATTGTATCCATAATGGATTGAAAAATTCCTGGTGCTGTACTAATGCCGAAAGTTAAACGATTGTATGTGAAAAGACCCATGTGGGTATTGATGGTAAGTAGCTGTTTAGATGAATCACTAACCATCAGCTGTTGATATGCCCCTTTCAAGTCTAAGACTGAAAAATAGCAATTGCCACTAAGGCTTGCATAAATATCTTCAGGAAGTGGCAATAAACAGTGTTCTGACTCGAGTACACGATTCAAGGTTTTCTTAAAATCAACACAAATTATTATATTGTCAGAATTTTTTTAGGTACTACTACTATGGGACTAGCCCATTCACTATGTTTCACTTTTGATAAAATTCCATCACTAACCATTTTTCCTAATTCTTCCTCTACTTTTGGTTTTAACGCATATGGCATTTCATATGCCCTATGAAAAATTGGTTTGGCATCATCTTTTAATTTAAACTCAACTTTAAAATGTAAAATATGACTATTAGTCTCATCTTTGAAAACTTTCGAAAACTTTGTTTTCAACTCAGAAATTAAATTCTTACGTTTAACTTCTAACTGTGCATCAACTTCCTCAATGCATTCCGACTTTGACTTCCTAGCTTTACGATCATGATTTACTTGACCTGACACAACCTCACTTGACTTGACTGACTCGCCTGACATTGTTATTACATTTACGTTTACCAAATTTTTCCAATTTGGATTCAACACACTTAGCCAATTTCTACCTAAAAGTGGGGTGAATTTATGTTTACTATCTAGAACAACTAGAGGTAATACAAAATTATTATTGTCACACATAACATTGACATTAATTCGACCCATTATTTTAACATGCTCTCCTCTGTTACTACTTTCAATTTGAAATTTACAGGTTCCAGCTGCAAATTTCCAAATAATGCATAGTAATCATTAAGTTGTATAACAGACTTACAAGCACCTGAATCAACTTCCATTAATAGTTGCTTATTTTCCACAGGTAGAGTAACTTTAAGACTTTCATTTTCACTGAGTGATCCTACTAAAACATTGTTCAAGAACCCAAGCTCTAATGGTTCATCTTCTTCTTCTGCAGCCTCTGGCTCTTCATCTAATAGGTGGACTTTGTTTCTGCACATGACGGACTTCGCTGTATGGCCTGTTTGGTTGCAAGCATAGCATTTCCAATTGATCGCTGGACAACTATTTGGGTTTATATGCTCTCTGACACATCTTCTACATGTGGCATAAGATGTCCGGAGGACTGCTCACTGCTAAAATCCTATACAATAGGAAAGTTGGGTCGAAAATCCATCAGAAAACAACTACTTTCCTGGCTAATACCACGACGAACATTGAATTACATCTCGATCTCGATCTCGATTTTCGACCCAACTTTCCTATTGTATAGGATTTTAGCAGTGAGCAGTCCTCCGGACATCTTATGCCTCTTGTCATAAGCTCATTGTGACCTACAGTTTTCTTTTCTTCTACATGTCTTTGTACGTGCTTGATCACCAACTTTTTTATTTTCATGGTGGGGCTGACTTGATGGTTGACTGGACTTATTGTGACTGTGACTTTTAGACCAATTATTCGTCTTTCGACTCTGACTAAACTTATTGATAATTCCTGTATCTGATGTCATAACCTTCAACTGCCCTTCAGCCAATTCCATTGCAATGGCAGTTTGATAGGCTTTTTTAAATGTTAAATTTTCCTCAGACAGCAATTTACGTTTAATACCCTCGGAACGTAATCCGCAAACTAGTTTGTCTCGACAGGCTTCATTTAGGAACGCGCCAAACTGGCAGTATTTGGCAAGACTTTGTAGCTTAGCACTGAAGGCTTTCATATCTTCATCTGCTTCTTGCTTTGCTGAATAAAACTTATAACGCTCAGCTATTACAAGTCGTTTGGGGCTGTAATGACCCAACAATACATCTTTCAGCTCTACATAAGATTTTGTACTTGGCAAAACTGGTGATAGCAAATCTTTCAGTACATTATATGCTATTCCTCCGATCAAGGTTAAAAATAAAGATACCTTTTTTTGGTCTTCTATATCATTGCATACGAATAACTGTTCCATACGCTCCAGATAACTGGTTATTTCAGTTTCTTTAGGATCGAATGCCTCTATATTTCCTGTTAGCGGCATTTTTCTCAAAGACTGGTACTGGACACACTTGAGATTCTGGACTTGACTTTACACACTCGACTGGACTTTGGACGCAGGTTCTTTCTTTTATCAATCGTCGCCAAAATGTTATGTATTTCTGCTAGACTCACGACACTTAAGAAAAATACATAAGACTAGTATTTATCAGATAAGAGACTTTTATTGATCGTTTTTAACAATGGCTACCTGACGACGCTATCTTTGACAAATGACATGGATCGAAAAGGAATGACAGTGATAGTTGAACAAACCTAAAGCACAGTTTGTATTTCGCGAGTAGAATTCACAACAATTGGCGAAAGAAAATAAGATCGCAGCGCCACCTATAGCAAGACTTTGAACTACGAACCACGGACAAAGGTTTTTGACTTTACACGTGTTTATATGGCGTTTTGACGATCTGAACTCCTATTTTCAAACATTTTGTGAAGATTAGTGATTTCTCTAACTAAAAAGTGATTGTGTTTCTATTGAAAGACTCTAAAGAACGTTTCAGTAAGGTGATTCAAAGGAATTTCATCTCCGATTAGTTTTGAATGCTTCTGAAATTCAAGGTTGCATGGCGTTTTGATGATCTGTTCTCCTATTTTCAAACAATTTGTGAAAATTTGTGATTTCTTTAACTGAAAAGTTATTGTGTTTCTATTAAAAGACTCGAACGAAAATTTCAGTGTAGTTTACAAATATTTTACGTGTTTTTTGAAGTCATGATTTGTGAATTATTGATCTGATTCATTATGTTGATTGAGGATATTTCCATGCTCGATTTCTGTTTCTGTTCGTATTTTTTTGGTTTATACTGTTGATAGACTGCCAAATATGGGAAAATACAATCCTAGTTGTTCAGTCCCAGGATGCAGGACATATGACAAGAAGGAAAATGTGGGATATCACAAATTTCCCCCAAAAATAAAAGCAAGGTTAAAAAATCACCAATTTGTTCGACCAGATTGAAGAAATTGACCAAAGGAAAGCATGGATTTTGAAACTGAAAATTGGCAAGCTAAATAATATCGAAGTATATGCTTGTTTGACAAACAGACTGATGAATGAATCAGATCAATAATTGATCGCAAATCATGACCTCCAAAAACAAGTAAAATATTTGTAAACTACACTGAAACTATCGTTAAAGAAATCACAAATTTTCACAAATTGTTTGAAAATAGAAGAACAGATCATCAAAACGCCATGCAACCTTGAATTGCAGAAGCATTCAAAACTAATCGGAGATGAAATACCTTTGAATCACCTTACTAAAACGTTCTTTAGAGTCTTTCAATAGAAACACAATCACTTTTTAGTTATAGAAATTACAAATTTTCACAAATTGTTTGAAAATAGGAGTACAGATCGTCAAAACGCCATATAAACACGTGTAAAGTCAAAAACCTTTGTCCGTGATTCGTAGTTCAAAGTCTTTCTATAGGTGGCGCTGCGATCTTATTTTCTTTCGCCAATAACAAATATGTATTATTAAACTATTTCAATGTATCAAGCTGGAAGAACACCCCAATTCTGGTCACTACTACACCTCAGCCAAAGACAGAACAGGGTGTATGAATTTGATGATAGTTGCCTTTGGAAATCCCATATATCCTATCCTATTTTACAGTAGAGCAGATTTTCTCAATTCTCTGGACATCTTTAGAAGTTTTCAACCAATGTACATTCCAACTCTTCAGATGATGTGTGTTGCAGTTTTTTCCGAGTTTTCGTACAGCTGTGAAAGCGAATGCTCCACGGGAATTTATTTAAGCTGGCCCAGAGCACCAACTATAATTATCTTCTTATTTTTTAATTTGTTATTGTTGCAAAGTAATAAATATTTTTCACATAATAGCAGACTTTCGATACTGTCTAAATAAGAAATAATGGCAGATGTGTTACATACACCTGGTAATAAAAGTAAGCATTCATCTTCTTTTCCCTCAAAAGATTTCAATTTTCCTTTGATGAAATAAATTTATAGCTGAATTATTTTTCACAACAAATTCCAAAAAAGTTCATTAGTCTCCATTTTTAGCGCCACATTCATATTAGGCTCAAAAAGAAACAACAAATCGGAGAGAGAAAGAGTATACCGCTCATTAGAAATTCTCCTATTGCTGGTTCTACGGAATCAGGACCGGGTTATATCCGTGACGTCATTGATAATGAATCGAGAACGGTTGGTTCAACTGCGGTTAACTTTTCGGTGATACCAGAGTCAATCGAGAACGCCTTATGAATCACAAAATGGACACTTGAAAAAATACTGAACTGTATTGACAAATGACAGTTGTTGCGTGGGTGGAGTGCCAAAATTTCCAATTTTCTTCAAGAATAGTCAAATTTACGATGATACCAACTATAAAATAATAAAGTCCTTAACGAAAATTAAGTACCAGTTTTCAGAATGGAATATCTCAGTTATTCCTTATCCAGGGAAATTTTCATTAAATATCTGAGTGAAACAACTCAATTGCTTACTAATAAAGGTATAAAGAGTCCAATAAAAGTTTCCTAGTTTTCATACGAAAAAATCGAAGTTGGCAACCATTAGTGAACTCTCTCATTAGGGCTTTTCGAAAACCTACTCGGGTTGAAGAGGTCCGTAACCTGAGTTGCCAACCCGCGTACGGAAACTTTAGTGTTTCATACGCCGATCACGACTCGGGTTAATTTTTTGGATCGGGTTAGTAACCCTGAGTAAGTTTCCGAAAAGCCCTATTGATAATATTCCACAGGATTTTGGTGATCGTTTTTTTGCTGTCAGGTTGGTAATAAATTTTGTTTTTATATGTTTCAAACACTGAATTCAGACACTGACATGTGTCAGGACTGTCAAGTGTCAAGTTCAATTTTTTAAAATTTGAATTTATTGTAAAAATATTTGCAAAAAAATCGTGCTTGTTGCAAATAACGTGTTCAATTTTGTTGGAATGTGTACGAATATACAAAAAAAAATTATTTTCCACAGATTCCCGAAAATTAAAGAACTTGCGCGAAAATGGTTGTTCCATTTGAATCTTCCCATCGACGGACTAGAATTGTTTTACCGTAAAAGAATTTTTGGAGATCATTTCAATTTCAAGGAGAGCGAAAGATGTGGAAGACACCGTTTATGTCAAAACTCCGATGTTGTTGAGTTCCATTCTCGATGTTCAAATTCGAAATTTGAGAAAACACTTTCCTTTCCAGACCCCATTATCCGATAATGTTTCCAATACTTCAACCAAAGAAAGTGAAAGAATAACTGATGATTCTGTTTCTGGTAACTATGAAGTTGGTAAGATTTACTTTTGTAAGTCTGATGTGCATTTTCTGTTAGGAACGTAATGAAGAAAGTAATACTACTTATTGATTGTGTAGAGGAAGGTAGCCCATATCACACCGAACCCATGGATGAAACTGTTGACTGATGTCTTTCTGAACATGGTTATAAATAATTGTGCAGAGTTACTGCATAGTTGATCCCTGACACTGAGTGAAGCACACATCATAGAAAATAAAACAAATCCCCAATGTGTTTCTCAAACTTGGAAAGAAAACAAATGACTAGACATCTTCCAAACTTGGACCCATGATCAAACAGACGGCCTAAATGATTAATAACAGCAGCCATGAAAGCTGGGTTGGATAATGAGGATGATGTTGCAGTTAAATATGAAACAGAAAATGCAAGATTTCATATGTGGACTTGTTATTAACTCAGGAATCCCCTTGTCAACGTTCCCTGACAGAGTAGTTTTTGATACCAGTACCAATATCTACCATTTATTACAAATAAAAAAATTGATTGATTGAAAAAAAACACACTATAAAACAATGTGTGGAACAGGGGTATTTCTTGACAACAGTAAGCTAACAAAAAAAACGTCAATTATTTTCAAATTTTAGAACAATTAGCTCTGACGGGATTACATTGTTGTGGACTGGGCTTTGGATCCTGTACCAGTATCAACAAGATTCAATTTTCAAATCTAATCATGAGATTTATACAGTCCGCGTTCACTGTGGTTTTGGAGTCGATTCTTGCCACTACTACATACTTTGGCCAAAGACAGAACAGACTGGTACAAATTTGATGGCAGTTGCTTAGAGTTTTCTATCGAATTGGAGCCTCTAGAGACCATACTTCATTTTTATTGAAAAGCAACTATAATAATTGTGAAAGCGAATGAGCCACTTAATCAATTTAAGCAGCCCCGGAGCTCTGATACATTTTTTTTCATTATTCCTTTGTTATTGCTGTATTCAATATTTTAATAAAAGTTCTTTTTTTAACTTTATTCCCAAATACTGATTTTTATCAAGTCCTGTAGTTAAATAAGAACACAATTTTTTTCCAGTTTTCAATATTGTTCTAATTCATAGATCATGTATCATGTAGAAAAATGCGTTGAACTCAGGGTAATGCATGAATATAACGATGTATAGAATATAAAATAAAACAGCACATTTACAAAAAGACTTTCCGTGATTTAATCCGATCAAATTTCGAGAAAACACTCGTCAAATCAATATTTCTAAGTTAATCACTTTCTATGTTCATTATATTGATGTCGTTTGATGTTCTTGTCCCATTGTGCTCCTTAACACATTTTTAAAACGCTTTAACATTGAAAGAGAACATTCTCTGCTGTAGTCGGTGATTATCAAAATCAATTGAATGCGAAACACTATTCCAACATTTGGGAAACACGATTTCAATGAATTTATGTCAACAGTTTATTAACTTGAAGTTTCTGACCCTCGTGCTTTTTCTTTCTGCTATCAATATCAGCAGCCATATCTGTTTTCAGCAGCTTCGCAAACTGCACCAGTTCATTGCTCAGATTGTCTTCCACATCGATTAGGAAATAATTGACGAAAGTTCTTTTTAAGATCTTTTCTGCCGAAGCATTCCAAATAACCCACTAAACATGTAATGTTACAAAACATTGCCACAATATTATGTATGGCTTGCCATCGTAAAATGAAAATATAATATTGCATAAAGCTCAATGCTATATTTAAGTTTTTAACATAACAGAATAAACTACAGACAAGTTGTTTGTAAGCTATAAAGCAAGCTATTGATTGAGTTTCAAGTGCAATGTTACATGATCCATGAAAGTTCATTGTAAATGCAACAATACAGAAACTATCTACGAACAATGTGAGTGCAAGTTACATTTGGAACTATCGAACAAGTTCAAATCGCAATGTTGCACTGAGTTTGAAATTCCATGATATTTACAACCATACATAAGCTAACTACAAACAATATTGCCAGTATTTAGAAAACACAATAAACTTTCAATTTTCGATTGCATCATCGCAGAAATATACAAAATGATACGCTAGGACAATTTTAAATGGTAAGTATAAAGAAACTTGAAATAATATTTCA
The DNA here is from genome assembly GCA_944452925.2 of Chrysolina oricalcia. NCBI lineage: Eukaryota > Metazoa > Arthropoda > Insecta > Coleoptera > Chrysomelidae > Chrysolina > Chrysolina oricalcia. Next base: position 37,183,566 of record OX101818.2, read on the forward strand.
TTTATCAGGAATCCAACCAGTTTTGAATTTCCCGGTCTTGATGAGATGCCACCTAACGGGGCGACCCAGTAAGTAACCCAGATCCCAGACAAGCACGCGCCTCGCGCCATTTTGATATTGTAAATTATATTGTTGTTGTGTGTCGTGCCTTTGCGTTAGTTTCGTTTTGAATACTTTCATTCGTTCTTTACCTAAGTAAAGTACATATTCTTCTGCAATTTTGTTTTTTGATTCACTGATGAGTGTTGAAGCAGCATAATGGATAATGCTAATAAGTTTAAGGCATCTTCATGTAAGGTAAGGCGATACATCAAATATTATTTTAGGTTAGGATGGTCTGGTATACTCATTCTGCGTTTATTAGGGGAATGTTTTTTTCTCCTCATATTGCGAATAAATCTGGTAGTAGTGTCAATTTGAAAGGTACTTTTACATCTCGATTTTAGTTGCAGGTTTTTCAATATATTGGTGGCTTGAATGAAAAGTTTTGTGTTGGAACAAGTCTTGAACGTTTTTTCAAAAATCATTGCGCCATGTTTTGCAATTGGATCAACAAAAAAGACCATTTCAGAATCAAAGAATTGAAATCTAAACAAATTTTAAAATTCGAGTCAGTTCAATTTGAATATAAAGCAAATAGTGTCATAATCAAGGACAAGTTCAATTGTACATCCTATATTGAACACTAATTTCGAGTTACAACTCGAAATTAAGCTAATTTCGAGTTATAACTCGAAATTAACACTAATTTCGAGTTACAACTCGAAATTAGCCTAATTTCGAGTTGTAACTCGAAATTAACACTAATTTCGAGTTACAACTCGAAATTAAGCTTAATTTCGAGTTAGAACTCGAAATTAGCTTAATTTCGAGTTATTACTCGAAATTAACACTATGTTCGAAATTTTGCTTAATTTCGAGTTACAACTCGAAATTAGCTTAATTTCGAGTTGTAACTCGAAATTAAGCTTAATTTCGAGTTGTAACTCGAAATTAGTGTTAATTTCGAGTTATAACTCGAAATTAAGCTTAATTTCGAGTTGTAACTCGAAATTAGTGTTAATTTCGAGTTATAACTCGAAATTAGCTTAATTTCGAGTTGTAACTCGAAATTAGTGTTAATTTCGAGTTACAACTCGAAATTAAGAAAAAAAATATCGCATGTCCGTTCTAAGCCTTCGTAGAGTTGACTATATATTTATTTATAATATTTTTGTTCCAGATGCAGTGAGAAATTTATCTCCATGCATCAGAGATGATGCATTTCAAATAAATGTGATGGCTTGGCTACAATTCGCAAAAACACGTTACTTGTAGGTAGTAGATCGAGATGTCGATATTTAAGCTACACATTCAATTCAATGATTATTTTGTTTCAGGTACCTGATAAGGCCAAACAGATTTTTATTTTAAATATGACATTTCAATATGAGTACTTATTTGTTTTTTTTTGTGATATTTTAATTAAAGGTTTCAATATCAAATTTTTGTCTTTTTGATCTTCAAGATTTAAATGGACATTCAAATTGATAGGTATCATTTCAGAAGATTTTTTGGGTTGTCATTGCTTGTTTCTAAAAGCTAGAAAATGATGAATCTGATTTCCATAGAGGACACATCAATACTGAATGATCTGTCTCCCATGAAGATTGTATTCATTTTCTATCAATATTAGTGGCAATTAAGTAGTGAAAATCCAAAAATTCTTCAGTAGCGAACAAAACTACTGGAACGTAATTTATGAAATCTTACTGTTATGTTATGGAAAGGAATAGGCAAGATTGGTGGTAAGTTGCTGCTATATAAAAATATTGAATATGTTATTTTCCACTAATTTATATTCTGTTGCGGTAACCTTGCTGCAATTACTAATTATGAAAGATTACATCCATCAATCCATTTCAGTAGTTACTGCAACATTGTCATAAGACGTCATTTTCAATATCACATTTGCAATTTTCCTGTATATTATATGCAATGTTGCAGAAACCTCGCTGGAATAATTGATAATGGCATATACCATTTGTAATATTGCTGAACGTCCGTTTCAGTAGTTGCTGAACCTTTGCAGTAAGGTAGCAGAAAACTCTGATGTAACATTACACATTACCATGAAAGGTTACTGAAATATTGAATGAATTTCACTTTGCTTAGTGGGTAGTCACTTGATGGTAAGCTTCCATGCATTTAGCTAATGCAGACAATTACAACAATAAATTAAAAACATGAATTTCAAAACGTTGTCCGAGTGTTTGATGTTTAACAACTTCTTCGAGTGTAGAGCCTTCTTTTATAAGGTCTGTGAGGAGAGCTGCTGCTGAAATGGTCGTACTTTGTATTTCGCTTGGGTTTTCTTGAAGTCGATTGCTGATATTGATTCTTCACAGCCAATTAGGGCTTTGGCTTTTGCCTCTATATCTGAAAATATGGATCGTATTGCTTAGAAGTAGCCTTGTAATGATTTATAAAGAGCGTACCTATCTCGTGTTTAGATCTTGATCGGACGACTGCAACACACGAAGCGCTAGTCGCCTGCAAGTGTTCTAGAATTTCATTCCACGCTATAGTTATTATTCCCATTTAACTTTATTCATTTTCTGTAGGTAGTATATAAAAAACATATCTTACTTGATAGTTTTTTTTTACTTTGCGCACAGGCGCGGGGCCCGTTGCATTTGCTTACTGGCTAATTTGCTAACTGGTACTTGGTAGCAAATGCGGCACTGAGTGTAGGCCTTAGGGTTATTTCTTTGTCGGTGCACATTCGTTCCATAAAAAAGTTCACAAGTAGAAATGATATTCACCCATTTTAACTGTTATGATTAAAATGTAACATACCCACAAAACTGAAACAAAATACAAATTCTGTGATGTAACCATTGTAACCTCAAAGTATTCAGGCCAAGAGCATTTTAATCAAAGGTAATAAGGTTTGTTTATCCGTGAAAGTTATCACTCAGAATATTTTCTAGATCGATCAACTATTTGGCAACTAGGAAACGTGAAATATGCATTTTTTTTTTTTAATTCAGGGAAATGATGTATTATTCTTGTGATCCAGTACACAATAATTTCAATACGACAAGAGTATTAGCCTTTATTAAATATTGTTAATACAAGAATAGTTGTTTAACATTGCTTGCTGTCTAGTCCAGCCTAGCCTAATTCTAATAATTTGTCCACTGTCATTCATGTAGATGTGACTGAGGTCGCAGTGTTGCCAATTGCTACAATGCCACCACAGAACCACAAGTCTTTATGATACATATTTTCCCCTTTATAAATTAAGTTTTACAGGTTTTTTAACAAGTCGGCCTGATCGGGTACTGACTACATTCAAACTATTGTTGGTTGGTTTATCTGACAGAGCAGTAGGTTCAACATTACCATGTGGCTCGAAAATAGGGTCATGTTTATGTTGATGGAATGCGGTTGGCGCTTCCTTACAATTTTCAACATTCTTAGTAGCCTCAGCTGCATATTGAGTCTTATCTTCTATGGTTATTGGGTTATTATCATTAACTTCTACTCTAAGAGGATTATTGGATAATCTTAAATCATGCCTGTTTCTTCTTATATTATTTCCTAACTTATTCTTTACAATATAAGATCTAGGGGCTGTGTCTATGTTAACAATCTTACCTGACTCCCAAGTTTTAGTTACATGATTATAAATGGTTACATTATCATCCTTCTTCAATGCTTTCTGATCTTTTGCATGTTTATCGAAATAATTTTTGTTTAAATCTCTCTTTCGCTTAATTTTTTCTATGACATTATGACACAGTTCTGGTTTAAGCAAATCTACTGAAGACGGTATATTGGTTTTACATCGACGGCTATTTAATAACTGTGATGGTGAATAGTCCATATTTTTAAGGGGTATGTTTCTATAGTTGAGCAATGATATCTGTATATCTTTTCCTCCCTCTAATGCTTTTTTTACAATATTTTTTGAAATCGACACTGCCTTTTCAGCAAGTCCGTTGGATTGAGGAAAGTTTGGACTCCTGAAACTTAATTTAAAATTCCAGTCCTCGGCAAATTTTCTAAATTGTTCACTATTAAAGGGTACATTGTCTGCAACTAGGATATCTGGTGGTCCAAATCGGGCGAATACTGATTTTATTTGATTTATTACAGACTCTGCATTTTTATTTTTTATTTCCAATAATTCCAGCCAGTTAGAGTATTCATCAAATAGTACTACATAGCTTACATTTGCAAAGGTAAATATATCTATGCCTAAACGTTCCCAACAGCGAGTCGGTATTGGATACGGCATTAGAGTCTCTTTTGGATTTTTACGAGCAAATTTTTCGCAAACTTTGCACTTTTTTATGAACTTCTCTATGTCGGATGTTATGCCTGGCCAATAAAATGTTTTTCTTGCCAACGACTTAGTTTTTTCAATGCCGAAGTGGCCTTCATGTAAGAGTTTTATCATTTCATTGCGGAGTACAGTTGGGACTATTAGTTTATTTTCTAAAAATATTAGGTTTTCATACATAGAAAGTTTATCCTTCAGATTAAAGTAAATTTTTACATTTTCGGGCATATGTTTTTTATACTTCAGCCATGAGTTAGTAAGATATGTTATTATTAAGTTCAAAATGGGGTCATTTTGAGTTTCACGTTTGAATTGTTCTTTTCTTTTTTCTGACATACGCAAATAGTTATATATCGAATGTACAGCGTATTCAATTTCTTCATTTGACTTTAAACCCGAGTCATTAGTGAGCAATGCTCTCGACAAAGTGTCTGAAATATACATATATTTTCCTCGTCTAAATGTGATTGTCAAATTGTAGTACAATAGTTTGAGACGAATTCTCTGCAGCCTGGGCGAAATAGCTTGGGTATCTTTTTTAAAGATAGTCTCCAAGGGCTTGTGGTCACTATGTACTGTCACATTAAGTCCATAAATAAAATGATGAAATTTTTTTACAGCAAACAGAATTGCTAGAGCCTCTTTTTCAATTTGAGCGTACTTTTCTTCAGTTTTTGTTAAGCTACGCGAAGCAAATGCAACTGGATGTCCTTCTTGCAGTAAACATGCTCCTAACCCATCTTTAGAACTATCAGTTTCAATTTCTACTGTTTTAGAAGGGTCAAAAAATGATAACACAGGTGCATTTGTGAGTAAATGCTTCAACTGTTGTACAGTTGTTTGATGCTGATCAGTCCACTGCCAGTCAACATCAAGCCTAGTAAGGTGCCTTAAGAGTGCAGTTATTTTTGACAAGTTGGGAATAAATTTACCAATGTATTTTACCATTCCTAAAAAACGCAATAACTCTTTTTTATTTTGAGGGTTTGGCATATCACGTATAGCATTAGTATAATTTACATTTGTTTCCACACCCTTTTCGGAAAATATTTGGCCCATGAATTTGACACTAGTTAGTTTATATTGCATTTTTGATTTATTAAACTTTATATTGTACTTCAATGCTCTATCCAATACACGTCTCAAGTTCTTATCATGCTCAATCTCTGTCTCTCCTGTTATGATGAGATCATCAAAATACAACCCGACCCCGTCTAGATCACCAAATATCTCATAGTTTTTTCTTTGAAAAACTTCCGGGGCAGAACAAATTCCGAAAGCTAGTCTAGTAAACTGATATCGACCAAATGGTGTGCCAAAGGTGCACAGATCTGCACTACTTGAATCAAGACAAACTTGCCAATACCCGTCCTTCATGTCAAGCACGGTAAAAAACTTTTTATTATTTAATTTTCCAGCAATTTCATCTAAGGACGGAATTAAAAAATGCTCACGCTTTATGGCATCATTCAAATGTTTAGGGTCCAAACAGAGCCTCAGATCACCATTACGTTTTTCAACTATCACTAGAGGGTGGACCCATTCTGTGGGTTTTTCTACCTTTCTGATAATTCCTTGTGATTCCATTTCTACTAATTTAGATTTAAGCCTATCATGAAGAGTTTGAGGTACCCGCCTGATCGGTGTGATTTTAGGTGTAAAATATTCTTTAAGGGTGATTTGATGCTCACCAGGAAAGTTTCCCAAACCTTCAAATACACTTTGATATTCTTTCAACACATTTTCACATGAGTCAACATTTACATTATCAATTCTACTTATCAAGTTTAGATTTATGCAATCTTTTAGTCCTAACAATGGTTTTTGATTCTGTGCTTTTACTATTATAAACTTAATTTTAACACACTTATCTGATACTCTGCACTGTAATTCTGCTTCACCTATAGTTTCAAGCTTGAACTGATTACTGCCATATGTTACTAGCGAGACATTACTCTTCCGAAGCCTTATAGTTGGATCAATATGTTTTAAAATATTACCTGGCATGACGCTTACCTCTGCACCAGTATCAAGTTTGAAATCTACAGGTTTATTATTAATAAATACCTTTTTTGTCCACATTGACATTCCACTACCTCTTAACGATCCTACACTTTTTCCAATGGAGTCTACATAGAAATCATAGTCACTTTCATTAGGTACTTTCTTCGTTTTCTCTGGATTGTGCTACTTCATTCACACTTTTCTTTCTTTTCTCTACTGCCTTCTCTTTGATGTGCTTATTTTCTTCTCTAAACATACTTGCAAAGTGATTGCGACGTTGGCACTTTGCACAAGTTTTGCGGTATGCTGGACACTGTCTTGGTGGGTGCTTATATATCCACAGTATCTGCAGGGCTTCTTGTCTCCAATATTCGATGTGCTTCTTGCTTTCACAGCATGTGCTTCAGACTCATTTTGCAAAACTTTTGACTGACTTTTACTGACCTCAACAGCTCGGCAAAAGTTAATGGCTTTATCAAGATTTAAAGTTGATTCTCTCAAAAGACGTTCCTGTGTTGTCTTATCATAAATTCCCATGACGATTCTGTCCCTGATCATATCATCAGTATCAGAATACCCTGTTGTCTGTACTGCTTTTCGTAATTCCGTGACGAAATTATCAAAAGGTTGAGCCTCTTTCTGGACTATACTATTGAATTTGAATCTTTCAAAGATTATGTTCTTCGGCGAACAATAGTTGTCATACTTCGTTTTGATAGACTCCAGTGTCTTTTGTTCATTGTTATCAAAGGAAAACGTGTTGTAAAGCTCTAGTGCTTCATCTCCTATTAAGCTTAACAGAACGGCAATTTTCTTTTCTTCGGGCTTACTAGATAGATCTGTCGCGGTTAAAAACAAATCAAACCTCTGACTGAATTTCCTCCAGTTTTCTGATATGTTACCATCCAACACAAGTGGCTCTGGCGGTTTGAACACGTTCTCCATTTTTGTTTTTCAAACTAGTTTGGCTACTTTAGTCTCTACTGATTTTCGAGTTACCAGTTACCTGACACCATGTATTATTCTTGTGATCCAGTACACAATAATTTCAATACGACAAGAGTATTAGCCTTTATTAAATATTGTTAATACAAAAATAGTTGTTTAACATTGCTTGCTGTCTAGTCCAGCCTAGCCTAATTCTAATAATTTGTCCACCGTCTCTCTCTCTCTCTCTCTCTCTGGGTTTGGTTGGTCGTTGCTTCCTTCAGACAGGCGCATTTGACCAATACTCCTCCTATTACACAACGGCGTGTTATGTAATAGCAGCTTCGTCCGGGAACGCAAGTAATCTTGCAAACTGCAAACCTGCGTCCGTTTTAAGTTTTGAAAGTGTCTTAGGCTCTCGTCGGCAGTATAATTGGTTATCTGTGATTTGACATTGTAACCGCCTTCATGCTTCTGCGTACCGGTGGAAAAAAAAACAAATAGCACAAAGAGTAGGATAAATATTATTTGAAAGAGGATTGATAGCAAGGATCAAGTATCAGGTCCCCCCCCCCCTGTTATAATTTAATATGATTGTATATCATAAAGTGTATTAATATTTTTATAATACTGGAATTTAATAACCTCAGAACCGTATACATGTCAAAAGGCGCTGGTACGCCTTTGTCAATGAATAGTTGGTATATATTGAATCCAGGTATAGTGGTGATAGGGCAGCCCAGAAAGATATGATTAACGGTGTCCAATTGGCCACACTCACAATAAGAGGTATCACTCATACCTAGGCGATATAAATGTACCTTAGTCCTGCAGTGACCGGTTTTCATTCGAATAATACTGGTAACATGCCGCCTATCCATAACTGTAACTTTTCGATACCAAGGTATCCTAGGAAGGTCAGAATGTATTCTAAAATACATTTCACCTTGCATTTGAATGGACTGTTGCCATTGCTCAGAAAATTGTCGGAAAATACTTTGTTTCAGAAACGGCAAAAAATTATGTTTATCGACTTTGATATCCAATGGAACATGTAGTGCTGTACCTATTTTTGCCAACACATCCGCCCTCTCATTACCGTCAATGTTAGTATGCCCAGGTATCCAAGCGAATTTGAAGATAAAGCCATCAGTGCGAAATAAATCGTTTATTTGTATCGTGATGTAATCACTAGTTACCGTAAACTTGGCATTTTGGATTCGTTGTAGAGCACTCTGTGTGTGTGTGTTTTGTAGTTTAATATCAATAATTTCAATCTTTTGGTTATAGGCCTCATAATCGTAACTGAATGCTGGGATAATACTGTTCATATACATGTGTTCCCGCAGCGGTTTACAAGTTTGCAATGCATCTACAAGGTATGGCGCCTGTTTATGTCTCCAAAACCCTATTTGAGCCTGGTATAATTCGTTTGTTATATGTATTAATTCTATTACTGGCGGTTGATAATCAATCCGCTTCAGTACAAATTTATGTGCTAACCATTGTCTGCGGGTCTCCAAATTAACCGTTCCAGCTTCTGCCAAGATGACGTTTCTAGGAGTGGATTTCATACATCCCAGGACAATGCGAAGTCCCTGGATATGTGTCTTTTCAAGTGTTTCTAGATTTTTCTTTGTGCATGGTTTATATAGAATGGACCCATAGTCTAGGTGAGATCGGACTATGGCATTATAGACCATCATCATCGTTTTTATGTCAGCTCCCCACCATACTTTACAAAAAGTTTTAATTATATTTAATCCTTTTTGTGCTCTAATAATGGATCGTCCTATGTTTTTATCCCATTTCAAATTATGTGTTAAAATAGTTCCCAAGTATGTCACCTCACTTTTTGTGCATAGTTGTGTATTCCCTATTTTTATATCCATCACTTGCTGGTTTAATCTACCCCGTTTGAAACACATAACTTCACACTTTTCAGGTGAAAGTTGAAAGTCATGCCCCTTCATCCAGTCGTCCACGTTTTGCAGAGTGTGATTCATTGCCTCGACCATATCGTGTAAGTTATCTCCATTGCTTAGTATAACTAAATCATCAGCATAAGCTAAAAGTTGCATACAGGTGGGTATTGTATATTCATGTAGATGTAACTGAGGTCGCAGTGTTGCCAATTGCTACAATGCCACCACAGAACCACAAGTCTTTATGATACAAATGATATATTTTGAAATTAGCGCCATTTTGTGAGAAAAATCCCTAAAAAAAATTAAAGTCCCTAGGGTTTTGTATTTTATGGAAAATCTCAATATTCCTGTCGTTATGAACAATTTCAATCATATTTCGGGGTTCCTGAGGCTGTCAGGAACCCTGACATGAAGAAAACGTGCCAGTAGTTTTAAAGCCAAAAGTTGTGTGGTGGCATGACTGAATCATTATCCGAAGTCCTCTATTAGACAATTAGGACACAGCCTAAGAGACACAACGATCCTGCAAGTGAACATGTCGCACAAGAATCGTGGAAAAAGAAGGGGAAAATTTTACCAACAACACACTTTTATGGAAATTCACTGAAACGATTTGCGCCTTAGGAAACAAATAATAAAGAGGATATGACAATATGCAACCAATATATGGAAAAACTTGAGAAGGAAAGTTTGCGAAGGAATGAAATTGAGGAAAGAACCAGGAATCAAAGGAATTGTTCTCAGTGGTTCAGGAAAATCCGTTTGACTGCATCCAACTTTGGAACTATTTGTAAGAGTCGATCGAAAGAATCCAAGATCAATATAACAATAAATCTTATAACTCAGAGAAAGATAAATACCGAGGCGATCACACATGGAATTATTACCCAGTCAACACACGGACATTCGATGGATATCCACTGGACATTAATTTTGGACATTGGGGATATCCAGAGGACATCCAGTTGATATCCGGTGGATATTTTATGGACGTCCGATGGATGTGACGAGTGGAACAAGCTCGACTTCCATGATATATCCTTCTGGGATATCCATAAGATATCGTTCACGAATATCCATGAAATATTTTTCACGGATATTCTCAATATGTTGTTCAAGGACATCTACAAGATATCCACAAGGATATCCATAAGATATTGTTCACAGATATCCAAAAGATATCTTTTAGGGATTTTTTTAAATAAATAATAATTTGGTATGACAAAACAATAATAATTTCCATTAAATAAAAACTAGAGGATAAAAAAATGTATTTATACTCTTATTGATGAATTAACAAATTATGATATTAAAATAATAAAAAATGTGAATATATTATATTGTGTAAGGTTATTCTGGACTTTCATTGTCTAAAAAAGAACAAAGAAAAATTCAATTCTCTGCAATTTTTGATTGATTGATTGAGTGATTACAAATTGCAGAGAATTGAATTTTTCTTTTTTAGTCAATGAAAGTCCAGAATAACCTTACTCAAAGTGAAACATTGTCAACCACTTTCAAATAAATATTATATTGTAATAATAAAATATTATTTTTGGAACAAAAAATAAATCAAAAACAGGCCACTCAGAGAATGACAATCTCTGTTTCTTCTTGGGGTTTTTTCCTGTTTTTTCGAAGCTAGCAGATGTCTTTCTTTGGCCATTCGTAACCAACTTTTTATTGCCTCTTCTGACATTTTCCTGTATTTGCTGCCAGACCATTGGAATTAGCTGCGTCTGAAATTAATTGAGTAAACACTAATCCTATACCACATAAGTGAAGACAATTCAAGCCGGAATAAGGAATTAATTTTCTAAAGATTGGGAATAAAATCAAATTCTATTGAAGAATTTACTATGTGTATTCTTCATTATAGGCAGAACTTTATATTAAATATATTCTCATTACCTAGTAAAAGTCCAGCCAATTTGAGTTCAACATAAACTCTTTTTTTTGCCCCATCCATGTATATTCTGATGCAAAATCATTTGTTATATTGGATGAAAGACAACGTTTTATGAAATCATATAATGATGAACCTCCAATTTTTGAAACTTCATAGACCCGAAAAAGATATTTTTGATAAAAAGATAGGAAAAACATTATTCACTCACAACAGCTCTGAATTTGTGAAAGGCTTTCGCGGCCATCGTCACTCACATGGTGGTTCTCCAGGTTGTAAGGCCGACGTATGACATAGACGTTATTTCATTATCAGGAATGCATGATGTTGAAGTCGGCCATTGACGAGATGGAACAGGCGTCATTAGTAAAGTTTGTAGACTCTTTAACTAATATAGATGGTAAAATAGTGAGTAAGTGAAATGTCCATACAAAATAAGACACTGTGAGCCAGAAGAAATAGAAACACCATATTTTTACAAAGACGGGGGACTTTGGCCTACTAGCAAGTATTTTTATCAAATACAGGGACTACTAAAAATAGTCAGTAGGCCATGGTGTGATTTGGTTATATATACACTTTTGAGGGAATCAGAATTGAAAGAGTAGAGAGAAGTCAGGGATTTTCTAATAACATTTTATTTAAAAAAATGGAATTCATTCATTCTATTTTTTTATTATCTACCATATCTAGTTGGATTTGACAAAATACAGGAAATAATGTTGAAGTGGAGAACCTTGAGATACTTACAATTCCTCACGAACGGTTTAACTGATGATATTAATTACTATAGAAACATAACAAATATAAAAGAGATTATACAGTTGCAGTATTTGAAAGAATGTAATGCATAAATGAAATAAAAATATAAGGATTTCTCTTCGTAAGATGGTAATAATTGGGTAACAAATTTTGTAATTGACTTTTCGTTGAATTTACTTAATGCAGGTAAAAGATTTCAGATTATACCAGTAAGAAATTTCTTCATTTATTTTTGGTGGTTCTGGTGAATTCACTGAATATTTCTTAGAAAAAACTAATTTTTTAAGGCTTTCATTGCTATGCCTACACTCGTGAACAATAATCATCATTGTTTAACCATTATTGATCTCGTTAATGCAACCCTTACAATAGTAACGAATCCAAAACCAAAATATATTTGAATGAATTCTGTCGTTTTATTATACCTATGTTATAATGAATATTTCAAAGTAGACAGTTTTAATTGTGATATAGATATTTTGCATTCAGTTTTTCTAAAATTAAATAAACAAAAAAAAAATTGACAGATTTAACACATTCAACATCAGAGTACAGACATTATGTCTGATGCCAGATATGTCGCCAATATTGAGGATATTCAGCGGAAGAAATCTCTAAGTAGGCTTGGATCCTTCTTTGAGAGATGTACATATTGCCCAGAGAGAGACGACCTACTCCCTACACTATTTATCTATTGCAGATGGCATCGGGAACGCCAATACCTTGATGATGGAACCTACACCAGATAACCTATGGACCCCTTCATGTTGAGGGCGCCCGAAATGTGGAAACATGGCTCAGCTTTTTCCACACAGTTATGGATCGAAATAGCGAGAAGAAATATGGAGAGGTCCGAATAAGGAACAGTTCTGGGCCTTCCCTGGGCAAGAGGTGGTTTTAGTGGGTATACAGCATGCTGGAATCACACACATAGTGGACGGCAGGAACCTGTACCTGAGTTCATAAAGAATTTCCATCCGTCAAAAAAAAAATTTAAAGTTAGATTTATATTTAATTATATTTTAGTGACAAAATTATCGTTTGCCGATTGGCTCAGTGGTATAAGCTGCTGGTCGATGAAATTTTCTAATGTTACAAGGTCGTTTGAGACCCAATCTTTTTTTTTCTATGAGTGTTTATGAGAGAGTGTTATTATTATTGTTAGCTCTCGAAATTACTTCCCTGAAGGATATTTTGCTTTATTAGGAAGATGAGGAAGATATTTCGTGATCATTCCTACAATATTTTACATCATTGGGACGGCATATCAAGGAATCATTTTTTTCGAAATCGATAGAGAACATCAAATTTGACTAGAAAATGATTTTTGACATTGACAGTCGTTTGCGAAATAGTGGAAAATAAAATTTGAATTTTTTTCTTATAACGGGTTCTCTTACTATTTGGGACGCCAGATCAAGGAATCATTTTGTCAAAAATCGATCGAAAACATCCAAATTCAACTAGAAAATGATTTTTTCAACTTGACAGTCGTTTGCGAAATAGTGGAAAAAAACAATTTTTTTTCTTTTAATGGGCTCCCTGAGGCTCCCTTACTACTCGGTACGGCAAATCAAAGAATTATTTTTTCTCCAAATGACATTAAAAGCGGCATTTTAATGACACTTGGCAGGCTTAGAAGTTGTACTTTTAATGCCTAGACAGAAAAAGTCCACTTTTACTGCCTAGGCAGAAAAAGTTCGTTCAATTTCTTTGAAAGATCGAAAAAATAGACAATCAGCACATTTTCAGAGAAAGATCCTATATTTTTCTTCTGTCTATATTCCATGAATCTGCTGTATGTGAGTTCATATACAGTTCTTGATTTTTCTGGTAAAAGGTTAAATTCCACATCTCGCGCTTGGTCTCTTTATCTCAGGTGGTGTTAATTGCATCAATTCATCCTCACATTGCAGTAAATCCATTTCTAACATGACAACTTTTCAAAATTGACAATGACAAAGTAAACAGTAAACAAACATATTCAACAAACGTCATCAGCGGTAAACATAGTAACGCAGGGGCCAGTTACCTTTGATAAAATAATTTAGTTATTTGGATATTGATAATGAAACGCAATTTAAATATTAAAAAGTCGATTTTGCGTGGAATTGGAACAAATTTGAAGAAAAAATTATATGTTTCACACGGAAGAAAGCAGATTTAATGCCTTGGCTGAGCGAGGCTATGAAACACCAGCCGCGGCATTGAATCTTGTGCTTTTATGCCTAGTAAAACAAATAACTATTGTCAAAAATCGATAGAGAACATCAAACTTTAATAGAAAATTGTGTTTTCAGCTCAACAGTCGTTTGTGAAATAGTGGAAAAAATGTTACTATTTCGGACGGCGAATCAAGGAATAATTTTGTCAAAAATCGATAGATAACATCAAATTTGACTAGAAAATTATTTTTTCAACTTGACATCAGTCGTTTACGAAATAGTGATATATATGGGCCCCCTTACTATTTGGGACGGCAGATCAAGGAATCATTTTGTCAAAAATCGATAGAGAACATCAAACTTGACTTGAAAATGATTTTTTCAACTTGACAATCGTTTGCGAAATAGTGGAATTTTTTTTAGGATGATCCTCGTAAAAGTAAAGTACCTAGTCATTTGGAGTGTTGAGTACTTTCACACCCCAGAATTTGCCAGACCAATTTGCAAGGAATTGTTTTGATGTCACACCAATCCGAAGAGAGCAAAGTAAACTAACAGGAGGGTTTAATAAGCTCTAGCCAATCAGAAACTTGTAGCATCAACGCGTCATAGTGACGTACTTGGATATGAGTACAGAGTCGAACTCGACCCAAGAAACAAAACTGTCACATGTAACTCTCAAATACCAAGAGCTAGTCCGTCACTGTCTATGGAGAATGGCGGCCATGACATGTCCAATCTCGTCACATTTCGTCACAAATGTTATTTCATCTCTGTCTATCAGTGCCCCCATTGTCTTATGGGGATTAGACTCTCCTTGTCAAATAACGTTATGTCTCCTTGACACCAATCTACACATGAAATGTAATGTACCTGCACATATTTCATGGTGACAGTTGTAATGTATACGAAAGTCGGTACATTAACCACTTCCACTTTAGGTCAATAACCTTAGATCATATATGATCTAAGTCAATAACTATGACAGACACATGACAGATGAGAGCGGCAAACGTGCCTACTAGGAAATAAACCAGTTTTGATCCAGATCTCGTTGTATCAATTCCCTCCTCATATACTGTACATGGCGCAGTCGAATAAAAAAAATTGAACCTCGTGGCATATATAGACGCCATCTTAAATAAGTTTTGGAAAATCCAAGCTTTGAGAAAAAGCAATAGAAAATTGTAAAATCGAAGGCAGTAATCAAGAAATGGACTTCGGGGGCGTACCACCAATGAAAATGTCAGGTAACCTGTCTGAGAACTGGACATTCTGGAGGCAAAGATTCAGGACTTACCTGTTAGCAACCGAAAAGGAAGAGATTGTTCAATGTGCACAGCTACTAACTTTAATAGGAGAAGATTGTGTTAGAATTTATAATACGTTTACATTTACCGACGAAGAAAAGGATATTGACGACACTTATAGACAAGTTCGATATGCATTTTAATCCGAAGAAAAACCTCACCTACCTGAGACACAAATTCTTAACATGCCGACAACAAGAAGGGAAGTCTGTAGAACAATATATAACAGAATTGAAAAACTTAGCAATCGGATGTGAGCTGGGAAACTTACAAAATAGCTTGATAAAAGATATACTGATCTGCGGGATCCTATCAGAAGAACTGAGAGAAAAGCTCTTGCAAGAGGATCATGATACTCTGGAAGGGGCAATCAACAGGTGTGTAACAATGGAGAACACAAAACAGCGCAGTAGAGAAATTTCAAACAAGAAGGACAGTCAGATAGATGCACTGAGTAGGAATAGAAGATTTCACACTGGCTATGAAAATCGACAAACAAGACGAAAGAGTAGCATAGACCAGAAACAACGGAAGTGCCAGAAATGTGGACAAGACCATGGATACGGAAGATGTCCAGCATATGGAAAGAAATGTTCAGCATGTGGAAACTTTAACCATTTTGCGCAACAATATAGAAATAAGATAAGTAACAAAATTGTAAAGAAAAATAATTATTCAACTAAAAAAGTTGAATGTATAGAAACAAATGACTTCTACCCGCAGGGTAATGAATTTAACAGTGAAGATAATGATTTTTTATTTTTAGGTAGTATAGATAGAATATCATTGAACATAGGACAAGGAAAAAATGAGAAAGTATATGGTATTTGTGATGATAAGGAGGAAACATGGTTAATAGACATGGAAATAGAAGGAAAAGGACTGGTAAAAATGAAATTAGATACTGGAGCTGCAGCTAATATAATTCCATTGAGAAATCTGGAAAAAATTGGATTTAATTTAAAACAAATTAAGAGAACCAGCACAAAGTTAACGTCATATTGTCGTGTCGCGTAAAAACGCCTCACAACCTTTAGTGACTTGTCAGTCACAGAACTGAAATGTTGGTAAGCCTGATTATGGAAGGGATACTTCCGCAAACGTATTTCCACAAGGAAGACTCGGAAGGATCAGTCCATTATGGTTTGCCCACGTTGTAGAGTAGTGAGCATATGGTAGTTTTTTATAATGGTCGCGTTGCCCGGAACATGTTCAGTAATGTGCTTCGTTGATAAATGAATATTAAATGTGTATTCCATTTTACGTTCAGCGTTTCAATACTTCCCGCAGAAATATACGTATGTGAACTAACTCATTCACAATAAGGATTCAGCAAGTGGCGACGAGGATAAAAATTAGGAATAACCAAGATGGCGAACAATTTGAAATTTGTGGAGTTCAACCCGGTGTACGATAATTTTGAAATATACTCCGAGAGACTAGAAAGTTACTTTTCCGCAAACAAAGTGAGCGAAGAAAGCATTAAAATAGCTATTCTGCTCAGTTCCGAAACATACACGTTGCTGAGAGACTTGTGCTACCCAGAGAAGCCCAAAACCAAAAAGTTCGAGGACTTAACCGACCTTCTCAACAAACAATTTGGAAATACCGTAAGTGTCTGGAGAGAACGCAGAAAATATTTCAGTTTGGCACAAAAATCGGATGAAACTTGTAATGAATGGTATGCTAGAATCCGAAAGGGGGCCATAAATTGTAGTTTCGGGAACAATCTAAACTTGTATTTAATGGACAAGTTCGTTACCGGAATTCATTGTTCCAAGATTTTCGATCGGTTGTGCGAGGAGGATATTACCAAATCCACCACCGAAACAATGGTATCAGCAGCTAACAAGCTAGAAGATGTTATAAAAACCAGTGGAAGACCTATTCACACAGTTCAGTATTCGGATATCCCTTCAAGCTCCCAGGGGACACTGCATAACCAGAACCGCCCACATCATCTCCACAATAACCAGTACGGGTCATGGAGAAACCAGCGACGCAGAAACTTCAAGCACGACGCAAACCGTGCAACCAGCCGGAGGCATAGCTATAGATCGAGCGTGAGTTCGGAACGCACCCCTCATCAGCATCAAGTGAACAGCTCCCGACCCAGACACGACAGCGCCAGGAATAGGAGTCGATCAGGTGGGTCAAATGTCAATCTAAACATTTCAAAGCCATATAGTTCAAAAAATTATTATGATAAAAGTGGACATTCGAGCAATTTTAGAAATTATAAATGCAGAAGCTGTGGCAGATATGGCCACAGTGAACAATTATGCCGTATGAGGCAAGTAGATTTTATCGAAAACGATTATAACGATCTATTTCTTTGTGATGTGGTAAACTTAGAAACTCAACACGATAGTAATATAGTGACCATTTGCAACATTCAGGGATCAAACAATAACCCTTTTAAAATATTAGTTGAAATCATGGGACAAAAGCATGAAATGACTATAGATAGTGGGGCAGGATTGAGTTGTCTGAGTAAAGATACATACTTCAAATTTTTATCAGATTTTAGGTTAAACAAGGACGGGTTGTTGCTTAGAGGATATGACGGAACGACATTTTCGCCAGATGGCTATTTCACAGTTAAAGTAAAATATAGAAACCGAGTAAACCCAGTAAGATTTTATGTAGTACCAAATGGATCTGCAGATATACTTGGCAGAGATTGGATCTCCCTATTCAAAGTAAAAATTGAGTTCATTAATCTTTGAACGACAAAGTAAGCGATATTATAAACAAGTATCCTTCCGTGTTTACGAATGATTTAGGTAAATATACTCAGAAAAATATTCCCATTCAGGTTAAAGAAAATGCCAACCCAATTTTTTGCAAGCATAGGACTGTTCCCTTGGCTTATAGAGACAAAGTGGAGGAAGAATTAGAAAAATTGGAGGAAATGGGTGTAATCGAGCCTATCGAAAACAGCGAATGGGCGACCACAATTGTTCCAGTGCTAAAATCGAATGGAAAACTAAGATTATGCGCCGACTACAAAATTACTTTGAACTCTCAATTAGTTGAAGTAAAATATCCCTTACCGAAAATTGAGGAAATTTGGGACAAATTGAATGAAGGTGAGAAATTTTCTAAAATTGATTTGCAGCTCGCATATATGCAATTTCCGGTAGACTCCGAATCAAGTAAACTTTTAACATGGAACACACACCAAGGACTATATGCCGTAAAGCGCCTTCCCTTCGGAATCACAAGCGCTGGTAGTATTTTTCAAAGAGAGATGGAAAATATTTTCAAAGGAATGGACGGAGTACAAGTATTTTTAGATGATATTTTAGTAACAGCAGAAAATTCCGAGCTCCATCTGCAGAAGTTGGACCAAGTATGCAATAGACTGAAAGAAACCGGTCTGACAGTCAAGCCCGAGAAGTGTTCTTTCTTTATGGACAAAGTAGAATATTTAGGATTCGATATCTCAAGAGAAGGGTTAAGAAAAACCGAAAGCAAGATGGCAGCAGTGACAAAAGCAAAAAGACCAAATAACATATCAGAAGTTAGAGCATTTGTGGGTTTGGTCAACTATTATCATCGGTTCATACCCAATTGTGCAAAAATTTTGTCACCAATTTATGAATTGCTCAAGAAAAATAATATTTTCCAATGGACAAACGAGTGTGAAAAGGCGTTCGTAAAAATAAAGAACCTTATAGCATCAGACACCTGCTTGATTTATTTCGACCCAGATTTGCCAGTGATTGTCACTACGGATGCGTCAGACAAAGGTGTAGCAGGAGCCTTGAGCCAAATAAAGCATGGAGAAGAGAGGACAGTGGCATGTGTTTCAAGAACCTTGATGCCAGCCGAGATAAAGATGAGTACAGTGGAAAAAGAAGCATTAGCAGTATATTTTACAGTCAATACATTCTTTTATTACCTTTGCTGTACCAAATTCACCATGAGAACCGACAATAGAGCACTCGTAGCGCTATTCGGAGAACACAGAAGTATTCCGAAGATGTCCGCTAACAGACTTCAGAGATGGGCAGTCTTCCTATCAACTTTTAACTACAGCATTGACCACATAAAAGAAAAAAACAACCCAGTTGCAGACTATTTATCAAGACAGCCAGTAGACACAATTACAACTTCTGAAGAAGCCGCAGGAAGAGCAACATACATCAACTTCACAGAATCCTTAGAACACTGGCCTATTAACAACAGCGAGATAAGAAAACATAGCCAAAAGGACGAGGAAATCTGCTCAGTCCAAAATTTTATAGAAAATAACACATGGCCAAAGAAAGTGAGTCAAAATTTGAGGCCATACTTCCAAAAACAGAAAGAAATATTTATCGACAATGGAATATTGATGTATGGTCATCGGGTCATAATTCCAAAAACATTGAGACAAAGAATTCTTTCTGAAATACACACTGGTCATTTTGGCATCCACAGATGCAAGAATATAGCCAGGAGTGTAGTGTACTGGCCCGGTATAGATACCGACATTGAAAACATGGTAAAAAATTGTCAACCATGCCTCTTACACAGAGATGAACCTGCTCAAATCACAGAAAGCTGGCCTGATACAAAAGAGTTGTTTGAGAGAGTCCACATCGATTACCTAGAAATTATTTCTACCATGTGTCTTATTTTGGTAGACGCACATACCAAGTGGGCCGAAGTATTTCCTGTGAAGTCAGCTACAGCTGCAGAGACAGAAGAGAAACTTAGGCAAGTTTTCTCCACTTTTGGTTTGCCACAACTCGTAGTAAGCGACAACGGTAGTAATCTCGTCGAAAGAAACCTGGAAAACTTCTTCCGAAGAAATGGCATTGAACATGTCACAATTCCACCCTATCACCCCCCGAGCAATGGAGCAGCTGAAAGACAAGTGAGAACATTCAAATCAAAGATCAAAACAGCTTTAGAGGATCCCCGTAACTTTAACACACCATTGTCAACCTTGATATCGAGATATTTGCTAACTTACCGAAATACAAAATGTGAGAAAACAAACAAATCCCCAGCAGAGATGGTTTTTGGGCGAAAATTAAGAACCAGACTCTCCCAAGTAAGAGAGTGTCCATCGAACACCCAGTCAGAGTCTCTGCCATCAGGTAAAATGCCCAGAAGATCTAGAGAATTTAAGGAGGGAGACCACGTAATGGTAAGAAAATATCAGAGGAATAAGAAATCGTGGACAAGGGCAACCATCACAGGTAGAATTGGAAGAAATATATACACGTGTCTGTTACCGACAGGACAAACGTGGAAGAGACATATAAATCAAATCCACAGAACAGGGACAGAACCTTGCTTGCAGGATTTTGAGTCAGCAGAAGACTATTCTTACATACATTTTCCCCAAAATAGTTCATTAGAATCAATTACGATTCAGCCAAAAATCCCAGAAACTCTGGCAGAACCCCAAAGCAACAACAGATCGAGTTCAGAGGATGATTTTATTTTTTCAGAAAAGGTGGCCTCACCACCATCTTCTTCAAAATCTGACCCATTATCATTAAAAGATCATTCATGCACATCATTTTCAGGTACTACACGCCAGGAAAACCCAGATTTGCAAATGAGCACTTGTAGCAGCACCAAAAGGCAACAAAGCAGCAGGAAAACCATGACAACAGGCTTTCAAAATCAAATCCAAGCAGCTACAACCGAGCGTCCCAGAAGGACGATAAAACCTCCAGAACGCTGGAAAGATCTCACAACTGAAATAGAATGAAGTCAAAACCAGTAACGCTTGGTAATTTTCATTTTTTGTTTTGTTCGAAAAGCTGGTTCCCTTTCGGTGATGCTACAAACATTTTCATCTATTTTTGTTGATTTTAACCGTTTTATTTATTTTTATTAGTATATTTGACTCAACATATTTATGTTAACGTTCTATGACGATTGTTAAATTAAGCAATGATTAGACTTGAGGTAATTTGACATTGACTAATTTTAGAATAAGTTCAAGAAGGGCAACAGCGACAAAAATAGACTAATTTGTATTTATAGATATTTAAAAGTTTATATTTCAAAATTTGGAAAGAGAAGTAAAAATTTCCCCTATACAAAAAAAAGGCTTTCACTTTCCAAGTTTTTGTCAAAGAAACGCGATTTCACAAGAAACATGTTGGATTTGACAATAATACATTTTTTTTTGTTCATCACACATAATTTTGGGTGAGAACATGCATCCAATATTCATAAAGAATAGCCTGGTGTTAACTATAAGCTTTCACTACACAGTGTAAAATAAAGAAAAATGGCAGTCTTATTTAAATGTAATCACATGAAATACAAAAGTTGATGAATTTTTTTTTTTCTTAGAAGGTAACAGCAAAACTCCCATTTATCTTCCATTATTATATAAGATAATTCTTAATGCAAAATTAATTTTGTAGTTCTTTTTTTTTTCAAGCAAACACAATGTTAACTCGAAAGTCATCTATTTATACTAGTATGAAGTCTAGTACACTAAATAATTTGGAAGGTTGTCCAGTTTTAAATAAGTCAAAGTTTTTTTTTGTTAAGGAAGTTCTACCTTAAGTGGAGGAGTGTCGTGTCGCGTAAAAACGCCTCACAACCTTTAGTGACTTGTCAGTCACAGAACTGAAATGTTGGTAAGCCTGATTATGGAAGGGATACTTCCGCAAACGTATTTCCACAAGGAAGACTCGGAAGGATCAGTCCATTATGGTTTGCCCACGTTGTAGAGTAGTGAGCATATGGTAGTTTTTTATAATGGTCGCGTTGCCCGGAACATGTTCAGTAATGTGCTTCGTTGATAAATGAATATTAAATGTGTATTCCATTTTACGTTCAGCGTTTCAATACTTCCCGCAGAAATATACGTATGTGAACTAACTCATTCACAATAATAAGGATTCAGCTAAGATGTCTAAATAACCTGGTGATTCTAACGATTCGATTTTGTTTTGATTTTTTCGGACGGCACCACCTGTTAGATTACGAGTTAGTTCCATAATAACCGCGCGCAGCGCTTAGATCGCTGACAGAAACTGTTAAGCGACTTACACATAACGGCGTTTTGCGTTCACGACTTTTATTTTTATGTTTTCTTATTGGTTCCGTTCGAGAAGTTCTACCTTAAGTGTTGTCATACATTTGACATTATTTTTATTATTTTGGTATTAAGTCTGATTCTTACTTTCTGATTCAGTCGTGATTCATTATCTCCTCATATTTTTTGTGGTGTATTGTGTTCGTCGTATTTATCCTGTTTTCCGTTAAAATTTGTTTTCCTGTTCTTTTGTATTGTTTCCGTTAGTTTTGTGTGCAGTGTGTTATTTTAGTTACGAGATTTCCTTGGAGAATTTACTTTATATTATTAGTGTCTAGTGAAGATGACACGAATGTGTATTTTGTGTGGAGAGTCAAAGGAAGGAAATCCCTATATCCCAAACCAAAGGCAAGTTGAAATTAATTTTTTTTTTATCAATAAATCATTCTGAAGAATTTCAGATTGGTAGTCGAATGGTGAGGTGAAATTCATTCAAAAATCAAGCAGACTGTTGAGACCAAGGAAATATTCTGGATTGTTTTCATAGCACCATTACAAAATACATAACTAGGAAGATTAGATGACTATTATCACCTTCTCTCATAGGACTGTCAACCTGTTGCACCCCTACGCGCAACAGAAGTCTTCGATATACTTGTGCTAGATAGGCAAGACGCATCCCTAATTACCTTTTAACGTGTGATGTCATGCAAGAGAGTGAGTGACCAAGCTGGGAATCAACGTTGTGCCAGGCGACCACCACGACCCATTGATGAAATATCCAAAAACTTTCATGTACTGCTAGTATCAAATATGTACTGTCGGTTATAATAATTTCAACAAATTAGAACTACTTCTTCACTCCACTATTCCTACTATTTAGCATACTAGGCAAATATTCGATAGAAAACAGCTACTTCCTTGACTAATGTTACACAGTTTATTGAATCACTTCTGCCTGACGAATGAAATAAAATTCATTAGAAAAAAAGTATATTGTTATGAAAATATACAGAGAAAACTTGCTTTACTTGGAGAGCGATGAGATATGTAGCTAGTGTGCACTTGAGCTAGTAGTAAGTGGATCTCACATACATATATTACCTTATAGTATGCTAAGACATCCATATTTTCCAGAATGATTGACTCCAAACATGGATTGATACCATTGGAAAACACCTTCCAGTTTCTGGACACCTGTGTTCTGCCGAAGAGAATATATTGGTTCAAGGAAGCTATTGAAAGGTGCAGTACCATCCGTATGACTATTTAAATTCAAATTTCTAACAGTATTCAGTAACTTTGCAACACTGAATTATCAAATGGTGTTTCTTTTACTCCAATCTTGTAAGCTCAACCTCATGAATAAGCAAATTGAACAAGAAGTTTTCAACATTCAAATCTGATAACTAGACACTGGAATAGTTTCATTGATTTTAGAACCCTCCGATAATTGCTTTCTCAATTCCTAGTAATAATTCATTGTGTGCAGTGACATATTTGTATACAAATAGAAAAAAATCTCGTTCAAACCCAAAATGCATAATCCAAACTTTGAATACCTTCTTTCAAATATGAAGGTATCTAGAAAAAAGTATATTTTTTTAGAATACGTAAACAATGTTATTCA
The DNA here is from genome assembly GCA_944452925.2 of Chrysolina oricalcia. Lineage (NCBI taxonomy): Eukaryota > Metazoa > Arthropoda > Insecta > Coleoptera > Chrysomelidae > Chrysolina > Chrysolina oricalcia. The sequence continues at coordinate 37,207,531 of OX101818.2, forward strand.
AAAAAAATTACTTGTAATTGCAGGATATGAAATATTGTATTCTAGCTACATATAGGCTGAAACACAATAGAAGATTTATGTATTAAGCTTGAAGATTTTAAAAATAAAACAGGGCGCAAAAAGAATTGAAAGATTTAATTTTACCAAAAAGACTGTGTGGCGAGACCAGAATAACAATACGTTTCTCGTTAAAAGGAAATCTGAAATCGTAAAACTTAATGCTTAAAACAAAACTTCAATTGTATTTCAGCCTTATCAAAACAAATTATAGCTGTTTTCGTTTTGGTTTACATTTTTTCGTAGAAGTGGCTGATCAACCTACACAAAGATTTCAGTATACTCGAAAAAAAACTCTGATTGTTTTCACCCAATTCAAAATGAATGCCTTGGCATTTTACATTGCCTCTACAGTTATTAATTGATTTATTTTGCATTTTCAGTTTGCTCATGGCTAATGAAGTGGAGAAACTCCTCAAATCACATAAAATGTTAAAATTTATTGAAATAACAATGTTACTTGAAATAAGTTATTTTTGAAAGCAATGTCTATTAATGAACTGATTTTCAATTTCTAGAACTTTTTCTTTGATACTATACTTTTGAAATTAAGGCACTGATCTAGATAACAGGTAATCGACTTCGTTAAATTGATGGATTAAATTGTATTTTATACATGTTAATGTATTATATATTTTCACCTGTGACAATGTAAATTAACTGTATGTACGTGCTGAATAAAGAAGTTTATTATTATATTGTATCAAAATAAATATGTAGGCATATACTAATCAATGTTTCTATATTAGTATGGCTTCAAATCTTTCGTTTCACTCCTCTCCTGGTCCATCTTGTGATAACACCGCCTCCGACTCAACCATACCAGATATTCCTTTACCAAGTCCAATTACAGAAATACCTGATACTTCCGAGATAGAACAAACATTTTCATTAACAGAAAAATTTGATATGACAGACCTATATTCTTTGATTTAATAAGATAATATTAACATCAAGCTCCATGATAGATGGGGTTATCATAAATTAGAGGAACATGTAGTACTCTCAAAATTGACAGCAATGAATAATGATTTACCCTTCCTTAAGCGAACAGTGGTTTTGAGGAATCACTCAATTTGTGCTGTTGCTTCAAACAAATTTTTCTATTTCATAGACTTTGTCACTACCATTGAGAATTTAGAAAATTACATAAAAATGGTAGATGAAATATATATTTGCAAAGGATCAACCAAGTCCTTCCTGTGAAATTTTCATTTCTACTTATGCAAATGAATGCAGATTCTGTTCAAAATATAATAGTTTTTAAAAGAAAATGAGCGAAAAGAAAATGTATGATTTCTTAAAAAATCTAAAACTAAACAACAGTTCTATATCAGAAAAAGAAATAGGCAATTGGAATCTATAATAATTAAAATGAGAAAAAAATTTATTGACTCCAATAAATTGAAAAACTGCATCTCCAAGTGAATAGACAAGAAATGATAAAAACATGTTGTAAAGCTAGTCAATGCAAGAAAACAGGTAAAAGAAATACTTTGGACTTGATGAATACCTGCAATTTGGTTAAAATCAAAAGTCCAAAATTATATAATCATATGAGGGAAAATAATATACTACCTCACCATCTCCATGTACCCAGTCGAGGTGAGTATTGAATATATTTAAATCCTTTATTGATAAAATTTGTATCATTGTTAAAAATTGTTAAAATTGTTTTTTTCGTTAACCAGCTGTCGTTCCCTTACGAACGGCATCCCTCAGAAGTCGAAACTTGTGCGAGCCAAGGATTAACGAGGTCTTACCTTTTAACGTGCGATTCCTAGCTCGATTGACACATGAAACAATCCCATTATCAAAGTTCAGGTTTTAAAGGCTTAGGTTTGTTAAAATACTGATTGAACATCAATTTAATGGTAATAATAATAATGGATTATGATGAACTTCATGCATTGAGGAAAAAATCTACGAGCTAGCAGTTAATTACTGAATATTCTACAAAGTTAAATCTTCTACTCAACATTAAGTTAATTAACTCAGAATTATACTGTAGTAGTATTGATTTAATTGAAATAAAAAATGCTGTTTAGTTACAATAAAAATATTTAAAATAATTAAGTGGATAGCGGTATTAGGTATGAGCAAAAGCAATTTATAAGGGTGTAATTCTACTACCACATTCACTAATCGTTGTTTTTAAGGTATATAAGGAACCTAGATGGCAGTTTTATCATCCAGAAAAGAGTTTTTTCACTATTGAAAGAAAAAACTAAGCATTTGGCAGAATAGGAAAAACATGTATCTCTCTTGGTGGATGAATGCAAAATAACAAAAACTAAAAAGTTTGTTAAAAATCTGATGGATTTTATCGGATTTGTTGACTTGGTTGATGATACTCCAGAAACTAACAAAGACAATCTTAGGGACCATGCTTTGATTCTAATGTTTCAACTATTTGCCGGTCGTGGTATCCAAGCTTTGGCATGTTTTTTGAGTGGAGGTGATGTCATTGAGGAAATTTTGTCCAAAATCATTCTTGAATGTGTTATTCTTTGGAATTGGAAAATGTGGGAACATCTTGGTGTTGAGAATAGCCTGTAAATCTTGGTGTGAGCATCCTATGGATGCTTCAAGGAATTTGAGATTGCGTTCCAATTTTCCACACCTCATCAAATGCTTGAGAAATAACTTGATGCTGGAAAAGAAATTCAGAGTATCAATCAATCAAATATACTTTACTTATTGTCAAATATTACACATCTTGTGGATAAAGCAATTATTAAAACTGAGTGTAAAAGGGTCAAACAATACAAAATGGGTAATACAGATTAAAACCTTGAAATATAACTGGAACAATACAAATACACAATATATACATTTAATAAAATCAGAAAACATCTCATAATCCTTCCGCAAAAAAATTCACGAAATTCATAATAAGGTCTACGAAGTAAAAATTCTATAACAGCTTTCCTGAATAAAACATAAGCTCCTTTATTTTTCACTGAACTTGGCAGGTGGTTAAACATTTTCCCTACATTATAAACGAATGAGCTTTTTACCAATTCTGACCAAATATGACGAAGTCTTGTATTGATTGGATTTTTCTGTCTGAATAGATGTCTATGAATAAGACACACAGTTTCCAATATATTATAAAGACTTGGTAAAGTTAAAATCTTACCTTTTGTGAGTAAGGTCTTGCAAGATGTTTTTGCCATCTTCTTGACAACCGGATGATATTTATTTCATAGTGCTACATTGTGAGTGTCGAATTTCAAATTGAGGTCAACATTTAAACCTAGAAATTTTTTATTTCATTAATAAGGCAATCATCTACACTGATATTTCCAATGGTATCTTTGAAGGAAATCATATTGGTTTTATCGAAGTTAATAGATAGTTTCACATTTTCTCGGATGCGAGCGAAGATGCATATGCTACTGCAATATTTCTTCGCTTGCACTTTAAGAACTCTGTAGAAGTTATGTTAGTAGCTTCAAGAGCCAGAGTGGTTCCCATAAAAAATTCAACAACAGTTAAATATCTGACAATACCCAAACTTGAATTGCTTGCCGTGGTGATGGGGGTTAGACTTTGTACTGAGGTCATGAAACATTTAGATTTCAGCATTGATCTGAAATATTTTTGGTCTGATTCTCGAACAGTTCTGAGTTGGCTTGGAAGTGTTAAGAAACTACCTACATACATGGCAACACGAGTGGGTGAAATTCTGGAACATAGCGACATCAGCCAATGGAAATGGGTTCCAACAGCTCAAAATGTTGTTGATATATGTACTAGAGATACTGCTAGAAGTATATCAAGCTTTGAAAATGGTTGGTTCAAAGGCCCCAATTTCCTCTATGAACCAGAAAACAAATGGCCTAAAATACCCAATGACCTCACACAACCTGAATCTGAAGTAGTTATAACCATAGCAGAAAAACCTATAGAAACGATTCCCATCAAGTCATTTTATACATGGTTGAAGCTCATTAGGATTACTGCAAGGGTAAAACGGTTCACGTCAAATTTGAGAACTCAGGGTGATAATAGACAACTATCAAAATGTCTAATTGACGAAGAAATAAAATGGAGTGAATATTATTGGTGGAAGATCGTGCAGATATCATGTTTTCCGACGGATAGATATAATCTAGAAAATAATCTACGAAATGCCAACGGAAGACTTCATAATTTGTCAATTTTTTTAGACAATGATGGTCTTATCAAAATTTCCACCAGAATAACAAGGATTGACAACGTTTCTGTCATTCAGAAAGAACCAGTTATTCTAGGTGGTGAACATTCTTATACACAAAAGATGATCATACACTACCATATAAAAAATGCTCATCAGGGAGTAGAAACTCTTATAAATGATCTCAGAAGAAGATTTTGGATTCCCCATATTCGTTCTACTGTAAAAAAGGCCATATCACACTGCATATCACACTGCATATCACACTGCATGTACTGTCGTCGCCGTCCAACTTCAACCTAAAATGGGACTTTTGCCAAAAGAACGTTTACTCAATTGTCAGAAACCATTCTCAGCTTCTTATACACAAAAGATGATCATACACTACCATATAAAAAATGCTCATCAGGGAGTAGAAACTCTTATAAATGATCTCAGAAGAAGATTTTGGATTCCCCATATTCGTTCTACTGTAAAAAAGGCCATATCACACTGCATGTACTGTCGTCGCCGATCTGCAGTCCAACTTCAACCTAAAATGGGACTTTTGCCAAAAGAACGTTTACTCAATTGTCAGAAACCATTCTCAGCTACTTGAATCGACTATTTTGGCCCATTCCAGGTGAAAATTGGAAGAAGACTGGAGAAACGTTATGGTGTCTTATTCACGTGTTTAACAATAAGAGCGGTACATGTTGAAATTGCCCATTCGTTAGATAGAGACTCGTGCATAATGGCAATTAGAAGATTTCTTGCAAGGCGTGGAGCAGTCGAAGTATTTTGGTCCGATAATGGGACGAATTTCCATGGAGCAAATCGTGAACTGTTAGAAGCTTTGGAAGACTTAGAAATTGAATCGGTGGTGAACGACATGGCGAGTAGGGGTATAAAATGGAAATTCAATCCGCCTTCGGCACCTCATATGGGGGGCAGCTGGGAACGGTTAATAGGATGTTTCAAGAGAGCTCCGATGGCGATTATGAATGAAAGACATCCCAAAGAAGAGGTTCTTCAAACAATGTTCGCTGAAGTAGAGCATATTATGAACAGCCGCCCATTGACACATGTTTCGACAGATGCACAAGATCTAGTGAGCATTTCTCCAAATGATATTTTGATTGGAGAATCTTCGCAAGTGATCGCACCAGGGGTTTTTACCGAACATGACTTGGTGCAAAAGAAGCAGTGGAGAGTGTCACAGTATCTTGCAGATATATTCTGGAAACGCTGGCTTCGTGAATATGTTCCAACACTGATCAGTCGGTCAAAATGGAATAAGGACGAACCAAATTTAACAGTCGGTGAAATGGTTGTCATGAATGATAGCAGTATGCCACGGGGAGTTTGGCCTCTGGGAATAGTCGAAAAGGTATACGAAGGTTCAGATGGCGTTGTGAGGACAGCAGAGATTCGAACATCAAATGGAATATACAAACGTCCTGTCAGAAAGCTGCATCGACTAGAAATCCGTGCTAACAAAAATTAAGTTAGCACCAGGGGGCAGAATGTTGCAGAAGCAGTTTTTATTCTAAAATTATTGTAACTAAGCAATAGATGTTTTCCGTTTTGATGTTTTGTAATGACATATCAATAAATAGTTTTCGACTTGCTGTCAGATTTAATTCTCCTAAAAAGTTCAAAATAATCACTGAACAAACAACAATTTTCACGACAGTGATAGTCTCCTCCATCTAAACATAAGTCCAGATTAAAAGGGGTTACTATCACCATCTGCCCTCCAGGGCGACTTGACAAAAAAGGTAGCGCATTTCCTATTTCAACTTCGGGAAAAACCTACAGTACTACCAGAGGAGTCATTGAGGCGAGAATGGACGCATGCAACTGTACGAGAATAAAAAACAAACAAACGCCCATCATCATACCAATGACCCCTTCATTTCTGCCAACTTCCTAAACATTGTCCCATTGTTCACTAAGGAAGCTGTTATTTTCCATATTTTAATCTTACATTCTTATCCTAAACATTGGTATTCTGAATTCTGGAAGATAAAAACTTAGTTGTTGATTTTTAGAATTTATGAAATATATTTAAAATTCAATTCTATGTAAAAAATGTAACTTCTTAGAGTAGTATTCCACTGTTCTGTAATTGTGATTATATTTTTTCTAATGGTGAAACCGTAAATAAATAAATAAGTCGGTTCTTGGAACATTCCTGAAAACAAAAAATCTCCTCGTTAATGTTGCTGTTAAATTTTATTCTTAGTGCATGATTGGGGTATTCTTGAAATAATGTTTCGAAAACTTTTAAAACATTTCAGCAATATTTTATATTTCCAGAAATGTATGTTTCTCCATTTCATTAAAATGTATGTCATTTCAAATTGTGAAATTAAATGATAGTTACCTCTGTTTTCATGTTTTTTGTTCCACTTTTCGCAGAGTGTGACAGCAACGTCCAAAATTTTCTTCAACACATCTTCGTATACATTTTCTCATTAGACCAACACCTGCAAACAGTAGAAGTTTACTTCACCAAAAAAAAGAAAATTTTAAAATTTGTTTTCATGAATCTCTCAGGTTTCCGGAGAAACCGTTTTGCTCATGAGCTTGTGTGAGCAAGGGATATCCGGCACTTAAAGCTTACATGAGAGTGGATTCCGAGCTATTCTAGCTCAGTGGCAGTCGGTGGGATAAGGGTGAGTGACAAACCCTCTAGCACCATGACTACTTCTAAGAAGCCATTATATTAGCAAATCAGTTTTCATGTTGGTGATTTTATAAATACATTGTTTCTTTGTTTTCACTGATCAGTAAATCTTGGATACTAAGCTTTTTATTGGTGTCTATGCAAGGTTTGTTACTTCTTCATAAAACCATTTCAATTTTCATATCAGTAATGAAAATAGTAACTTGAAGGTATATGTACCTAAGCGTTCATCCCAAAACTTATAATTTAGAATTGATCAGTAGTATCTCAAATGTCAAATTTTACTTCCATTGACCAAATAAGTTTACAAAGAGTATTTTGTGCCATGTTGATGTATGAACCATATATATAGGTAGATAATAGTGCAATTGAGTTGTTAGAAAATATACTTTTACATTCCTTTCATCAACAAAATGTTCAAACTTCGCTCAGTATAAACATTAGCTTGAAAAGTTGATCACATATTCATATTCAACAAGAGTAAAAACGTGATATGTTGTTGAAGTAGTGATAATTAACCAGGATATATTTAGAATTTTATTCATCTATTGGATCTTGATCTTTTAAGTAAAAATTTGAAGTAATGCCCAGCGAGCACAAACATCTCTGGGAGGTTTTGAGATGTTTCAAAAATGTATGCACGCCAATGTTTCTTTGAGAGGTAATATGTACGTCCCAAAGAGATCCCTAAATGATATTCAATGTTCTGTTTTTGTTCTTTTGTGGCGTTTTTTTAATGCCTATAAGAATGTATCGGAGATGTGCACAAAATGTTATCTTGTGGATGTTTTCTTTTGGCATATCATAGTTCACCCTTGAGACGTTCAGCGAGAATACATCTAGCGTTCGCGCAATCGCAAATGTGATCATGTGATCTCAGTGATGTTAGAGTTGACAAAGAGTGTGGTGTCTAGTTTTAACTCAATTGACCCCATTTTGTTTCTCGTAAAAGTAGTCTTTTTAGAGTGAAGTGAAACGTTTGGTAAAGAAAAAATATTATATTTAGTAACCAAGTTGATGACGAACTGCAAATTAAGGAATGAATTGTGTCGATATTCAGAAAATATATAACCTCAAAAACATTAACCGGTTCTGTCTTGTAAAATCATCATCCTAATCATTACGTAGCTTATCTATGTGAAGTGAGTATCCACAGTTTGTTTAAATTCAGTTGAACCAGACATTAACCAGTGTTAGTGATATTTACATTTTTTTTTTTAATAATCAATTTGTATAAACAGAAAATATTTGTATGCGTGTTCTTTGTTCCAATTAAAATAAGTTTACCGATGATTTTTTTTAATCGCCCCAGAGTACTCTGCATGTTTTGACTAATGTTAAAAAAAACGAAATAAAAGTGCATTTTGTCCCAGGAACATCTCTAAAAATGTTTTATATACAGTGATTTAATGTAGGCGAAAAGCTTTGAAAATGTTATGTTGTGTCCTTAAAAAGGCTTTGAAATAAACGTGAAAGAAATGCTTCTTGTGATATCCTAGGAACATCTTAAAAATAGCCGCGTGCGGCGGACATTTGCACATACACACACGTTCTATTCATGTATGAACAGAACATCGCAGTGGAGGTTTGATATCTCAAAAACTCTTACTTTTAACATCTCTGAGATGTTTCTGTGCTCGCTGGGTGGAAGCATGCAAGAATGATCGTTTTTAAGAAAGGGTGAGATTTTTGGTACTTACAATGAACGTAAAAATTAAACTGTTGTATAATTCGTTTTCAATCCTTCAACAACATGAGCATCTCACAAGGACCGAAATAATTAAATTTTCAGTGTTTTCCTTGGAAATTTCATCAACATAACCAAAGAGTAGGTTATAAACACTTCAGCAGTCACAAAACACACATCCATCAACGGAACCACAGACCATATAAGTATATATGGTCTGTGAACGGAACATCGAATCCGAAGTCATTCCGAACGGTCACCGGTCGTCGCTGCGGTCTGTGGTCATGCCAGTCATGCCACCCGGTCATGGATGAAAAATAGGCACGAAAATATAAACACCCTGTGCATAAACATAACGGAGTCAGCCCTCTGGCGGTAAATTCGGTACTAGAACGTTATTGTCAAAAATGAAGCAGAATCAAGTAGGCAGGTGTCTTCAATTTGATCCCACAGTTTTTCAGCTATAAGTGCAAACACCATGGTTTCTAGACATCTTAGATTCAGCACATATACAGGTAACGAGCTTGATATAGTAGGCAGTTGTTGGCTGAAGGTCAAATATAAAAACAGGTCAGATAGAGTATCATTTTATATAGTTAAAACAACAAATTGCGATATATTAGGGTTAAAAACTTGTAATAAGATGAATTTAATAGCTAGAGTAGATTCTTTAGGAGACGACAAAAACAATGTTCATGATTTGATAAACAAATATGAGAATTTATTTAAAGGAATAGGCTGTATAAAATGTCCCTACCATATTGAACTGAAAGATAATGCAAATCCAGTGACTTTCATGCCTCGAAAAATTCCATTTGCAATTCAAGAAAAGGTCAAAGAAACTCTAGATAAGTTAGAAAAAGCAATTGTAAAAGACAGTAACAGTGCAGACTGGGTAAATCCCGTGGTGCTAGTTAAAAAACCAAGTGGAGCAATTAGAATATGTCTTGACCCAAAGTACCTCAACATAGCAATTAAGAGACATTACTTTAAACTACCGACATTCGAAGAACTGACTTCAAAACTGATAGGTGCAAAAATATTCACCACCTTGGATGCTACCCAAGGATTTTTACAAATTCAGTTAGATTATGAAAGTTCAAAACTCTGCACATTTGCCACTCCGTTTGGTCTTTATAGATTTATTCGTATGCCGTACGGGCTGTCAAGTCTGCAGGAGTATTTCAAGAAAGGATGTTTGAGATATTTGGGAGCATCGAAGGCTGTGAAATTTATATAGACGACATACTTGTATATGGAAAAAATATTGAAGAACACAATTCTCGACTAAAAAAAGTATTTGAAACAGCAGAAAGCCAGAACATAAGATTTAACAAAAGTAAATGCCAGTTTGGTATAAAACAAGTGAAATACATGGGTCATGTAATAACAGATTCAGGTGTATATCCAGATGACGCAAAGGTCGAGGCTATAAAAAACATGCCAGAACCAAAAAATTTACAAGATGTACAGAGATTCTTAGGTTTTGTCAATTTGTTGGTAAATTTATTAAAAATTTATCAGAAATTACAGCTCCTTTGCGAGAGCTGTTGAAAAAAAATATTTTATTCACTTGGGAAGATAAGCAAAGCATAGCTTTTAAAAATCTGAAACAAATAGTGAGCGAAGCACCTTGTCTGAGGTTTTATGATGTCAATAACAAAAATACAGTTGTATCTGTAGATAGCTCACAATGCGGTATGGGAGCTACCATTCTTCAAGATGGTATTCCATGCGCGCATGTGTCAAGAGCACTTAATGAAGCCCAAAAAAGATACGCACAAATCGAAAAGGAGCTTCTCGCTATTTGGTTTGGATGCTCAAAATTCCATCAATATATCTTTGGTAAAAAAGTAATAATAGAAACCGACCACAAACCACTATTAGCTATGTTTAAAAAGCCCTTAGATGAATGTCCTGCAAGATTACAGAGATTGTTAATCCAACTCAGAAAGTATGACTTTGATCTGATATATAGGCCAGGAAAAAGTTTAATTATTGCTGATATGCTATCCAGAGCATATATTGACAAATGTTTTGACGGAAATATAGATGCAGAATTAGAGGCTCAAGTTTGTTTAATTAAAAAATTTGTAAATGCATCTGACGAAAAAATCGAGCAGTTGAAACTAGCTACAGAAAATGATCCTATCTTGCAAAAAGTTAAACATTTTATAACAGAAGGTTGGTCAAATAAAATAAAAAACGTACCAGAAGAAATCAGATTTTATTTTAAATTTAGATCAGAATTAACATTTGCAGACCAATTGATTTTCAAGGGTGCTAAATTGGTAATTCCAAAAGAATTACAAAAAGAAATCTTAGAAAAGCTACATGTTAGTCATCAAGGCAGTAATAAAACCATAACAAAAGCCAACAATTCCTTCTATTGGCCATTTATGAACCGACATATACTAGACAAAATAATGAACTGTTCCACATGTCAATCATTACAGAAAAATAACCGTGCAGAACCAATGATTCCTCACCATATCATCAAAAAACCATGGAATAAAGTAGCAATGGATGTTTTTCATCTGGGGACAGATTCATATTTATTAATAGTTGATTACTATTCAAAATATTTTGAAATCCACAATCTCAATAGAGATTTAACAAGTGAAAATATTATAAGGCACTCAAAATCAGTTTTTTCTAGATTAGGTATTCCCAAAACAGTTATTTCAGACAATGGTCCTGAGTTTAGTAGTTTGAAATTCAGACAATTTGCAAAAGGTTGGGAATTCGAACACTTAACATCATCCCCCCGATACCCACAATCAAACGGGGAAGCAGAAAGGCACATCCAGACAATCAAAAATACTTTGAAGAAATGTGTAAATGAGGGGTCTGACCCCTATTTAGCAATGCTCGCATTGAGAAATACCCCTTTAGATGGAAAACATTCACCTGCGAATATTATGTTTGGTAGAGATTTAGGAGAACTTTTACCTATTCCAGAGAAAAAAGACAATTTTAATAAGCTAGAATATGACAAATTTATTGATAACTCACAAAAACAACAAAAATTCTACTATGATAGAAAAACTCATAATGTCTTACCAGAATTGGCAGAAAACAGTGATGTATTTGTAAAAATGAAACTCAATCAAAACTGGATAAAGGGAAAAATAATTTCTAAAGTAGGAATAAGGTCATACAGGGTGAAGTTAGAAAATGGACGCTACATAGTGCGTAATAGAAGATTTATTAAAATTAGAAACATTGCACATCCACTTTCTAAAGACACCCAAAATGAACAAAACGAAAATAAAAATAAGGAAATGGAAGAATATATCTATTTGAATGTACCACTCACTAGCAATGAACAAAATGGTAGTCAAAATCATGTAGATGATCGGGAGCATGAAAACAATGACATAATAGAACATAGTGTACATACACGAATAATCGATCATAACGAAACTGAAATGAGCGAAGAGCCTAATCGAGAGGCAGGAATAAGTTGCACAAACAATGATTTCCAAAAGAAGAAAGGTAAAGAAGTAATAAAATGTAAAACATCTAAGAATAAAGAAACTGGTAACAGTCGCTCAGAAAATGATATTGTGGAAGAATTCAAAACAATATCCACTGAAACAAAATCAGGTAGAAAACTACAAACTACAAACTATTTGAAGGACTGTTTGTTAAGTAATTGTGTGCAAAGTTTTGAGAATTTCACGTTTATTGAAATATACAATTCCAATTGAAAATGTGACAGTGAAAGTAAAAAAAAATAACAAATCTCAATCTCTATTCAAAATACATATTATCTCCTAGCAACGAGCAGTGTTTTTTTCAACAGGGTCGTACTCAACACAACATAATAGCCCCGGCCTTGAAACACTGCAGGGTTTCAACATGAAATCAGGGTTGATTTGGCAAAACGCAGATCTTGACAACTGGACGTTTCAGTTCACCTGTAGCTGTTTTGATGGTTGCAGAACGTATGATACCATCGGCACCTTTGTGAATTTGAAGTATTCTACCCAGCTTCCACTTCAAAGGGGGTAGTCCGTCTTCTTTGATGAGCACCATGAAACCAGTTTTGATCAGTTGCTGATGATTTATTTTCCATTTCACTCGAGTTTGTAAATACGATACATATTCCTTGTTCCATCTGGACCAGAAGTGCTGCACTATTTGTTGTGTCCTTTGAAAAGTTGAGTCGGTTTTCTCTGACGTCTAACAAATTGGGTTCAGGTATCGTTGTAAGACTTTCTCCAATGAGAAAATGTGCCGGAGTTAGAGGAGTTGTATCATTGGGATCGGTTGACATAGGATAGAGTGGACGGGAATTAAGACAAGCTTCTATTTGACACAAGATGGTAGTAAATTCCTCAAAAGTCAAGGATGCGTTACCCATTACACGTTTCAAATGATACTTGGTGGATTTTACGCCAGCTTCCCAAATACCCCCAAAATGTGGAGCATGGGGTGTAATAAAATGCCAGTGAATACCTTCAGTTGATAGTTGATCAGTTATGGAAATTTCCAGGGATTCTAGAAAACGTTTGAGTTCACTATTCGCCCCTACAAATGTGCTACCGTTATCGGAATAAATTTCATTGCATTTACCACGTCTAGCCATAAAACGACGCAGACATGATAAAAAACATTCTGATGTGAGCTCACTAACGACCTCTAAATGTATAGCCTTAGTGGCAAAACAAACAAACAATGCAATATATGCCTTGATAATTTTGAAGTTTCTGCCTTTTCTATCACGGAGTTGGAAAGGTCCCGCATAATCTACTCCACACAAGGAAAATGGACGCGACGGAGTTATTCGTGATGGAGGCAGATTGCCCATGATATACTCTTGAGGTTTAGCTTTACATCTGAAGCATCGTACACAGTCGTGCACGACTTTTCTCACCAAATTACGACCGGACAATGGCCAAAATCTTTCTCTAACCGATGCCAGAAGAGCTTGAGGTCCTGCATGTAGAAGTCTAATATGTTCTTGACGAACAATCGTTATAGCCAAGTGGCTGTTTCGAGGAAGAATTACAGGATGCTTCTTCGAAAAATCAAAGTCAGATTGGGTTAATCGACCACCTACACGAATAACTTTTTTAATTTCGTCAGGAAATTCGAGACGCTGTACAATTTGAATAAGAAAATAGAGTGAATCATCAAGTTCGTTTGTTGTTAAATAACCTTGCAGTTTAGGCTTATCTTTGTGTCTGATATTATTGAAAAATCTCAAATAGTAGGCGAATATACGCTGTAATTTTATCAGAGATGAACGTGAACTGATGAAGATGAAAATATATGAAACATAGTCATCAGTCGTATTGACAAATGCAACAGGTTTGTTACGATGTTCTGAAAATTCAGTAGTTATGAGACTCGTATCTGTTTCTTGAGAAGGCCAATTGGACTCAGGTTTGACTAGCCATAGAGGACCATGAAACCAAAATTCAGATTTTGTTAAATTAAGTGGAGTTAATCCACGTGACAGTAAATCGGCAGGATTATCAAAAGTGCTTACATGTTTCCATGACTCAGGCTTTGAAAGGTTCTGAATCTGTGAAACTCGATTAGCCACAAATGTTTTTAGTATGTGCGGAGGAGTATTAATACACGAAATACATATTGTAGAGTCACACCAATAAAAAATGTTGTTGGCATCAGTACTACCCAAGAGTACTTTATCCATGAGTTCAGCAAGCAAAAGTGCCCCTGATAACTCGAGTCTAGGAATTGTCAGAATCTTTAATGGTGCTACACGTGTTTTAGCACAATGTAAATTGGCTGTGGAATTACCTAACACATCGTTACAACGAATGTAAACACAACCACCGTAGGCAGACTGCGATGCATCACAGAAGCCATGGAACTGTATGGATACAGGATTGGGGCATGTTGTTTGTCGAGGTATTTTAATGGAATTCAGATATTGTAATTGTGATTGGTATTCAGACCAAACAGTATATAAGTAACTAGGGAGCGACTCATCCCACGACAACTTGAGTTTCCAAAGTTCATGGAGAATCTTTGCCTTTATCGTGACAGGCGAAAGTAATCCTAGTGGATCAAAGATCTGAGAGGCCAATGACAAAATTTGACGTTTGGTTATTTTGAGGTAACTATTAGTAGTATTGATAGAATATTGTAGAGAATCGTTTACTGGATTCCAGAACAATCCAAGTATTTTACTTTCTTCTTTATCTCCTATATGCATTACGTTAGAATTAGTTTCAGAAGAGAAGATTGTGGCATTTGAAATCCATTTTCTTAATGAAAATCCGTGTGATAATAAAAGTTTTGAAATATTCTCTTTTATGTAAGTAATTTCATCGATAGAGCACCGGTGAGAAGATCATCGACATAAAAGTCATGTAAAATAATATCAGAAATTTTTGGAAATTCGTGTCTATACCGATGTGCAATTTCTTGCAATGATCTGATTGCAAGGAATGCTGACGATGCTAGTCCATAAGTTATAGTTCTTAAGACATAAACATCAATGTTACTGTTGGGATTGAAACGCCATAAAATTTTCTGAAAATTGCATTGTACCTCCTGTACTAACACTTGACGGTACATTTTAGCAATGTCTGCGCTCAAAACGTAATTGTGCCGTCGGAATCTCAACAGAATATAAAACAGATTATCCTGGATATTGGGACCTACCATCATCATATCATTTAGTGAAACACCTGACGTGGTTTTGGCTGAGCCATCGAAAACAACTCGCAACTTTGTAGTAGTTGAGTCTTCTTTCACAACACAATGGTGTGAAAGAAAATAACCTGAATTATCGTTCTGATCTTTTGACAGAGACATGTGACCAAGTTGAATATATTCTTCAATGAATTGATGGTATTGTGATTTCAAATCAGGATTTTTCTCGAGTTTCCTTTCCAGATTCATAAAACGATTAGTGGCGAAAGCTTTAGATTCACCAAGAAGAGAGGAATGTTGTTTAAATGGAATGGTTACAACAAAACGGCTATCCTCATTTTGACATATGGTATCCTTGAAGTGTTTTAAACAATAATCTTCTTCGTCAGACAAAAACTGATCTTTTGGGTATTCCTCTAATTCCCAAAATTTAGCAATCTGTGTTTCTAAATTATTATTATTCGTTGAAACAGTGCAATGGTGTGCTCTGAAACTATTACCTTTCACGTATAAGGGACCAGATACAAGCCAACCCAGTTTAGTTTTTTGTAGTATAGGAAGCCCATTGCCTAATTTCACCTGACCAATACTTAAAAGGTCCCAAAATGTATCAGCACCAATGAGTAAATCTATAGGAGCCGGTTTATCAAAATTAGGATCGGCCAAGGTTAATTTCTTAGGAATGTTCAGTTCTGTTAAATGCAAAGGTAGAGAAGGTAAAGAATCAGTGATATGTGGTAAAACAATACAAGAAATAGTTTTTTCAAAGTTATTGATATTTGATTTGAATTTGAGTGAAACGGAGAATTGAACCTTGTTTTGCATTTGATTCACACCCGTTACTGATATGTTTATTGAATGCTTATTCAAATGAAGAAGATTGGAAAGTTTTTCGGAAATAAAATTTACTTGGCTACCACTATCCAGCAGTACTCTACAATGGTGCGGTTTATTACATTTATCTTAAACTGTGATGACTGCAGTAGAGAGCAAAACCTGTGATGTTGTAGATATACTAGTGGAAAGGGAATGTTGTAAATTGGACTTGTTGCCAGCCATACCTGAAGCACCCGTACTATTTGAAACACCCGTACTATTTGAAACACTCGTACTATTTGAAACGCCCGTACTATTCGATGTACCATCACTAACCGAAGTATTATTCTCACTTCTCTCGTTATTTTCAAAATGTAACATACTGTGATGAACTTTGCCGCACCTTTTGCAGCCTGCCGACTTACAGTCCTTAGTACGATGATTAGAACCTAAACAATTGATACAAAGTCCTAATCGTTTCGCAGTGTTGAATCTCTCTGTTGTTGTTAATTTATTGAAATCGAAGCATGAATACAAGCTATGACTATTTTTGCAAAAAACGCAAATAATCTTGCTTGAAGTCGTTGTGAAAGATCTTGAATGTTTTTGAAATGATTTTGTCGCGTGATGTTTAGATCCCTCTGTAGATTCAGAATACAATGATGACAAAATCCGACAACGGTCTTTCAAAAATTCCAACAAAGTTGCAAGAGTCGGAATCCTTTTAGAATCAGCTCGAGGTTCCCACTCGCGCTTTGTAGTGCTGTCAAATTTTGTCGTCACAAGGTAAATGATAAGATCATCCCATTGGTCAGTAGGTCGTTTCAAAACTTTTAAAGCATTTAAATTTTTCTCAATGCCGTCAAGAACCATGCTCAAACCTTGATAAGATTCATCTTTCAGTGTAGGAATTTCAAATAGAGCCTTAACGTGGCTTTTAATCAAAGCTTGTTCATTTTCAAAACGATCTATTAGTAATTTCCATGCGACTTCATAGTTATCATTGCATATTTGCAGAGATTTCACTTTGTCTGCAGCACATCCCTGTAGGTACAGACGTAAATAATGAAATTTTTGGACATTTGACATTGACGAATTGTCATGAATGAGTAATTTGAAACTGTCTCTGAAAAACAACCATTGATTGAGAGTACCATCAAACGTTGGCAAATTTATTTGTGGTAAACGAACATTCATCAAATTCGAATCATTCACCAATTTGTTATTAGAATAGTGTGAACTAGTTTCAGTAGCGTTTTCTTTGACATCCTTTGAAAGCAGGAATGTTTTGACTTCCGAGGTAATTGCAAAGAAATCATTCTCAAATTTTTGACGTTCCGGCGAATGAATAGTCGGAAAATTGGTATCAAAATCAGGGTCTTCAGCCTCAATTGCAAGCTGAGCGTTATTGAACTCTTCTAGAAGATCTTCGGCTTTGTTCAACCGACGATTTAAATCTTCAATGTTAACGTTTTCTAGGTCCTTGACTGTGTTGAAGTGATTAATGAATCTTGTCAATGAACCTTTGACAGATGTGCGTTTTACTTTATTTAAGTTCGACATGTTTATATGAATGAATATAAGTAAATATAAACGCTAAATCTACCAAGTATTGGAATACCAATCAGTACGTATTCACAGTAAGTAAAGTAAATGAATTTCAAAAGTAGCGATATCGTAGATGTCAAATAAAAGTCGTACTAGGTGTAGGATGGGAAGGAAAGGAAGGCACTAACCTGTGCGGCCGGCGTTCAGCAAAATGCGTGTTCCATCCATACTCGAAGGACCATGTTAAGTAATTGTGTGCAAAGTTTTGAGAATTTCACGTTTATTGAAATATACAATTCCAATTGAAAATGTGACAGTGACAGTAAAAAAAAAATAACAAATCTCAATCTCTATTCAAAATACATATTATCTCCTAGCAACGAGCAGTGTTTTTTTCAACAGGGTCGTACTCAACACAACACTGTTATACATATTAAGAAAGTTAAGAAAAACATGCTCACAATCATTTACATGAGGTGTCAGAATGAAATTTACTGTGTAAACAATTACATGTATCCAAAATTGTACTGTGTCAAAATGAAATTCACTGTGTAAACAATTACATGTATCCAAAATTGTACTGGGTCAAAATGAAAATATTTACTGCGTAAACAATAAGATGTATTCAAAATTATACTGTGTCAAAATGAAATTTACTGTGTAAACAATTACATGTATCCAAAATTGTAATGTGTCAAAATGAAAATATTTACTGCGTAAACAATAAGATGTATTCAAAATTGTACTGTGTCAAAATGAAGTTTACTGTGTAAACAATTACATGTATCCAAAATTGTACTGTGTCAAAATGAAAATATTTACTGCGTAAACAATTACATATATTGAAAATTGTACTTTGTCAAAGTGAAAATAATGTTGGGAAAAAATACAGCAATGAAAATAGATTATCTACTTGAAAATTAATTGTGAAACTGTAAGAAATAGAAGTCTGATAATAATGGGTCTTATAGTAAAATCATTTTTATGTACAGGAGAAAGATGTAATGTATACGGAAGTCGGTACATTAACCACTTCCACTTTAGGTCAATAACTATGACAGACACATGACAGATGAGACAGCGGCAAACGTGCCTACTAGAAATAGGAGAGTTTTTGATTGCCGACCGGTCACGATCGCTCAGACCATAGCGTTTTTAGTTGTCAACCGCACTGACTGCTCTCCAAATGAAACCGTTTTTCATTATCGACCATGACCGACCGGTCCAAGACCATTTCGCCCGGGAATTTTTGGTGGGCGAAGCGGTCGGTGGTCGGTGTGTTGTTTGATGTTTTGAAATAACCTCTAAAATGAGGAGCAACTGACCAGTAAAAGTGTTAATACGAAAGAAAAGGGAAAAAATATGTAAAATGAGTGAATGTGTAACTCTAGAATATAATGGAGAGTCTTTTGACGTTCAAGTAGACTATGACACTTATTTGGAAATTATCAATAGTAAGTATAGCTGAGTGATGATGAATTTTTGCTTTTTGATGAACATTTTTCTTAAACAAACCATTTCATGATTGAATAAAACCGTATATATTGCCACAAAAAATCATAACAATAATTCTGAACTTTTCAATTGCAGGTGAAGACAATTTCCGTAAGTATTCTCAAATGGTTTATAACCTACGCACTTCCACTGAAGAAACAGAAAGTTTTCCTGCAGAAACCGAAGATCCACCATCAACATCACATGATAATGGTGAAACTGAAAATGAGAGAATGTGGCATGGAAATAAAACCAAACTTCTGTTAGAACTACGTTTCTTCACTAATGACAAATTTATGAATCCAAAATGCACTAAAAAGAAGTTGTGGGATGAAATTGCCTTAAAAATGAACGGACATGGATACCAAGTAACAGGAAGTAACTGCTCAGATAAATACAGATCCTTGTTGAAAACCTACCGTGCCATCAAAGATAAAACAAATAAAACAGGAGAAAGTTCAGTAACCTGGGAATTTTATAATATGATGAATGATGTGTTGGGAACTAAATCTAATACTCAGCCGGACGATAAACTATTGGGAAGTATGTTTGAGGAACAAGGATCTGCAAGTAGTGAAAATAGCAGTTCACTCCATGAAGAAATGCAGGTGATCTCTGAAAATATGAGTGACAGTACTAAACACACAAAAGCCAAAAGGAAAATGCCTGAAATGACAATGAAGAGGTACTTATTTGAAAAGAACAAAAAGGAAAAGCGAGATGAAGAAGAAGCCAAAAAAAGATGGGAGGAGAAAAAAGAAATAGAAAATAAAAAAGCTGATGCCCTAATGAAAATAGCAGAAGCATTATTACTAAAATCTCAAAATAAGTAATGTATTTTTGTATTGACCTAGAGAATAAGATATTTAATTTCTATTTGTTCTTTCTGATATACCTATTCCCTGGTTAATGTACAGTTAACAGGAATTCGTGATTAATTTATTTGTAGTTTTTTTATTAAAAAAATAAATTGATTTCTTGAAATGTATTTTTCTTTGATTACATGATTGCCTCTCATAACATTTATTTTCATGAACAATAGTTAATAAGCAGACCATAGCATCTGATGATTGAAGAGCATAACCTAGTTGCATGTCAAATTCATTATATCATTCCTTCTTCGTTCTGCTTCTGGATTCCTTTCATGAATATCCACCCCAACATCATCTGCATCAAGTTCGTCATCATCTGAATTTTCATAGTGTCAAACCCTTCCTTCAAAGAAATATTATGCAAGATACATGCCAGCATAATATAGTATTTAGCGTTTTCAAGCTTTGTTATATGCAAATATTTCAATCTTCTGAATTTCCCCTTTAATCTCCCAATAGCCTGTTCAATAACTACTCTGTTGAACTTAATTTTGTATTGAATATTTTTTGCCTTTGGATTAGATGACCATTGTCTTTGAAGCCCACCATAACAGCATTTGATAGAGGATAGGCTGTATCTGCCAATAAATAACAACCATGTGGAATCATTTCTGGATGTATTTCAATCTCCCGTTTGATAGGTGAATTTCTCCATACTCTTGCATCGTGGCATGATCCTGGCCATCCTAGAAAAACATCTATGAACTCATAGTTGGAGTTACAAATTAATTGGGCTTGCAATGCATGCACACCCTTTCTAGTGTAATATGCATCATCATTTTTTGGTTGGGGAATGATTATATGAGTACCATCAAGACAGCCCAGTACATTTGGAAATCCATTTTCTCCTCTAAGGTTATTAAATTCCTGAATACATTTAACAGCTGCCTCTTGTAGGGGCCATTTAATCCATATATGTCTTTTCCTATAAATCAATTTGCATGTTCTCAAGACAATGGAGTGGCAATGACCTTTGCTGAACCCAAATCTATAACCTATAGACCTATAGGACTCCTGGTTAGCTATCAACCAAACTGTGGTCAACAATGCCTTCAATATTGGTACTGGATCAGTTCCTTTCACAATGACATAAGGAGTTTTAATTTCATGCACCAATTCCTACAATATAAAATGATTAGTATATTTTAAATTCACCATGTGTTAAAAAGGTACCTCTATGGAACTTCGACAAAGTCTGAAATGAGACTTGAACATGTCATCAGTGTATGCAACTATGGTGCTGAAGTAATCAATTACTTTACATCTCTTATACCGATCTTTTAACAAAAATAAAAAATCATCGTCTTCATCACCAGACGATTCACTTGAAGAATATAATAATTCTGATATGGAGTTCACAATAATAATTCCTTCTATCAAATCCATTATCCAAATCAAATAATAAAACCTGTCGCGGCTGTCACTGAAAATTGTGCGTTTTCAAAGACGTAGGCGTTTTTCTCTACACTGCGACCGGTCGAAACCATCATAGAATCGTTCACGTGACATGAGTGACCGGCTGAAGAGACCGGTCGGTAATCAAAAACTCTCCCGAAATAAACC
Organism: Chrysolina oricalcia; assembly: GCA_944452925.2. Classification (NCBI taxonomy): domain Eukaryota; kingdom Metazoa; phylum Arthropoda; class Insecta; order Coleoptera; family Chrysomelidae; genus Chrysolina; species Chrysolina oricalcia. The sequence goes on from OX101818.2 coordinate 37,229,037, forward strand.
AGTTCTGATCCAGATCTCGTTGTATCAATTCCCTCCTCATATACTGTACAACAGTAGAATGCGAATTTGCTCAAAAAATGTGTTATAAAATGTTTGTATTTCAGTGTAGAAGTCGTCAATTCGCAAGTCATTATTTTATATTTAACCCATGTAGGTATCAAATGTAATGTAGGTACCTATCCGATGATATTCTTCGCGATATTCTAAAATGACAATCACTCACATGAATTCTACTTGTTATTCATCTCGAAAGCAGTCGATTCATATTATATTAGCAGCTGACTGTTGAAACCTCATCATGTCATCATGCTGTTATTTTATATTTTTCCTAAAGAAATTTATCGCGTCCGTCACTGATCATTCGGACATGTTCGGAAATTTTAGCAGCTAGCTCTAAACTATACAATAAAATGCACGGCATAAGCGCTCCGACCAATGCTAGGTTATTAACATTTTTGGATGAATAGACGTTAAATCCATAGATATATATTATATAATGATTTCTATGGTTAAATCGCTAACAGTTTTGAATGGTTATTCTGTCTACGCAAGGTTAGTTAGGTTAGGTTGGCTAGTAATTCACGCAATTTCAACTCAGTTTGCCTTCTTCTTGTCGGTCATTTAAACTTACCGCTATGACCCTGACCAATCACAGAGCGTGCCGTGCAATTTATTGTCGTCTCACTTCTGGCAGCCATCTTCACATTGCTACGATTATGCGGATTAAGGTCAAGGAGACTAAAATTTAACAAAGAGGGTTTAATAAGCTCTAGCCAATCAGAAACTTGTAGCATCAACGCGTCATAGTGACGTACTTGGATATGAGTACAGAGTCGAACTCGAACCAAGCAACAAAACTGTCCCAGTAACTCTCATATACCAAGAGCTAGTCCGTCACTGTCTATAGAGAACGACTGCCATGACACGTCCTCTAGGTCACATTTCGTCACAAATGTTTTCATCTCTTTCTACTAGTGTCCCCGTTGTCTTATGGGAATCAAACACTCCTTGTTAAATTTTAGTCTCCTTGGATTAAGGTCCGATCGTGACTTAGGAATCCCCAGAGTCGTTAACTAATCGTCAGAATGTAGGCTATTTGCAACACATATACGATTGTCGTCGAATAGGTTCGGAATCATCAAAATCGGGTATACGACTCGATTCCGGTCGAATCGTTACTTCGGTTCCTACGAAAAATACAGAAGAAGAATAAATACGTGGCTTTCAAAAGTGATGTATCTGTCAAGTCAAATATTGGTGACGTTTCTAACTTCACCCAACCGTCAAGTTATATTTTTCAATTATCCGTGTTAAACATGGCAAGCGTTCTTAACTTAATTGTAACACAAGCTGCAGAAACTGTAAATGAAAAAGCAAAAAATGTCACCGAAAAAACACCCAGTACTGCGGAAGGAATGGCTGTTGCATATGGAAGTCTTGTAATAATGGCTTTATTGCCAATTTTTTTTGGTTCCTATAGATCTGTTGTCTACCATAAGGAAAAGGTATATTCACATTTTTTTTTTTCATTTCATTAGAACTATCAACTATATGTGCCTAACTTTTCAGAAACCTGAGAAAATGACCAAGAAAGATGCTGCCATATTTCCAATTATGGCTTCATGTGCGCTTTTTGCACTCTATATAGTCTTCAAATTGTTTTCAAAAGAGTACATCAATCTATTATTAACAGGCTATTTCTTTTTCCTAGGAGTTCTAGCCCTTACACATTTGTTAAGGTGAGTTTTTTACCACGCCACATAGTCACTTTATTATTATAAATCATCTGTTGGGTGTTTCAAGATATTTTTGACAAACTTTTTTTAAAATTATGAATATGTATTCCTAATAAAAATTATCAGGAAATGTTGACGGCAGGGTTGGGTATTTATATAAATATCAAAATACCATAATATCGGATATATTATCATATTTATTTATTTATACTGAATACAAACAGATAAACCATTTACCTACATGCATCCAGTGTAGATATGTCAATAGTATATAGCTCTATTACTAAAATGAATAAGAAAAGTACCTATATGTGTATAAATCACAGGTCAGAAAACATACAAATTAATAATGTACAATAATATATAATAAAATAGTATTAGTAAATGAATAAAAAAAGTATATCACAGGTCAGAAAACAAAAATTAATAATTTACAATAATAAATAAAAGTTCTCAAATGATAACAATGAACAGCTGAAAAAACAATAACAATAAATACACTAATAAAAGATAAATATAGGCATGCCTATACATAGTCTGGGTATTGAAGTTAATTGAGTTTTATTTATATTGAATATGTCTACATCTTTATATATTTGCCAAAATTTGTTAACTGCTAACAAGCAATTTTCCGTCAGTGAGTTCATATTCAGAATTCTAAAGGTAGTTTCCCTAGGCCGCAGTCTTATTTCAGGCACGTTAATTTCTAGCAAGAGTTCTGGTTCTGATATTTTGTCTTGTAAAATATTGGAAACGAAGGTAATTTGTGCATTTTCTCTTCTTTTGCTCAGACTTGTCACATATCCGATATATATTCGAAATTTTGATTTTGTTCCTAAGCTAAAATGCAAAAAAAAAACACAAAATACCTTTATTTTGGTGAAAACTAGAATCAAACTTCAGTTTAAAATAACAAAAAACGAGACGAAAAATAACATTTTTCCTATAATATATAATGAAGAAACTTATCGATTGATGAATTTTTAAGTAACGCAAAGCATGAAAGAGGAATATCATCAGCATTATTATTTTCACTTAAGGCAACTAGTTCATCATTTGACAAGATCCAGTCGCAAGGTTTTGGCTTTTTTATCGGTATTTTGATTTAATCATCTAGGAATAAATACTAGTTTACAGGCTTTTTCGTTGTCACATTTTCATTTTTACGCAAAATATCAAGGATTTTTTGCTCCGGCATTTAAATCGTTAAAAATAAGTAAATGATATATATATATATATATATATATATATATATATATATATATATATATATATATATATATATATATATATTGCGATATGGATAAATCAATAAATATCAGATATATATCGTGATATGTATCATGATATACCGGGTGTCCGCGGAAGGTGGCTCGCCCCTATAACTTTTTTATTTTTGAAGATAATGGAATGAAATTTGGAAGATCTGCATAGGACATAAAACTGCGTTTATTAACAAGTAACTCAAATTCATGGAACTTACGGTTTTACCGAAAATGACATAAACTTTCGTTTTTGTTGGGGAAACCCAGTATATTTTCACCTCTTTTGCCTCCACATTGTAATAAATTAATATGATTTTATTCAGAGTATATGTGTATTATATTTGAATTGTTTATAAAAATTACTTGACAACTTAAGATGTCATATCCACACTAGATTAAATAATAAGAATATACTGAATGTAACTATAATATCCTGACATCTCCCTTTCAACAATAAATATTTTTTACTTATAATAAAATATATCGGGGTGTTTCACAATGCGACCTCTTTTGACATCTTTGCTTTGTCTGGTGATAGCCCAGATGAAGATATAATATGTCCCATATATTTGACTACAGTTTCACTAAAATGGCATTTATCTATATTAAATTTCACATTATTTTCTTTAGCAGTTTGTAAAACTTTTCTTAACCTTTCAACATGTTCGTCTTTATTTTTCCCCAGATTATTATATCATCGATATAAATACCACATCCTGCACAAGAATTAAAAATAGCTCGAAACCTATCTTGGAAAACTTCTGGGGCCGATTTAATTCCAAAAGGCATTCTTAAAAACCTATAACACCAAAAGACATACCAAAAGTACATAAATTAGAACTGTATTCATCTAAAATTATTTGATAAAATCCATTGGCAGAATCAAGAGTGCTAAAATCCGTGGACCCAGACATTTCACTAACTATTTCTTCTAAAGTTGGAATTTGACAATATTCAATATTTGTATTAAGGTCTTTTGCATCCAAACATATTCTCAATGAACCATTTGGTTTCCATACCAATACTAAAGGATTCACCCAATCAGAATTTCCTACTTTGACGATAATTTTTTGTTCCACCAAATTATCTAGAGATTCCTTCAATTTAGGCAATAAAGACATAACCACTCTTCGTGTTGGATGAACTATAGGTTTAGCATTGTCTACCAAATTGATATGATATGGTTTATCAATACAACCAATACCAGAGAAAATGTCACCAAACTCTGTGACTAAATTGTTATAACTTTTTTTCTCAATGTATACTGAATTAATTTTAGCTATGAGATTGATTTGCTTACAAGATGGCAAGCCTAAAATAGCTTGAGTCTTTGAATTGACTACATAAAAATCAAGATTATATATTTTTTCATTGCATATACATTTGAGATAACACATTCCTACTAAATTCAAAGTAACTCCTGTATATGATTTTAATGTTTTATTTGGTTTATTCAACATGAAATCAGAAAACCCAATTTCTTTCAGATGGAATATTGAGAGAACATTACACATAGCACCAGAATCTATTTTGAATTTCAAACGCTTTTTTCCCATCAATAAATATGTATACCAGCAGTTGTCTTTATTTTCATCTGCTTCTAAAGAACCTATGAACAGTATATCATCATTTTTAATATTATCCCTAACCTGGTCATTGCTTTTGAAAGTTTCTATATCTAGCTCATTTACATGTACATCATTTACTTTTGGATTTTTACAACAACGAGAGAAGTGATTCTTCATTTGACAATTTGAACAAAATTTTTCAAAAGCTGGACAGTTATTAAATTCATGATTCGAACCGCAGCGATAACAAACCTTTCTTACTTTATTCCCTTTTTGTTGTAAATTACCAAATCTATAATTTTTCTTGGAAACACTCGAACCATTATCTCTTCTTGTAAGATTTCTTGATTTACTGAAGTTTCTTGATTCTATTGTTCCAACCAACGTATCATCCATAGTCTTTCCCGAACCTTCCATTACCATTCTTTTGAATTCTCAATAATTTTGCACAAATGTATTGCTTGCTCCAGTAAAATACCATCTTTTTGTAATGAGACTTCCCTCATATATTTGCTTTTGACACCGCATGTTATCATGCATTTAATTAATCCATCTGTCAAATGTTGAAATTTTCACTTTTGTGTCTGTTTTTTCAGCTCGATAACAAACTGTTCCAACGTCTGATTCATCTGTTGGCGGCAAGTAAAAAATCTGTACCTCTCAAAAGACAATTTTTCTTTTGGCAGTAGATGTTCCTCAAATTTCTTGAACAATACATTGAGTTTATTCTTTTCATCATCTTTGAATACAAATGTTGTATATATTCGAAATCCCTCTTCACCAATGCAGTGTAGTAATTGGGCACACTGCGTAGATTCATCCTTTTTGTTTATTTCAGAAACTTTCATGTAATTTTCGAAGCGGCTTCTCCAAATTTTCCAATTTCAGGATATAGATCCTTCTATCGTTAACGGGCTGATGAATTTTTCAGCCATTTTACTGTTCTAATTATTATTTCAAGTAGACTGCGCCATGTAATAAATTAATATGCTTCTATTCAGAATTTATGTTTATTATATTTGAATTGTTTATAAAAATTACTTGACAACTTAAGATGTCATATCCACACTAGATTTAATATTAAGAATATACTGAATGTAACTATAATATCCTGACACACATGACATTCTGAATACTACCATGTATCATTTGTCACTTTTTGTAACAAATTTCTTTTTTATTTTGAATTTCATTTTTTAATCTAGAATGCTTTGTATCCCTTCAAATCACTAATTGCAGCCCTAAAATTTTGGGAAGAATGCGACTACACTGTTTTCGGTCAAAATGTATGTGCTATATGAAATTAAATTCAAAATTGAAATTACTAAATTTTTCCAAATGGCAACATGGTGGCTCTCAGGTTAGGAAAAAAGACCATTATATTACGAATAATTTGAAACTCAAAAAACTACGTTAGATGTTTCATAAAATGAAGCATCTTTTGGTATTGAATAAGATATAAGATTTGAATGCATACCTGTGACAAACACAACTGATAAAATAAAATAATTAGGGAGGTCGACTTCTTATTTTATTTCGCATCTCCAAAAGTTAAATTGGGTATTTATTGTGTAATTATTTAAAGAACATGCTTATGATAATATTTATGCAACAAAATATTTTATTAGCTCTTGGATTATTGATCTGGTTTCATAAGTTGTGTCGGTTACAGGTTGCTCGATGCATTTAAATCTTATTTTTATCTCTAAAGATCCTTCATTTTGAGAAATTTCTAACTTAATCTTTTAAAGTTTTTTAACGGAAGTTTCTTTGTGCAGGATCAAATTAATCGTAATCAAATGCTCTTTTTTCGTAACCCAAGGAGCCACAATGTTGCAATTTGAAAAAAAAAATAGTAATATAAATTTTAAAATGAAATGCTGTATATCAAATACATTTTGATCAAAAATAGTAAAGTTGTATTATTCTCAAAATTTTAAGACTGACATTAGTGATCTAAAGATATCCATAGCCCTCTAGAATAAAAATAAATTTTCAAAACAAAAATAAAATTCAGTTGAAAAAAGTAACATGACTGACAAGTAACACATGGTTGTATTCAATATGTCAAAAAGAGACAAGAGAAGTGAAAATATACCGGGTGTCCCATTTGAAAGTTTATGTCACTTCCGGTGAAACCAAAAGTTGCATGAAGTTGAGTTACTTGTCAAAAGATGCAGTTTTATGTCAGTTACAGATCCTCTAAATTTCATAGTAAAGAACTGAATTTTTATGAAAATTAAGAACCATGAATTTTTTCATTGTACTACTCAAATTATATGTTAAATTCACTGATATAATTCATCTCTATGTGAAGTGTGAAGTGATATTGGGTATAAAGTAAATTAACCAAAATCGTTCAACCTGTTTATCGATTCTAGAGCTGTCAAAATGCATTATGTGGAATATTTTGATTTAAACTTTCTAGCTCAAAATTAGTCAAGGAATCACCTCTCAAATTATAATTTGACCATGAGGTTACAGTCAAACAAATTTCTGTTCTTCATTTCCAGCCCTCTAGTTAGCAAATTGGTACCTGCTGCTATAACAAACATTCCATTTCACATAACATTCAAACAGGGCGAAGGTGATGCTGCCCAGTATTTAATCGACTACAGATTCTCTACTTATGATGTGGTTTCGCTAGCTGCATGCTCTCTTGTAGGGGCATGGTATTTACTTCAGAAACACTGGGTGGCAAACAATTTGTTTGGTTTGGCATTTGCAGTAAATGCTGTGGAGTTATTGCATCTTAACAATGTGGTTACTGGCTGTATATTGCTATGCGGATTGTTCTTCTATGACATATTCTGGGTATTTGGTACTGACGTGATGGTTACCGTAGCAAAGAGTTTTGAAGCACCCATTAAACGTGAGTATTCATAACACAATAAGTTGAGTTTATATATTTTTATTTGGTACATAAGAATTAGCCTTTCAAATTTATATATAGTTATAGCTCCAAAAGCTTCAAAATAGAGGTATTCGTATTGTTCTCAGATGCAATAGGTATACACCTATTCAATTGATGCTGAATGTTTTGAATTGGTTATCTGTATAGGACAGACACTTCTGTTTCTCAATATTGCATAATTTATGTCCCGCTTACTTTGGAGAATACATAACGTTTTGTCATCAAATACACAACTATTCTACTAGGAACAATAGAGATTTATATGTTACGAGAACTAATTATGCTAAAACCACGAATTCTTTATTTCACCTAGGATTATTAAAATATGACAATCTCCCACAAGGCATGAAAGAATGTTCAACATTAGATTCATTCAAATCATTGCTACTTACATATATTAGAGATAATAATAATTGAACATAAAAATAATGCATCAATAAGGTATCTTTATTATAATCATGAGCTGTTAGAAACGGATGTCTGGAAGAGTGAATGGGGTGTGTGTTTTGTCAATAGGTTTAGAACAAATGTATTTAATTGTATTCAAAATGTAACTTATATAACTTGTTCGTATATTAGGATTTCCCATATAAATAAAGATTTTCATTTTCATAGTTTTCCGAGGGGGTGGCCACTCCCGCAATACGTGTATAAAATTGCCCCGTAGTCGCCACAATCTCTTAATTTTTAGCCGAAATCCCGCAGTCGTATGAGAAATCGCTCCAGGAGCCCGAAATCATCTTCGAAATCACGGAATCCTCTTCGAAATCACGAAATCCTCCTCCAAATCACGAAATCCTCCTCGAAATCACGAAATCCTCCTCGAAATCACGAAATCATTATGACGATTACGACCCGCTAGAATTTCGGGAAGAATCGGTTTGTTAACTATTGATAAAAACTGGCCAAATCTAGTTTTACGTCCGTGGCCATCGAGATTTGAGAATAGTCCCAAGGGGTGAAAAAGAGTATTGTTGTGAAAGTTATTATTCGTACTGTAGTAAATTAGCACAAATTCACTCTAAAATAATTTATTTGAAGAATGCTTCAATAATTTCAACACAATACTCGTATTTATATAACAATCACTGGACTATTTATGTTCGACTTCCTCACTAACAGTCCAACTCACTAGTTCTGTTCTCCGCCGCGAGGCATAGAGGTATTTATACTCGAAGAGAATCTCACCAGAATGTTCTCGTCTCATCTATTCGCACCCAGATGTCGCGAGTCGGGGACCCTCGAACATTCCTTCGGATATCAAGCTAGTTCATGTGTAGAGGCGACAGGTCCGGCCTCAGAAATATTACAATACCACCACTTGAACAGTCAACAGTTGGAAGTAAATTATATGAATTAGAACTCACTCTTTCCTTCCCAAAATGTGCATTAATCAACTACAAACACTGTAATAAATACTCCTATCCGGCATGAGTAGCATGAGGAAACTATTGAATAGCAAAACACGTGTGGTAATTTTATAAACTCTTTTCAAGTGAATATTTCACAGGAAACTATATTAGTATCAGAGAAATTCAAATTATACAGTGTGTACGGTAGTTATTAGAGTAGAACTCCGGGGGTTGATCTGAGTAACATACAAGGCGATGGACCAGTTTTGCGAAAAATGATATTAGGGAAGATATTGGCTCAAAATTCCAACGGGTTCGGATACGGGGGTGTTTCCATGAGAATTGAGACACAATGTGCTTATAATGCATACAACACTATAGCGGATTCATATTATAAACGATATAACTTCGGTGCAGGGGCTAGGCTCAGAAAGGGGTTAGGCGAAAGTCAAAGTTTGAGTATTCAGATAGCTGGTCATTCCATGTGGACCGCATGGTTGAGTTCATCTCGGAGTAATAAAAAAAGTCAATTACACTGTTGGTGTGTTACATCAATCTATAGGCACCGATAGCTCACCTCTAATTCGTAAATATGAATTTTCATCCGGTATATCGGATATTCAATTAATATTTTTTTCATGAAATTATCGAAAAAGCTCAAAAAGGGGTACAAATCAATTGTTTTCTTTGTAGGAAATGGAGTGATACTTTCAATCATAAGATTGACCAAATTCTACGGGATCTCAAACTTGATATTGTTTTTCCGAAATACATCAATGATCTTTTGATCTATGCCGGCTTCGATAACCATTTTTCGTTGTCATTGTTTAGAGAGGAGGATTGAAGACAGACCTTGACAATTTATTCGACGATAATGAAAGAAAATCGTTTTTTGGAATCTATTGTTTTTACGTTCAAAGGAAAAATTGCATTTTTACCTAATTCGGGGAAAGTGTTTTATATGTCTCGGATGGTTCTTGGGTTGTCCTACAATTCCCACTTTCTCTTCACTTCTCCGAATAATATGATATTATATTGTATGAAATACCAATCTCTTCGATCTCAAAATCAAGGCATTTTTAAATTTTTTCAATTTTTTCAATTTCAGAAAATTTATTTTAAATAAATTAAAATGTTATACTATCATAATCGTGATAGATGCGAGGCTAGATATTACGAGATGGGTATAGATACCACTGAAATTATTCACAATACAACATCACTGAAATTTTAGTAATTTGCTACAATTCACCAAATTCTTTTATAATTCATCTCCAAACTTTTGGAAATGCCCTCACTAGTATAACTTGAAAATGCATCTAAATTTCATGGAATTACAAATTATTCTTCGATAAATCTCTCGAAATCCGTACGATACATAGGAAATCTTCCGAAATCCTCGGAAGTCTCCCGAAATCGTATAGGATTTTCACGAAATCCTCGGAAATCCCCCGAAATCGTAAGGGGTTTCCACGAAATCCTCGGAAATCCGAAATTTTTAAGAAATCATATTGGATTTCGGCAATACGTGTACATTTTTTGATAAGTGGTCACTCCCTCGTAGTTTTCCATAAATATATACCTGTTTTAATGAACTTTTGTTGAACTTAACTGGATCTCAGCTAAAAACTAGAGTTAATTTTTTTGTAATATTGAAAGAACATTGTGGTGAATGCTATTGAAGGAAATGTGTGTAATAAGCAACGGATCTGGTGAGCATTATTCTGATTCTATAGAGTGAATTTTATACAATCAAACGTTTATACTCTAAATAGAATATTACTTCTTTGTCAATTTTCTATAATTTTCTTATGTTCTCAAAAATTCACTAAGTAACTTGTTTTTGCTCTCATTGAAAAATTTTTCACCTTCTTATGGATATGTTATGAATATATTATGAATATATTATAATTTTTTTTGTAGTTGTCTTCCCACAAGATCTCCTCCAGAACGGTCTGTCAGCCAATAATTTCGCCATGTTAGGATTAGGAGACATTGTGATTCCTGGTATTTTCATCGCTCTACTTCTGAGATTCGACCATAGTTTGAAGAGGCAAACCAAAACCTACTTCCATGCCTCGGTTATTGCCTATTTCCTTGGACTGATGGCAACCATTTTTGTTATGCACGTTTTTAAACACGCACAGCCTGCTCTTTTGTATCTTGTACCGGCTTGCATTGGAACCCCACTTGGCTTGGCTCTTCTCAAAGGAGATCTGACTGCGATGTTTAAGTAAGTTGAAAAAGTTGAAAAAAGAAGCTTGTATCTTGAGACTTACCAGATGAAATAAATTACTGGAGGTTTCCACATTGTAACCTGACCCTTTTTTAGGAACTTGTACCAGTTTTCACAAAAGGTCCCTCTAGTGCTTGGTAACAATATGATGTCTAATATTTTCTTAATGTCCCCTCAAATCTGTTTTAATTATGACTCAAATTTTGAAAAACGAAAAGAATTTATAGTTTGCAATATACAGTGCATTCCATTTAAAACGAGCACTCTGAATGACTGTTGTTTTCAGGAAAAATAAAAAACAAGTAACAATAGTATACAGGGGGGACACATTTTGACATATTCACATTTGATGTTACTACCCCTATCGCACCCCCCGAGCATGTCACCATTTTTTTTTAAATGCATCACCCTATATTGTTTCGCATCATCAGATGCTCCATGATGAGCAGATTTCAACAAAGAGCCAACCTGAATAACTTTTGGAACAATGATTTTCAGGAAAAATAAAAAACACCTCAACAAAAGTATACCTGGGGCACATTTTGACATAATCAGATTTGATGTTACTTTCCCTATCGCACCCCCAGAGCATGTCACCATTTTTTTTTTTAATGGATCACCCTATATTGATTTGCATTATCAGATGTTCCATGATGAACAGATTTCAACAAAGTAGAATATATTATGGTCTGAAGCTCATAGTTTGGAAGCTAAAAATTATTGAGTTGAAAACGAGCCACCCTGAATGAACTTCTGTACAATCTGTTACGTAGGTTTCATAGGTGTTTTTTTGAAGTATACTTGAAAAAAGTCTTATTTTGCCTAGTTAAGTTTGAATTCGATATTCTCTTCATTTTGTATTTGTCTCATTCTACAATAACGATTACCTACCAGGTGAAGTTACGATTGGTGTTTCTGTTCTTGTGAATTCTTGAGAAGCAATGGTTTATTCGCTTCGAGAACGGATTGAAATAGTGAGTTTGTATTACCAGAATGGAAATAGTGCTCGAGCTGCTGCCCGTATGTTCAATGATAATCATCCAGGAAGAAATGTACGACACAAATACGTTTCGGAATTATTGAACAAATTTATGGAAACTGGATCTGTTAACAATAAAAAGCAACACCGTTCAGGAGTTGTCAACGATAAAGCTATTTCTATTACAGTTATCTCGAGAATCAGGAATCAGTCGTACAAATGTTTTCTTCATGAATTGAACGAAGATGATTTCGATAGACTTATCGAGTTTTGTGAAAGTCTCACTGAACGGATCAACTTGCAACAGAATTTCTTGTGTAAAATTTGTTTTTCGGATGGAAGTACGTTTAGTTTGAATGGAGACGGGAATTGGCAAAATTGTCGATATTAGAGTGATACGATTCTTCATTTATACCGTTAAGTTCATACCCAACGACCTCAAAAACTGAATGTTTGGGCAGGAATTTTAGGTGACCACATTATAGGACCTTTTTTTATCGATTATCATTTGACTGGTGAGAAATATTTGGATATGTTGGATAATCAAATAATACCGTGCATCAATAGGGCAATTGAGGAGGATATGAATTTATTCAAAGACGAAATAGTTTTTCAGCAGGATGGTGCACCTCCTCATTATGCAGCTCCAGTGCGACAATTTTTGGATGATCATTTTCCTGGTCGCTGGATTGGCAGAAGAGGTCCTGCAGAATGGCAACCAAGGTCTCCGGATCTCAATCCTTTACACCCCCTATGGGGTCATTTGAAGTCTAAAGTGTATGAGATAGAATCAACAACATTAGATGATTTGAGAGAGAATATCATGATCTCAACCATGTGAGGGTGGCAATGGAAGCTCGTTTGTACCATTGTATGGAAGTTGGTGGAAACGTTTTTGAACATTTACTATAAAAAAAGTATCTTCTCATTGTCACGTTATCAGATTTTGATTCAAGAATTCAATAAAAAAAAATCTTTTTCTGATTTATTGCTTCCATATTTATCTCTAGAACGATTATTTCAAAATGTGGCCTCCTGTATAATTGTGGACCTGTTTTTTTTTTTTTTTTACTGCAAATCATGGGCCGTGGTGGTCGGCTGGTAGTGCGTTCGCCTCGCATGCATGGGGTCGTGGGTTCGATCCACCGATTCACCGGTCTCGTGCATGTCATGACACGTTAAAAGGTAAAGGCTGCGTCTTCCCTAGCTCACACAGGTCTCTAGAAGACTTCTGGACCCCAATTCTCGAGTTCAGGAGAACGGAACGCTCCCATCACTGGATGTGACTGTTCACATCGCCTGCAATGTTCTCGTGCTAGAAATCGGTATTCTCGAACGCATGTGATCACAGCCTCTCGAGAGAACCGTTGACACAACGTTGCCAGACGATTTTTGGTAGAAGCATTATATTTTCAGTGGTTGAAGGAAGAAGAGTTACAAAATAACCTATTTTGTAAATTAAATCAAATATTTATGTGTTGTGTATTATATTATTATCCACTGAGCTGAACTGTAGCTTCTTGATTAATACAAATTTCATCAAAAACCGTATCTTCTAGGTACCTCCTGCGCAAATGTTTTAACTCTTGAAGATTGTTTGGAAGTTTTACCCAGTTATTTGAAATTTATAGTTGTTTTGCATCTGTCACTTCCAAAATGCAGCGGAAGTGCTTGATTGATTATACCAGAATTTTTTTTATCCCATTTCTGATAACTTCCCGAAGCATAAAATCTCAGTTACAAGCACCTCCAACAACAAAGTTATTTAAAACTTAGTAATATTACTTTTTCGCTGTTTGTAGATATAATCATTTCCATCAAGAAGCCAGTGAGGTTTTTAATTAGTCTAAGGGTGGACTTTAGCACCAGCCTTATCATAAACATAACGGTAACATCAAAGGTTTTTAGCATAAACTCAATATTGTTGTATAAATGGCGCCATTTGATATTATAACAGATTCAACTTTCGCTTTTAACATATATTAGGGCACGTTTTTAAAATGATGTTGACTAATTGCACCTTGACATTTTTCGGGGCGGACGCTTTGCTTGCCCCTCTGCTTCTGAAACAATATAAGAAACAGAATCGGTTGATAATGTCGGGAATTGTTGAGACTCACAGCGCAAAACAGATTAAAGGCCTTCCGCGCTTATATTACTTTGTATCGAAATCTTACCTTGAATATTGTTGAGAACAACTTCAAATACTGTGCCTGTTCCTTCTAAAGGATTCATTAATACACGAAAAACTAGAACTGAACAGTAAACACCAAATGCTGCGTCAAAATCAAGTCCAAAATGCCAAAAATCAAGGTTAAAAATTAAACGTCAGTTGGTCATTCTCAGGAGAATCAAGCGATCTCCCACAAAATAGCAGAAGAATCGCGTTCCCAGCTTTCACGCGAAGTGAATGATCACATGTGTTCGAGAATACGCTTTGATGAGTTTCAGGAGAACTGTGCCTACTTTTCTCAGGAGGACGATGTTCCCCAGTTTCGAGAATATACCCCCTGAGGGTTGCGCGTAGGGGTGCAATCGGTTGACGGAAATAACCATTTTTTAACAATCATTGTTTCAAAAGTTATTCAGGGTGACTCGTTTTGAACTCAAATAATTTATAGCTCCCGAACCATAAGCATCAGACCATATGTTTTATACTTTGTTGAAATCTGCTCATTATGGAGCATCTGATAATGCGAAACATTATAGGGTTATCCATTTTAAAAAAAAGGTGACATGCTCTTGGGGTGCGATAGGGGTAGTAACATCAAATGTGAAAATGTCAAAATGTGCCTCCCTGTATACTATTGTTGATGTGTTTTTTTATTTTTCCTGAAAATCATTGTTCCAAAAGTTATTCAGGTTGGCTCGTTTTCTACTCAAATAATTTGTGGCTCCCAAACCATAAGCTTCAGACCATAATATGTTTTACACTTTGTTGAAATCAGCTCATCATGGAGCATCTGATAATGCGACATGCTCTTGAGGTGCGGATAGGGAGAGTTAGATCAAATGTGGAAATGTCAAAATGTGTCCCCTGTATACTATTGTTGACGAGTTTTTTTTATTTTTCCTGAAAATCATTGTTCCAACAGTTATTCAGGGTGGCTCGTTTTAAATGCACTTTATAATAATCCTGCATACATTGGAGATTTTCAAATCACATAATAATGATGATAACATAATTTATCATATTTATTTGAAATAGGTCATAATTATGAATTCCCCAGTTTTACATTACTACAAAATCAACAACATATCAAATGATAGGAAATCAGAGATAAAGGATTTGAAAAATTATGTTTGATTGTGAATTGAACTTCAAATCACATAACGAATACATATTGTAGCTAAATCACTCAAGTTGTTATATTCCTCATAGGTGAGGTCAATATTCTATAATCTGGTGCGTTATTATGAGATACACAATCAAATTAAAGCTGTACAAAATACTTTTCTGAGGATTTGTGCATACTGGTTGAGTGGCTGGATATTCATATGATAATATAAGAAATCAGATGAATTTACTATTTTCAGAAAGTAAAAGAATTATTATAGACACACAGTTTTTTAAACAAAATTTTATCCTCTGTGAGTAGATTTTAGCTTTAATTGATTTGAATGATAATACGCAGACCAGAGTCAGTAAGGAAGTATTCAAAATACCATTTCACCCAACAAGTTATGGTTTTTTTCTTTCCTGTCACTTGAATGCTTAGAAATGGAAATATATTTCAATGAGTTGATATCTTTGGCAGCTTACAAATACTGTTAAAATAAAACTGAGTCACACACCTTCCTTAAATACTACTGCAGTAGCTGTATTATTATATTTTATTTTATTATTATTATTTCATTATTATATTTTATTGTGTATTTAATAATCTTTAGTTTCAAGATTTTATTCTATTATAAGAAATTTACTACCAGTTGAAGAGATAAAATAAATAAGAAATAAATGAATGAATAAAACAAAACAATGCATATACAGTGTGTCCCACTTACCATGCTCACCATGAGTATCTTTTTAATGGTGAGAGATACGAGGTCGGTTAAACGACACCAAATGTGGAGTTTATCAAGACCAACTATGATGTGAAAAAATATTTTGACAAAATCTATTCGTTTTTGTTTTATACGCAAAAAAACAGATTTTGATCATTTTCATGTCTCCACCGTAACTTCTTTATTTATGAAAATAGGAATTTCACTATCCTTTGACAGTTTTACAATGAAATTTTGAAAAAAAATATGAAATTTATACCAACTCGTCTAGAATTTGAGATATCAGCACCAACTTTAATTTTTCGAATGTATGTCATAGCTCACTATGACTTTTAGTTATGAATAACTTTTTTTTTCTCTTACAGATGGTATTTTTTTGTTGATAACAACGGAGTTATCGTCATTTATACAAAAACAAAAACTATTTTGAAGTCGCCTTCTTGAATTTATAAATGTTAACAAAAAAATCATGATCTCCGGCCTCAAAAACCCCCACATACCAATTTTGAAGGAATCGGACCATAATCACAAATCTCGTCTGCCATATTGGTGCCGCCCATTTTTTATTTTTTATTTCAACAAAAAGTCCATAATGCATTGTCACCGGAATTATGAACATCTGCCAAATTTCAAGTTATTAGGATGGCCAGAAGTGGGTCAAAATTCACTTGCAAGATTTGATTAAAGACAGACAATGGGAAAGGTGAAACTAAATAAAGTTTTGTAATAGGAATTATTCAAAAAGTTCAATAAATTCAGCAATACATACTCCCTTTATTCTGAAACTAGAAACAATAAAAAAATCTAAAAGGTACTGAAAAAGTCCACCTTCACATTATACACATTTGATACATCTTCGTACACTTGCTCTTAGAACGTTTCTCAAATTATTGCTCTAAAAGTGTGAAGAACGGCCTCTTTCAATTCCTCAACGTTGTTATAGGTTCTCTGATATACCTTATTCTTCATATACCCCCAGAGAAAAAAATCCATTGGGAAAAAGATTCGAGGATTTTGCAGGCTATAAACAATGACCTCTATTAGCAATCCATCGTCCCAGAAACCTCTCTCTCAGATAATTTGAAATTATAACAGCGTTGTGCGCTGGGCACCCATCTTGCTGGAACCACATTCGTTCTTTTAAGTTGATAGGTATCTCATCCAAATATCTTTCCACATCTATTTGAAGCATATTCATTCTGCCTTCAAATATGATGGGTCCTATTATTCGTCCTCCAAGGATTCCGCACCACACATTAAAGCCGAAACGATAATGATTTCTAACCTGAACATTAATTGACCAATAGTGTCGATTATGTCTATTGAACATTCCATTATTTGTGAATCGTGATTCATCTGTCCACAATACGCGAAATGGGAATTCTTCATGATATTCATTATTGCACTGATCAATGAACCAGTTACAATAATTTAATCTTCAGCATCTCCTGGTCGTAGTGCCTGGCTAACGTGTAATTTATATTGGTGGTATTTTCTTTTTCTCAAAATACGGCTTATTTTCGACTTTGATATCCGTGTATTTCTTTGTATTTCTCTTGTGGAAATCTCGTGATTTTGCACAACTTGATTTAATACTTCCTCTACACCAGCAACATCCCTTGGTTCCTTATTTTGCTTCAAAAATGATCCATATGTTCTCAAATTAACTTCAAGTCTACGAAAAATAGTCTCATGCGGCTGATGACGCTCAGGAAAACGATTTAAATATTCATTTGCTGCATTTCTTGAATTTCTTATGTAACAGGAAATCATATTATATATTTCTTCATTATTAAAGTTATTCATTTCCAGCTCAGATATTTAAAACCAACTTCACACCAAACTACTTGAAATTTCGATAGATGTTATTTATTACCTACCTACCTACTTTGTTTCTGAAGCCCACTTGACGAAACTGAAAAACTGAAATAACTAAAAGAAACGTTCTAAGGTCAAGTGTTCAAAACAGCATCAGATGTGTAGAAAATAATTAAAAACTTTTTGAATACTTACAAGCCTTTATTTAGTTTCACATTTCCTGGTGTCTGTCTGTAATCAAATCTTGCAAGTGAATTTTGACCCACTTCTGGCCGTCCTAATAACTTGAAATTTGGCAGATGTTCATAATTCCGGTGACAATGCATTATGGAATTTTTGCTGAAAAACAAAATGAAAAATGGCGGCTACAATATGGCGGGCGAAATTTGTGATTATGGTCCGATTCCATTCAAAATTGGTTCGTGGGGGTTTGTTTTTGAGATCGGGGACCATGATTTTTTTGGTTAAAATTTATAAATTCAAGGTGGCGTCTTCAAAATAGTTTTTGTATAAATGACGATAACTCCGTTGTTATCAATAAAAAATTATTACTGACATATCATCTGTAAGAGAAAGAAAGGTATTCATAACTCAGTCATAGTGAGCTATGACCTACATTTGAAAAATAAAAGTTTGGTGCTGATATCTCAAATTCTAGAAGAGTTGGAGGAGCCATGAAAATGATCAAAATCTGTTTTTTGCGTATAAAACAAAAACGAAGAGATTTTATCAAAATATTTTTTCACATTATAGTTGGCCTTGATAAACTCCACATTTGGTGTCATTCAACCGACCTCGTATCTCTCACCATTAAAAAGATACCTATGATGAGCATGGTAAGTGGGACACAGTGTATACAAAAAATAGTAAGAAGTTACAATTCAAAATACCATCAAGTAATAGGTCAAGGCAACCAAATAAAAAATAATTAAAATCATTTATATAATTACCACAATACAAATATGTGGTTTGGTTACAAATTGATTGAATAGTTAATGAAATCACATTATTAAAAACAATAAATAATTAAAAACTGTTGATAGGTATATAGGTAGGTAGACTTTTAAGGGCAAGTCTTTTCAGTTCCAGTTAAACTCCATATAGCTAACTAATAGTTTAGATGGTGAATGACATTCTTTAAATGATGTTTGAATGATCACATTCTAACCATTAGTTAATTAATCTGGAGTTTAACTGGAACGGAAAAGACTGGCCGTAAATGGCATTATTTCACAGATTTATAATTATAACAACAACATTAACATTTAATAACAAACTCTAATCTTCAGGGCCAGTTTTTTAGGTTCGAGTTAAACTCCAGATAACTAACTAATAGTTTAGATGGTGAATGACATTCTTTAAATAATGATAATACTTTATTTTCCTTTTTGACAATTTGGATTGTATATGAATTGTTTTTTTTTAATTGTTTTTTCCGTCAACCGATTGCACCCCTACGCGCAACCCTCGGAAGTCTTCGAGATACTTGTGTGAGCAGGGGAAGACGCAGCCCTTACCTTTTAACGTGTGATGCCATGCACGAGACCGGTGAATCGGTGGATCGAACCCACGACCCCACGCTTGCGAGGCGTACGCTTTTACCAGCCGACCACCACGATCCACGGCCCATAATAGTCAAGAGTCAGAAACATAAATAGCATACACATTAAAATCTACTCACAAAATCTACAAGTATATCAGTCACTATAAAATATATATAAAACCATGAGTAACACAGTCAAAGAATTCCTTAACATAGTAAAAATATGTTTTTTTTTTATTAGGTACAACTTCAATTTTCTCATAGAGTTTGTGAGAGTAGAACAGTGTTTTAGATCTTCAGGCAAATTATTGAAAAAAACAGACCAGCACTATCTGGTGATAGGTATGAAACTGTATATTTTGTCAATGGAATTTGGAAATTGTCTTTGGACCTCGTGTTTTTATCATGTACTTCAGACCTTTCAAGATATTTATCTTTATTTTTGAAAATATATAAACACAATTCCAGGCCAGGTAGCCGAGTGGTTAAAGCGACATTGTTTTAGTCACTGGCTGCCAGTCGGCGATGGTTCAAACCATGGCGACTGCAGAACTTTTTCTGATGGCCCAAGAAAGTGCTAGGAATCGCACGTAAAAAGTAAGACCTCGTTAATCCTTGGCTCGCACAAGTTTCGACTTCTGAGGGCTGCCGTTCGTAAGTGGACGACAGCTGGTTAACGGAAAAAACTTTTTTTTAACAATTCAAATATACAGGGTGGGTCACGGTTCACGGTCGATGGTACCTTAGACATTTACGGAGAACGGGACATAGGATCATTCTGAAAATTTGGTTTCTCAAGTAGTTGCTCTTGGTCTATCGATCTAAAATATTTTCAACAATGCAGCGTTGCCGCTTATACCAGAAAGTAGCAGCATCTTTGTTATTTCAAATGGGTCACCCTGTATATTACCGCATTTTTGAACTTGTCATTCCTTTCTGATTATTTCTCTCTCATACTACCCTACACCTATCTCTAACGGTTTTTGAGATATTGGTTATTTTTCATATTTTTTATCCAAAACATGGCTCGAATTGAATGTTTATTTCTGCGGTATTTGGATTCTTAGGAAGTTGCAATTTTGTGTTTAGTTCATCAAGATCACGTACATTGATTCTGTATAGAGAAGTTTGTTCTGCGTTATACAGGGTCGTTCAAAATTCATGATCTTACTGCTGGATACGAAAAGGGTTGAAAGTGGGTTTTTTTAAATGGAACATCCTGTATATTATGAAATATCCTGAAAGATGACTAAATTCCCTTCGAATTGATATATCATGTTCCTATACCTAAATAGCCAGAATTCCGAGATCATAGCAATTTTCGCTTGTAATATCCCAAGTGCTTGAATTATTGCCGGAAATTTTTCGAGTACATGAATTTTTTGAAAATTACCCGAGTTGCGAAGCGACGAGGCTAATTTTCTTTGAAAATTCATGTACGAGATAAATTTACGGCAATTAATTCAAGCACGAGGGGGATTCGGTAAGAAAATTTCACACCGAGAAATGAAAATCATCCAACAATTCAGAAGAAATAACTAACGATGGTTTCACCTAAACTATTTATAACCACTGGAATATTGATATGTAAAATACTTAACAAAATTTTCATCAATAAATGTGTTTAAATTTGGAACAAAAAAAATAAAAAAGTTATGTTCTTATCGTGGATTGAACCATCGACCTAGCGACTCATAAATAAATAAATAAATAAAAGTTTATTCTATTAAAGTTATTATTTACAATTCATTATTCTACCCGAAGCAGCTACTTTTTCTTCAGTACATCTTCGCCCGGCGGGGGGATAGTATGAAAGGAAGGAGAGGACGGCAAGTGTGCTTCACGCCACCCTGCTGTTGCCAGCTCTGGTGACGTGCACGATGCCTTTTGACAGTGCCAAGGGTCCCCATATAGAGAGGGCGCTGGTCACTGCCTCCGCTGGTGCTCGGAAATGTCGACCTTTGGCAGAAATAATGGTGGTAACTGGAGTATTCGCGCCTCCTGCAAAGCTTATGCTTGTCGTCCCATTCAATGTAAAAAGTTGAGGGTTGGTAGTTTGTGAGGACCATAATTTGGATGTTGCCCCGGAAAAGGCTAGAAGCAAAAAACCGGGTTGATGTACTTGACGTTTTAGATTCTCAACTTGGATTTCCTACGGCACCGGTTCTACCCAGCGCTCCTGGAAGATATCCAGCGACTCATATAACGCCACACCATGTTTGCGGGGTAGGTTGTCATGTACTCTTAGCCTGGTGAGACCGGCCGCAACACTACCGCTGAGCTACGTGACTTGTGACAAATGGTGTATTGAACTTCTTCTGAAATATGATTTCAGAATTGACAATTTCTGCAATAATCGTGGAGAAAATATTCCAAATATCTAGTAAATACATAATTATCTCCTTTCATATGAAAACTAGACCTCCATTTGTACATTAAAGCAAAATATCAACTTGTCACATGTCAAATGTTTGACAGAAAAATTTCCACTTATTATGGTTCAATCCACGATAAGAACATAACTTTTTTATTTATTTTTTGTTCCAAATTTAAACACATTTGTTGATGAAAATTTTGTTAAGTATTTTACATATCAATATTTCAGTGGTTATAAATAGTTCAGATGAAACCATCGTTAGTTATTTCTTATGAATTGTTGGATGATTTTCATTTCTCGGTGTGAAATTTTCTTACCGAATCCCCCTCGTGCTTGAATTAATTGCCGTAAATTTCAAAGAAAATTCATGTACTCGAAAAATTTCCGGCAATAATTCAAGCACTTGGGAGATTACAAGTGAACATTGCTATTATCTCGGAATTCTGGCTATTTAGGTATAGGAACATGATATATCAATTCAAAGGGAATTTAGTCACCTTTCAGGATATTTCATAATATACAGGATGTTCCATTTAAAAAAACGCACTTTCAACCCTTTTCGTATCTAGCAGTAAGATCATGAATTTTGAACGACCCTGTATAACGCAGAGCAAACTTCTCTATACAGATTCAATGCACATGATCTTGATGAACTAAACACAAAATTGCAACTTCCTAAGAATCCAAATACCGCAGAAATAAACATTCAATTCGAGCTATGTTTTGGATAAAAAATATGGAAAATAACCAATATCTCAAAAACTGTTAGAGATAGGTATAGGGGAGTATGAGAAAGAAATAATCAGAAAGGAATGACAAGTTCAAAAATGCGGTAATATACAGGGTGACCCATTTGAAATAACAAAGATGCTGCTACTTTCTGGTATAAGCGGCAACGCTGCATTGCTGAAAATATTTTAGATCGATAGACCAAAAGCAACTACTTGAGAAACCAAATTTTCAGAACGATACTATTTCCCGTTCTTCGTAAACGTCTAAGGTACCATCGACTGTGACCCACCCTGTATAGAGTGAAGATAAAGTCAAAATATTCAATTTCCCAAACAGATCCTTACAACTGTGCTGTTTGAGAACACCAGAGAGTGTTCTTATTATTCTCTTCTGTGCAAGAAATACATTATTCGCTTATGTGTACCAACCCCAAAAACACACCATACCTTAACATAGACTCAACCTGTACGTAATAAATGTTAAGTATCTGTTTTTCATTCATGATCTTTCGTAAGATTTGAATAAGTTGTTTTGTGAATTGAGATATTGAACTAATTTGTCACAGTGTGTTTTCCAACTCGGTGTACTATCAAAGTGGATAACTAGGAATTTATCGTTGGGACGTAATTTAGGCCAACCAATAGAGCATTTTTTTCCTAACAAAAATACTAGTAGAAAATCGACTGTACCGTCACATGGGAGACAGTCCGTAGTTATATTCTGTTATGTTTTCGACTCGCAACTGTTATTTATTAATTTGTTATAAACATTTAAATAACAAAAAACGTGTTTTTTTAAATTGTTTTGCTTATAAAATGAAAACTAATGGAGCAATTTGGTTGCTCCAATGAAAAGTATTGTAGATAATTGAAATACGAACAAAATGGAATATTTTACGACCCTGTCGGATCATTAGTAACGGAGGAAAACCGAAAAATTCAACGATTTTTTTTTTTTTTTAATTCAAAAGTATTGAATCATGTGAACTATGTATGTGCACAAAACAGGCTCTACCGGATCATTAGTTTTGGCACAATTGCATTTTGATTTTTTTTTGCACCATCTTGCAGTGTGCCTGGATGCTCTAGTGATAGTCCGATTTCAATTTCTAAAACACATTAGTATACACAGAAGTATAGTACCACAAAATGTATATTCTCATTTTGCGCTAAAATGCTGCGAAATGGGTGAAAAATGCTTGCAAACATGACTGAAAATGGCCGAGCTGGTAAAAGCGGTCGAGTGGTAGGAGTGAGCGGGAGATGAGGGGAAGAGTATTATCACGTAACCCGTTCATTAGAAGAATACCCCTCATCTTCCGGACTCTCCTACTACTCGGCAGCTAACGCGGGCTCGGCTGTTTTCAGTAATGTTTGCATGCAGTTTTCACCCATTTCGCAACATTGTAGCGCAAAATGAGAATATACATTTTGTAGTACTATACTTCAACTTTTATAATCTGTTTGAGAAATTGATATCAGGCTATCACTAGAGCATCCAGGCACGCTGCAAGATAGTGCAAAAAAAATTAAATTGCAATTGTGCCTAAACTAACGATCCTATAGCGCCTGTTTTCTGCACACATAAAGTAGATACACATGATTCAATACTTTCATGAGAGAGGCCAGTCCTACTTCTTGATCCGAAAGGGTTGCGAAACATCCCATTTTATTCTTATTTGGATTATCTACAATTCTTCTCATTGGAGCAACCAGATTGCTCCATTAGTTTTTATTTTATAAGCAAAACAATTTTTAAAAACGTTTTTTTTTATTTAAATGTTTATAACAAATTAATAAATGACAGTTTTGAGTCGAAAACATAACACAAAATAACTAAGGACTGTCTTTCATGTGACAACATAGTCGGTTTCCTACTAGTATTTTTGTTAAAAATCCACTCATATTATGCTCTACTGCTTGGTGTAATTGTACTACCTGATTGTTTGAATTCTGAAATCTAAGAAAGTGTGTCTTCTCGGCATTGAGGTAGAGAGTTAGCTGCAAACCACTTATTCAACCTTTTCAGAATATCATTGCACTTATTTTGTAGTAATATGTCACTTTTGTGATTTACGATTGCAGATTTATCATCAGCATACACAGTTAGGAGGATATCACATAATGACCTGTTCAAGTCATTGAGATATAAAATAAATAATACAGGCCCCAAAACTGAGCCTTGTGGTACTCCAATGGATTTGTCGACTGCTGAGGATTTAAATTCACGTTTGAAGTTGTTATTGATATTTTGAATGCTGATATGTTGCTGGCGGTTTCTCAAAAAAGTTTCAATCCACTTGTTTGCTGAACCCTGTATACCATAATTTTTCAGTTTAAAAAGCAGTTTATCGTGATTTACACAGTCAAATGCTCTAGATAGGCCACAGAAAACTCCCGCATCAAGTAACCTGATAATATTAAAGTAAAATTAATGAATGGCGTTTAAAGTACCCTTGTTGTTTTGAAATACGTTTTGAATTTCAGATAGTATTTTTTCATTTTCAAGATACATATTAAGTCAGTTCAAATAACCATATTTAAAAATTTTTGAGAATACTGAGGGCATTGTAATGGGCCGATAGTTATTCAAATCATTTTTTTCCCTTTTTATGTACATGGATAACTTTATTAATTTTTGAAAGTTCTGAAAAAGTGCTGTTGCAAAATGATAAATTGACTAAGAAAGTTGAAGGTTTATCAAAGAGTCTAGTACATTTTTAACTAGAAAATTAGGAATTTCATCAAAACCATATGATTTACTATATTCAGCTTTGTTTTCAATAACAGGTTAAGTTCTTCTTCTATATATGGACAAAGAATTAATTTTGAGGTAATTTTTAGTCAACAAATGAGTTAGGAACATTTCCATTATACGGAGAGGTATTTGTTGGAAGTTTAAGTTGAAATTTTTTATTAGATATCCCAGAGACAACTTGCTAGCATGTTCTACTTTTATTAGAGGAATTGAAGATCTTATTTTGGTAGAAAGATTTCTTTGTAGTTTTAACAAGCTTTTCATGAGCCATCTTTTTTTCCTTATAAAAGGTTCTCAGTTCAGCACAGGGATTCTCATCTTTCGATTCGACTCGTGTCGACTAGCTGTCACCTTTCAACAGTCTTCTCGACATAGGGAAAGGATTGATTCTCATCACATGTCGAAAAACTAGTCGAGAGGTAACATGTCTCTGCATACGCCGTCGTATTAATGTGAATAATGAAACATTTGACATTTCATTCTAACGTATTTTGTGTGTTGGTTTTAGTTATATCGTATCCTGGAAATTATTGATAGAAATTTTTAAAAAATTGAGGATATTGCCAATCGTTAACTAAATTAGACGTCGGCACGAAAATGTAGTATTTGGAAGGCGTCGACGACGAATTTGAGAGAGTACAGTGTCGTTGAAATTCCAGAAGCCCGTTTTCAGAAATTATTTTGAATAAACAAATATTTGTTGTCAATTTGTGCAATCTTTTAACACCGTATATTCTAGAACCCAGTTATAGAATATATCGAAACCGACATGCCTGTCGCAAACAAAAAATATTCTTAGCTTTGCGATTTTATGCGACAGGTTTGGTTTGGTGAAGATTTTAACCTGGAAGTAAGCTAGACGAGTGTAAATAGGAAGAGCTTTTATGTTAGAATATTCGACTTGCGAGATCAAAATGTGGTGCTCTCCCTTCAAAGGTCAGAAAGGTCAGACCTTTTTTGTTTCAAATGTGCAATGGCAATACTGACACTATTTCGTTTGGATCACAACATTTTTAATATTTGGAAAAAAGCTACAGAGTCAAAAAACAAAGTGCTGAACTTTGAATGCACCATTTCTTTTATTCCCGTGACTTACTATTAACATACATTGTAGCTTTGTCAATATGATTTCTTTCATCATGTACAATAAAAGCATATTTTGAAATTAATCAAAGAAAAATTGCTTCTTTCATTCTGCTTTATATTTTAGCAATGGTTCTTATAATATGACTTGGTGAAAACTACGAATATATAGTGCACCTAGGACTTTCTTAGGAACATTGCCAAGAACTAAATTCTTACCAAAATGAATAGATGCTTGTTAAAATAAACAATTTATACCGCTTCAATTATGCTACTTTACCAATATTTTAAATCTTCTGTAAGAACTTTGAAAGACTAGTTGACAACCTATTTTAAAGATGGCCGACGGTGAAACACGTTATCCAGAACGGTCTAAAAGAGTGTGCAATTATTGTAAAAAAAAATACGAACAAGGGGTTAAAATGTGATGAATGCGAATCGGTATTCCGTAGTAGTTGTGCAACAAGAGTAAAAACTTGCTGTGATATAGCAAACAAGGGATCAGGATCAGGAAGGGATCAGGAAAAAAAAATTGGTTATTTATATCCAGGGTGAACGACCATGTTACAGCGAATATGATAGAGAAATATCTAAATACGAAGACTAAGAAACAAAACCATGTGACCGTGTCAGAGATTGATACCTATAGGGAAATTATAGACAACAGGTGCTTCAAAATTGATATGGACTACGATGTGAAGGATATAGTTTATTCAAATACTTTTTAGCCCAAAGGTGTTGCAGTGTACAGATACGACTTCAGATAAGAGAATTTCAACAATAGAATCAAAAATAAAGATAATGATATATTGAATTTTCGAGGTGGACCAAGTCTAGAAACGCAAACTTGGTACAGTGTGATAATTTACAGGAGAGGCAGAAAAATACAAACCTGGCTCATTTAACGTTCAAAACAATCAACGAAGTACTATTAAAAGTATTCCATTTAAACATAAGATCTCTGAGAAATAAGGTAGGGGAACTTGAAGTATTCCTAAAACAACTTGAATTCAATTATGGTGTTCTTTGTTTTTGCGAGCACATTCTGACAAATGAAGAAATTCAAATTCTTGATTTAGAAGGCTATAGTCTCTTCGTCATATGCAAGAAGACACATACAAGGGGGACATTGATTATGTGTAGGGAAAACACGAATTTTGAAAATAGGAAGGATTTAGTTGCACTGAGTTGTGAAATGAACTGTGAGATTGCTGCAGTAAAATCGAAAGAAATTAATTTTGTTATTATAACTGTATACAGACCACCAGATGGAAATTTTGAATACTTTTTAGATATCATGGTTCCACTACTGGATAAAATATTCAGTTCAAATGAACAAATTATGGAGATTTCAATCAAAATTGCTCAAAAAAATATAATTTTCTTCCACAACCATGACAACAGATCTTCGCATTTCAATACAAATTGTAGTTGTGAATATGAAATACTTGATAATATCGTTCGCCCAGAATATCGTTGAAATATTTTGATTTTTGCTTTGAAGCCTAGTAGATACCGATAGTCAAAGGACCCCGCAAACTCCTTTTGGAATTTGGGTCCCGGTGGATTTTTTTGAATTTTTGGTATGATGTAGTCCATGTAAATCTCAACCAATGTTACCATTGCGCCAACCCACAAAAATGAACAGTTTTGCTACCAGGGGACTATTTATTTTTGAATCCGGTAATAATATTTTCACTTGTTTCATTGTTGCACAATATTGTGCTGTTTCTTAAAAAAAATCTTACAAGAAATAATTGATTAAATTAATTAATTCCATACAATTAATTGATACAAATCTGTAAGGTTACGATCTCTTCTATCAAAGAGTTCCCTTAACCTAAAGGGTAGTCCCAATTTACATATCGACTAAACGTTGAAAAAAAACAAAATTACAAAAACCTTCAGAAGCCTGAATAATCAATCACTAAATCCTTAAATTTCCACATGTCTTCCTTCCATCGTCAAACATTTTATTTTTCTTGCACAAAATTCCTAATTCACATTTTCTAAAAAAGATTTCTGTATACTGACACAAAACTGTCTAATAACGTTTTGTAATCCATCGATATTTTGAAATAGTCTTTCAGCACACATCTTTTTCTCAAGGTATCTCCATACATATGTAGAAGAAAGGTATATTTTTTTCAAAACGAAAGTTTGTACATATTAGATCAGTACATATAAACGTTTATCGTATATGAATTAGGAATAATTTCTATTCATTCTTTATATAAACGATATTATACAAATTGCTGGGAACTGCTCTATTAACTCGTTTGCTGATGATTCATTGGTTTATTGTGCAAATCACAGTTTGGACTGCTATAAAAAAATTAACTGTATGAAATAATGTTGATTCAAGGAAATCTGTACGAGTATAGAAGGGCAATGGATCATTTTTCTTTGATAAGATACTGCGTTCGGAAGACTGTTTTCCAGAATAAAATTATTTAATTTTGTTAGTAACAAATCGTATTCTGAAATTTGCCTACCGGAAAAATTGGTCAACTAAAACATACTTCTGTTTTTCAAAAATCGTTGACGTTTCGAAGAGTATGTCTGCCCCCGTTATCAAAACTCGCTGAAAACTCAATATATTATTAGGTTTGGAGATAATATGATCTGTTTTTGAAAAAGTCAAATGAAAACTGCAAAGAAATAATTTACGATGACATTTGCCATCTCGATACATAAGGTGTCCGGTATCAATCAATCAACATTCTGTTATTTCTTAATTCTTCTCTGAGTGAAGTGCGGTCCATTTCGCTGACTGGGTTGAAAATTTCTTTCTACTTTGACCTGTCTTGCTTTGATTCTATCATTAAAATGTTTGTGTCATTCCATTTCATCATATGATCTCCATCAGATGTGATTTGACCGGCGAACTGTATTTTAAATTATTGAAAGAAAATATTTACCTTGCCTTTACTGAAATTATTGAAAATCACCTACCTACCTAAAAGACAGTGGTCCTTCTCGTTATGCTCTGATAGTTCTTCGTTATTGAGAACAACATTATCCACGCCAGTAAAGTTTGAGAATATTTCATTTTCAAATAAAGTTAATTATTTTTTTTTCTTACAGATATGAAGATGCAACAGAAGAAGAGAAGGCTGAAGAAAAGAAAAAGGAAGAAGAAAAGCAAGCGAAGCTAGATGCCAAGAAAGTGAAATAAATTTGTTGAAATATTTAACGAATTTAGAATCTTCCAAGTTTTTTAATCCCATTTGATTTTCTGCACAAAGACTGTACATCTGAAAGTTCACATTTCTACGTCAGAAAAACATGAGTTGGTTATATTTGTTAAAAAAATCTTGTGCAATTTACAGTGTTTTGTGAAATTTACATTGTTTTAGAAAGTTATTTATAGTTATGTTTTCTATTAAAACCCCTTTTAAATTTAATTTTGTGTATTTATTATCATTTATTTTTATCTCCTAAAAAACCCAAAATGTTACAATAAAAATTAGTAATTTAAGCAAAAGTATCAATTTTCTTCATGACTTTGAGCTTTTCACTGATTGATGAACGTTTTCATGAGGAAATGGAAACTAGGGTAAAACCCCCAATTGTTGGCACCTTAAGGACATGGTCTTTGAAAAACTGCTATATCCTAATTATTATCAATTACATATTCCTGAAATGTGTCTTATATCATCATTGAAAATTTTCAATACAATTTTCTATAGTTTTGATAATCATCATTGCCATATTTTTTTAACAAAATGATATTTTATTGAGATTTCTCGAAAAACTAGTTATTGGCACTAAAATCCTAGTGATTGGCATACTGCAAATATACAGTTATTGCTAATCCTAATATGATAACTCGACGAGCAGAAAAACTATTTTACCTAGGTAGGTGTTCTTTTTACCCAGTAATTCTCACCAAAAAAATACAAAGATGTGAAAATTAAAATGTATATTAATTTGTATTTCATTATGAAACAATGGAGTAATTATAACAAATTATCTTTTTTTAATGAAAATAATATTGGAAAACATTTGACAGTACAAAGGCCACATCTGTAAAAATCTTTGAATAAACATCTTTTCTCAAGGCAAGCAATATGATAAGCTCTGTTGCAATCTTGGCATTTCACACCGATTTTTTTTGAAGTTATATTCGTCCCACATGTAAAACATAAACCTGATTTCTTCCAAATGATATTATTTTCTTCGAAGAATTTTTTATCAGCATTTTCTTCTTGTTCAGACGGAGTTTTTCCAGTTTCAGTTTTTTCTCTTGTGTGGGATGTTTTTCTTCTGCTTTTTTACTCTTTCTTGCTTTTTTAGACTGAGCCTCTTTTTCCAATTTCTTCTGCAATCTTTTTTGTTTATTTTCTTCTTTTCGCCTTTCTGACTCTTCCTTTATTATTTTCTTTTCTTCCATTTCTTTCTTGTAAGCACTAGAAGTGATAACAAATGAGGATCTTTTAACATCCTTTTTATTTTTCCTTTGGGGTGTTTTTGCTATTGGAAGAAAACTTTCCAGATTCGGTGGTTTTGATTCATCTATTTTTTCTAATCTGCGACTATTAGGGCTGGATTCTACAGTTTCATTATCAATCAATATATCTGAAATAAGCAAAATAACTCAATGCTGACAATATCATAAACATCTTGACAAAAAATACCCGAATTTTTAAGTTGCGTATCTTGGTCTGACATAATAGATATGCTCCAAAAATTGGGTCCATCTGTAGTATCCATGTCTTCGGGATAATATTAATCTGAATTAAAGAATAATGTTAAATAAAACCATGCAAATTTCAAAATACAAACCTGAAATATTCTTTGAATTTTTTTCCTCATTTTGACCTGAACAGTTCGATATATTTTTTGAATAATCAATTGTAAGTACGTCCTGGGAATCATCTACATCTAGTGAAAAAAAGTGGAATGAAAATAATGAAGAAAAATATCATATATAAACATACCGTAAGAGTCATTGTCAGAATGAATTCCATTGCACTCAGCTATTGACTCTAGTTGTCCGTGTTCTGAACTATTCACACTGTTATTTAAATCTGAAATGAATGAAAATTACTCAGATTATATAGGTACGTTGTCAGCTATTCATTTTGTTACCTTCTGCTGTTTCAGAAACAACTATACTGACAGGTTTCAGAACTTTGATATGGCGATGTATGATTATTTTGTCATTATATGGTAGTGTTTCTGGAAATACTACTTCGACGTCCAAAGGCTCATCAGAAAGAATCAAAGGCATGTTTTTAATTGCCTCTTCTGAAAAAATATCTTCTTGAACAATGTCATCGTTGATTTGGGTTATTTCAATAATGCTGTCATTAATGTTTGGAGGTTTTTCAATAAGGCTCTCATTAATGTCTGGAGTTATTTCGGTAAGGCTGTCATCATTATTTTCACTGATAATGGGTGAAATTTCATGATCTTTTTGAAAATATTTGTATATCCTCCTCAAGTATCACTGTTTTCACAGTTGTGCAAAGTTGAATCGTTTTCTAGTTGCACCATTTTACTTTTGCCTACTATATCAGAAAAGTCCTTTAACGTCATAAGTTTTTCGGATGTGTTCTCATTCTTAACATTCGATGTGGCACTTCGTCCCAAACATTTGGTGAAATCAATTCTGTCTGGATTCCATGGACATAAACCACATGCTTCGAATCCTTTCACAATTGTTTTTGATTTCAAATTGGTTAAAGCCGCATTAAGAATTGGCGCGAAATGTTCTTTTCCCAATTTCGTATAGGGATTTTCCCTATGACATTCCGATACAGCTTTCTTCCACCCATTTTTAAGTGGTTTGAAACTTGAAACATCTGCGGGTTGAAGAATTCGTGTAGAGTTGGGATATAAAGCTACCAATATAATATTAAGTTCATTGCATAACGTACAAACTTCATATGTCAAGTGGGTCTTGTGACCATCTAAAAACAAAATTACCGGCAATTCAATACGCTTATCAATGATATATGGATGCAAAATATTTTTTATATAGTCTACAAATATTTCTGCCTTCATCCAGCCATTATCGCTTAAACCAATACCCCAGTGATCTGGAATACTCTTGGATGGTTGCACTCAGCCTCTTATTAGGGTATATTATCAGATGAGGAGTGACGTCGCCAGAAGCCGAAAACGTGAACATAACAGTTAGATTCTGCTTTGCGTCACCCTGATCCACCTCATATACGTTTTTTGCAGAGGGGCAATAACTTTTCCGATTTTAAGGCAAAAAAGGAAACATGTTTCGTCACCATTAAAGACACGGGTAGGATCTTCCAAAATGAAAAAATATTTCTTTTCTTTCAAATAATTTTCTATTTGCCCAAACCATTTCCTAATAACAGCTTCTGCTACATTTGCTGATGCACTTGTTACGGCTTCCGAAGTTCTAAGCACCAGTATAGGATGGCGCCTTAAAAAAGCCTCATACCAGTGCTTTCCTGGTACATTATTCTTAAAAGGTGTTTTGCGTACGACATCCAAAAATCTTTTCACAGATGCCTGAATGTCCTCTTTTCTTCTTGGAAAGCCTTTTTTGTGGCTTTCCAATATCCAGTTAACTAAAGACTGTTCTTCCTCTTTTGTAAGGATTGAACAGGGTCCTTTTTCGTTTTTTTTAATTTTGCACTTAGCCTGAATTGTAGAGTTGCTCGAGGAACTCCGTATTTTAGGGCAGTTGCCTTCTTTGAAGCCCCGTATTTCTTCTAAAGCTTTTTGAACTGATTTCTCACAATATCTCTTTTGGATTTTTTTTTCTTTCTTTATTTTCGGCATCTGTAAATACAAAGGTTTTGGGTATAATATACACAATTACCTAATCACAAAAATTAAAAGACACCATCGCTCCTTAAATTGTAGTATGCCAACTATTGGGGTGAGCAGATACCAGTTGTTGACCCCCAATGCCAACTAATAGAACTCAAGTAAATTTAGACCCAGTGATTGACACCCTTCGTGTTTTGGTATAATCGACAGAAACAGTTGTGAAATCTTCTTGAAATAACTCATTGTACCCCGAATATCAAATCAAAAATCCTACAATAACTAAATATAACAATTTTGAAGAAATACTTACCGTTTTCAATTGTCTGCTTCTTAGCGTTTTTCTAATATTTTACACTTCTGGCGGGAGCACTACATATACCTACTGATACCAACGCCATATTGAAAAAGAAATTCACGAGGGAATCAGGGAATACACATTTGACGACGCAGGGTTGCCAAATTCTCCGGATTTTCCTACAATCCTCAAAAATAAACTCCAGTAGCAGAAATATTATAAAAACAGGTCAGGGTGCCAATTACTAGTGCAGTGCCAACAATAGGGGGTTTTACCCTATTAAAGAAATAACGAATGATACACTTCGATATTCGATAATTTTCTGAGGAAAAAAGAAATAAAAAATCAGATCAGCTCTGTCAAAATTGTGATAGATACGGAGATATAGACTGGTGCCCATAATTTTTGTGAAAAAAAAAGTAACGGGCGAGGGCCAGGTGAGAAATGTTGTTGAGGTTCCAACTTTAGAGAAAAAATATTTAAACACGAAACCACACAAAATGGTGAAATGGGGATGCAGTTTAGGGGTTGAAAACGTTTTTTTGCAATTTTCGGCAAAACGTGACCTAATAGCGGAAAATGTTCAATAGCAAAGTTGTAGATAATAAAAAAATCGAATGCTTTTGTATTTGACACTTCTTGACATAATCTCAAATTAACTGTCAAAATGGTAAAAACCCGATTTTTCAGTATTTTTTTCTCGCATACAAATGATTCAATTCAGATGAAAATATGTAGAAATAGGTCTTTTTTTGGTGACGAATAAGCGTGATTTTTTCGCAATTCAGAAGACGACTAGTTTTCCAGTTATGTTAAAAACCCTTATCTTCCACGAACAATTGTTATGGTGTTTTTTGTATTTCAAATGTCTAGAAGTGATCATTCTAATTGTTGAAATGTCTTCTTTCAAATAGTCTATGTAACTTGGTGGTTGATCGTTACACCGCTTAAAATTGAGAAAAACCGACAACAAGTCTCTCTGAATCATGATTTTCTCAATATATTCAATGATTTTTAATAGTTGTAGAATCGCATTAAATTAATTTTGTAGTGTACATGTATTCCAATATTTTATTATAAATAATTTAATATAAACTTTTTAATATAAAAATAATGAGAGTAGAAAATAATTGAAAATATTGAGAAAATCATGATTTAGAGAGACTTTTTTCTCAAGTTTAAGCGGTTTAACGATCAATAAACCACCTAAAAACATAAACCATTTTAAAGTAGACATTTCAACAATTTAAATAGTCACTTATAGACCTTCGAAA
This sequence comes from Chrysolina oricalcia, assembly GCA_944452925.2. Taxonomy (NCBI): domain Eukaryota; kingdom Metazoa; phylum Arthropoda; class Insecta; order Coleoptera; family Chrysomelidae; genus Chrysolina; species Chrysolina oricalcia. The sequence continues at coordinate 37,263,733 of OX101818.2, forward strand.
TACAGTGGTGTAACTGCGAGTGCGGACCTGTCGCCTGTACCATGAACCAATCCAAATCCAAAAGTATTTATTTTACAAGTTCTCAGTGTTATTTACTTTTCAGGTTAAAATAAAACAATCTGGCGTAGTTCCAGAGAGGAGTGAAGGTGCTGGATCTTTCCCCTCGTAGAGAGTACTTGTCCACCACCCCAGCGATGTTATGTGCTGTGCTCATTCTAACCCTCCGCTGCGTTGTAGGGTTTATCTATCCAACCTCCTGCTCTGCTTATGTTGGAGTTTGTGGGGTATGGTCTGTGACCCAGTGTGGTGGTTCGTGTTTTCGTGTTTAGGTTAGTTCGTGTTATACAGGAAAAATGAAAAAACCTGTTTTAAAAATTGGTGTGTGGGGAGCTCCTCCCACCCTGCACATCTTTGGGATGTGCAGCATACGATTTGCCCCGCACACCATGTGCTGGGCTTCCGTGTGAACCCGGGCGCATGCGTCCGTGTTCACAGTTCCACCCTGCACATGTTTAACTTTTGTGTGTTTTGTTTTTGTGTGTGTGTGTGGGTGTTTGTGTTGTGGGATCCTTAGCTTACCGTCCCCATCGACCATACCCCCCACCGGGGGCAGTGGTCGGGGGGCACGTTATATGCCCCCCGCCCGCCGATCCCAGTAGGGGTACAGTCTCCGGGGGCGCTGCGGGCATCCCCAAAAGGGCCCGCAGTTCTGCAAACTGATTTTCTATGTTCCTCAAAGCAAGAGCAATGAGGCTGTGGCGTAGATCCACCCTACCACCGCAGTCGGAGGGGGGTGGATAGATAGTAGTCTCCACAGGGGGTCCTCTTCTTGTGGCGGCCTCCTCTTTTTCCCTTGGCAGCTGGGGTTGCCATCTGCCATTGTGGAACATTTTGGTGTGTTGTGTTACCCCCTGGCCTCTCGTGGGGGGTATCGTTACTCTGTTGTTGTCTCTGGCTTCGGTCTCTTTCATTTTTGCCAAGTAGGCTGCGCAACCCTGATAGCTGGCGGGGTGTGCCAACTGACAGTTTGCGCAGCAGGCTGGTACGTCTGCTGGTTTTGTGCAGGTGTGTGTTAAGTGGTTTTGACCACATTTCAAGCATCGTGGGGCGTGGTTGCAATTGGTTGCTCCATGGCCCCATTTCTGGCATCTTCTGCATTGGGTGATCCTGCTTCCATTTGTCCTGCGATCCCAAGTTATTTTTGTTTTCATCAGTGTTTTTATTTGACTTTTCAGGTACTTCATTTTATATTTGGCCGGCATGGTGACTATACATATACATTGGTCTTATGGTGGATTTATGCAGCAGTCATAAGTTTTAAGTCATAAGAAAGAATATTCGTCAGTGATTGGCTGGAATACGGACCAACCAATCATTTGTATTCTTCCAGGAGGGCTTTCCTTATGTCCATGTTGGTCGGGTTCTGGTCCAGTCCTTTAATTATGAACAGATGTTCTCTTTCTCCGTTGGGGGTGAAGGTATGATACTCTACCTGGCTTCTTATCAGTTCGATTTTTGCGCTGTCATAGTCCTTTTTGGTTTTCAGGTAAAGTATAGTACTCTCTTGAGTGTACTTCACCTGAAAGTCAATTTGTTGGCGTTTGAGCATGTTTATCTTTTCCTGGTTATCGGCCGCTCTACCCGTTATGACGATAGGTGGTGGCTTGTCCTGTTTTCCAGTGCTTGGTTGTTCTTTTCTGTTTCTTCCATAGGTTGGGGTGTCTCCCCTGGTGGTTCTTTCGTTGTTCTCTGTGAGTTCTTCTTTCGATGATTCTTTACTTTGAACCATTGACCACAAGCATGCGATCCGAACGAATGTTCGAGAATCTTCGTCTCCTGGATTCCAGAAAGTACGACATCTAGATGCGAATAGAGGCGGCTCAAGAACTTTCGTCTAGATTTCCTTCACCAATATATGCAGACCGAAGCAGAGTTGGACACAGTTTTCAGATAAGTGGAGCGAGAGAGCAGCAGTTGAAATAAATAGTGTACTTTTGTGATGTAAAGTTGAAGTAAGACTTTATGTTTGAAAATGAATTGTTTTAAAACCGTTTAGACTTTAAATATACTACAGTGTTGTAGACAGTTTGTGTATTTCGGACAATTGTTTTCGCGGAAAATAGACAGTGACTGATAAACAAGTCGAAGAAATGTTGTTAATAAAATTTTTTCACCAAATATTATGCTATTGCTATGTAACTAACAATGGGCTTCAGTAAATTTGGAAAAAATTAAATCATTTGTTAAACAATTTTTTATAAACAAATAAACAAAATTACTATTTTTTGAAAAAATTTATTTACCACCTATTTTCTTGGCGAAATAATGATTGAATTTTTTTTTTCTTAAATATATTTTTTTATTGTTTATAATCGTTTTCTTTTCATTTTTGATTGTTTAAATTAGTTAAGAAATTATTTTCTCTTTAAAAATCATAATAGGCATTTCTTCATAGATTAACATAAAAAAATATAAATAATTTCATTGTTTGTTAACTTAACATTTTGTTATAAACAAATTCTAACAACCATTATATTTTTTCTAGAGCTGAAAAAAATTACAAAAACAGGCATACTTATATATCAAAGTACTAAAAAAAATATTCTTCTAATTTTTATAAAACTTGAATATTGCACCGTACCGAAGTTCAACCGGCAGCATGATTTGTCAAGTAACAAATTGAAATAACTTATAAACTATTAGAGATTCGATAATGTACATTCATTTTGTTCTTATGAAGGATTGTTCAATCCTTAAAATAAGATAATGAACAAATGTATAACTATATAGTTTTTCAGCTAATATAAGTATTTGTTAATAAAAATTTGAGATTTTCTTTTATGACTTAAAACTTGTTAGTTAATACAACTATAAACTATAAACCTACAACAATTTTGTAGTGATGAAATATCTATAAATTTACCTCTACATAGCTGTATCTCATATAGTTTAAATTATAAACGTGTTTTAATTAATATTTATCTAACTCGTTTTTCGTTATATATGAATTTTGATATCTTAATTACATCACTTACCTATATTTTGCAACATTTTCATCTTCCATACTTTTTAATAAGTTGTTGTAGCCAAGGTACTTTTATTGCAAGGTACTTTTATTGCTTTAAATTTTATTTTTTTTCGATCAAATTATGGAGTTTTGTTCTAGAAGAAAGAATTGACCATCGCAGGGAGCAGCTGCTCACTTAAACGTTAGAATAACTTACTATAAAGCATAGAAAATGAAAATATTGCAAAATAAGGTAAGTAATGTAATTAAGATTTAAAAATTCAGACATAACGAAAAACGAGTTAAATAAATATTAACTAAAACACGTATATAATGTGGCGAATCTGCGGTCGATGCCGGACCTGAACGCTCACGCGGACAGCGAGTGAGCGCATGACTTTCGAGGCGCTATGCACCGAGAAGAATCTGGTCGAATCGAAGGCTTACTAGAAATATCAAGAGTGTTCGCGAAATGAACTGTGTATATAAGAAGAATAACGCAGCAGAGTTGGGGAGTCAGTGAAGCAGAAGTCGAACATAAATAGTCCAGTGATTGTGATTTAAATTAGAGTATTGTGTTGAAATTGTTGAATCATTGTATTTCGTCAAATAAATTATTTTAGAGTGAATTTGTTTAAATATACTACAATAATTTAAACTATTTCTATATGGTGGATTTATGCAGCAGTCATAAGTTTTAAGTCATAAGGAAGAATATTCGTTAATGATTGGTTGGTCCGTTTATTCCAACCAATCATTAACGAATATTCTTCCTTATGACTTATGACTTCTGCATAAATCCACCATTACAAGTCATAAAAGAAAAGAAAGTGCACACAAAATCTCAATTTTTTATAAATGCTTTTAATAGCTTATAAACAATAGTTATAAACTTGTTCATTAGCTTATTTCAAAGATTGAACAATCCTATATAAAAAGAACCTAAATGTTCATTATCGTATCTTCATAGTTTATAAGTTATATCAATTTGTTTCTTGACAAATCATGCTGCCGGTTCAACTTCGGTTCGGTGTAATATTAAAAAGTTTTGTATAAAATAGAAGAACATTTTGTTAGTACATTGATATATACCTGTTTATGTAATTTTTTATAGCTCTAGAAAAAAATATAATGGTTTATAACAAATTGTTAAGTTAACAATTATTTATAAAAAAAGTATGTTTTTTGTTTATCTATGAATAAATGCATATTATGATTTTTAAAGAGAAAATAATTTCTTAACTAATTATTTAAACAATCAAAAAATTAAAAAAACAATTTCAAACAATAAAAAAAAAATTATTTAAGAAAAAAATATATTTTTTCAATCATTATTTTGCCAAAACAATAGAGTGGTAAGAAAAAATTGTTTAGCAAATGATGTGAAAAAATATTTTTCCAACGTTACTGAATGCCACCGTTAGATACAAAAACAGCAATAGCATAATATTTAGTGAAAAAAATTTTATCAACAACATTTCTTGGTATTTTTATTTTTTGTCAACTTTAAATAATCATTATAAACAAAATAATAAACTTTAATTTACTTTTATCGCGTGATATTGTTAAGTATATGTATAAGGAGGACTCCACAAAGCTAAAAATCTATAGATATATTATTTAAACTTATATGTAGTCATTTAAGATAACAGATTGGAAAAAAACTAATTAATTAACAATAGTATAACTTTTTGAAAAATTGACATACATTTTTTTTCAACGGGGATTCATTCTTTCAAGTGTCTAGATGATTCCATAATCAATTGTAGTCTTGATGACCTCCTGTTTAATGATAACACAACCATTGAAAATAAGGCTACTACAAAATTTTTGGGGTTCTACATAGACAATAAACTGAAATTTGACTCGCATATAAAACAACTAAAAAGTAAAATCTCCTCGGGCTGCTATGCAGTGAGAGTAACCTCAATAAATTTGGGAATAAAAACTGCCAAGACGGTCTATTATGCTCTCATACAATCTCATTTACGATATGGAATTCCATTCTGGGGAGCCTGCAACTCAACAGTACTGCAGACTGTTTTAGTCCTGCAGAAACGGACTATCAGATATTTATGTAAGCTGAAACCTCGTGAGTCATGCAAACTCAAATTTGCCGAAGAAAGAATTCTGACAGTAATATCATTGTTTATTTTGGAATCAGTATGCCTCATAAACAAAAATATATCCATGTTTCAAGCTCCCACCAATCCATACGACACACGTAATAATGGGTTAAAATTACCACTTCCCACAACAAACCTAATTAGGGATTCCATCTATTATAATGGGGTCAAGATGTATAATCACTTGCCTCAACATATCAAGATGGTTAACAGGAATACAAAAAACTTCAGGAAAATAGTTAACACATTTTTAGCAGATAGGCCCTATTATAATTTGCAAGAGTACTTCAATGACAGATTTACATGAGCTATACGAGTAACTACTGGTAAGAGTGTAATTATGTTTACTACTTGTCTACTTCTATGACTAAATTTATTTATTTTTAAGATTATTTGACAATTTATTAAAGATAAAGCTCATTTATTTTCATGTTACTTCATGTTACTTCGTTTTTTGTATAACTTAATTATTTTAAATTGTGACTGTTTATAATATGTTTTTATGTTATATACGTTTTATTTACATGTTTTATGACTACGATTGATTACTAACTCGATTGTGACTCTATATACACTTTATTCTTGGTTACATTGTTATATATATATATATATATATATATATATATATATCTACCTTCGCTTTGTCAACACAAATTATTTTTTCCGACAATAAAGCATATTTTGATTTGATTTGAATTCAAATTTCAAAATTATTATTTGTTACTAAAGAAAAAATATTTTATGTGATACACCGTCATAAGCGGTAGTGCGCCCATGTCGTTACGGCTGGGCGGAGCCCTATTTTCGGCGTTGAATTAAAATTATAAATAACAAACCCTCACGGCCCAAGAACAGGACTATAAGCAGCTGATTAAACATCTAGAATTACGGTATGGACAGACCCATCTATATAAAGAATTATACAAAGAATGAGCACACGGAGTTTGTCGGTCCCATTCTATATCACCCTGTATATATCTGGCTCCGGATCTGTCTGGAAGAGTAAAATTACATTGATATGATCAGATAGTTTGTAGAGTTTGGGAGTTTGTTTTCTGACCGATGTTTCGAATTTTAATCATTTCATCTTCAGGGCCATTCATGTGGTGAAATGGTTTAGAAATAAATCAAAAAATGAATGTCTCATGTATTGAAACGCTATAGAAGCAAACTTTTGAAAGATTAAAGCGCCCCCCAAGTCTGATGTACAAACGATATATTGATTAGATACACCAAATTCAACACTATTTGTCCCATGAATTTTTGTATCTACCAGGTGTGTTCATACATTCAATTTTAATCATATCAAACTTAGAACAAATCCTCTTTGGCGAGTCTCCGTTAAGTTCCAAATTTACGGTAAGTAAATGTTTCAGTCATATTCACTTGCAATAATAGATACATTATCGAAAAGGGAAATATTCTCAATAGAAAATTGAAACAAAATGACTCCTCTGGAAATGGAAAAATCTACGACAAAAATAAAGCTGTTTTTTGTAATATCTTACACAAAACAACTACTTCCCCGGCTGAAGCAACGCTGGACATGTGATAGATATTGTGAAAGACCATAATATAACTTGAAAGACAAAATCTGAAAGTGGAAATTTGCAAGTTAGGTTCTTTTCACAATATCTATCAGATATAGTTCTATGTCCAGCGTGGCCTTAGCTGGGGAAGTAGTTGTTTTCTGTTAGATATTACAAAAAATAGCTTCATTTCATTTGCACTATCTGAATGAAAATGCAAATTTTCACTTTCAGATTTATTCTTTCAAGTTACAATAATAATACTTTCTCATAAACACTCGAAGAGTGTACCCAAAGGTCTAGCCTGAGCAGGTAGAGTGCGGCTATTATTATTATTCGCCGTGGCGCTCCGAGGCTACTTACTGACTTTTGGTGACGTATTCACTTTTCAGCTGCATGAAAACCCGAAAAACCTACAGCACCACCCCAGGTGGTCAGTGCACACTTCCAGCAAACAACTGACGTTATATGTATTGAATGACAACTAACAGATACTTATGCAATGTTCCTCATTGCAGAGGACACAATTGCAAGTGCTCCCTGAGACCAACCAGCAGAATTATGTTTTGATTGAACAGGACGACCACCTGCAGACTAGTTTCGAGGTATTTGCCTCTGATCAGTGCAAGGGTAGGTCAACACAGACAGCAGTGAAGCCACTTGTTCCCCGTCCAAATAATCCCACATTCTAGCTATTTGGTCACCACTCTGATCTCGTGCGATGAAACGGAGTCTAGGCCGCTCCACTTGCAAGCAGAGAAAGAAGCACTCCTAGTCTCCGGAATTAGAGATTTATTTGAGACGGAGTTCTTTTGGGAGATAGAAAGTAGTTGCCGACCGATACAATACATTGTTTTTTATAAATCATGTCCTTTCATGTCCTATAATTTTTTTTTATAGTGATCAATCACTCGTGGCAATGGTATACGTATTTTTATTCGAAAAAAAAAACGATATTATAAGTACTTTTTTGTTTTGAATCTCACAAATAGGAAAACCCTGTAATATTCAAAAAACATCGTGAGATCCGAGAGAAAGTAGGCAGGAATTGGTGTTCTTGAATTTATGCAGGCTGGATGCCTCAGGAAACACCTCCTGAGGTAAAGCTTTGCTGTTCGTTGGAAGAACGAGCCCTGGGAAAGCGATGTTTGGTTAGTCTCGATGAGACTGCTATTGGTGGAATGATTAATGAGATTTGAGAAGAGCAATGTCCATGAAAATATCTGTAAACCATTAGGTGGTGCTAAAGAGAAATGATCGAGCTTGTAAGCTCAGCATCAGCAACGGGACGAATGGTTCTTTTTTGGATAGAATCTAAAAGTTTCATTGTCTGTTAAGGAGCTGCACTCCATATATGGGAAGGGTATTCCAGGATAAGTCGAATCAGTGCCTTATAAATCATAAAAAGGGAAGTGAAATAACTTTTAGCACGAAGCAGACAACAAAGTTTTTGAGAGGCACTTTTGGCAATGAACCTCACATGACTGATGGTAATACCAAGCATTGAAATGGAAGACTTTATTGGTATGGATACTCCTGACATAATTACTGTTTGCCACTGTGAGATCAGCCTTTCTAGAGAAATAACATCAATTTAGATTACTCAGGTAAGTCAAGTTTGAGCATTTGAAAACAATACAGGGTGTTTCATAATAAATGCACTGGACTTCAGGATGTGATAGCTCGTCCAAAAATATGAAAAAAAGTTTCTATTAACTTATCCTCTAAAATGCACCATTTTCGAGATACAGGGTGTTGAAATTTTAAAAAAAATAATCGTTTTTTGCGAATATCTCTGGAACCGTTTATCGCACAGAAAACAGATTTCGTAGGCATTTTCTACTCATAATAAGCTATGTATTGTGCGGATTTTTTATTTTTTCAAATTCATAATTGGTGAAGATTTTGAAGGGGTAGTGGGTGTTTTTTTCTCCAACTTCTACGCCACTGGAAAAAGTATGATTTTGAGCCGCCTACTTGAACCACCAATGTACTCTTGGTCATAAGCTCTAAAGTTGACCGTTTTCAAGAAAAATCAACTTTCATGTTGAAAAACATGGTAAATTTTTTAAAATAATTTTTTACCTAATTATACAAAATTTATTTAAACGTTAGAACAAGTAGCAAAACGAAACGTTGACTTCTTAATTGCAAAATAAAAAAAAACAATAACAATCATACTCAGTTGAATTGTTGGAAATGTCCGCCGTTAGCTTCAATGCACGCAGCAATTTTTCAAGGAAAAAACTTTATTTAAATAACATGAAAGTTGATTTTTCTTGAAAACGGTCAACTTTAGAGCTTATGACCAAGAGTACCTTTTGGCGGTTCATATAGGAAGCTCAAAACTGTACTTTTTCCAGTGGCGTAGAAGTTGGAGAAAAAAACACCCACTACCCCTTCAAAATCTTCACCAATTATAAATTTTAAAAAATAAAAAATCCGCACAAAACATAGCTTATTATGAGTAGAAAATGCCTACGAAATCTGTTTTCTGTGCGATAAACGGTTCCAGAGATATTCGCAAAAAACGATTATTTTTTTAAATTTCAACACCCTGTATCTCGAAAATGGTGCATTTTAGAGGGTAAGTTAATAGAAACTTTTTTTCATATTTTTGGACAAGCTATCACATCCTGAAGTCCAGCGCATTTATTATGAAACACCCTGTAGATATATTAAAATGACAAAAATAAATTATAACATAAACATTATTTTTTCTTCGCCAGTGCGTAAACTAAGCTTTTACACACTCCTGACAGTGCGTAAAGTAATACTTTTTAGCACAAGTGCGTAAAAAAGTCACCTGTGCGTAAAATCATCAACTGTGCGTAAAGTAATTTTTTACACACTATTCATAATTTTAGGCATCTTTGAAAAATTCAGTATTTTGCGTCAAATATAACTCGGAAGTTTTTATTTGATAATACGACAACTCATATCATTAAACATCCAAATTAATGATATAATTGCTACAATTTGGCAATATAATAACTGTTGAAGAAAAAACTTTGTATGAAACACTTTCGTATAGGGCTTTTTATTACTCGCGTATTTGTTGAACTCAGCTGCGCCTCATTCAACATTGTTGAACTCTGCGACTCATCCAACAAACTTCACGTTTATACAAAAAAGTTCTACTTTACGAACTTGTATCGTAAATAGCTATCATCTTTTCAAAATTCAAAGAAACGGATGGAATGTTGTTTCAATAATAGAAAATAGATATTTTGGAGATTTATTTTATGGAAAATATTCAGAAACTTAATCTAGGAATCAATTCAAATCATTCAAAGTTATGTTAGGCATATCAGAAATACCATCTTTATCAATAACTTGAACTTTGAAGTTTGGTAAATTTATAGCAAGCCTTTTATGTACTTCTCTCACACATTTTTTAAGAAGTTCATATCCTTGTTCTTTAGAAAGTGTTTTCAGATAGTTGCGATCCATTATGGAAAGTGAAAAGTATCCTCCATAACCATGAGCAGCATAATCAACGCTGACAACTGATGCTAGATAGTCCATGTAATACAACTGTGCCCCTTCTTTCTTATCATATCCAGCCAAAAGAAGATTAACGTGATAAGGACTCTAGAAAAATTCAACTGATCAAGTCAAAACAAAGGTACTTCTTACCAGTTACTTACCCTACTCCTGAGTGTATCCGCTAAATTACGACGAGTAAAACTTGCTGCTTCTTTTGGGCTTAACTCATAGGTATTTCTCATTTTATAAAGTTGTATATTTTTTGCAATATACTCTGCAAACTGAGTAGTATCGCCAGACTCTCCAGAAACGGCCATAACGATATTGTTGGATAGTTTATGTAATTTATTCTCATCTAAAATTTAATGCTATATTGGTAGAGAAAATGAAAATTCCAAATATTTAAATTACCTGTTTTCATTACAATAATGCTCTGTGAAGCTGTCATATCAGCAGCTATTAAAACGAAATCATTGAATTTAATACCAAGTAAGCACTCCATTTTCAAAATTCAGCAAAACTGAAAAACGCTTTGTAATAAGTTTTGAAGTTTTAATGATAGTTAGATTTTTCTGTCAAACGTCAAGTTGAGGAAGTAGTAAAGTTGGGAAGTAGACGAGACGGGTGCAGGATCGGGGACCCTATGTTTGAGTTCACTCGATGCGATATCGCATGCGATTTTTGCACTTTATCGACGGATACCCCAAAAATAGTATGTTCGAATATCACCAGCGATAATTATCGACCATAAAACAACGAGCGGATATTTAGCATGCGATAAGAATTATCGATCGAAATAATAGACGAGAAAAGTGATGACGTCACAAATGTCATTCTTGTCAAAAACTGATTTCAAACAAACCACCGTCGAATTTAAATCGGCTTGTCCGATATTGTGTTTCCGTTAAAGTTTTCAACTTCTTTTGCTTGAGAACACAAAATCCAAACTAAAAAGCAAATCAGCAAATAATCAACAGAGAATGTCACCTAAAATTCTTTGTTTGGAATCAATTTTTGACAAGAATGACATTTGTGACGACACGCTTTCCTCGTCTATTGACTTAAATCTCAACCTCGATAATGATTCATTGTTTAAGTTATCTCATGATATTACGAAATGGCAAATTTTGATGAAATTGCAATGATCGCTATTGCAGAAGTAGTGGACGATGCTGCGGGAGCCTTCGCTGTTCTGCTCTGATCCTCGTATAAATGCATTGAAACTCTCAGATAAACAATTCGTTAAAATGCTTCGTTTATCAAAATAATTGATTCGTGAGGTGATTCGACTAGTTTCTCCCTATATAGAGGAGGGTAGTAGAAAGTTAGCTGAATATTGAGACAAAAGTAAGTCACCTTCAGTCTAAATAGGCAGGTATATGAATATGATTCATGATAAAACATGCTGATATGAAGGTTTCAATAAGTCTTGGATTCCTCGCAAGTGGCAGTTACCCAAAGAGACTAAAATAACAAAGAGGGTTTAATAAGCTTTAGCCAATCAGAATCTTGTAGCATCAACACGTCATAGTGACGCACTTGGATATAAGTACAGAGTCGAAATCGAACAAAGCTACAAAACTCTCATATACCAAGAGATAGTCCATCGCTGTCTATAGAGAACGGCGACCATGACATGTCCAACTACGTCACATTTCGTCACAAATGTTCTTTCATCTCTTTCTACTAGTGTCCCCATTGTCTTATGGGGATTAAGGCTGAGTCAAGTCTCCGGTCTGACCAATATGATTAGACCAGCGCGGTCATTTGGTTGACTTGACGACCTAATTAGAACTGTTTGTATTTGACCAATATTTTCAATCATCTCATCGTCATACTTCATACTGAACGCGTGTGCCTTGTCCGACCGGTGACTTGATACAGCCTTAACTCTCCTTGTTTTTTTTTCTTTGGTGTCTTGGCATCGACTACTATGGTCATTAGCCACGTGTTCTGGATAGGCCTTGTTACTAACTCCATGCGCCACCTTAGAAGCAGCACTGTTAATTGGAACGCAACAGTGAATCGTGCAGGACTCACCCCAGTCCAGCCACGAGATTTGAATAATTTAATCGGTCAAATTAAATTTAAAAATCCCTGCCGCAGCTGGGGCTCGAACTCCGGACCTTTCGACCCAAAGTCGGACGCTCTAACCACTGCGCCACGCCCCGACAAACTCTCCTTGTTAAATAACGTTTAGTCTCCTTCTCTGGCAACTCATTTTGTTTCAACCGAAGAGTGCATACGATCAACAAAAAGTGATGATAATGTAAACTGTATAAGCATGGCGGCCCTGATGAGCGGGGATAAAGGCAAGGAGACTAAACAATTATTTAACAGGAGAGTCTAATCTCCAGAAGACAATGGGGACACTAGTAGAAAGAGATGAAAGAACATTTGTGACGAAATGTGACGTAGTAGGACGTGTCATGGCCGCCGTTCTCTATAGATAGTGACGGACTAGCTATTGGTATATGAGAGTTATTACTGCTGACAGTTTTGTTGCTTGGTTCGAGTTCGACTCTGTACTCCATGTACAAGTACGTCACTATGACGCGTTGATGCTACAAGATTCTGATTGGCTAGAGCTTATTAAACTATCCTTGTTAAATTTTATCTCCTTGATCCCAACACGCCAACACTGCTATGTCACTTGTCAGTCTTGTCACTAATGTCAGTTCCATTTGTTTTTATTTTTGTTTATTGTGGATCGTGATCTTAGTTACAGTATACTATGTGTTAAACTCTGCCTTTAGTCATTGCATTTATTACATCTTGATAAAGTTATCATGCTAATGACACGCTGAAATGAAAATCTAAAGATGTGAGATACTATCTTGATTCAACAGATTCGATTTCATAATGGCTTCTTCCCAAGATGCTTGGTATCTTTCCCTCCTAGGGTTAGCCGAACATTTCCGCACTTCCAGTCCCCCTATGATTAAACTTTGTGTTCAGTGTTTGCAAGCAGTATTCAATTTTAAACCTCCTCAAAGGGTAGAAGCAAGAACGCACTTACAACTTGGTAACATACTTTTGAGTCATACGAAGAATATAGATTTGGCGAAGAATCATTTGGAGCAAGCAGTAAGTGATCGCTTTTGTATGAACCAATTATATGTTGTTCAGATGTTTTATCCAAATTAGTCCATTTTCGAGCCAATACAGATATTTGGTAAATGTATTTGTGAAGAGCTTGATCTTGGATTTCATAAATTCTCATTTCCTTGTTCACCTGCTGTAACATTTTATTATGCAATACATATACCCATTAAAGTATAAATATCTATATATTAAATATAGTCTGAACTATCAAATACAGGAATGATGAATGTCAACTAGAAAACTACATATCAAAAACCAGGTAACACCATACTGCGTTGTTACACCTGCCATTCAAGGGGAGCCAACAAAAGGTTTGTTTGAAAACCACTCAAAAAGTGTAGTTTAATGTAGAAATTGTAATGCAGTATACAGGGTCTTCCTAAACATCATGTACACCCGAAAGGGAAGCTTATTTTACGACTTAAAGTTTATATAAACATAGGTCCACAAACGCTTCGTAACCGATCTACAGACTGTAGAAATTTCAAGTTTTTTTTTGGTTTTTCTTCATAAATCCTGCAGTTTTTGAGATATGTGGCTCAAATTTGAAATAAATTTTACATTTCAGGGCTTACATCAATGGACATGTCAAATGTTTGTGAAAATCTACAGGGTGATATTTTTTGTTGGTCATGCCCCCTGTTATACCCATGAACTTTTTTGCAGTAAATTCTAAAGTACAAAATGGATTGACTGGTTTGTTTACAAACTTTTTTGTTTCCTGTAGTTTTTCCGTATCTTAGACCATTATTGAGAAAAAAAGATTTTTTTTAATTAGCTACATTTTAGTTGATGATGATATAAGTATATGTTTATTGTACATGAGAATAAATTATTTTCAACAAACAGGTACATTTATAAATAACATGTAATATACAAACTCTTAAAATTTAAAATATAGCCAAATAATAACAATGCAGGCATGATAAAGATATAGTAAGGTTAAAATAAGAAATGTGTTTAATATAAAGTTCATTATTATAAAATTACAACAGGAAACATCGAGGGGGTGACCACTCATCAGAAAACGTACACGTATTGCCGAAATCCCTTATGATTTCCTGAAATATATGGGATTTCCGAGGATTTCCTGGAAATCTTATGTGACTTCGAGAGATTTCCGGGGATTTCGTGAGAATCATATAAGATTTCGAGAGATTTCCAAAGATTTCTTGGAAATCCCAACCGATTTCGATGGATTTCCTAGAAATAATAAGAAAATTATTGCGATACGTTATTGGAAATGGGAGATTTTAAAGAAGTTTTGGTGCCTGAATCACAGAAAATGAAAAAAATTGTTATTTCAAAGTCATTCTCAGTCAAATTTATTTCATTAATTTGATCAAATATCACTCAATTCGAACAACATGTGTATTCTTGAGACCGAAATATTACTTTACAGCAAAGTAATGGAGTTCTTGGTAAAAATGTTTTTGATGTACCTATCATTTTGAGAATATATTTATTAAAAGAAATCGAAAAGAAATAAATTCTGGTTTCATTGAAGTTTATATATTCATCCAAAAAATAATAATTTGTTGGAATGAAACAATCAAATTTGATCGAATCAAATTAATACCTATTGCACAAATGCTTGTCAAATTCGCCGTATTGATTTGACACTAAGATATACTTGAGAGAAAAAAAATGTATACCTAGTTAGACCAACGAATGATTCATTTGATACAATGAACATGCGCTTAAATCGAGGCTTGAATTAAGAGTTGATATTCAATAATTATTTTTCTTGCCTCAACAAATTATTTTGTCGTGCATATATGACACTTTTATTTCTTAAGTTCGAATGAATTTTGTTCAATGGGACCAATTTTGTTTTTTTCGTCAAGTATTATGTCGAGTATTATAGATTATAGATCAATCCTTGTGATTCTTACCATACAATAATTGTATGTGGATGGTAATAGACGATATAAAAAAGTATAGGAAATTTCCATTCACATTGCTTCATTCAACCCAAAATTATCTTACATTGACTAGTTTGAAAATTTCCACACTAAAACATGTTTTTTTTGTTTTTGAATATCTTTTCAATTTTTGTTTTTTCCTCGTGGTTAATGCAAAACGGTCCGTTTCCGATTAGGTTAACAGGCCCAAAAAATATATATTTCTTTTCAACCAACTGAACATCCTCACACTTGAGCCATATAATATATGAATCTAGTTTCCATTTGATGAATTTTATTTTGAATTGATTGTCTGAGATGATGTCCACAATACGGCCAATATACCACTTGTCGTAATATACAGCATAATAGTGTTCTATCATTATTTGTAAACTTGTGTCTTCGTCTCGGTCTTCGTGATTTAGATTCTCTTTTGTTACTTTTTTTTTTCGATGTACTCACATTTTTGCATTGGATATTCCTGTCTGAAGACAAATGTCCTTTCTCATGGGAAAAGAGCCAACATAAAGTTGATTTTCTCACAACCATTTTTTTATTATTTGCATTTATGGTCAGAAAAGAACAATCTGGCTACATGTTTTTATTTTTTTGTTTCGCCTTACTACTGTCCCTAATATCTAAGTTGTCGAATTTTTTCAATATTTCTATTTCCCTTCCAATGTCCGTATAGTCCTGCTCATTTACTAGAATCTTTTCATCTATATTTTCTATAATTTCTTCCTCGATTACTTCAGGTTCCTTCTCACTGTCGGACTCTGAATCCATTTCTATCGTTTCCTTAACACTCTCCTTTTGCTTCTTCATATTTTTTAAGGATATAGTTTTCACAGCCATTTCTTGTTTTTTTTGTGAGAACAATTCCTAAATCTTTGCCATCAGATAAGCATACTTTTTGGCTTTATCTAATATTTCGATCAACTCTGCTCGATCAGGAATTTCATTCATATTTTTAAATGAGTTGACTCCCAGTTTAGTGTTTTTTTTCTCTGGGAAATATAAACCGCTGGTTGGTCCTTGGCCCTTCGACACTTCGACAACTCAAAACTCGATCTACAATGACTACCATCACGGCCTTCGAGGGATTCATGATTCAACTAGTTAACTAGCATCTATCAATCGTTCGTTTCTACGCATGCATTATAATTTCGCATTTATCTAGCGACTGCGATTTCCGAAAAGGATTTCGGTGATGATTTGGAAAGTTTTGTCAGTGATTTCCGGATTTCCGAAAGGATTTCGGGGATTTCAAAGTGATTTCGGATTTCTGGAGCGATTTTCTAAGTGATTGCGGGATTTCGGCCGAAAATCAAGCGATTGCGGTCGACTGCGGGGCAAATTTGTACACGTATTGCCAGAGTGGTCACCCCCTCGGGAAACATCAGAATGAATCGTCATAAAACTCTGATAAACTATAATATGCCTTATCACTAAGTAGTTTTTTGTCATGTTTCTAAAAATACTGTACCTTCTTTCCTTAATTTCACAAGGTAATTTGTTCATTTTCACCCCAATATAGATCAGAGAGTCTTTTATTAGATTTGACATGGGAATGGGGAGCTTTAAACTATTTTCGTTTAGACGAGTATAATATGGGATTCCACAAGTGAGTAATAAACTGATTACCCTCAAAACATAATAACCAGATGCCAATTTTTTATTCAAGTTTCTTATGTGCTCTTCAAATTTCAAATTCGTGTCCAAGTAAATTCCGAAAAATTTTGCTGTGTCCTTATTTACTAATATTTGACTACCTATATTCACATCCGGTATCACAGTTTTGAAAGAAATGGCACTTATTTTTTTAGTATTTAGTGAAAGTAAATTTGAATCACACCAGTCTTTGATTAAGACTATGTCATCACACATTATTTCGTGTAGTCTTTCTTTATCTTTATGGTGCCGTAATATGGTTGTATCATCTGCTTATAACGTTAACGTAAGGTCATTCATATCCATAGGAAAAGCATAGGACCCAGTACAGAGCCCTGGGGCACTCCACACCTTATTTCAATTGTATCAGAGGTAGTGGATAATTTTACGCACTGCTTTCTATCAGAGAGATAAGATCTGAACCAAATCCATATAGATTAAGCTTCCGCAGCAAAATGTCGTGATCTACACAATCGAATGCTTTCGAAAGATCACACAGCACCGCCGCGAAAGCTTCTTTAACATTTATGCTTTTATAAATCATTGACATCTGTCTGTGGGTGGCATCATTTGTGCTTTTTGAATTCTAAAAACCAAACTGCTCTGCACTCAGTATTCTATTAATCATCAAAAATTCCATAATTCTTTTCTTCACTAGTTTTTCAATTATTTTTGCAAGTGTAGGAATTAAAGATATCGGTCTGCAGTTGGAGGGATCTTTTCTGTCACCTCCTTTATGAAGAGGAATTGTAGGTTTTCAGGAATGTCGAACAAATTCCAGTTTCAAATGTGTCATTTATGACTTGTGCAAGAGTGCAAGGCTTTCAAATATCTTTATAGATATCTAAACCAGCCGCGTTCTTATTTTTTATAGAATAAAAAACTTCTTTCAATTCAGATGCAATAGTAGCATAGAGTATTAGATTTTCATAAACGTGTATGTCCCTCTAGCAGTCTAATGGATCATATCTTGGAAATATATTTTCCGTAAGCTTTTCAGCAATTGTACTGTAATAGACTGGGGTGAGTCCTGCACGATTCACTGTTGTGTTCCAATTAATAGTGCTACTCCTAAGGTGGCGTATGGAGTTAGTAACAATGCCTACGAGAATACATGGCTAATGACCGAGGGGGAAGTAACTAGCCATTTTTTGTACACCTAATGAAAATAATGCAGTAATTAACTCTAATGAAAAATAATTACCACTAATGATGTTATACTATTCATCGGAAAATCACTGATTAAAATCCGCGTCTGCTCAGCGATCACCGAGGCGATCACTTACCGATTGTCAGACGGCATAAATTTGCCAACTTGGAACCGAAAAAAATCATATCACGGATCCCCAGAAACATAGATTTCGATTTTAAGTTGAATATGAAATGATTAATGAAGTAATGAAAATGTTATGATGTACACCTAATGAAAGAGTTACTTCCCCCTCGCTAATGGCCATAGCAGTCGATGCCAAAACACCAAAGTAAAAAAAATAATAATAGGTTCAAGTAGGGTATCTATAGATTTCGAGGTTCGTTGTCTACCCCTGAGCTCATTCACTATGGTCCAGCTTTCTTTCACTTTGTTTTTTGCCTTTGCAATTCTGTTACTGTAATACGTATCCTACGCGGCTCTGATTACTTCTCATATGTTTTTCTGTAAAAGTCGTAATTATTGTACAAGAAAATGTTTGTTGTAAATAATAATAATAAATGTTGTTTATTGAATCAGAATTACATTCAATTCAATTGGATCGATCGAGGTCCTTCATTTCCTAATATAATGAAGAGATCGTATATTTTTGGAGGAGAGTTTATTCGCCACTGTCTGCCAATAATAAAATAGACCGTTGGCCCATGACTCCAGGGGGGTCGATTATCTACGAAGGTATGGGACATGTAGATTAAGTTGGATTCTCGGGAAAACAGTGGTTTGATCAATCGGCCGCCCCCCTCCCTGACGTCAATGACGTCACCTTTCCTTCGAGTACGGCTAAATTCACCCATCC
Organism: Chrysolina oricalcia; assembly: GCA_944452925.2. Lineage (NCBI taxonomy): Eukaryota > Metazoa > Arthropoda > Insecta > Coleoptera > Chrysomelidae > Chrysolina > Chrysolina oricalcia. Next base: position 37,282,570 of record OX101818.2, read on the forward strand.
AAATTGTATGCAAATGTTATAACATTGATGGGTAAAAATGAAGGGCATATAGTCTGGGAGTCAGTGGCGGCGATAAGGGGCCCGCAGAGCCCGCGGTGCGGGGGTGCCCTAGCTCCAGAAGAGGCCCCTTCGACATCTTTGCTAAAACTTTCTAATTCTAATTGTTTGTCAACATTTACTTTAATTTGCAAAAAATCAGCTGACAGAGCTGAAGCAAACTCCTTGCAAAAGAGTATGAGTAATTATGATTTTATTTTGCTTCTTGTATACCAAAGCAAAATATTGGAAAATATTTATTTGGTGTCAAACTGCTACAAAGTTCTACTGTTGATCTGGGCCGAGCATACGAGATATTGAGCAATAGATAAATTTAATAGTTTTAGAGGTGATTTCGAAACATTGCATACAGAAGCTTCAAATTTGGTGAAATCGTGGGACATTCAGCCAACATTGACTCTAATAAGCGCCTAAGAAAGGTCAAGACATTTTTTGATGAACTCGCAAATGACACTAGAATAAAATATGATCTAAAAAGATTCCAAATTAAAGTCTTCTACGAGTCTCTCGATATAATAATTAATCAGTTCAGTACACGATTTATCATCCTGACTGTTTCGTTAAACTATCTACAGGAGAAATTATGGATCATGCTGAAAAAATACTAAAAAATTACGGAAATGACTTCTCGCATAACTTATCTACGCAATTAATAAACTGGAAAAGTGTATTTTCAAATGAAATTCGAAAAAAAAAATATGAATTTTGACTTCCTAAGCCCAAAGGACGTATCTCGATTCTTTCCATAATTTAAATTTCACTCTCTACATGTTCTCTATGACTGACCCGTTGACTTAAACAACATATATGGCAGAATCTCATTGTTCTTTGCCATCCAAAACGTCAGTAAAAAAAGACGTATATGCAAAATACACCTGGAATTCTAAGCTTTATAGGCGTAAGTGACTGCCTCAATATCTCTGGTCATTCTTGACTTACGCCCTTTGGGCTTAGCACTGCAGAAATGGCCGCATATTTTACATCAGAAACTGGATGTATTTTGAGCAGTTTTCCGGATATTTTTTTGTTGTTTCAACTTTTTTTGATATTACCGGTAACATCTGCTTCTGCCGAAAGAACATTTTCAAAGTTGAAGTTGATAAAAACATATTTACGTAGTACAATGTGAGAGGTGAGACTTAGTGCATTGGGTATAATAATGAGTATTGAACATGAACGTGCTCGTAAACTGGATTTGGAACAGTTGGTCGATATATTTTTAATACAAATGCATCGCCGTTTTGGCAATTCAACAGTGCTCCCCTAAACTTCATATTCCTCAATCTACGAATGGCTTCACTAGCACCAGACAGATTTTTGCGATGGTAAGATTTTATATTGCAATCACCTAGCAAATTATGGCATTTATATTATCCAGAGTGGCAATTATTGTTTCCGTCAACCGGTTGCACCCCTACGCGCAACCCTCGGAAGTCTTCGAGAGACTTGTGTGAGCTAGGGAAGACGCAGCCCTTACCTTTTAACCTGTGATGCCATGCACGAGACCGATGACCATGCGGGGATTTGAACCCTCAACCCTTCGCTCCAAAGGCGAACGCTCTGTTTTGTCAGCCTCCTTCTTGGCAAGAGGAAGTCTTCTAGCTGATTGTCGGATCGGTAGGGCATGCCCAATTTTGCCACATTTCCAGCATCTTATCTGTCTTCTCTCCGGCAACATTTCCTTCACCACCTTTCTTATTGCTGCTTCCAGGTTAGCAGGCTCCTGTGGGTCTTCCTTAATAATTCTGACTTTACTTTGGCTTCTGCAGGATAGCTTCGATGCCTCAAATTCCACAGCGCGTTCCAGTACATCCATGAGATGAGTTGGACGAGCTGGTGTCAATGCTTGTCTGGTTTTCTGGTCACGAAGTCCATCTAAGAATGCCCGAACAGCTAGTCGCTCCATTATCTTTTCCGGTGTGGCTGGGTATGCAAGGCGAACTAAGCGTGCAATGTCTGCTTCAAATTCCTGTAGGGATTCGCTTGATTTCTGGCAGCGGTTTTTGAGCTGTGAGGGTATATATGTTCTAGATGGGTCTGTCCATACCGTAATTCTAGATGTTTAATCAGCTGCTCGTAGTCCTCTTGTTCTTGGGCCGTGAGGGTTTGTAAGATATTTGTTGCCTCTCCACGCAACGCCAGTGCTAATGCTACAGCTCTTTCTCGTGCATTCCATCCATTCGCCTTTGCTGTAGCTTCAAATTGTCGGCGGTAATTTGCCCATGGTGTTTTTCCATCAAACTGAGGTGGTTTCATGGAGAGCTTTCCTGTGTCCGAACTGATCTTTACATCTTTCAGACCCTTTTGAACATCATCCAAGTTCAAACTCAGTTCCAACATTTAATTTTCATTGACAGATTCTGTGGTGAGGGTAGTGTCATTCTGGTTTTCCAACTTACTGATTTTCTCCTTCAATTTGTTGATTTCTTCCTCGATTCCGCCTCTGATTTCATTGCTGATTGTTTCCTTCAATTTTCTCATCTTTTCCTCGATTTCATCTTTGATTTTCTCCATCTCTGTCTCGACAGTCCCCATTCTTCCTTCTAATCGGTTTGCCACGCCACAAAGTTCTTCTTTCATGTTCTTCGAGTTTTCTAGAAGCTCGCAAACCCTTAGAATTTTCTAGAATCTCTTCTCTCAAATTCCTCGAACTTTTTTGAAATTCTTCTTTCAGACTATTCGAATTTTCCAGAAGTTTCTCTTGAAGTTCTTCCTTCAAAGTATTAGAAGTTTCTAGCAGCTTTTCTTCCAGATTTTTCGAGTTTTCTTGAAGTTCTTCCTTCAAAGTATTCGAATTTTCTAGCAGCTTTTCTTCCAGATTTTTCGAGTTTTCTGGAAGTTCTTCCTTTAAACTTACCGAATTCTGTTGCATTTTGTCTTCCATTCCGTCGTGTTTACTCATTATAGAACTCATATCCATTCCAGAAACTTCGAATAAAAAGGTTTCCGGATTTTCGCCCTCCTGGATTAATCCCTCAGAAAGTCTTGGGCCTTTTTACCACTTGTATCAAGTTTCCTCTCCTCCAGTTCTTGCTTCAATACCACAACCTTCAAATCGACCAGGCGAACTTTCCTCGAACACATTTTGTCTTAGTCTATGTCTCACAGTCCCTATTTCACGGGCCACCAGTCTATTATTATTATTATTGTCTATTTTACACAGTTCATTCCACACACGTTCTACGTAAGCGTTCAGGCCCGGCATCGCCCGCAGCTTCGCCACAGCATGCTTTTTCACAGGCTCATTTTTGGTGTTATATAGATCACGAAAATTAAAAAGCATACTCTTCTCTTGTGTAGAAGGCCTCGAAATTAACAACTGAACATGTAAAAAAAAGGTGGTATCTCAAAACGATTTTTTAACGTATGCTTTTTCACAGGCTGACTTTTGGTGTTAAGTATATGAATCACGAAATTTAAGCACATGCGTTGCAATTGTTTTGTTAATATGCAAATTTTTTGTAATAACTCGGAACAATTATTTAACACTTGAAACCGGGTTGAATATAAATTTCATATGGCCCATTGACAGTATTTTCATTTGCATACTGTTCTGGTGTGTAGAACTATTCAAAAGACAATTCAAAAGTTGCAAAAATTTCGGCTATCTTTGAACAATTATTTAACGTATTGTTGCGAAGCTGTGGGCGATGCCGGGCCTGAACACTCACGCAGGTCGCATATAACCTTCGATACACTATGCACCGAGAAGAATCTGGATGATTCGATGAATCTGGACGATTCGATGGAAAATTCTAGAGCATTCGGAGAAGTCAACGTCGGATATAAAAAGAACTACGCAGCGGACAGACGGGCAGTCAGTGAAGTGAAAGTCGAATATAAATACCTAGTTCCGTGATTGTTATGTAAATTAGAGTATTGTGCTATTGTATCATTGTATTTCGTTAAATAAATTATTTTAGAGTTAATTGGAGTTTAAATCTACTACAGTGGTGATCAGAAGTGGATTTAAATATATAAATAAAGAGGGTTCGTGATTAGTAGACAGTTTGTGTATTTCGGACAATTGTTTTCGCGAAAAATAGACAGTGACTGATAAACATGTTCATTAACACTTCTCGCGTATGAAATAGACAATAATAATAATAGACTGGTGGCCGTGGAATAGACTGTGTGAAATAGACAATAATAATAATAAAAGACTGGTGTCCGTGAAATAGACTGTGAGACATAGACTAAGACAAAATGTGTTCGCCTGGTCGATTTGAAAGTTGCGGAATTGAAGCAAGAACTGGAGGAGAGGGAACTTGATACTAGTGGTAAAAAGGCCGTGCTTCAGGCAAGACTTTCTGAGGGATTACTCCAAGAGGGCGAGGATCCAGAAACATTTTTATTCGAAGTTTCTGGAATGGATATGACTTCCATAATGAGTACTTTGAAAGAAGAACTTCAAGAAAATTCGAAAAGTCTTCAAGAAAAACTTCTGGAAAATTCGAATACTCTAAAGGAAGAACTTCGAGAAAACTTGAGAAATTTGGAAGACAAAATGCAACAAAAATTGAACAGCCTGAAAGAAGAATTTCAAGAAAGTTCGAGAAATTTGGAATAAACACTTCAAGAAAAACTTCTGGAAAATTCGAATAGTCTGAAGGAAGAATTTCAAGAAAGTTCGAAGAATCTAGAAGAAAATCAAATTTAAAGATTCTGGAAGACAGACTCCTCGAAAATACAGAGGGATTAAAAATAGAACTTTCCGGGGTGGCGAATCGACTGGATGGAAGAATAGAGTAATCAAAGACCGACATGGCAGGAAATCGCAAGATATTCCCCAGCAATCAAATCCTACTGGGCCCAATGGAACTCCCTTACCTTGGAAAATGGGGTCCTGAAACGTGTATCGGAGACCGAAGATGGTGGGGAGAACAGACGTCAGATAGTGGTTCCCAAGAATAGAAGACATGAAGTACTCCGAGAGATCCATGATGGAGTTGCTGGAGGACATCTGGGTGTGACGAAGACCCTGCAGAAAGTAAGGCAACGGTTCTACTGGGTCAATTGTCAAGTTGATGTCAATGACTGGTGCATAAAGTGTGCTGTTTGTGCTGCCAGCAATGGACTTCGGACACGACCCAAGGCCCCGATGCGTCAGTATAACGTAGGTAGTCCATTCGAGAGAATCGCCATTGACATCGCCGACCCGTTCCCTCTATCAGATCACGGAAATAAATACATCCTTGTGGCAATGGACTATTTCAGCAAGTGGGCCGAAGCCTATGCCCTGCCCAACCAGGAAGCCATCACCGTCGCGGACGTCTTGGTGAAAGAGTGGATATGTCGATTCGGTGTCCCCTTGGAGCTGCACTCGGACCAAGGCAGAAATTTCGAATCCAACCTGTTCCAAGAAATCTGCCAACTGCTGAACATCCGCAAGACGAGAACCACAGCTCTACATCCACAGTCCGATGGAATGGTTGAGCGGATGAACAGGACTATCAATCGCCACTTGTCCAAGGTGGTCTCTGACCATCAAAGAGACTGGGACCATCATCTTCATTTGTTCCTGATGGCCTACCGTTCAGCAGTACACGAATCGATCGGCCAAACCCCTGCTAGTATCATAATGGGCCGAGAGCTGCGACTTCCCTGTGACCTAAAGTTTGGGACGCCACCAGGACAGGATACTGCGGGAGAGGACTACATCAGCAAACTCCGTCAGCGAATGGAAGACATCCACGAACGAGTCCGTTTGAACATCCAGAGTGCCAGCGACCGAATGAAAGCGACTTATGACATCAATGCCGATGCTGGAGGATTTCAGGTTGGTGAGCTAGTTTGGCTGTACAACCCGATGCGTCACCGAAATTACGGAATTCATGGGAAGGTCCGTACAAGATCATCAAGAGGATAAACGACCTGCTTTACCGAATCCACAAGCCACCCAGAGACCCAGGGTCGTTCATTTCAACAGGTTGGCCCCTTACGCTGAAAATCATGACCAAGTCCGCACCCTCAGACCACCAGAGGATGCGATGACGTTCCAGAAATTCATGTCCTTATACTCAAATGGACAGAAAGTGTCACACGGGGTAACTCGAGAGGAGCCACGGGACCTTTTCAAAGTGCCAGTCGATTACGCCCTGGCACACTGCGTCGCAGAAGATCTTCGAATGTCCAGGGGCATCGCTGTGGTATTCTCCAAGAAATTTGGCCAACTCTAAACACTACGAAAACAGAATCCAGAAATTGGAGGTGTGCTACAACTGAAGAAGGGCCAGAGAAACATCTACTACCTGGTGACCAAGAAGCATTCCCAAGATAAACCGTCCTATGAAGATGTCTGGATGAGCCTCACCCAACTGAGAGACACAATGGTGGACCAGAATCTGGTGGACTTGGCAATCCCAAAATTATCCTGTGGTATTGATGGGCTGGATTGGAGAGTTATAAGAAGTATGTTGGATACGATATTCCGATCCAGCTGCGTCCAGATTTTGGTTTGCTGTAATCCTATTCCACGACCTAACATGAAGACTGTGGAGTGTTATTTCCATCGAACTTCACGATGCAGATATGGGGAGTCCTGCCAATATCGACACACTCCAAGGAGGACATTTCGGGACGAAATATCTCTAAGAAGGGGGCAATGTTGCGAAGCTGTGGGCGATGCCGGGCCTGAACACTCACGCAGGTCGCATATAACCTTCGATACACTATGCACCGAGAAGAATCTGGATGATTCGATGAATCTGGACGATTCGATGGAAAATTCTAGAGCATTCGGAGAAGTCAACGTCGGATATAAAAAGAACTACGCAGCGGACAGACGGGCAGTCAGTGAAGTGAAAGTCGAATATAAATACCTAGTTCCGTGATTGTTATGTAAATTAGAGTATTGTGCTATTATTTCGTTAAATAAATTATTTTAGAGTTAATTGGAGTTTAAATCTACTACAGTATGCTTTTTCACAGGCTAATTATTGGTGTTATATAGATCACGAAAATTAAAAAGCATAATCTGCTCTCGTGTAGGAGGCCTCGAAATTAACAACTGAACATGTAAAAAAAGGTGGTATCTATGAACGATTATTAAACGTATGTATTTTCACAGGCTGACTTTTGGTGTTACATGGATCCCGTAAATTGAAAAGCATACTCTTCTCTCATGTAGAAGGCTTCGAAATTATCAACTGAACATGTAAGAAAAAGGTAGTATCTCAAAATGATTTTTTAACGTATGCTTTTTCACAGGCTGATTTTTGGTGTCATATAGATCACATATATTGAAAAGCACTCTTCTCTCGAAGGCCCCGAAATTAACAACTGAACATGTAAAAAAAGGTAGTATCTAAGAACGATTATTTAACGTATGCTTTTTCACAGGCTGAATTTTGGTGTGATCACGAAAATTAAAAAGCATACTCTTCTCTTGTGTAGAAGGCTCCGAAGTTATCTACTGAACAAGTAAAAAAAAAGAATTCAATAAACGTGTCCGAAACTAATTGATTTTGGTAATAATTTAATTTTTCTTTATACATTTTATCATTCATAACAACATTCACAGTAAAACATAAATAATAATTATAATAAACTTTAGTTTTATTATAGATATTAACATGGATTTTCATCAAGTATCAGCTATATCAATTAAAAAAAACATGTTTGATGTAGTTTCAATCAAGTGGACATCAACACCTGAATAGCAAAGATTTCATCAGACATACAATAACGTGTTCTGTCGTGTTAATTCTTATTATAATAGTAGTAAGATATGCGGTAATTCGGAGAGTTTCTGAAAGACACCTTCATTCATCAAAAACACCAAATGGTTGTGAAATATTACGTTTCCGTCGACCGTCTATTTCTGATGTATTTTAACGCACTCAAAATCGTTGATTAATGACACCTATTAATGAATGATTTTCTATTAATGAACGATTTCGAGAAATCGTGCACTAATGACCCATATTCATGAACGATTTGTCATTACCGGTCGATTTCTATATGAATGGGCGCTGTTAAATTTTTACATTTGACACATAATTTCTATAGCCCAGTTCCAAAATTGTAGATAGTGACGCATCCCGCACTCTGAATCCACGTAAACTGACGATGAGTCACTACCTACAATTTTGGAACTGGACCATAAACCTAAAATGGATATTGACGATAATTTTACGTTGCTAGATGTTCCGGAAACTGCTAAAGTAACATTTTAAAGTTTATTGCCAGAAAAAATCAGAATTCCGTTATTTCAACATGAGTGAGGTCGACGAAAAAATTTTGTAATCAACTCTTATATTAAAATGCGATTAATGATCTCGAACATTAACACGCTCGCTTCGCTCACGCGTTAAACTATCATTAATCGCCTTCATTAATACACTAGTTGACTAAATAGCTATTACGGGTGCTAACGTAAAAAATATATTGATTATATAAAATTATCACCTAGTTATACTCTACAGTGCTGGACATTAGTTGTTACTTTCAACAACTCATATTGTTGAAAAATTGGGGTCGAATTCAGTTATGTCTTACTTTTACTATGAATACTTCCCATGTAGTTATTAATTCGCTATTGTCAATCCAACAGATAAAATTAATCGAATAAATGAATATTTGGAACTTTTGGTTTCAAGAAATAGAAATATTATCGCGAAAATTGACGTAGTTTTGGTGTTTGGGTATTTCGTAGACACAATTAAGTTTGGATCTAAAGACCCGTGATGTTTTCGACAAAACAACTAAATATAATTTGGGGGCTGACTATTTTCTATAGCGTATTAACACGATTAAATTTCCACAATTTTATTGTCTTCGCGACATGTTTCTATACACAGTATCTTTTTCAAGCGATTGTACTGGGTCGAGGGGCAAACATCTCCTTTAAATCTCGTACAACTAGAAATTTTGAGTCATTTAAGTCAATTTTCAGCCATTAAATCTTCGCTTCAGTCATCGGTTTGAGTCTTTCAGTCATCGGCTTGAGTCTTTCAGTCATCGGTTTGAGTCTTTCAGTATTTTAAATATTTTAAGTCTCGTACACATTTTAGCGGGATGTTTTCCCCTCGTACTGGGTACAATGAATTATTCTCCATTGTAAAAATACTTATTAACCTTCTTATCAATTAAAATTATCAGGGTTTCGTACAGGGTTATAAATATTGACAAAACATTGTACGTGGAAATCTAACCAATAGCTACTACTTAATTAACTTAATAAATTTAACAAAAGGGTTTTTCAATTTTCGTCTCCAACTCTTCGTCTTCTTGAATATTCAACTGTAGTGGAAACAATCGCTGAATTGGCCTCATCAGTTGCCCATTCGAGGTTCGTAGTTCTACCAGCCTAACTCTTCCATCCTTTCCCTGAAACACCTTTTCAACAATACCCAAAGGCCATTCGAGTCTTTTACATCTCTCATTTTCGACTAGAACCAAATCTCCTAGTTTTATGTCATCTGTGATTTTCCTGCAGTTGAACAAAATCAGCTGACTGAGATATTCATCTCTGAAACGTTTTCAGAATACTTCTCTCAATTTCTGGATGGCATCAAATCGTTGCTGTCTTCTGACAAATATGTCAAAGGTCTTGATTTTATAACAGCTTCACAATCGCATATTACTGAATAAAACTCCTCATAGGTTAGGCACGCATTTCCTAATTGTTTCTTCAACAATTCTTTCAGGATACGTATCAGACGTTCCCACCAACATCCCCACCACGCTGGCGCTGGTGGATTGAATGTCCATTCAATTCTCTGGATGTTACTGACCTCCTGAATTTTATTCCAATCCAACATTCGAAAATAATTTTCAGTGCCAACAAATTTTTTTCCATTATCACTATATACATATATGATTGATGGACGTCCTCGGCGAGCAATAAATCGTATCAAAGATAAAATAAAAGAATCAGTCGATACAGAACTACCGATTTCCAAGTGGACTGCTCTAAAGATGGCACAAGTAAAGTAAAGGGGTCCAATTGGTTATTTAGTAAACAATTTGACTGTCTCAATTTATTGATTTCTAAGAAATAATGTGTCGATAATTGCTTGCTTTTTGCATAAAAAACTAAATATGAGCAATACGCTTGGCTTTGGCTTTGTTTGTTGGATATTTTTATTTGTTGTTTTATTTGTTTGTTTATTGTATCCATAAGCTCAATGAGTAGGAGAGAGAAACTTTTTCTGACGGCTCCATCCAACTCTCTCACTCATTGATCTTATGGATAAATTAAATAGCAATATCTCCGTAGTCATTAGAGATAACACCCGGTATCGGTGGATAGGAATCCACCGATGATCATGAGGACATGATCATCCCTAACCGATTATGTTATAATATACAGGATATCCCATTCGAAAATCGAAAGTTGATGTCATTTCCGGAAAAACTGGAAGTTGAATTTGTATTACAAATATGCCAAAAAGTGTTTAGTGAGCATATTCAATGTTTTGAATTTCAGAAATATAGCCAGAGAAACAAAGGAGAAAAAGGGGGTGTACCATGAATCTGTGTCACACGGTATTACTTCAGGGCTTTCTACACAAGGAAAGAGCATGCTTTTTAATTTCCGTGATCGTTATAACACCAAAAATCAGCCTGTGAAAAAGCATACGTTAAATAATCGTTCTTAGATACTACCTTGTTTTTACATGTTCAGTTGTTAATTTCGGGGCCTTCTACACGATAGAAGACTATGCTTTTTAATTTTTGTGATCCATATAACACCAAAAATTAGCCTGTGAAAAAGCATACGTTAAAAAATCGTTTGAGATACCAACTTTTTTTACATGTTCAGTTGATAATTTCGGGGCCTTCTGCAAGAGAGAAGAGTATGATTTTTAATTTTCGTTATCCATATTACATAAAAAATGAGCCTGTGAAAAAACATTAAAAAATTGTTTAACATTACTGGAATTTTTTTGCAATATTATAACTATTCTTTTTATTGATGTACATACCAGAAGTGTATGTAAATGAATATTCTTCATTATTATCACGTCATTGATTACTATTTCAAAAAGCATACGTTAAATAATTGTTCATATTGCATAAATTATTTTGCAACTTTCTCAGCGTATGCAATCATGTTATACACTTCTGCAATGTATGCTTTTTGTTTTGGGGCCCCATTTACACAATACCTTTCACATAGTTCAATTGCAACGCATGTGCACGCCGCAATTGTATTCTTTTTAAATTTCGTGATCCATATAACACCAAAAGTCAGCCTCTGAAAAAACATACGTTAAAAAATCGTTTTGAGATATCACCTATTTTTACATGTTCAGTTGATAATTTCGGGGCCTTCTACACGAGAGAGGAGTATACTTTTTAATTTTCGTGGGTTTTTCGGTTCAAACTGTCGGAAAAACCACTTTGCATACATTAAAAAATTGTTCAGAGATATCGTTTTTTTTTGCAAATTCATAATTGGTTGGTGCCGCCGCTGCATGCGAGCATTCTCAGATATTTGGTGAGAACATTTATAAACCTATAATAATCATGATTTTAAAATAGAATACGTTAAAAAAACGTTTCAAGAAATGTGTCGTTACCCGCCGGTCTATTATACACAAATCAAAAAGGAGCTATAAGTGGTCACAGTAAAATTCCCTTAAATTATAGTACGCCTTAGTGGCAAGTACACTTTTAATGTATTACATTCGCTTGAAAAAGATACAGTGCATCGAAACATGTCGCGTAGACAATAAATCTGTGGAAATTTAATAGTGCTTACCTTAGTGTCATATACTATGAATTTCCATCAAGTAAAGGCCACGTCAATCCAAAAAAACTCTCCTGAACTGTTGTTATCACAGACACTTATTATTTCTACTGGTAGGTGATTATATATTTATATATAGAGACTTTTTCATACGTGATGTTCTTGGAATAGGTGACGTAGATGAGAACCATTTGGTGTATTGTACCTAATAACGTTCACTGTATTTTTATATTTTTTATGGACCAAACAAGCAGTATCCAGTATAAAAAGGCAAGTAACTGTAAGTATTCGTTGATCCTTGAACAATGATCTACAGTGATCCCTCGGTTTTGCACCACACATAAGACGGAGAGCTCTTTTTTGTAGAACAAAAACTGAATTTAACAACTGAGAGCTACAGACTCCCCAAAGTGCAATACCATATCTTATATGGGACTCAACAAGTGCCGAATATGTTATTCTTGCTAAATCTTGACCTAGTTTATGAAATACACCACTCGAATAGCAAAACAGCCTGATGCTAATTTTTTCTTCAGATTTGATATGTGTTCCATGTATTTCAATTAGTAATCCTAGATATATTTACTACATTCACTATTCAGTATTGCCTGGTTACCCAGGTTCAGATCATCAAAGCCAAATCTGAAAGATAATATTTTGGTTTGTGATATATTGAAACACATAAAGTTGGCATCACACCATTGCTTTACTTTATCAATGTCCAGAGAAATACAATTTTTCAAAATGTCTTCATCGTTCCCGCTCCACAAAAGCGTAGTGTCGTCGGCAAAAATAGTAAAATTTCCATGAATAAGTATTTATAGTGGATAAATCATTTATGCAAAGCAAAAACAATAGTGGACCCAAAACAGAACCCTGAGGTACACCATGGGTCATACTTCCAGTCTCTGAATATTTCCCATTCAGAGACTTAAAAAATTATTATTGACAGGAATTTTGAAGAAAATAATAATTTTTCATTATATTTGACATCTCAATCTCAACAATTATTGTTACAAACATTTTATTAGAAATTTTATATTTAGTATATTGTAGATAAGTTGACAGCTGAAACTGATGAAAATTATTGAAAATCAATAATGAGAGGATGATAACATATTCTTTAACTTACTATAATACTTATTACCTTGTTTTCACAAAATACATTTTTTATTCAATGAATAAACGTCTTGTATCACATTCGTCCATTTGCAAAGAGGATAAATCAATCCCCAAAATAAATAAACTAGACAAAAGCTGTCAGAAAAAACCTGCCAGCTGGAATGAACACCGTATCAATTTCATCCATTTGCAAAGTGGATGAAGGGTTGAAATCAACCATTCGAAATAAATTAAATTAAGCATTAAGAAAAAAACTTGCCAAATTAAAATCCATAGGACAAGTTTATTTATTATTTCATCCATTTACAAAGGGGATGAAGGGTTGAAATCAACCTCAGAAAGAATTAAAATGGATAAACGCATTCAGAAAGAACCTGCCAACTTGATATTCACAGATCACGTTTTTATTCACGAAATAACGTCCCGTATCAATTTTATCCATTTGCAAAGGAGATGAAGGGTTGAAATTATCCCTCCTAAACAAATAAAATAGAAAATATCCACCAGAAGAAACCTGCCAACTTGAAATTCACAGAACACGTTAGTATTCACAAAATAAACATCCTGTATCGATTTCATCCATTTGCAACAAGGAAGAAGTGCGAAAATCAACTCCAAGAATAAACATAAAAACCATTGAAAATATCTGCGTCACCTAGTATACATATGAAAGAAAAATACATATTATAGTAGAAGGGGCTTTGCTGACTAGTTAGGATACGAAGAGGAAAAAATTTGGGTATAGCAGCAAGCAAAACGTGTAGTCTTTTAACACTATATTTCCGATATTTCAACAGTGAATACTGTCATCTTCAGGGAAGTTACAAGTAACAAGCAAAATTGTACGATTAAATGGAATGAAAGCTAAATGAAAAGAAGCACTTACTGTGTTGATGAGAATGATTGCTATAGATGTAATAATGTTTCTCACATAACATGAAATTCACAAAACACGTTTGTGTCCACGTTTGTATCCACGAACGCCATTTTAGCTTCCAAATTATTTTTATGAAGAATATTAACGATTTTCTTGAAATAAGCTGAATGTTACAAATCTTTTCCTCCCAGTGGATCTGAAAATATTATTTTCTTTTCCCTATTAATTATTATAAAATGGAAAAAATGCCTCAAAGTTTATGGTATTCAAGAAACTTTCACCGACTATCAGATTTTTCAAAATAGTTGTGGCTTTTTCCAAAAAAAAAAAAAAAATAATAAATTCGATTTTCTGATCTCCATAACTCTTAAATGTATTTCTTTCAGTAATGTACAATCTGGCCAAAATTACTATTTCAAAATTAACACTATGTGTAACCTTTGTCGCTTTAATAAAAAAAAATAATAATAAGGAATTAATAAAGGAACTTTTTTTATATGTATGCCAGGTGACACAGATATTTTCAATATGATACTATGTTTTTGAATTTGTATCTTTTTGCGTTTTTTCTGGGAATAAATTTTCACCCTTGATCCTCTTTGCAAATAAATGAAATTGATACGGGACTTTCGATCATTTCATGTGTACAAACATGTCTTGTGAATTTTAAGGTGGCAGGCTTTCTCTGAACGCGTTTGTCTATTTTATTTATTTCGGAGATTGATTTTCACCCTTCATCTTCGTTGCAAATAGATTAAATTGTTCATTTCATGTAAACAAACGTGTCCTGTGAATTCAAAGTTGGCAGAATTTTTCTTTGTTAACCCTTTATTCCCTTTGCAAATAGATGAAATTGATACGAGACGTTTATTTCATGTATACAAACATGCCCTGTGAATTTCAAGTTGACAGTTTTTTTCTGAATGCTTTCGTCCATTTCATCTTGTGGGGGTTAATTTTAGCCCCTCATTGATGAAATTGATGCGGGGTGTTCATTCTGTTAATAAAAACGTGTTCTGTGAATTTCAAGTTGACAGTTTTTTCTGAAGGCTTTTATCTATTTTTCTGTTGTTGATTGTAGCCCTTCATTTCCTTTGCAAATGGATGAAGTTCATAGATGGCGTTTATTTCGTGTATATATACGTGCACTGTGAAGTTCAAATTGGCAGTTTTTTCTGAAGGATTTTGTCCATTTAAATTTTTCGGAGGGTTGACTAAAAACGCGTTCTTCAAATTTTAAGTATGGAAGGTTTTTTCTGAAAGCGTTTGAGCATTTTAGTTCTTTCAGATGGATTATTTTAAAGCTTCATCCCTTTTGCAAATGGATGAAATTGTTAAGAGGCACCACAGTGGATCGACTATTCTTCTTTTAGAAGAATAAAGTTCAGTAACTGACTTTTTAATTGTCAATCTTTTTTTATACAGTGTTTTCCACTTTGAGCAGCCATACCCTCATATTTCATTGGAAATAAAATAATTTGAAATAATTTTGTTTTTAATTATAGTACTTTAACCTTTATGTTGATGAAAAATTCGTATATCCATTTTCCACGGCTAACTATGACCAATTGAAAAGTGAAAAAGTGGGGAAAACATTAGGGATTTTTTCATCACAAAATCAACATCAAATTCTGTTTCAGAATACCTTCAAACCCCCAGATCTCAATGCTTGAATCAATTGATTATACATGTCATTTGTAGCTGGCAATGTGATTAACTCTTTTTCATCAGTAATATTTGCTTAATTTTCAAAATTTCTTCACTTTTCACAAAAGTCACAAACATTTTCAATTAATACTGCGAAAAATAACCAAATATTACTTTTCCATGGCAAACTTTGACCACTTGAATAGAGAAAAATTGGAAAAAATATAATTAGGTATCTTTTATTAAAAAATTAACTCCTGGTTTCGGAATATCCCAGAACTGAATGCTGAATCATTGAAATATACAGTGTTTTCCCCACTTTTTCACTTTTCAATTGGTCATAGTTAGCCGTGGAAAAAGGATATACGAATTGTTTCATCAACATAAAGGTAGGTATTCCTGAGTACCACAATTTAAAAAAAAAAGGAATTTCATGTTATTTTATTCTTAATTAAATATGAGGGTGTGGCTGCTCAAAGTGGGAGACACTGTATGAAAACAACATTTTTTTTATGTTACCAACATACTCGATATCAATTATGTATACAGAGTAAAGTAAACATTTAATTATATGAATCTCAATACTCCCACTAATTGAATATTTACAACAAACTCTAGAAAACGTTGATAAATATAACCTTATTCTGTTGAAGAACATATACCCATTAGTTTCCGTAATTTCTCAGAAACTATTGTGAGCAAAGGCTTTGTTGAAATATTTGCTTCCTGTTGTCAATTCCCAGATTAATGTGAAGTTATCCACACTTTACTGTCCACAGTTTGTGACGTGGTGGCTGTCGAAGTAGGGATAGAGCAGAATTTCTGGGCAGTGTTGCCAAATTTCTCAGGAATCCTGGGACTGATTATGAAATAACATTCCCTATTTCATAATCAGTCCCAGGATTCCTGAGAAATTTGGCAACACTGCCCAGAATAAACTTTACAATGATCTGTACAGACAGCGAATATTTATGTAAAAGCGTACAGGGCGAGCTATAAGGAGAAACATGAACAAAAATATTATTATTTCCGAAACTACTACGAGTTCGAGAACGAAATCAATAGAGTGGTTTCAACAACAAAAAATATACAGTGTGATGAAATTTCATGCCGTGCTAAAGCGTACAGGGCGAGCTATAAGGAGAAACCTGAACAGAATTATTATTTCCGAAACTACTACGAGTTCGAGAACGAAATTGACTGAGTAGTTTTTATAACAAAAAATATACAGTGTGATGAAATTTCATGCCGTGCAAAAGCGTACAGGGCGAGCTATAAGGAGAAACATATACAAAATTATTATTATTTCCGAAACTACTACGAGTTCGAGAACGAAATCGATAGAGTGGTTTTTACAACAAAGAGGAAACAGTGTGGTGAAATCTCATGCCGTGCTAAAGCGTACAGGGCGAGCTATAAGGAGAAACTACTACGAGTTCGTGAACGAAATCGATAGAGTGGTTTAAACATACCAAAATATACAGTGTGGTGAAATTTCATGCCGTGCTAAAGCGTACAGGGCGAGCTATAAGGAGAAACCTGAACAGAATTATTATTATTTCCGAAACTACCACGAGTTCGAGAACGAAATCGATAGAGTGGTTTAAACTTACAAAAATATACAGTGTGGTGAAATCTCATGCCGTGCTAAAGCGTACAGGGCGAGCTATAATGAGAAACCTGAACAGAATTATTATTACTTCCGAAACTACTACGAGTTCGAGAACGAAATCGATAGAGTGGTTTTTATAACAAAAAATATACAGTGTGATGAAATTTCATGCCGTGCATAGCTTGCCCTGTACGCTTTAGCACGGTATGAAATTTCATCATCAATTTTTTTGTTGTTGAAACCACTCTATCGATTTCGTTCTCGAACTCGTAGTAGTTTCGGAAATAATAATATTTTTGTTTATGTTTCTCCTTATAGCTTGCCCTGTACCCTTCAGCACGGCATGAAATTTCATCACACTGTATATATTTGGTTGTAAAAACCACTCTATCGATTTCGTTCTCGAACTCGTAGTAGTTTCGGAAGTAATAATAATTCTGTTCAGGTTTCTCATTATAGCTCGCCCTGTACGCTTTAGCACGGCATGAGATTTCACCACAATGTATATTTATGTAAGTTTAAACCACTCTATCGATTTCGTTCTCGAACTCGTAGTAGTTTCGGAAATAATAATAATTCTGTTCAGGTTTCTCCTTATAGCTCGCCCCGTACGCTTTAGCACGGCATGAAATTTCATCACACTGTATACATTTTGTTGTAAAAACCACTCTATCGATTTCGTTCACGAACTCGTAGTAGTTTCAGAAAGAATAATAATTCTGTTCAGGTTTCTCCTTATAGCTCGCCCTGTACGCTTTAGCACGGCATGAGATTTCACCACACTGTATATTTTTGTATGTTTAAACCACTCTATCGATTTCGTTCTCGAACTCGTAGTAGTTTCGGAAATAATAATAATTCTGTTCAGGTTTCTCATTATAGCTCGCCCTGTACGCTTTAGCACGGCATGAGTTTTCATCATACTGTATGTTTTCTGTTGTAAAAAACACTCTATCGATTTCGTTCTCGAACTCGTAGTAGTTTCGGAAATAATAATATTTTTGTAAATGTTTCTCCTTATAGCTCGCCCTGTACGCTTTTACATAAATATTCGCTGTCTGTACAGATCATTGTAAAGTTTATTCTGCACATTCCCTATTTCATAATCAGTCCCAGGATTCCTGAGAAATTTGGCAACACTGCCCAGAAATTCTGCTCTATCCCTACTTCGACAGCCACCACGTCATAAACTGTGGACAGTAAAGTGTGGATAACTTCACACTAATAATTCCCAGGTATTATTTTTCGACAGGGCATCAAGTTCTTCCTTTAGTGCTAATTTCTGAACTGTATCAATAATGGCGGATTTATGCAGCAGTCATAAGTCATAAGTTTTATGTCATAAAGAAGAATATTCGTCAATGGTTGGTCCGTTTATTCCAACCAATCACTGACGAATATTCTTCCTTATGACTTAAAGGGCCGATAAGTGCCAACTGAGTCCGTACGGATTTCACCCACCTTGACGGGGGGGTGGCTTTTAAGACTTTCCTTGAGAAATATATAAAGTTATCTACAGATGGCGGTTCATGTAAGTCTGGCGGTTCATATAAGTCAATGACATCTCTAACAAAATACTGCATGTTGAATACAGTTTGATGCTAGAAAACAATTTAGTCTCAAATCAGATTGAATATTATTCAATTCAATGTTATTATTACATCTTAACCTAGCATATTAATTTATTTGAATACATTCTGAACATTCCAACAGAAAACAGCAGAGATGTGATTCAATAAATCGCACAGCATTTAAAATATGGTCTTTGGCTCTACACAAACATTTATTAGGACTAACAACGTTTTTGAACTGATTTGGTTTTCTACTAAGTGGCAATTAGTACAACATGGTATTGAACCTCCAAACAACTCATTTGAGATTGTCAATGACTCAATCCTACCCTATTCATTGAGACTTGTTTCTCTTTCAACACTCATTACTAGATTACTTTTGGCTTTCGAAAATTACAGAGTAGAGACATTTTATGGAATAAGTATTTAGTGTTTAAGGGCTGACTAGTAATCACCTACAGTAACTGTTTTATGCTTTACTTGATAGGTAGCCTGAGCTTGGGATGGAAGGTTAAAATAAATACAGTTTATTTCACAACTGCAACTCAAGTCTTGCGTGATGTTTATTTCTGTATCTCTCGACAACAACTGATCACAATATACAACGTGTTAACATGAACTACAAATCTCATTCATATAACAATAACATTTTACTCGAATTGAATTTCAGCTGAAATGAATAAAGATTACCAATTTCTATTCATCTACCTACTAACTTTGCTCTGTAGCTTTCGAATTGTGATGTAGTGTATAAGAATAGATGTAAGTTAACATTTGTTAATATGATTTCAGTGGTTACTTTCCCAAGTGATTAACTCTTTTGATGATGTCAAATTCGAAGCTGCAAGTGTTTTAGCTGAGTTATATGAACAACAGGATCAAATATCCCTATCGAAGCCCATATTGCGTAAAGCTATAGAGTTATCGCAACATAATGTTTATTGGCATTGTAGACTGATTTTCCAACTGGCGGTATGTATCCGTTTTTCGATTACTTGAATATTCATATTAGCTTTCATATAATTTTTTTAGCAAATTCATGCAACTGAAAAGGATTACACGCTGGCTAGCAGTTTATTGGGCGTTGGAGTAGATTACGCTCATATTTCTAATGCTTCTTATACTAGGGTTCTATTTTTATTGAGCAAGGGAATGGTAAGTAGATTTTTCAGTAATACAGTGACGTTATGATTGTGTCCCCTGTTATTCTTTGGTTATGTATCTGTCAGATATACTTCAATGCCTGTCGTGGTGTTAACTTTCCACCTTGTAGGATTATTGGAGAGAAGGGTATTTTAACGTCGAAATTAATCGATTTTCACTTTGGATCAGGTAGAATCGAATTAACAATATTATAAAAACAACTTTTTGGTATTCCCATGAACCAATTACTCTCTGTTGAGTCTCCAAATGAAAATTTCAAAATGGCATCATGAGTCGTAAAAGTGTGTTAAGGAATAATTCTTCAATTCAATTCTTCATATATCAAATTAAAGTATAGTACCCCAAGGCCTGTACGGGTACGAACGGTTATTATTATTGTCGTAGCACTCCGGGGCAATGTACTGATTTCTGATGGCGTATTCACTTTTCAGCTGTGGGAAAAACCTACTGCACCACTCCGGATGGTCGTTGCGCTATCCCAGCAAGCATTAGACATCAGGCATTGCATTTAGGCAACAGACATGACGCTTGCGAATAATGCATGTGGTCTTCTATCGAGCGATACATTTGAGAAGAAAAAATGTTCTCCTGTACCAGGTCTCGAACCAACGTCTAATGCTAGCTGAATTTTAAGCGGCCGAAACCTAGGCCGCTGGCTAATCGCAACTCCGGTTATTGTTGAAAAAATGTCAACGCAAGAACGTAGTTCGAGCGTTTAATTTTCTCGGGCGCTAAAAAGCGACTGAAACCCGGATGCAATACATTTTATCCAAAATTAAACCAAAATTAGTCGAATTTAATAATCTTTATTTAAACGTCATATTGAATGTTCCTTTTAAAAATGGGTAAATCACGGAAGGTAGGAGGAGGACGCTGGTTGCTAAGCCTAGTTGTTTATTGTTCCTTTATTTTGCTCGAAGAGCTGGCGTAAGTAAACTATTCTTCCGTTTCTGTAACTCTTGAATAAAGTTACTTTTTTCCACTAGATAAAATTCCACTTTATATGGCTTAAATGAGTATCATAATGGCGTCTTATGACCTCCTAGTAGGAAAAATCGTTTTTATTTCCATCTCTCAGTCAGATATCATCAACTGAGAAATATGGGTTAATATGAGTAACTTCTGTTTCCTAATTTACCTCTTATTAATTAAAAAACAAGTAAGTGGAATAAGGAAATCAGATAATTTGGAATACTCAGGAAATCAGATGTCAGAATAAGCTAATTCTGAAATAACAAGAACCGATTTAATTAATGGGCTCATAATTGTTCTGTTCCTAATTCTTCCGTTAGATTCAGCAAATCTTACACCTTCTCTACACCTTCTCAGAATTGAAAACACTAGTGAGAAAAATTAATAATGATTAAAAGCGATAAAAAAATTAAAAGTTGAAATGTATCGTTTGAAAAGTTGAAAAACTGCATTGCGTTTCAAATAATTCTCAACGTCAATTAGTTCGATAGCTATTTACATCTATTATAGCTATACACAAAATATAAATTTCCTGTTTGTCTTTATTTTGTAAACGCAAAATGAAAGCCATATATAACTCTCAAGACCCAAGACGTTTCAAGTAACAGTCGTAACTAAAGTCTTAATTCCTCATTTATATCACACAATGAGATACTTTGGGAAACTAACAAAATCGGCTTTTCTGTCTCTTTCCACGTATTAATTTTCAGTTCCTAGTGAATTTTGCAGAAAATGAAAGTATAACGTTGGTAATTAAAATTATATTACTCAGGCTTGTAGCAAAACCGCTCCAATAATTTGATACTCGCTAACAAATGCAGAAGTGTTTGTTAGCGTCCATTTTGTAGAATAATAATATGATTATATTATGAGAGATGGCATATAATTGGTATCTCTGAAACTACATCGCGGGTCCATCTATCGGTGCTCGTTCTCCGAAATCTGATCGAAACTTGCAGTTTCCTCCGAAAATCGGCGGTGAAGAAAACTAGTTTGTTATTCTTGAAAGAGTTGCTCGATCCTCAGATAGATGGCGCACCCCATTCTACCATTCAAACTAATTTTTTTCAGTTGAGCTGTGGTTTGTTTTTCTACTCTAAAAACAAAGCACTGCAAAAATTTCACATTCCTACGCCACAAATAACAGCTAAACCTGTGGTCATTTCGCTTGATTGTCTCAAATAGAACGCTGCAATTATAATATATTGTTTGGGATCTCAAAGGAAGATTCACCATCTTGACTTGCATCTGCAAAATGTATTTTAGGTAAGGATATAATTTCATATTGCTGTGTTGTTTTCTATATATATATTCCTTTAAAAATGTATCCCCTTATGGCCAAATAAAGGGGGGGTTTCACCAGTAGTCGAAGACCCAGAGCTTTTAACCTGACATTAAATCCCATGTAAATGATTTTTGGCACAAAGGTAGAGTAATGAGAGTACTTCAAGAAAAAAAATTGTTCTGCGCGTGGGCTGCTCCGGAAAGGGTCGAAAATTCCCGGAAAACACCCCAAAATCGATATTTCGTTAATAACGTGAAATGAGTTGAGCATTTTGCTATAGTGTTATGAGCAAAGTTGTAGAGCGCAAAATTCTGGACAAAAATTGTATGCACATATATTTCCAGAAAATGCTTCCTGGACGAGATAATAAGCTATCATCGTTGGTCCCAGATTTGCGCGCGAATTCCTCGAAAAATTACACTGTTCCTCCTGACGCTCGACTAGAATCACTCTAACTTGTTTGTTTTTTAACGAATTTCACAAACTTTCAAAATATTCAGCTAGCAAGTGCCGTAGAAGAGGTTTCCAGTTAATATTTGTGTATTAACAAACTAATTGTTAATAAGTAAACGATGGAATCGTATGGATTTTTATAATTTTTCCGCTGATATATCTAAATCAATGATGCCGTGTAAATATTAACTAGCTGAAAAGGTACAAAATCACATATCCCGTTTTTTCCCTCCCCTCTTGGGCCAAAATTAAACCAATTTCTCAATTTCCCTTATTTTTGTCTAGAGCAATTTTTATGCCACTTATTCTTACAGTCGACATAATGATATTAAAGGTAGAGATTTGTTCAAGGACATATGTATTATTTGATACGAGGCTTGTTTGGTAAGTCCGTGACTTTTTAAATTTCCCGCGCAGTAACTTTAAATGCAACACTGCTGCTGTCAACCACCATCTTTCAATAGACTACTGTCAAATTTTGAGCAAGCTGCGACATTTGGTTTGTGTTTGACAGCAATTAGAAGCAGACAACCTCGTGAATTTTAACAAAAATGGAAAAAAGTGAATTTCGTGTGTTGATTTAGCATTATTTTTTGCGTAAAAAAACCATAACTGAAACCAAGGAAAGACTTGATAAATACTATGGGAACTCTGCACCATCAATTTCAATGGTTAAGAAGTGGTTTACTGAGTTCCGTTGTGGTCGTACCAGCACAAGTGACGCCGTACGTTCAGGTCGCCCAAAAGAGGTCATCTCGCCAGAAATCGTCGATAAAATCCATGGAATGATATTGGACGATCGGAGAATAAAAGTACGTGAGGTAGCTGAGGCTGTAGGCATCTCAACTGAGCGAGTACATCACATTTTACATGAATATTTGGACATGAAGAAGCTATCCGCGAGATGGGTGCCGCGATTGCTCACACTCGACCACAAGCGCAACCGTGTGACCACTTCAAAGGAGTGTTTGGCAAAGTTCAATCGCAATCCGGGCGAGTTTTTACGCCGTTATATAACCGTAGACGAAACATGGATCCATCACAATACCCCAGAGACCAAGGAACAATCAAAACAGTGGGTGTCAACTGGTGAACGTGCACCAAAGAAGGCTAAGGTGCGTCTGTCAGCCAACAAGGTTATGGCCACAGTTTTTTGGGATGCACGCGGTGTCATTCATATAGATTACTTAGAGAAGGGTAGAACGATCAACGGCGAATATTATTCAGAGCTTTTAGACAGATTCGATATTGATTTGAGGCAAAAACGACCACATTTTGCGAAAAAAAAAGTGCTGCTTCATCAAGACAATGCACGAGTGCACACGTGTGTAGTCACTATGGCAAAAATTCATAAATTGGGCTACGAACTACTACCCCATCCAGCATATTCTCCAGATTTAGCCCCTTGCGACTATTTTCTTTTCCCAAACCTGAAGAAATGGCTGGGTGGTAAGAGATTTGGGTCGAATGAAGAGGTTATAACCGAAACAAACGCCTATTTTGAGGGCCTTGAGAAAACCTATTATTTGGAAGGAATAAAAAAACTGGAAAAACGCTGGACTAAATGTATTGATCTAAAAGGAGATTATGTTGAAAAAAAAACGCTTATTTGCCAATTTTTTTTTCTTTATTCAAATAGTCACGGAGTTACCAAACAGCCCTCGTAGCTAAGAAGCTGAACTTTCAGAATATGCACCGAAAAACGTCTTGAAATGGAGTTTTCATTCATGATTTTGTACATTTCTCGAAAAATCGTGAAACCTATAAAAATTCTTTTGCTGAGTCGCGCAAGTTTATTCTTCCAACTTTCGCTCTGTAAATGTGAAAAATAATAATAGTTAAGGTTGTGCTCTATCTCCTGGTGATATTTATTTTTGTCCTGGATATCTCAGGCCATTTTAGGATTGAAATAACAGTCGGCACTTTTTAATACCAGAGACCAAGTCGGCACAAAAATGGCCACTCGGCTGGGTGCGCGGCTGTCAACTCAATTAGCTGACGTTTGCTCATGCCGGCGTATTGTCAACAGAGCTTCGTTTTTTGTGCTGTTTTGTGAAAAATCAGTGAATAAGTTTAAAAAGAAAAGTATTTCATCATGTGCGACTCTAATAATTGTAATATCTGTCACCAAAGTTTAGAAAACCACCACAGTTTCATCAGGTATGAAAACTCTTCGTAGTGTATCTCTTGAAAGAGATGATGGAAGATACAGAACAATTAAAAATATAACTGAGCTGAAAGTGCATCGAATCAGAAATACACTATGCGTGGTAGGAATAAACAGTTTTAACATGACAGTGCTGAGTTACCACTGGCTGGACCGAATTTTTCATTTAGCTCAACAAGAATCAAACTCAGGAAAAGTACTGGTGATTTCAATTTTCATCACGATTGTTTTTTTTGTGGTGAAAATCTGGATGAAGGGAACTCTGCAAAGAATAAAATCCAGATAAATACAGTCCGTAATCCAAATTTCCAGCAGAGTATCCTAACCTTTTTGACAGATAAGAGGGACGAGTTTGCTTCTAACATCAAGAAGAGGATTATCACTGTGGATCTTTCGGCAGTTGGCGCAAAATATCCCTAATATCTCTAATGAGGGAGCGATACATTCATTGTAATGAAAATAAATAGGGTGTTCCATTTGAAAAAATTGAGTTACTATCAATATCTCAAAAACTGTTTTGGCAACTTTTGA
Source organism: Chrysolina oricalcia (assembly GCA_944452925.2). Lineage (NCBI taxonomy): Eukaryota > Metazoa > Arthropoda > Insecta > Coleoptera > Chrysomelidae > Chrysolina > Chrysolina oricalcia. The sequence goes on from OX101818.2 coordinate 37,307,726, forward strand.
ATTATATGACTTGAATGAAAGTGGATGAATATTAAGTCATTGATGTTTTGGGAACTTTCTCAGTTCACTGGTCTGGTTAAAACAAATCAATGGCAATTGGGAAAAGTTCATTCGTACTAAGAATTATTAATTATATGACTTGAATGAAAGTTGATCAATATTATATCATGAATTTTGAAATTGAAAACTAAAATAATTTGTCTCTCAGAAACAGTGTGGTGAAAGAAAATTTGGGCTTCTTTCAACAGTTCTCAGCTGTCCAGTCTTGTTAAAACAACATGAATGGAAATGTATAAAAATTATTTTATAAAATGATGTGTTTGTTCTTTACCTGCATATACAATATTATTTTTCCATCCATAATCAAATGCTCATCAATTTTGTAATTTTGACTAGGTTACCAGATCCATCTAGAAACCATGCTCAAAAAATTGAATGAAACCTATGGGTCAGAAATGATTTATTCCAAGAAGATGGGGTCCAAAACTCTGGTGATGCTATCCGATGGAGAATATAATTTATTGAAGAAATCTTGGTCCGAGGCTCGAATAAATGTAGCTAAACAAGAGGATAATTTACTTTCATTTATTCAAAATATTGTAAAGAAGAACAAGAAAGGGAAATTGGCATCCTATGATACAAAATGTAAGACTATTTGTCACTCGATAATATGTGCAGCGCGCCCAAAATCATTTCTATCACCGCTGCATCTTGGATTAGGCGTTCTTCTCCATAGAAAATTTGCATCAAGACGACCTCTAGACATTTTCTCACGATTGGGAGTTTGCTGTTCTTATAAAGAGGTTCTACATTTTCAAAACTGTCTGTTCGTTAGTCATACCCAAATTTTGATAGAACGATGCTTTTTTCGATTTATCTATGACAACGCTGATTTCAATATTAATACATTAGATGGAAAACATACATTTCATAGCATGGGTGGGATCATGGTCGTCTATCCCAAAGATTACATAGAACGGCAAGGGCTCGTTGAACGTAAGAGAATACAAATAAGTGCTGCAGAAATAAGCAATGTTGAGCGAATTCCGCTTCAAACCTATGGCAATGTCAACAATTTCGTAACAACTTTCAGTAAATTTGAAATACCAGAATTCGGTGATTTCAATATTCAAAATTCTGATGTTTTGTGGATTTATGGGAAACACCATTTTCAAAAAACCCGGGATGGAATGGATTCATGTTATCATTGACAAAAAATTTAGATGAAAATTCCCAAGACTGTAGGATAATATGTTTACCTTTTCTCAACTCTCCACTATCCAACTTGAATACGATCTTTTCTGTTCTCAAATATTCTAGTGAGCTGGCAAAAAAAATGACATGTCTACCTGTTTTGTGACATTTGACCAGCCTCTTTATCAAAAAAGTTTTGAGATGCTGCAAGCTTGTAAAGAAAATCTACCAAATATCATGGTCAGATTGGGAATCTTCCACCTTCTGGTGTCTTTTTTAGGGGCGATCGGATTCATAATGGCTGGAAGTGGGATAACTGAAGTTTTGAGTGTTATCTATGCCCCACTTTCCGTTCAAAAAATGCTAACCGAGCATGCATATGCAAGAGCTGTTCGGGGTCATACCCTTCTCTATCTAGCACTTTGTAAAAGAATTCTCTCAGAAGTAGAATGCAATCTATCGTTGATAAATCTTCCTTAAACTTCATGATGTACACACATGTCCAATACTTTCCAGTATTACCAAGAAATTTGTAGCCAAAAAAAAAGATTTTCAAGAACAAGGTAAAACAGCTAAACTATGGATCCAGTACACAGATATGGAATCTTAACTCGAGAACTGATGCAGGCAGAAAAAATGGGGGACTTGAAGTTGCAGTTGTTCATAATAAAACAGATGCTTCCGTATTTCCATGCATCTGGACATTACAATTATGCAAAATCTGCACATTTATATGTCCAGGATATGGAAGCTAATATAGAAAGGATGGAACTACTACAGACGCAAGAATCCCCAGACCCCAGTGTTGCTCTTCAAATAGAAGAATTTAAAAAATTTATGCAGAATGGATATAATACTGTGAGAAAAAAAAACAGGGTAAAAGTCGTGGAACGGTAGCGCCGTACGAACAAAAATTTGTGCGCTGACATTGATTTTGATAAGTATATGATTGCAACAGTAGCCCAGAAAACATTATTATCTAACATCAAGAACAAAACACGGTTAATTGAGCTATTAAAAATTGAGCTGCAAAAAGTTGCCATAGATGTACGGCAGGCACGTGATGATGCTGATCTCTGTATAGTAGAGTGTGCTTTAGAACCAAGCGAAAAGATTCCTGTTATAGTATCTGATGAAACTGACGTATTAGTTTTAATGACAGCTTTAACACCTGTATCAACAATTTGTTATTATTTAAAAGTCGGAAAAAATAAGACCCCAAGTCAAATCTTTTCATCTAATAGTTTGAAAAACCATCCTAATGTGAAAGAGCACATTTTATTCTTACATGCCGTAACAGGCAGTGACACCACATAAAGTCTTTTTGGTCGAGGCAAAAAGTCTGTTTTTACATCGATTGAAGGAAAATTAAGAAAAATAAAAATGGTTCTCTTCAAGCACTTGAAACTATGAAAACTCACTCAACTTCTGAAAAGATTTTATCTGCCGGAATGGGGTGTCTCCTGGCTATTTATAATGCCCCGAAAAATGTGCCTGATATAAATCAGCTGAGGTATATAAACTTTGCAAAAGGTACTAGGAAGAAAAAGGCAGTGAAGTTGTCAAATTTGCCTCCAACATTAAATGCTGCGACTTATCACATTTATCGGAGCTATTACCAGACACAACAGTGGCTTTCCCATCATTTGGATCCAGAGAAATGGGGTTGGAAGAAAAAAGGACATTTTATTTCAATACCAATGACCATAGATCCAGCGCCAAAAGAGCTACTGGAATTAATTTTCTGCAATTGCTCAAAAGGGTATGAGAAGCTGGCATGCAGTTGCAAAAAAGCTGGCCTCTTCTGCACATCAATTTGTGGGTCTTGTCAAATTCATGGAAACTGCAAGAACTTAGCTCCCGTTGAGGAAGAAGATGATGAAGACGTTTCTGATGAAGACATCGAAGATGTTTTCAATGACGGTGAAAATTACAGCTATGCTGGCGAAACTTCGGAACAGCAATTTGCTCAAAGCGATGACGATGACCAGTGTGATGATGGCATATGAATACTTATACTTATTTGATTTTATAAATAATGACGGAAGTAAATATATTAATAAATGTCAAGATAGACTTATACGAGTTTTTACTACCCTTTAGATGAAATTTCTCTGCATTGACATTTTGTAATCTTTATAAGCAACTTTTGGATGGACCTTACCAAAACATATACCTCACAAATTATCATTACTTATCTCGAAACATTTAACAACTTTAGAATAAGATAACTAATTCTATAGCACATTCTGGAGTAAAATACTGTAGTAAGAAAAGCTATTTGAGTGCTAGAGATCTTCAAAATTAGGAATATTTTCGAAACAATCTGCAGACATTATTTGTTATTGATATTTCAGCGTTTCACAACTTTATTTCTATAAACTATATCGAATTTATCTGTCCATTCCCTTTCGAGTAGTTTGCATGAAATCGAAATCAGCGATGATCGCTGATTATCTCTTGCAGGAAGGTTTTCTGAAAATCAGGGTGTCCCACGACGATTAAGACAGAAAATATCTTGGAACTCGAGAGTAGTAGATAATTCTAATTGTGGGGTTGTAAATTGAAGCAATTGGTACAGCTTTTTTTTGATATTATATTAGCCAATGGAGCTTTTCGTTTTCGGTCACATGACATCAAATTCAAAATTATTAATTGGAAAACCTGTATATTTTGGCTTTTTTATGTTCCTTCTGATTAAACGACTCCAACAAACTATCACACTTGTGGTCTAAAACGATTAATTTAAGAACTACAGGTACTTCCTTTGTCCCACGACGATTATGACAAACGTCTGAAACGAGCAATTGCCAAATTATTTAAGTTCAGGGCATATTTAGGCAGTCCTATATTTTCTGTGGTGATTAACAAGGTGAAATTATAATTCATATTTCACTAAGAAACGTAATCGAAATCGCCGTGGGACAAAGGATATTGAAGTACCTGTAGTTCTTAAATTAATCGTTTTAGACCACAAGTGTGATTAGTTTGTTGGAGTCGTTCAATCAGAAGGAACATAAAAATGCCAAAATATACAGGTTTTCCCATTAATAATTTTAAATTTGATGTCACGTGACCAAAAATGGAACGCTCTTTCGGTAACGTAATATCAAAAAAAGCTGCACCAATTGCTTCAATTCGCAACCCCAAAATTACGATTCTCTACTTATCTCTTGTTCCCAGATATTCCCTGCCTTAATCGTCGTGGGACACCCTGTATATGTATACAGATTTTTTGTCAAAATTTTTGCGTTCTACAACTTTGCCCATAACACTATAGCGAAATTGTTAACTCATTTCACGTTATTAACCAAATATCGATTTTGGGGTGTTTTCCGGTAATTTTCGACACTTTCCGGAGCAGCTCGCGTGCAGAACAATTTATTTTCTTAAAGTACTATCATTACTCTACCTCTGTGCCAAAAATCATTAGCATGGGATTTAATGTCAGGTTTTGGGAATATTTACAGCCGTATGCATAGTCAATCGCCAGCGACTCGCCAGAGTTTCGCCGCTCTTTACACAAGGATAATAATGCACAGTCGAGCTCCAAAAAAGTTACAACTACGCGATAAGTCACATTTTGGAGAAACGCTGGCGATGTACCACTTTTTTGGAGCTCGACTGTGCATTATAGTTCTTGTGTAGCGAGCGGCTGTCAGTCTCCTGCGCTTGAACTACAGGGTGTAAAATGAAAGTTGTTCACACTATGCAGCAGGTTCTGACTTTGTAAAATTTATTTTAGTTGTGTTCAAAAGTTGTGTATTGTTACAAGCATTCCTACAAAGCGTACGATTAAAATCCAACGGGCAAAGGAATCCGAGTTTTAATCCAGCAAACCATATCTTTGAGATTTCGGCATAGTCCTTATCTTCTTTTTTACCTTTTTTTTCACTCATCTTCTTTTTCACTTATCTTCTTTTTCACTTATCATCTTTTTCACTTATCTTCTTTTTCACTTATCTTCTTTTTCACTTATCTTCTTTTTCACTTATCTTCTATTTCTCATGTCTCATTTTTCACGTATTTTGAATATACCTTATCTTGAAAATACCACAAATTTTTGAGGATATCTTGATTATTTTCAAAACATTTTTCTTGGGTCACTTGATGACAACTTTTTATGATTCTGCTATTTCTTTCACCTACAATTTTTTTATCTTGAAACATAACTCATCCATGATACCATTCCTAGTTTATCTTTAAAATGTGAGAAACCGTAATATTACTAAGAAACTTTAGTTTTTTCTTGTTTGAGGTCGGAGTCGCAATGGGCAACTTTTAGGAAAAAAACTCTCAAAACAGAACAAGTTTGAGGTTTATTATTATTCAATAATATTGTGTATACAATATTCAATTTCGAATTATAAAATAGGTAAAGACCTCACTTAGATCAATGAGACTGCTTCAAAGCAAATAAAGTCTGGAAAAATGATCTTGTTTGCAAGGTCTTATCGAATTAGTGATCGTGTGTGTAAGTACGCCATTTACTGCCTTTTCGCCCTTTCTTTTGATCACTTCGTTGAGCTACCGACTGCAAGAGGGTGATTTCACTACAGTAAGAAAGATGAATGAAAATTGAAAGCCCTCTACTAGGAAAACATTCACGTTTGGTGAAGGAGAAGGGAATTCGTAACGTTGCCAAATGTTTTAACTCGTTATTGGAAATCTCCATTCGCAGTTGAATGTTAATCATTTTGTCAGATCATGTATTAGTAATGATATAAAAACAACTAAATACTCAGATCCAAGTTACAGGTGAACAGATATTTTTTAATACGTTTTTTTGTCTGTTCGGACTATCTTCAAACAGCTCAAAACTGGACGACAGTACAACACCATTGCCTGATATGTTAATAATAATATTGTGGCGTTGCTGCGGGCGAGTGCGGACCTGTCACTTTACCCATGAACCAGCTTGCGATCCGAACGAATGTTCGAGAATCTTCGTCTCTATCGTTCCAGAAAGTACGACATCTAGATGCTTCTCGAGAATTCTCGTGAAGAGTTCCTTCGACTATATATGCAGACCGAAGCAGAGTTGGGGACAGTTTTTAGTTAAGCGGAGTGAGAGTTAGATGCCGCGAAGTTGAAATAAATAATTGGTGATGTACTTGTGTGACATAAATGATTAGTAATTAGAATATATGTTCATAAATAAACGTAAAATTAATTAGACTTTAAATATACTATAGTGCGACAGTTTGAGTATTTCGGACTATTGTTTTCGCGAAAAATAGACAGTGACTGATAAACATTTTTCGTGAAGTGGACAGTTGTGTGCATTAACGGAGTATAAACTGATACACTTCTCGCGTTTAAAAATGATAATAATAGACTGGTGGCCCGTGAAATAGACTGTGTGAAATAGACTAAGACAAAATGTGTTCGAGGAAAGTTCGCCTGGTCGATTTGAAGGTTGCAGAATTGAAGCAAGAACTGGAGGAGAGGGAACTTAATACAAGTGGTAGAAAGGCCGCGCTTTAGGCAAGACTTTCTGAGGGATTAATCCAGGAGGGTGAAAATCCGGAAACTTTTTTATTCGAAGTTTCTGGAATGGATATGAGTACCATAATGATTACTTTGAAATAAGAACTTCAAGAAAACTCGTAAAGTCTGCAAGAAAAACTTCTAGAAAAGTCGAATACTCTCAAGGAAGAAATTCAAGGGAAACTTCTAGAAAATTCCAATAATTTGGAAGAAAAACTTCAAGAAAAACCACTGAAAAATTCGAATAATTTGGAAGAAAAACTTCTGGAAAATTCGAATAGTCTAAAGAATTTCAAGAAAGTTCGAGGAATTTGAGAGAAGAGATTCTAGAAAATTCGAATGGTTTGAGGGAAAACTCGAAGAACATGAAAGAAGAACTTTGTGGCTGGCGAATCGATTAGAAGAAAGAAGGGGACTGTCGAGACAGAGATGGAGAAAATCAAAGATGGAATTGAGCAAGAGATGGGAAAATTGAAGGAAACAATCAGTGATGAAATCAGAGGCGGTATCAAAGATTAAATCGGGGGAGAGATGGAAAATTGAAGGAAACAATTAGTGACGAAATCAAAGGCGGACTCGAGGCGGAAATAAAGGAGAAAATCTGTAAGTTGGAACGCCAGAATGACACTACCCACACCACAGAATCTGTCAATGAAAATTCAATGCTGGAATCGAGTTTGAACTTAGATGATGTCCAAAAGGTTTTTTTGAAATATGTAAAAATCAGTCCGGAAACAGGAAAACTCTCTATGAAACCACCTCAGTTTGATGGAAAAACACCATGAGCAAATTACCGCCGACAGTTTGAAGCTGCAACCAACATCGCTAAACCACTGACCAGGCTCATGGAAGGTCAAACAAAGTTCCAATGGTCCGAAGAATGCCAAGACTCGTTCAGGAAGCTGAAGGGGGCATTGATCAACGCACCAATTCTAAGTTTTCCCCTTCCTACTGAGAAATTCATTTTGGACACGGACGCCAGCAACGTGGGACTTGGTGCTGTCTTGTCTCAGATCCAGGATGGGCAAGAGAAGGTCATCGGATACTTCAGTAAAACTCTCAGTAAACCGGAGCGTAACTACTGTGTCACCAGACGAGAACTGTTGGCTGTTGTCAAGGAAGTGGAACACTTTTATAAATACGTGTAAGGGAGAAGATTTCTGTTGAGGACCGACCACGCAGCCCTTAAATCGTTTCTACAGTTCTAAAACCCCGAGGACCGAGTATCACGTTGGATCGAAAGACTCCAAGAATTCGACTTCGAGATCGAACATCGAGCAGGGAGTAGCCACAAGAACGCAGATGCCCTGTCAAGGAGACCATGCCCAGACCATGCTGACACTGTCGACGAGCAGAAGAGAAGGAAGCAACGATTTGTAGAACCACGGCAGTTGACCACAACTGGAATGACGAGGTCCAGAAAGACCAAGAAAGAGACCTAGATCTTGATTTAGTCATCGGTTGGAAAAAAGAGTAATCTAAGACAGTCATGGCAGGAAATCGTAAGTTATTCCCCAGCAGTCAAATCTTACTGGGCCCATTGGAATTCCCTTACCCTGGACAATGGGGTCCTGAAACGTGTATTGGAAACCGAAGATGGTGGGGAGGACAGACGTCAGATAGTGGTGCCCAAGAACAGAAGACAGAAGTACTCCGAGAGATCCATGATGGAGTTGCTGGAGGACATCTTGGAGTGACGAAGACCCTGCAGAAAGTAAGGCAACGGTTTTACTGGGTCAATTGTCAAGTTGATGTCAATGACTGGTGTAGAAAGTGTGCTGTTTGCGCTGCCAGCAATGGACCTCGGACACGACCTAAGGCCCCGATGCGTCAGTATGACGTGGGTAGTCCATTCGAGAGAATCGCCATTGACATCGCCGGCCCATTTCCCGTATCAGATCACGGAAATAAATACATCCTTATGGCAATGGACTATTTCAGCAAGTTGGCCGAAGCCTATGCTCTGCCCAACCAGAAAGCCATCACTGTCGCGGACGTCTTGGTGAAAGAGTGGATACGTTGTTTCGGTGTTCCCTTGGAGCTGCACTCGGACCAAGGCAGAAATTTCGAATCCATCATATTCCAAGAAATGTGCCAACTGCTGAACACCCGCAAGACGAGAACCACGGCTCTAAATCCACAGTCCGATGGAATTGGTGAGCGGATGAACAGGACTATCAATTGCCACTTGTCCAAGGTAGTGTCTGACCATCAAAGAGACTGGGACCAGTATCTCCATTTGTTTCTGATGGCCTACCGTTCCGCAGTACACGAGTCAACCGGCCAAACCCCTGCTGATATCATAACGGGCCGAGAGCTGCGACTTCCCTGTGACCTAAAGTTTGGGACGCCACCAGGACAGGATACCGCGGTAGAGGACTACGTTAGCAAACTCCGGCAGAAAATGGAGGACATCCACGAACGAGTCCGTTTGAACATCCAGAGTGCCAACGACCGAATCAAAGCGACTTATGACATCAATTCCGATGCTGGAGGATTTCAGGTTTGGCTGTACAACCCGAAGCGTCGCCTGGACCTGTCACCGAAATTACGGAATTCATGGGAAGGTCCGTACAAGATCGTCAAGACGATAAATGACCTGCTTTACCGAATCCACAAGCCACCCAGAGGTAAACCCAGGGTCGTTCATTTCAACAGATTGGCCCCTTACGCTGGAGACCATGACCAAGTCCGCACCCTCAGACCATCAGAGGATGCGGTGACGTTCCAGAAATTCATGTCCTTATACTCAAATGGACGAAAGTGTCACACGGGCTAACTCGAGAGGAGCCACGGGACCTTTTCAAAGTGCCAGTCGATTACGCCCTAGCACACTTCATCGCATAAGATATTCGAATGTCCAGGGGCACCGCTGTGGTGTTCTCCAAGAAATTTGGCCAGCTCCAAACACTACGGAAACAGAATCCAGAAATTGGAGGTGTGCTGCAGCTGATGAAGGACCAGAGAAACATCTACTACCTGGTGCCCAAGAAGCATTCCCAAGATAAACCGTCCTATGAAGATGTCTGGAAGAGCATTACCAGTTAGAGAGATACGATGTTGGATCAGAATCTTGTGGACTTGGCAGTTCCAAAATTGTCTTGTGGAATTGATGGGCTGGACTGGAGAGTAATAACAAGTATGTTGGAGACGATATTCAGATCCAGCGGCATCAAAATTTTGATTTGCTGTAACGCTCTTCCAGTCGATTACGCCCTAGCACACTTCATCGCATAAGATATTCGAATGTCCAGGGGCATCGCTGTGGTGTTCTCCAAGAAATTTGGCCAGCTCCAAACACTACGGAAACAGAATCCAGAAATTGGAGGTGTGCTGCAGCTGATGAAGGACCAGAGAAACATCTACTACCTGGTGCCCAAGAAGCATTCCCAAGATAAACCGTCCTATGAAGATGTCTGGAAGAGCATTACCAGTTAGAGAGATACGATGTTGGATCAGAATCTTGTGGACTTGGCAGTTCCAAAATTGTCTTGTGGAATTGATGGGCTGGACTGGAGAGTAATAACAAGTATGTTGGAGACGATATTCAGATCCAGCAGCATCAAAATTTTGGTTTGCTGTAACGCTCTTCCACGACCAAACATGAAGACCATGTTGTGTTATTTCCATCGAACTTCACGATGCAGATTTGGGGAATCCTGCAAATATCGTCACACACCAAGGATGACATTTCGGGACGAAATTCTCTAAGAAGGGGGCAATGTGGTTTGTGTCGTCAACCTATACTGGAATGTGATAATGGAAGAGTCTATAATAAGGAAATTGAGAATTATTGCTGGAGTGAAACCGGCCCTGGACGCCCGAAAAAATTATTACTGCCTTGTAGTTTTTTCCTCTACTTATTCTGATTGACATACTGAAATATTGGCAGAGTACATAATGAAAATATTGCTTGAGCCATACCAGTCCTGGAAAATTATTACCTGCGCTATATATAATCCCGGAATAAGATTATTTTATCTCATGTTCAGTTTTCCACTACTCGACTGAAAAAATATTGCTGAACTTTATTGCTAAAGTTGGCTCGATTTCCTAGCCCCCTCATCATAAATATTTCATTGTTTTAATTATTTCTTTCATGCCGAACCTAAATTTCAACTAGCCAAAAAAATCATCAACGTTGATCCTATGAAGAAACAAAAAACTAATTTTTCAGCGATTCAAAACTAAATTAATATATTCTATTGACATTATTTAAGTGCTTTAAATCGGATTTTCATGCTTTAAATCGGATTTTCGTGCTTTAAATCGGATTACGAGGATGTATTGAAAAATTCTTAGCCTACTATAGAACCAAACAAAATTTCAAGGTCAAAATATTTTATTACTCAACATATTCTCATCTTAATTGGATACATTTATTACAACGAACCTGCAACGTCTCTGACCTTTCAAAAAAAATGTTTCTTCTTGCTCTGCAAACCAGACCTCCACAGCTTTTATTACCGCCTCGTTGGAAGAAAATTTACGACCTTTTAAACTTTTTTCAGTTGAGGAAAGAGGTGATAGTCGGACGGAGCCAAATCTGGTGAATAAGGGGGGTGTTCTAGTAATTCAAACCCTAAATCACGAATTTTTTGCATGGCAACATGAGATTTGTGTGCAGGGGCGTTGTCCTGCAAAAACGAAACACCTTTGGATAGCTTTCCGCGTCTTTTCTCTTTAATTTTTTCCCATAGAGTGTTCAGTAATGTCGAATAGTGATATCCAGTTATTGTTCTACCCTTATCCAAAAAATCAATCATGATTACTCCATGGCAATCCCAAAAAACTGAAGCAAGAACTTTTGCAGCAGAAACTTCTTAGGTCTTGGAGAACCTGAGTGTCGCCATTCCATCGATTGTTGCTTTGTTTCTTGATCGTAGAAATGTACCCAAGTCTCATCCATAGTCACAATTCGGTTTAAGAAGTCTACATCGTTTTCAAATCGAGCACAGATCGAACGCGATGCTACTACCCTTGCACGCTTTTGGTCAACATTCAAACATTTGGGAATCCATTTTGCAGCAATTTTTCTCATGTCCAAATTGACGTGAACTACATGATGAACGCGTTCGTATGAAGTATTCAGTACTTCAGATATCCGTTTTAGAGCAATTCGACGGTCTGTTAAAATCATGTCATGAACTGCATCGATATTTTCGGGGACTGGCACAGAAACTGGCTTTCCTGATCGGTTATCATCTTCAATGGAAAATTTACCTCTTTTGAAGCTTGCAGTCCAATTTTTCACGGTCGCATACGAAGGACATTGATCACCAAGGGTATTAAGCATATCTTCGTAAATCTACTTACCTCTTAACCCTTTTAAATACAGGTACTTGATGATGGCTCGATACTCCAATTTTTCGATTTACACAAGTTCGGTGGACATATCTTTTTCTTTCAATTTATTGGGTAACTCTGGTTTACTTTTTTGACGTCAAACTTTACACTGACACTAATAGTTATTGTTCGTTGCTATGGTAACGCAATATTTTGTTTATGCAGGGAACTGGTCTAGGCTAACTAGATATCAATACATCCTCGTATTTCTCTCAAAAATAGTGGTTGCGCTATCTCTCAGAATCTCCTTGTATGAAGTAGTAGTAGTTCTTTGGGGAGGCCGCAACCGCAGCCAGGCAAGTAGGCCCTCATGGACCCTGTTCTCCACTTATCTACGTTCATCCTCCTAGTTTTCCTTTTCGAACCTATGTGACCTCCTAATGAAGGTCAATATGTCCGACCACTCCAAGTTGATTAGTTCCTCTTGTTGGAGTTTGTCAACTCCGAAAGTCCCAAATCTTAGCCTCCCGTATGCCTCACACTCGCCGAGGAAGTGAGATGAACTTTATTCGTCTCCTTCGCACTTTCGTCAAGTGGGACTGTCTTCTATACCTATAAGTGATAGGTGTCTGCCTAAATGTCCTGTTAGTATTCCTATAAGGAGGCGTAGTGCTTGGCGATTTCTGCCTAAGAGCCATGTCGTCCTTGACTTATTGGAGCCGGCCACGAAGTCTTTCGACTGCCTGCAGCCGGTGTTATCCCTCCAAAGTTTATTCAGCTCTTCTTCTGCCCACTCGTCAAGGGCTGAAGAGGTTTGGTTTCTTGCGATGCCTAGTACAGGCTCCGGTCCACAGAATGGCGCTGCGGATCCGGATCTGGCAAGTCCGTCTGCCACCTCGTTTCCGCGCACCCCTCTCTGTCCCGGGACCCATACCAGCTGAACTTCCTTCGTTTCAGCTAGCTTCTCGAGTGCATCTCCGCATTCCTGTACAAGCGCTGAGCTTGGTTTAGGATGACAGACGGCTCTGAGCGCTGCCTGACTATCCGAGCAGATATAAATTCTCAGTTCGGATCCATCTTTCACCTCTTCTCTCATAGCTACGGATAGGATGGCGAACACCTCAGCTTGAAAAACTGTTGTATATCTGCCCAACGAAGTGGTCGTGGTGTTAGAGTATTTGGCTTCCACCCAGGCGGTCCGGGTTCGATCCCCGGTCGCGTATCACTGAGCTGAAGTGGTTCGGATTCCACTTTTATTTAAACTGTAGGTCCCGGATCTCCCTTGCTCGCACAAGCTCTGCTTTTGAGGGGTTTTCTCCGAAAACCTGGAAGTTTCGTAAAAACAAATTTTACAAAGCGTAGCTCTCTCGTACTTATCTTCCCTCCAGGTAGATTCCGGCACCCGAAGCCTCTTTGCCAGTCAGACGCGAACCGTCCGTGTAACATGTTAGGTTTCCTGTGCTAAACTCCACCGTGTTTCCTTCCCATTGTTCTCTGCTCGGAATAGTAAGAGTAAACTCTCTATTCCATCGCAGTCTATCTTGTGCGCTTTTCACTCTGAGGGCAGAGATAGGGATCTCCTGTTCCGCCCATTTCGCGATTTCCGCATGACCTATCATCGCTCCTTCGTTCACCCAGACTCCCGAGTCCCGCATCCTCAAATGGGCTGCCATTGCCTCCTTCTTGATCCAGACTGGAAGCGGTGGCAGTACCTCCAACACTGCGGTTGGAGTCGTTCTCATTGCGCCCGTTATTACCAAACAGGCCAACCTCTGAACCTTGCTGAGTTTTTGGCCTATTGTGCTACCCTGTGCGCCTGGCCACCACACGGCTGACCCATAATGGATCTTTGGTCTTACGACTGCCGTGTACAGCCAGCGCATGATCTCTGGATTGGTGCCCCAATTGTTTTCTACAATTCTCCGCAGTTGCTATAGGATTGCTACCGACTTTTGAATAACCCTATCTACGTGCGGCCTCCATGAAAGTTTGGAGTCCAGGACCACCTCCAGGTATCTGACCTGCTGGACTAGCTCCAGCTCTTGCCCAGACATGATAGGTGGCCTGAATCCATCTTTTTTCCTCCGTTTGGTGAACAGGATCATCTCTGTTTTTGTCGGATTCACTGAGAGTCCTGCATCACCGCACCATCTCTCAATTATTCTGCAGGCAGCCTGCATACGGTCGCAGACGACTCCGATGAATCGTCCGCTGATTAGGACAACTCCATCGTCCGCGTATGCCTGCTCCTCGAAATCTTCATCTGTGAGTTTACCCAGGAGTTCATCCATTACTAGGCACCACAGATTGGGAGAGAGGCAGCTCCCCTGAGGGCAGCCCTCCCCCCACCTCGGATTCCAGTCTGATGTCTCCTCGGGATACCTCGACCTTTCTCCTCGTAAGCGACGATACAACCCAGCTGACCATCGAGTGAGGCGTTCCTCTGGCCATTGTCGCTGTTTTTGCCTTGTCAAATGCGCCTTCCACATCGAAAAATACTCCTAATGTTACCTCTTTAAACCTTAATGTCCTTTCGATCCTTCACACTACAGCGTGGAGGGCCGATTCAGTCGACCTTCCCTTTCTGTATGCGTGCTGATTTCTGTGGAAAGGGCTCACCCTTAGGGGCCCCTCCACCAGGAATCTGTCTACCACCTTTTCCAGCGTTTTAAGCGGGAACGGTGTTAGGCTGATGGGTCTAAAGGACTTTGCTATTGTGTAGTCTCTTTTTCCCGCCTTGGGGATAAAGACTACTCTTGCTGACTTCCAGACCTTTGGTACGTACCCTAGCGCTATACTGGACCGGAATATACTTCCCAAGGTTGGGGTAAGAAGTTCCAGGCCCCTCTGTAGCATTGCCGGAAAAATTCCGTCGTGTCCTACTGCCTTATAAGGGTTGAACTCGTTCACTGCCCAGGCTATGGCGTCAGACGTAACGACCCTCTCTGCCAGTTGCCAGTCCCCATGAGGGACCTGCTGTGTTGTCAGAGCCCGTTGGTCGTCCCCGACACCACCCGGGAAGTGTACTTTCAGCAGATATCTGAGCGAATTTTCGGCGGAAGTTGTCCATGTCCCATCTGGTTTCTTCAAGGTTGTTATGGATCCTTCTGTTTCGTTGTTCAGGATTTTCATGAGCCTAGCGGATTCCGTTAGGGAATTGATTTCCACACAGTGACCTCCAGCTAGCTCTTTTGCTTTTTCTTAGCTCCTTCTTGAATTTCCTTCTCGCGGTTTTGTAGTTTTCCCACGCATCCTCGTTGCGCTCCTTAAGGCTAATGAGGCTTTGTTATGAGCCTTTCTGGTCACTTTTCTCAGGACCTTCAGCGACTGGTTAAACCAGCGAACCCGGCGCTTTGGGGCCATTCTCAAATGCCATGCCTCTTCAAATGCCTTGCCTCTTCAAATGCCTTGGTCATTGTTTTTCCTAGTTCTTCTACTTCCTGATCTAGTTGTTTCTCCGAGAAAATCTCTGCCTGATCTCTTGACAGCCCTGAGAGACCTTGTAGGAAGGTGACCCAGTTGGTTGCTCTAGGGTTTCGGCGTTGAGGAACAGCCTCTGCTTCAGCGTAGACATCAAACCTTATCATTCGGTGACCTGACATCGATATGTCTGCCGATACTGTCCAGTTTGTTATATCACCTAATATGTCTCTTGTTGCCAACGTAACGTCAATCACTTCCTGTCGGATGCGGTTGACGAACGTTGGTTCCGTCCCCTGTTCATCATCTCCAAACTGGTTGTTTCAAACAAGTAGTGCTTCACCACGCGCATTGACATCCGTGCTGCCCCACATCGTGTTATGCGAGTTGGCGTCGCACCCCAATATCATGCGTAAACCATTTTCCTTACTATACCTTACTATCTTCAATAATTCCTCAGTAGGAGGCAAGTGCGCTTCATCGTATGGTAGATACACGCTTCCTACTATTACCCTATATTTGATTCCTCTTACCTTGATTTCTAAGACGGCAACTGTAGCGTCCCTGTCCCCAGCTGCGGTACATGGACCACTTCGAGGTCTCTGGACGCCAGGATCGCCGTTCTTGGTGCTTTCTCTCCGTCTGCCTTGCCTACGAGTAGCTGGTAGCCGCTGCCTCTTAAACCCCTCACCTTCTTCCTGTAAACGTATGGTTCCTGTATTAAAACTATCTCAGACTCACCAGTTAGGATGCTTTCCAGTTCCCCGGTTGCATCCATACTGTGCTGCAGGTTGATTTGGCCTACCTTTAACATCGCCATTGCGTCCTCTCATTTGGATTGGGGTGCTCCCGTCCCTGTCTTATCCGAGGGACCGCCGCTCTGCCTGGAGAAGCCTGGCTTATACCCTGGCGACACTGCGTACCGTCAGGGTAACTAGCTGGTAGTAGAGCGTCATGCCTTGCTCCTCCAGGGCCTGGGCAGTCTCATGGCTAACCATGAAGGTTATAAATCACTCTCCTGACTCTCCTGTCGTTTCCAGGTGCTTCCACCTCTCCACGCTCAGAGAACGGTTCTGGAGGCTCAGCACCCGCGTCAACCTCGGGAGGTCCACTTCTTGGCCCCTTAAGCAGAAGCCGATCCTTACCGGCCACGGAGCGTCCGCTGAGGGCACCGCCCTGAATGTGCCGCCCGCTATGACCGGTGCAGTCCAGCCACTAAGGAGCCACTCCAGCGACGTTGGGTTTTGGACGGTTATTAAAAACCACCCTGGTTCAACGACGCCGGAATTCCTGAAGCGCAGTTCCGGGCCTCGGGGTCCCCTTCAGGGCCCTCCATGGTCCGGAGCATCTGCTCTATCAGGTTGCTCCTGATGGCTTCGCTCTCTTCTGGGAGGACGGTGCCGTCCTCCCGATCGCTTCTGATCACGACCTGCATCTCCTTTTTTATGGCCGCGCTCTAAGAAGCTATTGGGGTGTTTTGGATCTCCGCCTTCTGGCCCGGAGCTGCTGTCTCTCCCCTTAGAAGGGGTGAAACGTTCGCTCTCTGGCCAGTGGGCCGAGACCTCCCACCATCTTTGCCCCTCTTGGCGGGCCGATCTGGAGGAGTCTCCTTCTCCCGAGGCCTCTTTTTTACACCCCCGTGACTATGCCGGGGCGGCCCGATGCGTCCAGACCCTGAAGTCCCCTCAAGGGGGTCCCCGTTAGGTCCAACGTCCCTTGCCGCCCTTGGCGCAGTCGGGAGTATAATTGCAGGCCTCGCAAGAATCTTCTCCTGCCTCCTGGCTTTCCTCGCTTCAGGTCCCCTCCTCTGTCTCGACCAATTTTCCGGTCCGCGACGCCAGGCCTGGGAGTCTCTGGTGGGACTTCCTGGTCCGGCTTGCGGTGCTTCGGCATAGGTCTGTGAGGTGGCCACGGTTTCGGATGGTCTGTTAAGACCTTTCGCTTCGCTCAATCTCCTCTTCTTCTCTTCCTGCCTTCTCCGTGCCCTCTGTCTTTTCTTCTGGGCCTTCTCTCTCTCTTTCCGGCGAATCTCGACTGCAGAGCTATCCGTCGACTGATTCCTTGAGGATTCATCGTCGGAAGCTCCGCTGTCGGGATCCGATGTCGACCGGAAGAGATCTTCCTCTTTACTCTCAGAGCAAGGGAGCTCTTCTACCACTTCCATCAGCACGTTTACTATTTCATTTTCTTTCTTTTCTTCCATGATAACTGTAGATAAGTGTGTGTAAGGTGTAGGTGATGTCAAGAGATTAGCGAGTTCCTTCAATCCGTCCCATTGCGAAAGGCCTGGTAGGGCTGGTTCTCGGCCGTGTGGTACGGCGGCCGCGGTCGAAGCCCCCCGAACAGTACATCAGGGCCCTGGCACTAATATACCATTAGAGATTTTTCGGTGAGTGATGAGGCAGCCCTCTACACTAGCTAGGCAAGTGTGGGCCTCTGTACTACTCACCGGCCTGGGTGTGCTAGTCGTAGTTTCTTTCGCCGGCTACCAGTCCCGACGCACCCGATCCGAGGCCCCTCCTTGGCTTCCACTGGAGACAGATTTTCCAGTTCTCGCATCCCTTTGTAGTGTGTAAGTGTGTGTAACAAGTGTAGCGGAAAGTGTGTGTTTTTGGCGTCGGTGTATGGTGAGCTAGGGGCCCCCGGGGCGCTGCTCCCTTTGGCTACGGCGCCTCAGCCACCCCTGGAGTCCGCTCTCTCGTTAGCCGTCATGGCAAGTCATGGCCGTTGCCCAGGATTCACCACGTGGAGGTGAGAGTAGCGTTGGGATGCCTGGACTCCAGGCACCCCCTTTAACCCCCTCCTTGTATGAAAGTCAAAGCTTTGTGAAGCATCTCTGGAAATTACGACACTGACTCAGAATTATTTTCATTTCAGGAAATTATTCTTGTTTGACTATCTGAAGGCTAAGTAGCTCACCAGAAATGCAACTGTCAAATACACCTATAATATCTTTTCTTTGGTAAATGAATTGTTAAAATATAGTTATTTCCGTCAAACTATGATGTATTGCATTGACTCCATTTTATATGTAAGTCTCATCGTGAATTTACAAGAGAGCTGAATGTTTACTTTATGTTATTCTTTCTTGATCTTCCCACTGATAAAGTAATAATACATGCATATACCATTGGAATTATTTTAGTTTATAGGGAAGAATGTAAAAAATATTTCATCGGATCAAATTGATTTTACATCCTCCTTGAAAATACTCTCCTTATACACGCTTATCACAAAATTATCCTCACTTATACTTTGCTCAAAACCACGCGAAAAAACATAAAATAATACGATGCCGACGCTCAGGACAAATAACACTGGAATGATGAAGTACCTACGGACAAAATCGCCCTCATTTTCTGCAAGCTTCGAATACGATTAAACAGGCAACGTCGCATTTTGTAATTCCGACCAAGTAACGGAAGAATCCCAAAATTTCAACAAAACGAATTTTATGAATGAATAGTAACGTAACACTGAGTATTTTGTTGTAATGTTTGTTGCATACAATTTTATTTCCATAGCGCAGTGAATCGTTGCCATACCACTGTCCTCTTGCGTTTTTAGGTTACCAAGGATGTTAAAACTCCCATCTTCACCAATGTTGTTTTTTTTACTCAGACAATTTCTCTAATATTTTTGACTTGGCCATTTATCCCTTCCACTAATCACTCTCTAATATTTTTTGAGTAAATTCATGATTCATGATTCCCGGAACGTAATACCAAGTTTCTTTTTCCGTAAGTTGCTGAATCTCTAGAAAATGATTTCGAACAAATTGCTTCCAAAGAATCGATCCAACAATAAACAGAAATGTCTTAATCAAATTCTTTGTTCAACGTATTTGAAAATTCTAGCTCCTACAGTCACTGCTAACAGTTCCACACGGGAAATCGATATATGTTTTATGGAGAATATTCTGTTATTACTTTGGATACATTATCTTTGAATCGAATTCACTAATTATTCTACTCGTTCAAAAATTAATTCTTGACTCGCATCTCAAAATAAATGTAAACTCTCATTTCAAGAAATAGAAACTACCCAAGCACCAAAACTAAGTCAAAGTCACACTCGGCGAGCGTTTCGCTACCAGTCGAACAAAAATGAGCCATCGCTGCCTTGTCTGCATCTGTTCTGAGTTCTATTACTGGTTTGTACCAAGAATTTTTAAATTCCATAAACCGTAAGTTGCCAAACAATTTGATTTTCTGTTGGTAGTGTAACGATTATGTCGCTACGGACGAATATGGACCTGTCGCTTGTACTCGTGCACAAGCCTGCATTCTTGAGAGTATTAGGACATTACAGTTGTCAACGTTTATAGAAGTGCGACATCTAGATGTGAATGGAAGTAGTTCCAGAACTATCAATAAAAGAACCCTTTGTGTATACAAGCATCACGCCGCGCGGACAGTAACAGTTGGATGCCGTGAGAGTTTCAGTCTAGTTTGAAATTGAATACTATTATTTAAATTGTTTACATATAAATTATTTGAAGCCGTTTAGACGTTATATTTTTTACAGTGTTGTCAGAAGTGGGATTTTTAAAATGAATAGTGCGTAGTCCGTGTTGTGGAAAAATAAATAAACTAATAGACCATTTTTCGGGTAACTGGTTGCGTGGTGAACTGTTTTCGAATTCCGAAACAATATACTGATAAACTTTTTGCATAAATCCAATATCTCGTGCAATGACACTGAAAGACAAAAATGTGTTAGAATAAAGTGCGCCTTATGGTCTGGAAAGTCACGGAATTGAAAAAGGAATTGGAAGAAAGGGAACTTGAGACAACTGGTAAGAAGGCCTCTCTACAGAAAATACTTTCAGACGGATCAAAAGAGGAAGGGGAGTATCCCGAAACATTTTTATTCGAAGTTTCTGGAATTGACTTGAGTTCGATAGTGAATAAACTCGACGAAAATACCAAATCCTTAGAAGTTAAGCTTCTAGAAAATTCGGTTGGTTTGAAAGAACTTCAACAGAATTCGAAGTTTTTGAAAGGTGGTGGAACAAATGTGGTTCAGCACAAAATTGACACTGGGGATGCCCGACCGATTCGACAATCAGCTCTAGAAGACTTCCTCTTGCCAAGAAGGAAGAGGCTGACAAAAAAGTCAGTGACAGACCTTCTCCCGAGAATATATGACACCTTAGACACGTTGGCCGGTTCCTCGATTTTGTCGACCCTTAATCTGAACAATGGATACTGGCAGGTAGAACTGGCTCCAGAAGATAGAGAAAAGACAGCCATCACCATCGGCTCAAGACTGTGGCATTTCATCGTTATGCCATTCGGGCTCTGTAATGCTCCAGCCACATCCGAGAGAATAATGGAAAAGGTTCTGAAACTTAGACTTTATGTTTACAAATACATTATTTAAAGCCGTTTAGAAGTTATATTTATACCAATAGAATCAATTGCAACTGTACCCATAATGGTCCACCTCAGCTTCGTTTCCATCAATATCAATCCACATGACAAAACGTGATGTATTCTGGTATAAATTTGGTCAGCTATATCTCCTTCATGTTAACGTTCTGTAGGGTCATTAAGGATACAATAAGCTTTTAGCTCCTGAAGATGCTAACTTGGTTGGCGAAACACTCGTCGAGAGTAAATTAACGTAGTTTTGGTGTTGGGTAGTTTCAATTTTTTGAAATGTGTTTACACCAAAGATTCCAAATATTCATTCATTTAACTACAATGTATTGAACAAATTCACCGTTTTGAGAAATTATAAAAACAGTTAAACAAATGTTCATTAATTATCTTCTAATTACTGTTGAATGTAGAATTCTACCACCACTCAACAAAATCATTCAGAAAGCTGCAAAAGTGGTTTCCATTTTACAGTTTATGTAGAATATGTGTATTCTAAATAAAAAATGATAGACTTTGGCAAAAATCGAATGCAACAGAGTTGATAGTTCCCCAAATGTTCACATTTACTTCTGCTGTTGAATGCCGGTTTTCCAGTTGGTATAAAATGGATATTAGTTTTTCTCACTACTCTAACACAAATAAGGAATGATCTCAATATATGTTTTCGCTAATTTCGCACCATTTCAGCAGAAGTTGGTGATCCTGTGGATATTCAGGCTGAACTTAACACGATAAGTGAACAATATTTCACATGATGTCGTTCTATAAAACGATGTTAGTTCATTTTTTCATAAAAAAACATAACGAGCAAATAATCCGTTTTAGAATCGACGAGGTGGCGTTATATCCATTAGTAACCACAAACTTCTTGGGAATTCACATAGATGCTGAATTGAGCAGCATTTATGCTTTGGTACAACCAACCAATCATTTTTAATGAGAAGCATCTATTAGATGTTTACAATATTCTTTTGTTTGAAAATGGAACTGGCATAAGGCTCAAACAAATCATTCGAATATGGTCTTCAGCACACAGATTTATGCAGACCCGTTTTCAAAGAGAAGAAAATTTTACCATTACCCATTTACATTTATTGCATATGGATTTATATAAAAAGCGTCAATCTGAGTTTGAAACTAATTCCAATTTCACAATTATGCAACAAGAAGTGGTCTTATCAAACTACAACAAAAGTATGATAACAGGTTCAAAGTTATTTAATTGCATACTTCCAAAAGAAAGTGTTATGAATAAAATCGAAGTACACTTCTCTCCAAATATTTCCACCAAGTGGAAAATATGAGGCTGACATCTGCCAGAAAACAACTTCTTGACTGACTAATACCACGACCAACACTGAACCACGAATGATAGATATTTGTTCAACGTTCCTCCAAGTAAGCACTTATTGTTATCAAACAGTAGATTATCCTTCATTTGGCTGGTGTTGGCCACCTTCAAACATGTTTCCATGTTCTTGCCACTTGTCAGAGCAAGGGTAGGTCGGACATCATTAGTTTCGTTCTGTTCCTGTCCAACCAATGATGATCAACTGTTTTCTCATAAAGAAGCTGCGATTTACAATAAGTCAGTCGCGGCGCCACCAGAAGAAGCACCCCTCGGAAGCAAAGACTCCAGGAAGAGTTATGGCAAGAATGCGAACAAAGTTTAAAAAAAATTCCGGAGAGTATCAGCTAAATGAAATCGACAATTCTCTCCAAATATTTCCACCATGTGAAAAATATGAGGCAAAACAACTACTTCCCTGGCTATCGAACTACATCTGACAGATATTTGTGCAACGTTCCTCCTCTGGCTGGGGATGTTTCAAGGTTCTTGCTTCTCGTCAGTTCAAGGGTAGGTTGGACAACACGAGTCGTCCTGTCCCTGCCCAACGATGTAGTTCATTGTCCGTAGTGTTATTGGCCCGAGAAGTAGTGATTTTCTGTCATATGTTTGCTTTGATGGAAATATTTGGAGAGAAGGGTACTTCGACATTGCCGATTTTATTCACATCATTTAATTGATTCTGTCTGGAATTTTTTTTTTCGAGCTTTGCTCGAATTCTCCAAAAGAAAGGTCAAAACATCTTCTGAAAGGATGTTTCTACTTCGCTAATGGATATTTTGAGTGCCCATTTATTCCTCAGTATCATTCCAGGGAATAAATAAATTTTTTGAACTTTTTTCAAATATTACATCTGTCAGATACCCTTTGCATGTGCTTCCTTTCCCCACAGTAAAATTCATTTAAAATGGAGAACTACTTGTATACTGGTATCAGGTTTATACATACAAACAGTACCTATTGGTACTTCTTGTGAACCCGAATTGAATTAATCTGAATTTTATGTATTCCTTTAGTTTTACCGAGATAAACAGGCTCAACTTAATTATTATGACCAAAATGCCATATTTAGGAACTTAAAGAAGGCATTCTGACTCTCTTTCAATTTCTGAGGGATGTGAAGTACCGGGAAGAGTACTGACAACACCTGACGGATCGCGGATGATCGTTAAATATATTATGAATATTAAATTATGTATTTCAGTATACTTAGATGTAGTAGCTAAGAAAGTAAGTGTTATCGGCTAATGCAATTTTCATCGTATTTCATATTTTGCGAAAGCTTTAGATAGTGAATGGCCCCAGCGTTGTCAGTACTTCACTTCCAAAATTATATTCTTTTTCGGAGATTGCCATTACTGATTAATGTAATATTCATTTCAGCTTCTGTTGATTGACAAAAAGTTACAAGAAGTTCAGCCTGTGTTAAATCAAGCAGGGCACTTGATTGAAACGTGGACTGGTGCGGTATATCAAAAAGAATATCTCAAAGTATATTTTTTGGTTCTCCAGGTATACAAGTCTTGTCAATTATGTATTTCAGCAGTTACCAAATTTTTTTTAAAGGTATGTCATTATCTCATGGCAGGGCAGGTCAAAAGTGTAAAACCTTGTTTGAAACAGCTACAACAAAGTATACAGACCATAATGGCTACGGATGATGGTAAGTACACCCACCTATAGTAGATTTCCATATGTATTGGACAGTTATAGAATGTTATTGAACTATTCCCACACAATTTACTACCGTAATTGTCTCTCAGCACTTCTTCAAAATAATTTTGTGTTCAAATCACCAATCATACCAGGTCATTTACAATAATGTTAACAGGAATACGTGGAAGAGAAACCGTTTTCTTAAAAGAAATATGTAGTTCCGAACTACGAATACGAAAACTTGCAGACCTTTTTTAAAAAATAATATTTATTTTACAAATTGAATTTGACAATTCAACACAACTTTTTCTACTAGCTATAAAACTGACAACGGGGTGAATCTATTCCTGAGAAGAAAGCTTTTTCAGCGGAATTGCTGGAGTCGTATTTTTCTCAACGGCATAAATCCACCCTTCGAATATAGAAAACTGTAATTTCATTTGGAAGAGTTGGTTTTCTTTGTATGCATATGGTCGATGTTCCAGATTCGGGTAATTTCTTCCATAATGAGCATTTGTATTGGATTATTACAAACACACTTTAACCACGACGATTATGTTCAGAAGGATTGTCCAGGCGTGGACACCATCGGTGTAAAAACTGGTGCAGTATTTCATATATAATTAATTATAATTCTTCAGAACGGTAAAATGTCAGACTAACCCTCATAGATTGGCTTTACCATTTGTCATACGCTTCCCAACTATTAAATTTTTTTTTTGTCGTTAAAAATTTTGAAGTAACTTTACTAGTTGACGATTGGCAATGAAGGCTATTAAGGTGATTTAAAAAAAATTGTTTGATTGATACTTTTTCAGGACAATTGATATAGAAGTTTTATTTGAGTGTAATTTCAGTCTTTATGGGACCAAGTGCTGGTGATATGTTTCTGTGGATGCCCAAAGAACATCTGTACGTTTTAGTATATTTGGTTACTGTGATGCATAGCATGCAAGCAGGATACATGGAAAAGGCTCAGAAGTATACTGATAAAGCTCTAATGCAAATAGAGAAGTTAAAAAGTAATAGTCCCGAAGTAACAATATTGTAATAGATAATGATTTTCTCATTGTTCCAGTTGTAGACAATAAACCTATTCTCTCAGTATTTCAACTAATGTTATTGGAGCACATCATAATGTGTCGTTTAGTTATGGGAAATAAAACTCAGGCACTCCAAGAAATATCATCAGCATCGGCACTATGTAAGCAATGTCCCCGTTTACTGGAAACTCATGGTCCCCAGTTACACACTTTGCTTGGATTGTACTCAATGAGTATGAACTGTATGGAGGCTGCAGAGGCCCAATTCATCGCTGCATTAACTGTAAGTTTTTAACTCTTCAGTCGTTTATTTTGACAAATATTTGATAAATTGGATCATGGGACAGTTTAAGGAATTTTAAAACAAATCTTCAAAGGACTGACCTGTTTTACAGGCGGGCCAAAGACTGACAATAAACATCTGGATTATACTGCGGAAGTTCCAAAATTATGAAAAAAGTATGTGAATTTTAAGATTTTTCCTTATATTTCACTCATATAATTAAAATCATGTTTTTTTTCGCGCAGTTTCAACGCCTTGTATCTCGGTCAGGCACCATCTTAGAATACATGTCTATGTTTACTTTGTTTTCTCAAAGAAAGCAAAGAATCATTACATGGAGTTTGATACAGTAATTTGATTTTTATATAAGAGCTGCTTAGGGTATCCCCAGTTTTTCTCAAATATCTCCGAACTAAAACGGTACCCAACTCATAGTTTCTCAATTCTTCGAAGGGAAGGTAGGTGGTTGATTTTGGATAAAACACCCAGTTACTTTTCCGAATGAAATAGTACCTAGTTCTTCCTTGATTGAAAAATACATTGAAAGACGCATAACTCATAGTTTTTCTGATAGTGGAAGGTGCAGCTATTCATTGATCTCAAATATATCGAGCGGCACCCAATTCATAGTTTCTCAGACCTTCAAATAGATAGAATGCCAATAACTTCTGATTGGTACTTGACGGCATCCATCTCGTAGTCTGCGAAGACGTTATAGCAGAGAAAGGGGATTGGTCCATTTATTTTTCCGAATGAAACGGTGCCACTTTTTGTCATTGAAACTTATTTTTAAGGAAATACCGTGAATAACCAACTCACATTAATTTCTCAAACCGCCAGAGAGGTGGGTTCTGTGTATATCTAATTAGGGTAATATTTATGACCACTTACGAAAAGAAATAAAATGGTATGCTAGTCTATGATGTAGAAACACACCTGTGAAATTTTAGCGAAATCCGAGATGATTTATATAATTTTTTTGATGTTTTGATTGTCTGCCTACTATCTCCCGATATGCAATGTCTATGATTGATAGTAGATATAGCCCCACTTGAGACCACCTCCTCCCCTCCCACTTTAAGCCCCACCATCGACCAATCAGAGCTCACTTCATCTTTCATCCGTCATGTCATACGTCGTCATGTGTCATACGTCATGTGTCTTGTCATCCGTCATTATCGACCAATCACGTCATACATCATGTGTCAGTTGTCGTCAGTCGCCACTTGAAAAAGAGACTCACCAATATCAAAAAAAATTATGGTGTGTCATGCGTCAGTCGCTACTTGAAGAAAAATCCAAAAAAAACACATCAAATAAGATGGATAACAAGGGTCGTTAGTCACCACTTGAAAAGCACAAAAAACACGAGTCAAGTGAGTTGAAAGGGGTCCTGCCACGCGTGGACCGGCAGGGAGAAAAAAGTATCGAATATTTCAGCACCAAAAAAACACGTTCGATTACTTTACTAGTTGTTCAAATAATGGGTGTGTCCTGTCATGTGTCTTGTCATATGTCATGCGCCACTTGAGGAGCAAAAGCACTCGAAAATATAAAAAAACAACGTCCGATCACGAGTCAAATGAGATGGGTAACAAAATGATTGGGTGTGCCCTGTCATCCGACAGTTGTCCTCATCGGCCACGTTGTCGTCAGTTGTCATACGTCATGCGCCACTTGAAGAAAAAACACAAAAACACGAGTCAAATGAGTTGAAAGGGGTCCTACAACGCGGGGGCCGGCCGGGAGAGAAAGAATTGAATATTTAACTGTTTCAGTCCCAAAAAACACATCCGATCACGAATCCAATGAGTTGAAAGGGGGTCGTTAGTCCTGCCACGCGGGGCCCACTTATGTCAGGAGAAAAAGTATTGTACACGAATATTATATTTACTTCAGCACGTTGGACCAATATCCAAAAAACACGTCCGATCACTTCACGAGTTGTTCAAATAATGGAGATGGATAAGAAAATGATTGTGTATGTCTTTGTCATCCGTCAGTTGATCTGTCAAATGGCAGTCATGCGCGGGACCACTTGAAGAAAAAAAGCAATATCCAGAAAACATTTTCCGAGTTGTTCAATGGAAATGGATAACAAGATGATGGTCTTTATCTGTCATCCGTCATGTGTCATACGTCAGTAGCCACTTGAAGAAAAACCATACGAGTCAAATGAGTTGAAAGGGGTCCTGCCACGCGGTGGCCGGCCAGGAGAAAAAACAATCGAATATTTCAGTACCAAAAAAACACGTCCGATTACTTCACTAGTTAATCAAATAATGGATTTGTCCTATCATATGTCCTGCGCCACTTGAAGAAAAATCCCAAAAATAGCCCAAGGGTCTGTCGTCAGTTGTCGCCACTTGAGGAAAAAAGCACTAAAAAATATCCAAAAAAAAAGACATTCGAGTCGATGGAAATGGTTGGTTGTGTCATCCGTCAGTTGTTTTGTCATATGTCAGTCAGTCAAAAACATGCCCGAGATGAATAACAAAATGAGGGACTGTCGTCAGTTGTTTTCACGATGTCATCCGTCATACGCCACGAAAAAAAAAGAAAAAAAGCACGTCCGTGTCAATGGATAACAAAGGGGTCTGTCACTGTCAGTAGCCACGAAAAAAAGGAGTCAGTCGCCACTTGGCCAGGAGAAAAAGAATCATTCAAATATTTTATTCAGTTGTCAGATGGAAAATTCAGCGCGAAGAAAAAAAATCCATTTACCTCCGCCATGCACGCCAGCAGTTGATAGACTAGCGCCTTGAAAGTTCGAGCAATTGAAACTGGGAACACCGTCGACACAAGCATCCGGATTCTCAGAAAACAATCACCGTCGACACAAGTATAAGAATTGAAATTGTTCGTATCGTGGTTAAAACGTGCAAAGATGATTAAATTGATTTCTTAGAAAATAATATTTAAAATTCCCAATTACATCAACCGAGATAATAAGAATTGAAATGTTCGCACTGCGGTTAAACGTGCACAGATAATTAAATTGATGTTTAGAAAATAATATAAAAAAATCCCAATTACAATTAAATCAACCGCAAAAAGTAATAAGAATTGAAAATGTTAAAACTGTGGGTGAATACATAATTAAATTGACATCACGGATGTTTGCCAAATAACAACGTGCTATACAAGGTGTACCAACATATCATTTAAGAGAAAAAATATGGATGTTTATCAAATTTAGTATACCGGGTGTCCAACATATCATTCAAGACAAAAAAAACATTGTTGTGTTTGTCAAATCACTGAGGGTGTCTCAAAATATATTTAAAAAACAGCGCAGTTTCAACGTGCGATGAGGAACGAATACAGTACCTTATCGAGAAATATATAGGGTGTTTGAATGTAATTATAATATGGAGCTTGTCATTCAGTGCATTGGGTGACTGTTACAAATGACATCGATGACGCCACTGCCATTTGTCGCGGGAGTGATCAAAATACAGTCAGTTGTCGCCACTTGAGGAAAAAAGCACTCGAAAATATAAAAAAAAGACATTCGAGTCGATGGAAATGGTTGGGTGTGTCATCTGTCAGTTGTTTTGTAATATGTCAGTCAGTCAAAAACACGCCCGAGATGAATAACAAAATGGGGGTCTGTCGTCAGTTGTTTTTACGTTGTCATCCGTCATACGCCACGAAAAAAAGGAAAAAAAGCACGTCCGTGTCAATGGATAACAAAGGGGTCTGTCACTGTCAGTAGCCACGAAAAAAAGCACATAAAACGCGTCCACGAGTTGGATAACAAAGGAGTCAGTCGCCACTTGGCCAGGAGAAAAAGAATCATTCAAATATTATATTCAGTTGTCAGATGGAAAATTCAGCGCGAAGAAAAAAAATCCATTCACCTCCGCCATGCACGCCAGCAGTTGATAGACTAGCGCCTTGAAAACAATCACCGTCGACACAAGTATAAGAATTGAAATTGTTCGTATCGTGGTTAAAACGTGCAAAGATAATTAAATTGATTTCTTAGAAAATAATATGTAAAATTCCCAATTACATCAACCGAGATAATAAGAATTGAAATGTTCGCACTGCGGTTAAACGTGCACAGATAATTAAATTGATTCTTAGAAAATAATATAAGAAAATATATTTATAAAACAGCGCAGCATTTCAACGTGCGATGAGGAACGAATACAGTACCTTATCAAGAAATATATAGGGCGTTTTAATGTAATTATAATATGGAGCTTGTCATTCAGTGCATTGGGTCAGTGTTTCAAATGACATCGATGACGTCACTGCCATTTGTCGCGGGAGTGCTCAAAATACCAATCTGTTTCAGATCTTTGCGAATCATCGAAAAATAATTTTGGTTTGTAAAAATTGAGATAGAAGAGATTTAATGCTTAATTCGGATTGTCTGATTTCGATAATTTTGACATCAATGGATTCGGGTCGATGCCAATAAACATATTATTTTACGAAGCCCAGAGGTTATGGGAGGTCATTATTGAAGGTCGTGCGAGTACTCTAATTACACAACTTTCATTAAAGATTTGGAAAATTAATTTTGTCGATGCCATTCAAATTCATCCGTTTTGCATGCGTTTCAAATGTTTCGACCGTTTTTCGGTTCCGTTTTCGGTTTCGTTTACGTTTTTCGGTTGCGTTTTCAATTTTTTTTTAACGACAAAAAAAATTCCATTCAAAACAAAATGCAGCTAGTTGGTTCCTCCTCAACACTGCACAAGTACCTGTTAGATATACTCCGATACCCATCGCGCCCAGTACCTGCTAGATTTCGCCAGGGGAGTAGTCAGGCAGTCATTTGTTGTAATAAGCTTCCGTGAATAAAGGCAAAAAGCGCCCGATCACGAGTTGCCAGATGGAAAATTTTTGCGCGAATGAAAAAAAATCCACTTACATTGATACACCATGTACTTGCGTTCGAGCCAACTATAGAAACTGGGTAGTTCTCAATTGCATCTTTTTCGCTTGAAATGTATAGACATATTTGTTTCCGTGTTCCATTGTTTACCTTGGAAAACCGCAAAATTCAATAATGTGACTCATAATACGTGACCAAACTCACGAGAAGAATTGTCTTGCATAATACCTGTTTATTGAAAATAACTGGCTCATAACTCCCACAAAGATTTTGCCTGTGGTTAAATATGAATAGTATAAATAATAATATGCCATAGCTTGATCAGTTGACTTGGTCATACTACATACTACGTGTGCAACAATAAATTTTTGGTTAGTCTACAAATGTTATTGCTTTTCTTGGGTACATATCTCATTACTCTCCGTTGTTTCTTCGAATTTTCACATAGTTCATGTCATGAATTTTTCCTAGTTTCGATCAGAGTTGAATTTTAATAGAAATCGGAAGAGGGCTTTTTTGTCCATATAACGTTTCGGTAATCATCATAACCATGATCACAGTATAATTTTGAATAGTTTGAGTTGTAAAATCAATACTTGTCACTTCACATATTAAGGAATATTTGATTGAATTATGGATTGTAATAAATGAAACTGCAGGTTTAAAAGAGGGAGTCGTGCACAAAAATACTCGACTTGGAAATAACTGAATTTAAACACGGTCCTTCTAGTATTCTAGTATTTCTATATTGTGATGACAAATCGATTTAATGTAATTTTTGGAGGTCCTCTTGTATGCATTGTAATAATAATGAATATACTGTGATTTGACGAAATTTTGGCCATGGAGGTGGTGAATTATATGAAAAACTGACCTATTGCGAGGATTCAAAGAATGCAGGAACTGAAAGTTGTTATGAAAAAATGTGGTTGGTAATATGAACAGTATATAAAATGAGGAAATATCGTTATCAGATCAAAAGTATTTCAGTATTTGGAGAAGTAAAAATAAAAGGCGAGTTCCTTATTAATTTATTCATGTTTCTTATCCTATCTACAAATCTCCATTATCTCAGTGAACAGTAGTTTCCTTCAAGTTTTTCTTATCAATGTCTACTTTCCAGATAATGAGTAGTCCAATTGATTCTGACAACGAAGATTTTGGAGAGGGGTATATCGATTTCACGTGAGTTTAAAATTCGGTTGTCATATAAATTCATTAAATACCAATGTTTCTAGATCAAATGTGGATCATGTCGGCTGTTATTTTTGTCCGGAGAGGTGGGGTTCTGTGCTTGCACAGGACAAGAAAGTACCTCCACCAACACCACAACTACCACCACCACAACGAAGACCAAATCACCACCAAAACTTTGTAATCGAAAGCCCTCCTCCTCAAAAAATAAAAACCATCAAAATTCAGTATTGTTGTTATTTCCGCGAATAAAAAACATAATTATCAGGAATATGAGGTATTCAGTGCAGGATTCTATTTCAAATGTAATTATGATGATAGTTTATCTTATTTCGAATCACATTTAGATCTGGAATACCAAGCTCAGAGCCAGTGCGACCAGTGATTTTACCCGAAATTAATTTGAATTAATGATAAATAGTCTATTTTGGGAAATTTATTTAAATTAATGATAGTATTTTTTTTGGATTTATATAGTTAACGATTCACATAAATTCGTGTTTTTATCGCAATATGACCCGTTTATCATGAAGTAACCTAGTTGGGTCCTCAATCATCCGTATATCATAAGCATGAAGATGAAGAAAGGGAGTTTGTTCATAACTCAGCTAGAAAACACTCCTTGTATTTAATACAACTTTCTGGAAGCAAAGCATCAAATTCAGATAGGAATAAACTATAAATTGAGTAAACGTTATTCAATACCTATCGTATATACAACAACCTTTATCTATGAGTTCAAATAATTTCTTCTTGTTTTCCGACACCGTTTGCTAATAAATTTTCTATTGCTGTGTGTTCGATTTTTCATCGTGATATTGCTAACGGTATAGACGGGTGTTTGCTTCATTTGTATGCACTGACAAAAAATTATGAATTATTCATATTTCTATAAATACAAAAAACATCTCGTTAATATTCTGAGTTGAACCCTATAAAATTACGGAGGGGTGATATTGGTACAAAAAAACAACTCTCAAATTTTATAATGTATTCATTAAGGATATCTAAACATTGAACATATCATTTCACCACAATAAGTACAGCCACATTTCTCAAATAATCGTTCAGATTCCTCGTTGCTACAAAAGGCTGTAAATTCCTCATGAGTCTTGGTGTAGATGATAAGTTTAGCTGCATATCCTTTTCTGCGGTACTCATCCAATGTATGAATGTAATTGATGGTTTTTGGATTAGAATGTTTCCACATAAGATCAAAATCCATGGTTGAGAGCAGCGCAAATGCTGCCAGTTATCGTAAATATGTAGCATGTGATTTTTTTATCGTAATACACAATAATCAAATCACTTTCAATATACAACTGCCTAATTTTCTTAGCAGCTTGATGGTCAACAAATAACCGTATTGCTTCCATCTTCGATAATTGCTGAGAATGCACTGAGTGATTTTCTCTACGAAATAAACCCTCCTTTTCATTCAACGTTCAAATGAGCAATTATTCAAACATATGATTAGTATTTAAATTTTAAGGTGACTTCTC
This sequence comes from Chrysolina oricalcia, assembly GCA_944452925.2. Lineage (NCBI taxonomy): Eukaryota > Metazoa > Arthropoda > Insecta > Coleoptera > Chrysomelidae > Chrysolina > Chrysolina oricalcia. Next base: position 37,340,381 of record OX101818.2, read on the forward strand.
TTCCAAGTTGGCGGCAATGTTCTCTCTTAAGGTGGTAATCCAATCACTTGAAAAAGCATCACGGGCATTGGATTACATTTAACCTTCATTTGTTTCTGTAGAGGTGTATTCAATATTTTAAATCAGACTATCGTTCCGACACCGAGCTTTGTTGTTATTCTTGTTATCAGATTTGTTTTCATAAATGTACCAAATTATATGCGGTACATGCATATTTATGGAAATCAAAGCATAAAAACGTTTCAAATTCCGCGATATATGGTAAATGCATCACTTTTATTTGTATTCTTATGGAAACTGAAGCACACGTTATTTGAAAACTGGGGCTTTTTGAAACCATCCCTATCGATTATTATATGATTGGCATTGGATTATTATAGTTTTAATTTGACATCAACAATATCATGAATATTTTTCCAAAAATGTGGCAAAATTGTAACACAGCTTTGATGTTATTCCATACTTTCAAGCGTTTCGACCGTTTTTCGGTTCCGTTTTCGGCTTCGTATACGTTTTCGGTTGCGTTTTCGATTTTTTTTTTCAAAAACGACAGAAACAATTCTATTCAAAACAAAAATCAGCTAGTTGGTTCCTCCTCAACACTGCACAAGTACCTGTTAGATATAATTTAACAGGCTAGTTCATGAAAATAATGTTCAATTCCTAGAAATTTGACACAGCTCTTAGAAAATTAGATTTTTTCATAAATGTACCAAATTATATGCGATACATGCATATTTATGGAAATCAAAGCATAAAAACGTTTCAAATTCCGCGATATATGGTAAATACATCACTTTTATATGTATTCTTATGGAAACTGAAGTACACGTTATTTGAAAACTGGGGCCTTTTGAAACCATCCATATCGATTATTATATGATTGGCATTGGATTATTATAGTTTTAATTTGACATCAACAATATCATGAATATTTTTCCAAAAATGTGGCAAAATTGTAACACAGCTTTGATGTTATTCCAACTTTCAAGCGTTTCGACCGTTTTTCGGTCCCGTTTTCGGTTTCGTTAACGTTTTCGTTTGCGTTTTCGTTTTTTTTTCAAAAACGATAGAAAAAATCCATCCAAAACAAAATTCAACTAGTTGGTTCCAACCTCAACACTGCACAAGTACATGTTAGATATAATTAAACATGAAAATAATGTCCAATTTCTAGAGATTTGACACAGTTTTTAGAAAATTAGATTTTTTTTATAAATGTACCAAATTATATACGATACATGCATATTTATGGAAATCAAAGTATAAAAACGTTTCAAATTCCGCGATATATGGTAAATGCATCACTTTTATATGTATTCTTATGGAAACTGAAGCACACATTATTTGAAAACTGGGGCCTTTTGAAACCATCCATATCGGTTATAATATGATTGGCATTGGATTATTATATTTTTAATTTGACATCATGAATATTTTTTCGTATTTCCAATAGACGTTCTGGAGCTGAATCAAAATACTCTGCTGTGGACTCGGTTCAAATTATGATAAATATCATTTTGAAACGCATAACACCTTTTTTCAGTGTACAATCAAGTTCATGAGGAAAATAGTGTTTGGTTATCACATCAATACGATCGTCACTTGATTATGCCCATTCCAGAAATGTGGCAAAATTGTAACCCGAATAAAACTTCCGACACAGCTTTGTAGATATTCCATACTTCTTGGTTAGCTCATAGAGAATTGAACTTGCTGGCAAGCATACTTCAAATTATTTGTAAACGTTTCTTTAATAGATGATTTTATGGTTAAATACTGTTATGATGCATAGAAGGATGAAACTTTCACCTCAAAATTCAAAATCATGTACACTAATAGTGATCGTTGGATTATAACTCTGATAACTAACGAATCTCACATTTTAATTTCAGATAAAAGCGGTGTAGGTGGGTATCTTTTTCTGATTCTATCAGTTTGATTAGTTAAATTAGCGATGTTAATTTTGATGGTACAAATCTATTCTAAAATATGAACACCATACACAAAAATTAACGTTTCCTGGTATTCATACATGTATTTCGTTGACACATCTTGGCCTCATAATTTCTAAGAATCACTGGCTCCGTTGACGCATTCAAATCTTGGTATGCATTTTTTAAGAATCAGCAATGGAATACAATCGATTATTTTGCAACGGCATGCTGTCGGGACGCGACCAATTCCGGCCCAGTTTGATATCCCCACATCTTTTTCCCAACATATATATGTAACTACCACTGCGCGCGTCATTACCTGATCAACTCGTGAATTGTTCAGATCTTTTTAGCGTTTTTTTAATTTTTATCTTTTTTTTTTTTTGTGAATTTATCAAAAATGGAGCAATTTTCGATAGTTAAAGACTCAATCAAAGTGATTCGCCGTTTTGGACTTGAAGGTAGAACTTTGGAGTTCAGAATCGCACCAATACCTGAAGGAGCAGAGCCAGTGAGCTGGGTAAGAGACGCTATTACTCAAATAGTATTGAAGGGGACGAGTGGTCTAACACCAACTGATTATGTCGGTTTCAACTTCTGTTCTAACGATTTTTCACGTGGACAGGGGTGGTTCAGATTCAAACCTGCGGCCGAAATAACCAGCGATGAGATTTTCGATAAGATCTCGTCCATTTATCAATCTAATTCAACGGGGCTAAATACTGAAACTCTCTGTTTGGGCGTTACCTCGGTAAAAATGCCTACTGGTAAAGGTCGAGGCCGTTCGTATAACACCTTTACCGAGGACTGCAACAAACGGAGGGGTATAGTAGTTATTGACAACAAAGATAACCAGTGTCTACCTCGTGCTCGCCAAAGCGTATGCCAACAAAAACCCTGAAGTTGCAAAAATACGTCGAGATATTGGAAAGCTTCAAAAGACGAAAGCTCATGAATTGATAGAGACTGCTGGAGTATCCGTTCCCCCTGAGGGGTGTGGTATACCCGAACTCCAGCAGTTTCAGCGATATCTGCAACAATATAAAATTGTGGTCTACGTCTACGGTAATAAGGGTCGTGACGTCATTTTCAAGGGTAATGCAATGGTCCCTCTTTAAATCTTTTTTCAGTAAGGGGCATTATAACATCCCTCACTGCAGCATTTTGCTGCACTTATTTTTGTGCAGACTAGTATTCCGTACGATAAGAAACAAAATCATCATTGCGGGAAAACATGCCCCTCCTGTAGACAGTCTCCTTCTTGCCCCAGTGAGGTGAATGTGAAATGTGAATCTTGCAAGAGAACATTCCGCGGACAAACTTGTTTCGAAAAGCACTTACAACATGGTATTTGTACTCGAATGCGACGTTGTGATGAATGTTTCAAAAGTATCAAAGTAGAACGAAGTCATACTTGTGGGGAAATATTTTGTGGTATTTGTAATGAACATCAGCCTTCTGACCATCTGTTACATTCAACCGGACACACGCAAACCCCCAACTGAAAATTATCTGTATATTTTCTACGATCTCGAAACAATGCAGGAGAAGGTTAGAGCTAACGGTTCTTTTCTACACGAACCGAATCTTTGCGTTTTTCGTCAGTGTTGTGACATTTGTATTTCCTCAGACTCTCAAATTTGTAAGAAATGTGGCCTTCGTTTACAAATTATCAAATGTAATGATCCAATCTCCCCTTTCGTACATCATGTTCTAACTATACGTAATAAATTCAAAAAGGTCGTTGTTATCGCCCATAATGGCGGCGGCTTCGAACATCAGTTTGTTTTATATATTTTAACAAAAACTGATTTGAAACCCGAACTCATTATGAGGGGTACAAAATTGATTTCTATGTGCGTTGGTAACGTTAAATTTTTGGATTCACCCAATTACTTTCCATTGGCTCTCTCTGGTCTTCCGAAATCTTTCGGGATATCCGGGATGAGGAAAGGTTACTTTCCTCATCTTTTCAATACATACGAAAATCATACGTACGTAGGACCAATGCCTCCAGTTGAATATTATTTGATATCTCAGAGAGATCATCCTCTCAAAGATAATCCCTCTGAGACTTTGAATCTCCATTATGACGCTACACAAGCTAAAATTGAGAGATTAAGGTCACTAGGATTTGACATAATTGAAATGTGGGAGTATGAATTTCGGAAACAACTATCTACAAACAGTGAGCTGAAAAATTACGCAGTCACATACCCTTTTGACTCAACTCCCTCTTGAACCGCGTGATGCTTTCTATGGTGGTCGTACAGGAAACGAGTTTGGATATTACAAAACTAATGAAGGAGAAACAATCAAGTATACCGACATTTGCTCCCTGTACCCCTGGGTTTGTAAATATGGGAAATTTCTGGTTGGTCATCCCAAAGTTCTTGTCGGCGCTTCTGATTGATCTTTCTTCGATTACAGGAGTACTTAAATGTAAAGTTTTTCATCCTTCATCTCTGTTTCATCCAGTTCTTCCCCAAAAAATTAATGATAAATTAATGTTTGTATTATGTCCTATCTGTGGTGAAACATTCGACACAGAGGAGTGTCATCACTCAGATACCGAACGCGCCCTCACAGGGACCTGGGTGGTAGAGGAGGTGATGAAAGCTGTGAATGTGGGTTATGAGGTTTTGGAAATTTTTGAAATTTGGAGCTATGACTCCATTCAGTTTGACAGAGAACACTCTAGCCTATTCACGGCCATGATGAATAAATTTCTCAAGATCAAGCAAGAGGTATCCGATTGGCCTTCGCATTGTAGAACCCAGTAGGAAAAGAACACTATATTGAGAAATTTGTACAGCGAGAAGATATACAACTGGAGTTTTCGAAAATTTGCATTAGCCCAGGATTGAGATTCCTTGCTAAATTGATGCTGAATTCATTCTGGGGAAAATTTGGTCAACGTGAAACAATCTATCTATATTGACTATTGTCAATGAACCCTCTGAATTCTTCGCTATGCTTGTCGACCCCTCAATATTCGTCAATACCATACTTCCTGTGAACGAAGAAACTCTTTTTGTTAATTGGGAGTATAGAGATGAATATTACGCCCCTTTGCCGACTGTTAATGTTGTATTGGCCTCCTACGTCACGGCTCTTGCTCGTTTGAAACTTTACAGTTACCTCGAAAAACTGAATGATAGGGTCCTGTATTACGATACGGATTCTGTCATATATATTTCTAAACCTGGAGAATACGATATCCCCATCGGAGAATTTATCGGTGACATGACCGATGAATTGGGCTCTGGTTCTTATGTAACAGAGTTCATATCAGGGGGACCGAAAACTTACTCTTATATGACGCATGAAAAAGATCAGAATGAAAAAGTCGTTTGCAAAGTTAAAGGTATTTCCCTCACCCTTCAGGCCTTGGAAACCATAAATTTTGAAAAAATCAAAGAAATGGTTTTACACCCCTCAGAACCTATAATCATATTGGCACAACGGATCAGGCGAACACAAGACCACGAAGTAATAACCAAAAATATTTTCAAAATCTACAGACCAAACTCCACGAAGAGAAAGTTTCTTCCAGATCACAGTTCAGTTCCTTTCAGATTCAAAAAATCCCGAGTTACACCCAATCATTGAGGAAATCGTTCAAATTCCTACAATTATTGGGAAAAATACCTAAAAAGGAGAAAAAGATCCATACAAAAAAATTAAATAAAATTTGAATTCAAAATACCATTAACGGAGTAGCCTACCTACCCCATCCTCAAATCATTATGGAAATCAGGTACCTCTGTATCATAAATCTATTGAGAAAAAGGGGCAATGGAAAATACCCATATAGAAAAGAGGCAATGAGAAAAAGAGGCAACATGAGAAAGACCCATAAAAAGAATCAAGAAACCTAATCTTCCTTTCTGAAATAAACATCCCTGATTTCATCATGATTATATCCTTTTATCCCGGGGAAGAAGTGCCTTACCTCCTCGTGGTCTTCCCTGGACATGTTGACGAACAAGCACATCCCATCTTGAAATTGCGCCGGCGATAATTCACAGAAATACTGCTTGAATCACAAATTGGTTTTCAAGGTTGAATTCATAATTTGTAAGAAGCGCTGGCGTGAATATCGCCGAATTTCCTATTTATTTTCTAAGAATCAATCCAATAATTGATCAAAAGTGAGCTAAAATCGGTGCTGGCCATCACTGACGGGTATCGAATTATGTATTCACGTCCACAATACGAACAATTTCAGTTCTTATTATCGCAGATGATGTAATGGGGAATTATCCAATTGTTTTCTGAGAATCGGTTCGGTCGGATGAACATTTCTTATTTTTATATCGACGGTGGGAATTCCCAGTTTCAATAGCTCGAACTTTCAAGGCGCTAGTCTATCAACTGCTGGCTTGCATCGCTGAGGTGAGTGGATTTTTTTTCTTCGCGCAAAATTTTCCATCTGACAACTAGTGTTTTTGGTGCAACGTGCTGGATATAATATTTGAAAGATTCTGTTTCTCCTGGCCAAGTGGCGATTGACTCCTTTGTTATCCAACTCGTGGACGTGTTTTTGTGCTTATTTTCGTGGCTACTGACAGTGACATACCCCTTTGTTATCCATTGACACGGACATGCTTTTTTTTCTTTTTTTCGTGGCGTATGACGGATGACAACGTGAAAACAACTGACGACAGACCCTCATTTTGTTATCCATCTTGGGTGTTTTTCTGGGGTTTTTTTCTTTTTCTTCAAGTGGCGCATGACTGACATATAACAAGTCAACTGACGGATGACACACCCAACCATTTCCATTGACTCGAATGTCTTTTTTTGATATTTTCTAGTGCTTTTTTCCTCAAGTGGCGAAGTGCTGAAGTAAATATAATATTCGTGTACAATGCTTTTTCTCCCCTTTCAACTCATTTGACTCGTAATCGGATGTGTTTTTTGGTGCTGAACCATAGTTAAATATTCGATTCTTTCTCTCCAGGCCGGCCCCTGCGTGGTAGGACCCCTTTCAGCTCATTTGACTCGTGTTTTTTTGCTTTTTCGTGGCGCATGACGTATGACAACTGACGGATGACAGGACACACCCAATCATTTTGTTATCCATCTCATTTGACTCGTGATCGGACGTTGTTTTTTTCAAGAAGACTAAAAACAAGGAGGGTTCAATAAGCTCTAGCCAATCAGAAACTTGTATCATCAACGCGCCATAGTGACGTACTTGGGTATGAGTACAGAGTCGAACTCGAATCAAGCAACAAAACTGTCAGTAGTAACTCTCATATACCAAGAGCTAGTCCGTCACTGTCTATAGAGAACGGCGGCCATGACATGTATAACTACGTCACATTTCGTCACAAATGTTCTTTCATCTCTTTCTACTAGTGTCCCCATTGTCTTATGGGAATCAACCACTCCTTGTTTTTAGTCTTCTTGGTTTTTTTTGATATTTTCGAGTGCTTTTTTTCCTCAAGTGGCGCATGACATATGACAAGACACATGACAGGACACATCCATTATTCGAACAACTAGTGAAGTAATCGGACGTGTTTTTTTTTGGTGCTGAAATATTCGATTCTTTTTTCTCCTGGCCGGCCTACGCGTGGCAGGACCCCTTTCAACTCACTTGACTCGTGTTTTTTGTGCTTTTCAAGTGGTGACTGACGACCCTTATTATCCATCTCATTTGATGTGTTTTTTTTGGGGTAGCGACTGACGTATGACACACCAGGCATATTAGTCACCTTACAACCTGTGCCTGCGGTCTGTAAGTTTTAGTTTATTACGGCGTGTACTGAGACATTATTTTGACGTATTTTCGTTGTTTCAAAAGACATTAATCAATAATCAAGACTTCACTGTCATTTGTGCTCAAAAGATAAGTGTGTTCGCGTACCATTCGACTCCAACATTATTTAGTTCAACTTTTATATTTGGCTGTTGTACTCCACAAGATTTTTTTTGCAATTTCCTATTGGTAATTGTAATAAAACTTGAGTGGAACCAACAGCTCCAGTTTCACGTTTGACGAAGGAGGAAGAACACTGATTGTGACTGTCCACATCTCTCCATCCAGGAACGGCGCTTTCCTACCACATACAAAACGTAATTTTTTTAGTACAAATTTTCCAATTTCACTTCGTTTTCTACTTCTTTTGGTAGGGATAGCACGCTGTAGAGTTTTCGGTAATTGGTCGTAAATCATCCTGTATATTTGAACTCACCACTCCAGCTTAGTGAGCGGTAATCCAATCGATACGGCTATGAATCGTTTTATTATTTTAGATTGAGATAGTTGGTTATATGTGATGGGAGAATGTGTATTAATTAATATTAAAGAAAAAAAAAAGTCGTCGAGCGTGGATTTGAACCCACCATATAGTGAAAGGCATTTGCTTTGACTCCACGACTGACGTAGTACGTAATATGAAAAAAATTATTAAAAATATATACGAGATTTGTATTCAAATACGACGCGTCGCGCACGAAAAATCGAATGATAAACAAGTCTAGGCATGCGATCCATCTACGCTAGGATCCTCCTAAAAAAAATTTAAATCTACATACTACGACTTCTTCTAAACAGGGGGTCCTCCGGGAACTGCATCGATCAATATATAGAAAACCATAGGTGGGCCGAATTTGAAAATTTGGGAGTTCACTATTGTTGATAAGTGCTATCTGGCTAAAATATTTTGAAGATTGTGGCACTTCCGGTTGTACCGGAAGTGGATCCCAACTTCGTTATTTTAAATGGGACACCCTGTATATTATCAAGGCTTTAGATTTTACGCATGATTCTGAACATGTTTCCATCTATACCCAAGTCTAACCGTTTTCGAAATATTTCAAATTTTAAGTTGAAAATTGCGTTTGCAGACCAAAAGTCCGGAAAATACTGTTTTTTTGGACGAGTAGACCAAATTCTATAACGAGCGTTAGCGAGTCCTGGAAGTCTGCGAGTCCAAAAAAACTGTTTTCGGACGTGTTGCGTACACTATTTTTTCGGCAACCATGTAGAATAACAAATCAATGAGACGCATTTAGTCTAAGAGACGAAGAGAGGTCGACTTTTACCCATCTGTTAACCGGATGAAACGATTTCAAATTTGAATATTTCAGTTCTTATTTGTATTATATATTGAATTTCGAACAGAAGATAGGTACCAACAGAAACATTCTAATTCTTATTTATATTAATATTTTTATTAAAATTCGAGCACTTTCCGGCCTAGTCCGGGAAGTACGTACTTTCCGGACAAAGAAAAAGTGTCCGGGAAGTGAACACTTCTCGGATGGTTGCCGAAAAAATATTTGTTTTTTATTTCTGGGCAAGATCATTTATTTTCGATTGTGTATCGATTTATTCGTAGGAGAGGACCCAGTTCAGTAGAATTTCAATATCAATTCGATTAGAGTTATACAGGGCGTTCACCAGAAAATGATATAGATCCGGTTGAAAAAATCATTGTAAGTCCATTTTTTCAAATGGAAACCCTCCAATTTTATATTATCATTCGATTCGGCATCGAAAATGAAGCTAACTTTGAATAAGGTTATCTATGCCTACACTCAACAGTTTTAGAAATATTGGCGAATTAACATGTTTCAGTTCAAGAAAATCTCGTATTCTTGAGTTTACTTATTCTTAGTTGGCCATGGCGCAGTTGCATTGGAAACAATCAACTGCCACGGAAATCTCATTGTAATCAAACATGCCGGCTCGTTTGAATTATTCGAATGAAGAATACTTAAATCTATTTATTATTTATGGCGAATTTAATAGGGTTATCTCAAGAACATGTGATATATTTGCTATTCGGTATCCGCAGAAGCAGAAGCCCTCACAAAATACTGTTAAACGAATTATAGAAAACTTCAAAAACTTTGGATCCGTCAAAGCAAGAGTGCAGAGAAACAAGCCAATTGTTGATGAAGATATTGAAATTGACATTTAGGGATATTTTGCTGCATATCCAACAATATCTTTGAGACAAGTTGCAAGAGAATCAGGATTGTCAAAAAACTCAGTACACAGAATACTGCGCAAACATAAAGGACCCCACACTTTATATATGTAAAATGGCTCTCGTTGAAATTGTCTGAATTTTTAGTGTATTCTAGTACTCGATGTACTGATTGAACGTGCAAAATCGCAAAGTTCGTTGATGAATAGATTTTGAAGTTGAAAATCAGTAATTTTTATTTAATTATTTTCACGGGATTTGAAAGTGCCAATTGCATTTTTTTTCGTTCTGATCATCAACGTAATTTCATATTACTATATATCATTCAGATGGTTCAAATTATATCATGATGTACAGAGTGAAAAATAAAAACATTTCAGTAATGTCTGAAAATTCGATGTAATAATGAAATATTGAAAAATTAATTTGGCATGCAATATACTATTCTTATTCCATCATTAATCACAATTCATACATTTCGTACAGGGTGATTTGAAAAATTGGTGGAATATATGGCCGGTTTTTTCGTACATATCCTGTATATTCAAGTGAATTATCATTCTCCGAAGATAGCTGATACCATATAAATATGATTTCTTTGGGATATATAGGGTGATCATGAAAATTTTCGATGTTAAAAATGACAAAATATCAACGTTTCAGAAATCACCCTGTAATTCACGAATAACTCGGTGAAATTCCTTTATTATTATTTAATATATTCAGCATTCTCTCATCAACACTATCCCAAAAATTCAGATTCCTACTGTGACTAGTTTCATAGTTATTGATTGAGACACTTATTACTATTTGCATGACGAGTTGAAGGAACATGTTCACGCGTACATTCTACTAGAGGCCAAGATTTTTCACAAATAGTGAAACGTGAGTATGTGGAGATCAACATAAATGTAAAAGAGGGTGGAGAATAGAGATAATAATCACATCATATATATGAATTTAATAATGTAAGGTAAAGATAGTCAAGTGAATTTTGTTGGTTTAAGCTTTGTCGGAATAAAAAACAAACTATCTGGGCAAAGTGAAAATGATTGATAGAACGCTTTTATTCCTAATAGGAGAATTTGAATCTGGGCAGCGACGTTTTTTTTCCAATGCGTGTTCCACTCGGATAGAGGTTTCCATGATTTTTATATTTGCTGGCTATCAATGGAAACATATAGACATCTATTATATTTCATCAATATAGGTAATTCAATACGTATAGGTAATAATAATCATCACTGATGGAGCTAATTGATTTTTTTCATTCACTTTCCGTCAACGACAGAATCAGAATTTACCCGATAGCCGATATGGTTTTCTTGTTGTTGAGGACCGTAGCGCTGCAACGGGGGAGGTGGATTCGGTTAAGGCTGTTCCTTGTCTCCTTCAGTGATATTTCCCATGCCGGGGCCTCATACACGATTGGTCGAGTCAAACTATGCAAGCATTAGGAATTTTATCTGGCTCATGCCTGAGTTGTAAGTAGTAACTGATGTGTCGTATACTCAGTCAATTCCTAAATTGTAGATGGAATTGGATGGACCGTCATTGGTCATCACCCTGCATATAATGTTACATTTATTTTGATCTCCACATTCTCACGTTTCACTATTAGTGAAAAATCTTGGCCTCTAGTAGAATGTAAGCGTGAACAAGTTCCTTCAAACAATATAACTGTAGCAACGGGTGAGTGCGTACTATTTTGATCCACAATAAATTTTGTCTACACTTCAGTTATCTATTCAAAAATATCAACTTTTTTCGGAAACAATCTAGAGTGCCAGGGTGTATTAAAAAAGACGTTATTTGTGTATGAAACTAGTGACTCCAAAGTGCAACAGAATGCCATTAACGAGAGATCAACTGAGTGAGGTTAAGAATGCTGTTGACGTGTTCGTAAAGCAACTGTGTAAAGATAATACATTCATTCAGACCCTTGCAAACACTGTATCAGCTGGCGTGGTGAACATTTTAAATGAGAAACTGGATGTCTACGAAAAAAAGATTGAAGATCTTAAAACCGAACTAGCTTCGGTAAAAAACCAACATGATAAGGAAATATCAACATTGAATGTTAAACTGAAAGAGATGACAAAAAAGGAAGAATATGTTGGGAACTCCGTAAATATAATGACAATGCTTGCAGAAGCCAGTGAAATTAAACGCAGGGAAAACAATATACTCATCTTTGGGATTCCAGAAAACGCTGCACATCTCTCCGAATATATCACGAGTATGGTGAATTCCTTGAATACAAAAGTGACCTTATCTGCAGAAGAGATTAAGCCAGTTAGATTAGGAGCGATTGTACGGGGTGATTCAATCAAATGTAGACCTGTTAAAATTACAATTCAAGGCGATGGTTTGGTTCCTTCCCTCATCGCCTCTAATAAAAAGCTCAAGACAATCGAGGAATATAAAAATATGTATTTCAGACCAGATCAAACTGTGCTACAACGTGAGTACTACATGAGCATCTTGAACCAGCTGAAGGAACGCAAGCGTAATGGAGAGGCTCATTTAGAAATCAAATACAAAAATGGTCTTCCCACAATTATTATATCAAAAAACCAACAGTAGCATCCAGCAGAAATAACATATGTCCCAAAAAATTCTCGATTTTCTACCAAAACTGCAGAGGCCTGAATACCAAAACGAAAGAATTTCATCATCAAATTATATCAACTTCCCACAACATCATCGCCGTTACTGAAAGCTGGCTGAGGGACGATGTACTCAACAATGAACTCTTTCCAGAAAATTACGCTGTTTATAGGAAGGACCGTGAATATGGATCGAGGGGTGGAGGTGTCCTACTTGCAGTTGATAACAATATCTGTCACTCTGAACAACATGACTTGGTTTTTCCTGTAAGAAGAGCTGATTCATTATGCATCAAGATTTTCAACCATCCTGAGAAGTCAACCTATGTTATTGTAGTTTACATTCCTCCAAACACAAGTTTTGATGAATACGACGAACTCTTTGAATGTATTGAACATTTTAGCGAATCTCACCATACTTTGATACTTGGTGATTTCAATATAACTGAGTTAGCTAATTTTTATGACACAAACGCTGAGTCTACTATCTTATCTAGATATAACAGCTCCATTAACATATGCGATTTCACTCAAAAAAACAAAATTAGGAATAGTAACAACAGGATACTGGACTTGGTGCTATCACCAGGTGAAGTTGATTGTAATGTTGATTTAGACGACGATCCTTTAGTAGCTATCGACTCTCATCATCCCGCTCTTATTATCAACACACTCTTACTACCCAGTGAGCAACAGGTCTTCTTATCCAAAGAAAATCTGAAGAAATGTCGTTCACGAAAGTATCCAATGTGGTTTTCCGCATCAATAATTCGTCAACTGAAAATCAAAAATCATTATTTGAAGATGTATAGGCGAAACAGATAGTTATTTTACTTGGAACGTTTGAAACGAGCCAGACGCACAGTCAAGAAAGAAATTGAGTTAGCACATAAAACATTCATTGAACATTCCGAAAATTCCCTCAAAAAAGATCCAAAAGCTTTCTGGAACTTCATCAATTCCAAAAAGAACAAATCTCGCATACCTGGTCGAATGAAATATGAAAATCAATTCTTTACTACATCGAAATCAGTCGTTGATGTATTTGCTAAATATTTTGAAAGTGTTTATCTTCCTCCAAATAACGACGACGAAAATAATGTGAATTCATACAATAACCCCAGTCAGTACCTCAACATCAATTTAATTACCCCAGATCAGATTTTAATCGCTGGAAAAAAATTGAAAAACAAATTAACATGCGGTCCGGACAATATTCCAGTTAAGCTCGTGAAAGATCATATACAACTATTTGTGAACCCGCTTTTATTTATTTTTAATAAGATTATAAAAACCAAACAGTTTCCAAATTTATGGAAAATAGCTAGGATCTGTCCGATATTTAAATCCGGAGTGGCAACCGAAATTACAAACTACAGACCCATCGCAATTATATCGGCCTTCTCAAAGTTAATCGAGATTATACTCTCAGACACGATTTACAAACATGTTTGTCGGTCGATTTCAGAGTTTCGGCATGGATTTGTCATGTGTCGAAGCACTGCAACCAACCTGTGTACATTCACTCAATTTATTTCTAGTGCACTAGATACCAAAAAACAGGTTGATGTTATCTACACGGATTTCAGCAAAGCTTTCGATCGTGTTTCTCATCATCGGCTATTGAATAAATTACCAAAATTTGGAATTTCACAAGCAATTCAAGAATTGTTAAAGTCTTACTTAATGGACAGGCGTTTATTTGTTGAAAACGAGGGCGTTAAGTCGTTCATCTTTTCTGCGACCTCCGGTGTTCCCCAAGGATCGAATTTAGGTCCGCTATTATTTCTATTTGTTAACGATATCTGTTCGTCCATACAATCACAGAAATTACTATATGCTGATGACATGAAGATATACAGAATTATTGATGATGAATCGGATTGTATCTTTCTGCAAAATGATGTCAATGCACTCAATGTTTGGTGTGTGGAAAATAAATTAAAGATTAATGTTGCCAAGTGCAAGGTTACGACGTACACCAGAAGAACGAATCCTATAGAATACCTGTATACAACTTCTAATATGCATTTGATATCTCATCTCACTCGTGTTACTCAGTTCAAAGATCTAGGAATATTGTTCGATAGTAAACTCAGTTTACTTCTCATATTGATATCATCGCATCTAATGCAACTAAGTCGTTGGGATTTCTGATGCGCAATTGCAGAGAAATAAAATCTCTAGACGCTTTCAAGGCCGTTTACAATTCTCTTGTAAGGATTAAACTCAGTTATTGCAGTTCTGTGTGGAATCCGAATCATGAGAGATCGATCGCTACTATTGAACGTGTACAGAAGAAATTTCTCAGATATTGTTTTATGAAGAAACACGGAGTCTATCCTACTAGAGGTTACAATTACGATCTTCTCCTCAGTGAGTTTAAATTCGAGTCGCTATGCAAAACTAGAAAAATTTGTGATCTCACATTCATATTCAAACTCATTCACAATCTTATTGATTCCAATACGCTACTGTCGTTCATTAATTTCAATGTACCTCGATTGACGTCTAGATCTAATTTAATCTTTCATTCGAATGTACCAAATTTCACTCTCCTATAATAATAATAATAATAATAATAATAATAATAATAATAATAATAAAAGTATACATTAGTCCAAACATATATATACATATATATATATATATATATATATATATATATATATATATACATACATACATATACACATATATACATTTATACATATTCACCTAACTATTAAAATATTCTTCCAATGAATAGAAACATTTTTCAATCAGGAATCGTTTCAGGGAGCTACTGAATTTTTTTAAATATTTGGCTTCTTTTATACTTTCAGGTAAATTATTGAAAATAGACAAACCCATAATTGTAGGTGCATTGTCAGAGATCTTATATTTTCTAAACGGAATGTGGTATTTATTTCTTTGGCGAGTATTTACGGAGTGAAAGTCTCCCGTCAAAACAAATTTTTGTCTATTTTTAAATATAAAGATAGACAATTCATAGATATAAACAGACATGAGGGTAAGAATTCTGAAATGTTTAAAAAGGTCCCTGGAAGAATGTGTACAAGGAACTCCAGCTATTATTCTCACTATTCTTTTTTGTACCGAAAAAACATTCTTTGCCAAAGTGGAATTACCCCACAAACATATTCCATACCTGATTCGTGTCACAACCTGTGCATGGTATAGGGATACTAGCTGAGGTATTTCAAGTATATGTTTGAGATTTCTGAACAAGAAACATATAGAATTGAATCTTTTTAATAAGTTTGTACAATGACCTTTCCAACTCATATTTTCATCAATAAAAAGACCAAGAAAATTGGTTTCATCTGTATTATCTATGGACACATCTACATTCATCTTAATTCTGAGTGGATCGCACTTTCTTTGATGGTTATGAAATCTTAAAATTTGGGTTTTCTGAACGTTCAAATTCAGATAATTGGTACTACACCAGTCCTGCATAAGTTCTAGAGCTTTTTCTGTATCTTCAATCATTCGAATTTCATTTTTATGTGATGTTATCAATGACGTGTCGTCTGCATACATTGTTACATGAACACCTTTCAAGAATTTATCCAGATCGTTGGAGTACAGTATGAATAAAATAGGTCCTAGGATTGATCCTTGTGGGACACCAATATCAACGGGTTTACTCAACGAATTGACGAAACCAACACTTTCAGATTGGATATTTGGAACACAAACATACTGCTGACGGTGTATCAAGAAAGAAGAAATCCAATCCGATGTTACACCTCGTAATCCATAATTATACAATTTCGATTTTAACTGATTATGATTTACACAGTCGAGTGCCTTGCTGAGATCACAAAAGACCCCAGCAGGGCACTCGCCTGTCTCCATGAGCTCTATGACCTTCTCAAAGAAAGCGATAGTGGCAGTATTAGTGGAACGACTGGCTAGAAACCCATGTTGATTTTCCGTGAAAATATTGCATTTATACAAAAATGCCAAGAGACGGTTGAGAAATGAGTACTCAAAAACTTTTGAGAAACTTGATGTTACAGTGATTGGACGATAGTTATTCATAGCTGTAGTAGATCCCTTTTTGAAGATGGGAATGATTTTTCCAACTTTTAGACATTGTGGAAACTCACCATTTTGAAAGGACAAATTCACCAAGTAAGTGATGGGTTCAATAATATTTTCTAAACATGCTCTGATTATAAAAAGTGGGATTTCGTCTTGCCCGGCAGAATGTTTATTTTTCAGCTTAGTTTTCAATAGTGTTTTCAATTCCGGGGTGGTGAAGGGAACAAGAAAAAATGAGTACTCATTCATATCTATCTTGATTTCATTAGACATGTTACGTTCTTCACTCACATCGTTTTCAATACTTTGTAATGGAGCATTTATGAAAAAATCATTAAATAAGTTTGATACCTCAATAGGGTTATCATAAGTCATATCTTATATTTTTATTATGATAGGTTGTTGAATTTTTTTGTTTGTGTTGCTGAGTTCAGAAATGACATTCCAAGCAGTTTTGTTGACGTTGCTAGAGTTAGCAATTCTATTTTGGTAGTATCGTTTTTTCGAAACTCTTATTAAAACTTCGTGTTCTTTTTTAGCTTTTTTGTACTCACTTGTTAATTGGGGGTAGTATTTTTTAAGATGGTGTAAATCCTTCAGTTGTATACTGGATTTCCTAATTTCGTCTGTAATCCACTTTCTGTTAGAGTCATTATTACTATCAAAATATTTTTTCAAGGGAAAATGTGAGTTGAAATGAAATAGAAAAATATCCATGAATGCACTGAATGATAGCCCAAGACTTGGGTATTTAAACACCTCATTCCAGTTTTCGTTTGTAAGAGCATTATTGAAATTCAGAATGGCTTGCTGATTGAAACTTCTTCTAATTTGAAAGGTTCTTTTACTTTTTTTTTATTCTTGTTCAGGAATCTCAAACAATACGGTACGGTGGTCAGACAAATCATTGTCAATGACACAAGCCACCGTGTCAGCTACGTTATTGAAAATCTGATCAATGATAGTCGCAGAATGATTTGTGACTCTCGTAGGCCAGTTCACTACGGGTGACATATTGAAACTATCAAGAATATGTGAGAGCTTACTAAAATTTACACAATCTCTGGAATTGATAGAGGAGTCAATATTGAAATCTCCAGATAAAAAGATATTTACATGTGGAGAATATACCTGGTCCAATACTTTTAAAATATTTTCTAAAAAGACATCAACGTTTCCACTAGGTGAGCGGTAGCATGTTAAAATGATTATAGTCTCATTTTCCATTTTGCAGGATCTCAAAATCTTTCTCTACACAGAATTTTTTTAAATCGATTTTTTTACTTTTAATCCTATTTTGGAATATATTGCAACTCCCCCTTTTTCGAATGAGGTTCTGCAAAAGTAGCTAGATAATTCAAATCCGTTTATATTTTTATGCGCTATAGACTCATTAGTACAATGTGTAGACAAGCTTATGAATTATGTAATGTAGACATATTTTTCTTGAACATTAATCAATTTATACGACATCTACATGTGACATTACCTAATTAAGTATTTCACCTTTTGTGTATAAATCATGTACTTCCTGTAAATGGGTTTAACCTGCTGGATGTAAATAAATAAATAAATAATAAATAAACTCGTCATGCAAATGGTAATAACTGTCTCAAGTAATTACTATGAAACTAATCATAGTAGGTAACTGAATTTTTGGGGCAGTGTTGAGGAGAGAATGATGAATATATTGAATAATAATAAAGGAATTTCACCGAGTTAATCGTGAATCACAGGGTGATTTCGGAAGCGTTGATATTTTGTCATATTTATCATCGAAAATGTTCACGATCACCTTATATATCCCAACGAAATCATGTTTATACGGTATCGGCTATCTTCGGGGGATGATAATTCACTTGTATATAAAGGATATGTACGAAAGAACCGGCCATATATTTCACCAATTTGTCAAATCACCCTGTACGAAATGTATGGATTGTGATTAATGATGGAATAAAAATAGTACATTGCATGCCAAAATAATTATATCAATATTTCATCATTTCATCGAATTTTCAGACATTACTAAAATGTTTTTATTTTTCACTCTGTACATCATGATATAATTTGAGAAAATAATTAAATAAAAATTACTGATTTTTAACTTGACCGCCCTGTATTTCAAAATCTATCCATCAACGAACTTTGTCATTCCGCGCGTTCAATCGACTACTACAATATACTAAAAATTCAAACAATTTCACCTATAAAAAGTGCGGGGTCCTTTCACCCATATAAGTTCTCCATAGTTCAGCACCTGAAAGAAACAGATTTTCCACGAAGAGTGAGATTTTGTGAATTCGTTTTAACTTGGTCGCAGCTTGGACGAAGCTAAATTTACAAATAATGGTGTCTTCAACCGACATAATTGCCATTATTGGAGTGACTCAAATCAGCATGTATTCAGGGAAATTTCTCACCGACACACGACATCGGGCCTATCCCAGAGTATGAAACACAGACCAAATTAATTGGAAGTACTATAGGACTATCATTAACAGTGAAGTAACACTTAGCGCACACATGACTAATGAGGAACACAGGAACACAAAAACTCATATACACAATCCAGCATGCACGAGAGTCGACCACCAAGAGCGTGGAGGTGCAGGAGCAGCGAGACATCCTTTCGGACATCGAGGGGTTGATAAGGTTGAAAAACTCTGAATAAAGACAATGGGGAAAAACCAGAAATACTGTCCACAAGGATAACCTCTCCTTTGGCAGAGTCTGAAACAGAAAGATTGCCAACCTGGCTGTGAGAGATAACTCTGTTACGAATGTCTAAGAGAATGCAGAAAATATTCATTCCCGCCATGGAAATGGGTCAAACTCGCGCTGTCACAGACCCACACACGGCAAGATTGTTGGAGAATTTTATTGGGAGTTTTTCTAGACTGAAGAGGGCCATTCTGACCAACATAAACAGGTTACTGGGGAAGCCGAACAAATTGGAAGTATCGGAAGCATTCCAGTAAATCCAAAGACACTCTCGATGGTTATAACGAGCATCTAATAAGAACTCCAAGATACAATCAAGAGGCTGAATAGAAAAGCTTCAGGCATGAACAATATTTATTTATTATTATTATTGATTTGAATTAAAATTCTCCAGTCGGACCCTGTCTCCGATGCTCCGATACATTCGGAGGGTGCGCTGGCAACATCATTACCCCAGTAACCACTCCCCAAACTATGGGGTAAGCAGCTATTGGGTTCGGGAATCGTGTGCCCTGAGCAGACGTAATGAACCGAGGATGACAGCCTTCTGCATTCTTCCGGCTATGATTTCTGACATCTTTCTACATGCTGGTATGATTTTTAAGTTCGAGAGTAATGAATCCATCACACCGCCAAGGGACCCTATTATCAGAACAACCATTTTTACAGAATGGTCTGGGTAGAGCCTGCGGAGTTCGAAGAGTAAATCTCGATATTTCGTCCGTTTCTCCTCCTCCTTTCGGACGATATTCGTTTCGCCAGGAGCCGAAAACTCAATGACGAAAATCGTCTTACTTCCATGGTCGAGTAGTTCTACATCAGGCTTATTGGCCTGTATTTGCCTGAGGGTGGGAAATGAGTAGTTCCAGTAGATCCGGCACTTCTCATTCTCCACCATGGACTCAATATCCCCCGGAGCGTAAGGCAACACTGGTGTCTCGTCTATACCGTACGAGTGTCGTAGGTGGTAATATAACACTCGTAGAGCCGCGTTATGTCTGTGGATATAGACTGAGACCGCATATGCTGGACATGCTAATGGTCTCAGGCGCCTGACGGCAGGCCCTGCATATATCAGGGACCTCTATACCCATCACGTGGCTTCGGTATACCAAGGTGTTGAAGACACCATCTTGGCAGGCCATTATGAATCCCTCGGTCTCCGACTTCAGCCCACTTGACCTAAGGAAGGCGTAGGTCAAGTTCTTGGATAAGCCAAGGTCTTCGACGTTTCTGAAGAAGACCACATGCAAAGGCTTATCCCTATTATTATTATTATTATTATTATTATTATTATTATTATTATATATTTATTCAGGCATGAACAAAATGTATGAAATTCTTCCCAGGAAGTTTCTTAGGAAGGCCCTGGTGCAGCTGATCTATGTAATAAATACCATCATTGAATGACAGTGCTACTGGGACTATTTAGAAATAGCCGAAATCATCCCGATTTTGAAACCGGAAACCTAATCAAATCGAGAGCTTTCGTCCAATTTCTTTACTGGGTTTCATAGCCAAGATGATTGATATAATTGATATTTCAAGGGTAAGGTTTAAACTTTTCCCGCCGGCATAGTGTTGCTTCCGTAAAGGTCACTTTATTTCCTCACAGAGGGCCAGAATTGTCCACTGGGTGAGGAAGGCCTACATCGAAACAAAACACAGTCATGGTCCTGTTGGACATGCGCAAAGCGTTCGATAATGTCTGGATCGAAGGATTCTTCACCAAAATGCAGAGGGCAGGCATGCCTTTATAGGTAGTATTCCTACTGAATTCATACCTTGTGCGGTAGGTAGGATCTTTAGCTCATGAATTAATAACAGAATGTCAGAAATATTGTCAGCCGGAGCGGGCGAGCATCATAGTTCAAGCTTATTTCCGCATTTGTATTCTCCATATACCTATGACATTCGGACCGACCCTAGAACGAATAAGGCCGTTTATGCGGATGAACCCGCCATTTAGGCCCATTTGTTTTGGAGTACAGTGGCTGCTGATGAATCACCCATATCGGTTGGGCGTACTGTATCTGGAGGATAACAAAATTGTGCTCATCCCTGACAAAACTGAACTGGCGACCTTCACCAAAAAGTAAAAATTACCAGGATCATACTGTCATGAAGTTTACTGTCATGGTTGAGCACGTGCGTGATATCATGTATTGGCGTTGTTACCTTGCCTCAACCTTTCCAGCACGGCACGGTAAAAAAATGTATCATAATAATTTGACACCAGTATTTATTGCAGACATCCCGTGAGAGAGAATTATGGACATTTGCTAATTTAAATCTTGCCATTGTTTATCTGAGAGGAAAACGAGAGGCAGATTTCAATGCACTGCATGACAGGATTAACCCAGAAAGTTTACCGTCACACTCCCACAGTTTGAGAGCTGCTGCCTACTATGTTCAAGGCCTTCAAGCGTTTTTTCAAGGAAGATACAATGAAGCCAAGTAAGTAGTAAAGATACATTTCGTTCAGGTAGATAATAGATAAATAGCTTTTATTTGACCACGTTATGTAGGGTTACATTTGTAGCAAGACAGGTACAAAATATAAAACGGGAGTACCTCTCGGAACGCGAAGCTAGTAGGTTGTGTTTTCCAAGTGGTGAAGTGAGAGAAAAAGAGAGGTGAATTTACTCACCATACCTGTTTCAATAAATACCTTTTCCTTCCTCATATTACTTGGTGAGTGCTGAAATAAATTCACGAGAGATTATATAAATTAAAACATTATGGACGACTCTACGCCAGGAGAAAATGTACCTCCGGACAAAAACCCAACATCACAAAAAACGACAGAGACACTTTGTTACACATAAACCAATGCAACAACATGCATTGTCATGATCGTGGCGACTGAACAATCGGGAAATATAATTATTTGAAAATAGCTAAAGAAATATTCGACCTAAACTTCAGAGATTTAGTTAAAGTATCCAATAAAGACAAAAATAGAATTGGAGTAGAATTTACTCATTACAGAGCAGCCAATGCATTCTTAGTAAATAAAAGTTTCAAAAATAAGGGTTACAAAATGTTCATTCCTTTCAATCAGGTTAGATGTAAAGGATTAGTTATCGATAAAGATTTCTCAATGAAACGAATTGAGAAAATGATCTCATCTCCATATAAAGTCACAGCCATCAGAAGGCTAAATCGTAAAGGAAGGAGATAAAATTGAGTTTAAACCTACATCGACGATTTTACTCGCATTCGAAGGGGTATACCTTCCTAGATTCATTTCAATGTACACATTCTCCATGCCATTCAAACCATACATACCTCATGTAGTACAACGTTTCGCCTGTTTATTATAAGGCCATACAAAAAATTAATGCCGTGGCAAAGCTAAATGCAGGAACTGTGGTTCGACCCACCTTGATATAGAAGTAGAATCAAACATGGATGACGTGGATCTTGAGTGCCAAATGAATTGCTATTATTGTCAAAGTAACAAACATAAATCAACACACAAAAAATGTCCCGAATTTCAGAGACAGATAGCTAAAAAAAGGAAATGGTATATGAAAACATATCATACTATGAAGCAAATAATATGGTTCCTAAGATCTACGGACAACCAAGTCCAAGTGAATTGAAAATAGTAATGATAACTCTATCAATATATCACAGCGTAGAACTATTCTAGCCGAAAACGGAGCAAGAAGTAAACGGCCCTACAACCAAGGAGTAGCCCATCTATCTATAATAGCGAGGAAACTCCTCAAAATATACAATACATGCTTGGAGTAGGATCAACTTCCAGACTCATGGAAACAACAAATAATCATTCCATTTTGGAAACCAAACCGAGATCCTAACATTTCAGATAATTACAGAGCAATCGCTTTATCATTTGTGTGCGAAGTGTATGAAACTATGGTCAAAAACACGCTAGAGTGGTTCACGGAAAACCGGAACCTTCTGTCTCCAAACCAAATGGGTTTCCGAAAACTTACAGGAACCAATGATCTGTGATGTCTTATTTTACATCCTGTATATTTAATTTGTTTTATATTTAGGAATAAATGATTTTGTTAATGCGATTTGTTAATGTCAAATTCAGTTGTTTATGAATGTATGTATTTGAAAACAAAAATATATTGAATTTGAGAAAAAGTGTTAATCCGACGAAACATTTGGTCTTCGAGCCCGATAAGCTGGATCAACTAAATGGAAATAAATATGTCCGACCAAGAAGAGAGTGTGCTGGTGTAAACCTGAGTGGCCACTGATTATTTGTGGCCAACAGGGTTTGGTACAGGAAACACAGACCTTGGTAGTTCCTTACCAATTACAGAGAGCAGCAGAGAAACTCATCTCAGTGCAGATATATCTTTATTCCCAGTAATTCCCGAAAATCAATCTACTATTGTTGAACGTGTCAAAGAACATGACAAGACAATTATTGAAACTGAAATGAAATCAATGAATTCAGTGAGCCACCATTCAAGAAGAAAAAGTGCACGAAGCAGTGTTTCCAGATCATCTGCTTCATCTTCAAATCTCTACAGAAGAAAAGACCTGCACTCCAGGTGGAAAAAGAAAAACAAGAACTAGAACGAACGAAGGAGAACTTAGAAATAGAAGAGAAACAGAAATGGAAAGTAAAATGAAAATTCTATAAATGGGACATGAATTGAGAAATGCAGAGATAGATGATGCAGAAGAAAAGGAACAATTTGATGATCAGTCCTTGCCAAGAAGTGAACTCGAAGGGAGGAATGAAAACGTTTACCCTTCTGTGACCGAATGGGTCAGCAGAACAGTTCCAGCCCCACCATCGGAAGAACGCAATTCCGAAGTCAGTGCACAGCCTCGAAATGAAAAACAACTGCTTTGCGAAACCATTTCAAATGTTTTTCAAACCATTACACCATCTGGCCATGACAAATTACTGACCAGATATATCGTTGATAAAGTATTTCCAGTGTTTGATGGCTACCCCGAGGTTTGGCCTCTATTCTTTCAGAAATTTCAGCAAATTTATGAAGTCAACGCCGCTGCCTGATTTCCGGAAACGTTTGTCGACGATTTTCCCACGGATGATTTGTCTTAATTTTTCTGTTGTCTACCCGATAACTTTCGACATTCATATTTTGTATGACCAATGTTTTTACAGAAAGCACATCGCGGTCTAGATTTATGTTTAACATCATTTTTGTAATCTGAGGAACCGACCGAGTTCACAATAGAGTCCTCCACAAAAGCCTCTTCCGCAAGGCGAGCCTTAGAAAGAAGATCGGTAAAAATTGTGACTTGATCTCTAGACACTTTCTCGCGAATTTTAACATTCAATAAACCATACACCATGTCTTTTTGGATTTCTTCAGTTGGCAAAAGCGCGAGAGTAGAACGACAATTACAAATGAAAAGGTCCGTTTTCACGTTAGTCTTGTTTTTTCCCAAACAACTCGCGATACTCTTTATATGGTGGTTTTTCGGTCCAAAAGTAGTTCTAAGGAGCTTTAAAGTGTCTTTCCACGTTGTTACAGTTGCTTCAACACCCTGAAACCAGTCGCGGCAAAACCGCCTATAAGCATTGGTAGTCCTTTGAGCGCGTTGTCATCCGACACTTTCGTATAGTCTTCGAAAATTCAACCGCATTTATAAAATGCATTAGTAGATGTATAACGGGACTTTCGCAGAATTCAAGGTCAAGCTCTGCAAATCTCATATTAGATATTATGAAAAATATGTTTCCTAATATTTGGACCCATATTAGATATTATGAAAAATATATCTCCTAATATTTGGACCCGAAATACCAGGATGAGCAAATTTTTCATGTGCCATTGTAGATCTGTCGAATTGAAGGACCTCTCGTCACCCCAATACCCCATGGTGTCCATCCAACGAATATTTGCTATTCAGCTGAGTTTCGGAATGCATCATACGAGTTATAAAAATGTAGGCGTCATCATTCTGTTTTT
Source organism: Chrysolina oricalcia (assembly GCA_944452925.2). NCBI lineage: Eukaryota > Metazoa > Arthropoda > Insecta > Coleoptera > Chrysomelidae > Chrysolina > Chrysolina oricalcia. The sequence continues at coordinate 37,365,595 of OX101818.2, forward strand.
TTAATAACGCAAATCTGTCGAAATTGGGCTGACACATCACGATGAACATCCTAGCAAAATTTTGATACGAAACTATGAATCTGCCGAAATTGGTTGGACCTGACACATCACGGTGAACATCCCAACAATTTTTTATACGTTTCTGTACATCTGCCGAAAGGGGACCCGTCACATCACGGTGAACATCCCAACAATTTTTATACGTTGAGATTCACTAATTATGGGAGTTGTTAAAAATGTATTCTTTATGATGAGACGAAACCAGAGCGGACAAATTGGTGTGTCATTGTAAATTTGAGGTTCCTCACACATCCAAAATTTTGAGACGTTATGTTCGATGTGCCATTGTGGATCTGTCGAAGCATCCCCCGCCCACCATTGTGAACATCTAATTTTTATTTCCAATGTAGAGTATTAAAATGAAAAGTACATTTTTGGTGTGCCATTGTGAATTTAACTCACATCCTATCAAAATTTTGACACGTTATTTTTTATGTGCCATTGTGGATGTTTATGAAGGATACCCCCCCACCATTGTGAACATCCAATTTTCAACACGTTAATTTTTTATGTGACACATTGTGGATCTCTCGAAATGAAGAATGCCACGCCCACCATTGCGAACATGATGTAGTCTTCATAATAATACAAGATGTTCCATTTATATGTAAACATATAATTCTTTCACGTTCTTTAGGAGTGTCGATTTCTAAATAATTAGCATTGAAGACCAGCAAAGTATAAATAATATCAATATTATTTTGGAGAGGACTCTTCAAATCAAATTCCATTAATCTCATATTTATTGTGATGACAAATGAATCTCCTTGTATACATTCAGTCGTCCAACGAGGAAGTTTAACCAGCCAGCCGGAACAATAACATATTCGCATTCCAGTATGCAGTTTATATTCAAGTGTTTAACAGACGCGGAAGAATAGTTACCGGTTTGAATTAATTTAGTCGGTCAACGCTATAATAGCTTCAGGGCATTCAAGTTCTACCGTGTATTACATAACTAATGGAAAATGAAAGTGTAATGCATTTTTTTAAATGTAGTATTCGTATACAGGGGAGATTTATATAAAAGCAAATACAAAATTAAACTTTATTTACGTTCGGTGTTTCATGCAGACAGAAATAGTAAGTTAACATTTTTATATTACACTGTGGGATAAATGAAAATTGTAGGCTTTTTTCAGGTGTAACAAATATTTCCTAATCATAAAAAAATGGACAACTTGAATAACAAAATGGTAATATTTTTTTTGAGTGTCTTTATTCCTTAAATTATTTTATAAACATTTTTTCTAACATTTTTGTATTCCGGCTAGAGAAAGATTCCTTGTAGACAGTTTGTTGAAAATGGAGTTTCCTACAGAGACTTATGGAAGAATAGCTCCGAGATCTGGTTTAGCATTAAAGTTTGGAATAGACATTTTTGGTGGCGTGATAGATCAATATTATAGGGGGACAATCAAAATTCTGTTATTTAATTCATCGAATGAACAAGTTCATTTTAAGAAAGGGAATAAAATAGCCCAACTGATATGTGAAAGATATTGCAGTGCTGTTATTGAAGAAGTTGTTTCTTTGAGTATCACTGAGAGGGACAACAGAGGATTTGGTTCGTCTGATATTTTTCCAAATGAGTCTCAATAATAATAATAAATAGTATCAGTAGTAAACTAGACATTGAGAAGAGCAGACAAATTGAAGAAAAATGGCTTTATTGAAATCAAATTTTATTATTTTGATAGCTATTCTAAATAACATTCTTTATACAAATGTACCCAAAGGAGCTCAGTATGTAGCAATATGTTTTGATATGGAAAATATGAAAGAAGAATGTAACCGGACATCTTGGGAATTATTACAGTCATCACAAGAAAGTGATGGACAGCTATCTGTATTCAAAATTAGTATTCCAGAAACGAACACAACAATTTTTAACTATAAATTAAAAATAATATTTCAAAATAATTCTGAAGTAGATCAAGTAGAAACACAGGGAATGTTTTTTATATCATGTATGACCTTGGTTTTAGTAATTATTATATTTTTAGTTATTGTTATAAAAATGGTAATGTTGAAAAACCAATCCTTTCACCAGATAATTAATTCTTGATTAGCCTTGTACCAATTATAATTTTTTTATCTCCTTTAAAGGTTATTAAAAATTTAATGGAAAGTGAATGTTTGAGTAAACCTTGAGAAACCACTCCCTTTTCCTATTAATATAAATAGACAACTAAGCAGTTATCAGCCAGTCAGTTGAAATGAATTTATTTCAAGATAAATCAGATACCTTTTTAGGAGAACGAAAGTTTTATTTAAATGCAGGTAAATCAAAGTTTGTGTCGGTATGTCTATCAGTGAATCTGGGGTATACCGCTTGTATTGTAATAGTAGACGATGAAACCGGGACGTTAGTATTCAGCGAGAAAGAATGGACAGAATTAGTGAAAAGCAAGGAAGCAATTAATAATTTGTTGGAATCCCTGGAAAATGAGAACTGTATAGACATGGGAAAATATGCCGTGGAATATAAACCGGTTCAACCAAATGGTGTAAGGATATATAGTGGTAATGCAAGTCTTCGTTTAAATTGGGAATCACTAGCAAAACTATGGCTCTTCATTCCTATTCTGCAATATAGAATGGATCTTTTGAAATCATTAAGATTTGATGTGATCATGAATATTCTTCAATTGGGCGTGAAGAAAGATATGATCAACACTTCAGTGGAGGTACTTGAAACAATAAAAGAAATTGATCCTGAAGTATACACTTTTGGATTGGAAGTAGCGTATAATCATCCACACCTTCTTCAAGAAAATCAATTGGATTATATTTAGATATGGAAAAAAAAGTTACATTTGGTAAAGTCAAGATAAATTTGCTGTACTCATGGAAATATGCTTATCAAGCGGCAAGACGCGGTCCGTGGAAAGAAGCAGGTCGTGATCGAATCAGATTCGAGCATCGCATCAAGGAAACAGCCACATGTATAAATCGTATTTTAGATATTAATCATAGAAATAAGGTGTATGAAAAAATAAAATACTTATATGTTTATTATTTTTTTTATTATTTAACTTTATTCTTAACATCTCTATAATACAATATCATTTTTATTCAACCAGGAATTGTGGGATGAATCCATCCCTAAGAATTTAACGTACAGCTTGTTTCCTTTTTACGAGCAACTTTTTCAACCAGGTAAATATCAGGGTACTTGGCTTTTTGTAACTCCTCAGAATAGAATGATCCCTTTATTTCATCTTTTCTAGAATCTTCCAAAATATATGTTGTGGGATTTGTTAATTTAACTCGCTTAACGGTGAAAACTTCTGTGGTCCAATTTGGAGTATAAGACTTACTGAAGGCATGTCGATATTTAGATATCCGAACGTGGTCTCCTTTCCTAAATTTGAGTTTCTTGGGGTCAACAGTTTTCAGATGTCGAAATGAATTGATAAATTTGGCATTTTTATCATTTATTTTACTTGGTATTGCTTTAGTTGTGGAATGTTTGGTGTTGTTGTATTTTTTTACAATTTCGGGAAGAATGTTAAGCCATTTGTAAGATCCCTGATGACTGAATTGCTTCCATAGTAAAGATTCAAATTTGAAAAAAGTACTATAATGATTTATACAATATTCTTCCATCAGATTTTTAAAGTCTCCATTATAAAATTCTGATCCAAAGTCAGTTTGAAGGTTTACCGGTATGGTGCTCATTTGTTTTAATACAGATTTCATAGCAGCGGTGATATCTTTTTCTGTTTTTCTTTTTACTGGCACAGCCCAAACATATTTACTAAAAGCATTGATGACTACAAGAATGTAATTATATCCTCTGTTTTCTTTCTCAAATTGATTCATAATAGCCAAATCAGCCTGTATGAGGTCATGTAAATTTTTAATTACAACATGTCGCCTTTTATAATTAATTCTCACAGGCTTATGGAGTTCTTCTATGATTTGAGCTTTACTCATTTCTAACTAACGGACACTGTAATAATATCTCAATAAGAATTGTTGGAGTTGTTCCTAGTTTAAATATCATTTCATCCCCTTTGTGGATGGACTTGTTTGTTAGTTGATGAAATTTGTAAGATGTCAGATTATTAATCCAAATTTCTGCATCATCATCATTATTATAATTTTTGATGCTCTCTATCTTGGCTGACATGGGGAATTTGAATTTGATACTCCCATTATCTAATACATAATATTGTTTATTTAAACCATTTTTTTTCTCACCTCTCAAACGAATTAAAACTTTAACGTGAAAATCTAAAGTATCACATACATAAAATGGGTAACTGAATTGTGGTGATTTTGGTGATGGTGAACCTAACACATCACCATCTTCTTCAAAAGAAGTATTGGGTTGTAAAAAATGCTGATTGAATCTGTTCAACGGCATTGTAAAACACTTTGTTATTGCTCAAGAGAGAGGGAGAGAATATGAAGGTATGTGTGTGGGGGATCGTTAACAATTCAAATGTGAATAAAGGGGGGAAATCTATGATATAAATATATATATTTCAATTGTAGAAAAAGCAGTACAAAAGAATTTGTTGTATTTGTAGAGTTACTAAACTACGGTACTTATCATTCAAGTTTTTCTTGAGCAGACCTATTAAAAGTAGGTTAATTAACGACCTGTATGGAGTGTTAAATTCACATGTGCGAGAAACATTTAAAAAATGGAATCATTTGGAGAAGGTAAAAAAGATGAGCGAATTGAATCGTTTGAAAGAAAAGAATTTAGATGATAGTGCTCGTTATTTAGAGAACATTTTGAATATTGAGGAGGAGAAAAATTGGGAGGAAAAAGTATTTAAAAATGTCAATCGTTTTTCTTCAAAAAATAAATATATAAACTCATGAACGGTGTATTATTTATTTTGCTCCAAAGGACACTGCATTACAAATTCAATGAAAAAATTATTTGAAGCAAGTTTATGTGGTTGCTGGAGGGAGAATTGCATAGTATCACCTTTTTCAGAATGTTATCCGTCAACAAATTATAAAAAGAATCGGTTTGATTTTGGTAGGATATTTGTAGAGAAGAGGGAAAACATTGAATATTTTCAACTTTACCTGTGACAGGAATTGTGTAAATAGTAGTATTATTGTTATCTAAAATATAGTGAGTTTTACTAGAAGAAAGGTTTTTGCTACCACGAATAGTCAATATACATTTACTATGGAATTTGGAAGGTTGACAAATAAAAAATGGAACATCTGTTGGCTGTGGGGCTGTAACAATGTCTTTTGAAGAAGCGATGGTTGGGGTGAGAAAATGTTGATTGAATTTGTTCAGAGGCATTATGAATACTAATACAAAATATTGAAAGTCTATGCTTTTATAAAATTATTTTACCTTCACGTAACTCTTCAATAATTGAAATAATTTCATTGTTGTGACCAGTAGTGTTGCCAGCTGTTTCAGAAGCGACAAGCAAACGTAATCTATCCACAAGTTCATTGTAGTCATCAAAATATTTATAATTGATAGGTTTATTATCAAATCTCATCATCATTGCCATTTTACCACCTCTTTTTGTCATATGTCTGGTGAGTACGCCTCTAGATAAAGATGATGATATTGAACCAGATCTGGATGAAGATGTTGGTATTGAACCAGATCTAGATAAAGATGTTGGTATTGAACTGGATCTAGGACGAGTTTTTGGTAAATGAGGTTTTATAATGTAAAGATATTTTTCCTTGATATCTTCAGGAAATTTTCTAATAGGTAAATCTGCATTATTATCACGACGATATGCATTAGTTCTTTTTATTATATCTACATAATTTTCAGCGTCTTTTTTAGTGTAAATTATGGGTTCTTTTAGAAAAAGTAACTCATAAAGGCCAACCGTTCCATTGTAAGTAATACCTTTTATATTAGCATTTGCTCCCATGAAGTTCACTTCTGAATCACCTATATAAAATTTGTCTTCTACCGGATTATGGAAAAGCCCCAAAATATGATCATATTTTCCTTGAGTACCTTTTATCATGCCTTCAATATAGTCTCTGGGTACTGGTGATTCGAATTGATCTAAGTATTCCCGAAGAACGTCTGAACTTGTGATTGTCTGATAAAATTGTGAAAGGGTATCATCAATGAATTGATCTTCTCTTGTTATATCCGGTGTTAATCCCTCCTCTTCATCGCGTGTTTCAAAAGTTTCTTCATTCCTCAAAAAACTTGGCATCTCCGTAGTAGTAGTAGGAGTTACTTTTTCAGAACTTGGTGATACAAATGTTAGTTTATTATATGATTTTGGTGTTTTTGTTGTTGTTGTCTCCAATTTTTCCAATTTTTCTGGTTTGATGTGTTCCGCCGCAGCAGCCGCCGTCTCGCCCATTGTGGGAGCCAATTGTTTTAGAGATTGAGTAATGGGTTGATATGATTTTTCCAATCGAGATTGTGATCTCGCTGTACTACCCTTTATAATTTTATACTTTTTTCTAAGTGCGTGCCTGGCTCGCACAAGCTGCTTTGCTAATTGAGGGTCCATTTCAACTACTGATCTTTCATTTCAAAAGTTCATCTTTATATAGAAATGTATGTATCGAATCCTTTTCTATACCTACCCGAAGACAAATCACAATCTTTGTCAATTACAAAAAGTCAAATTTTTTTTTTCCAACAAGAAGGTACTACTACTTTAAATTTTTGAAAGTCCATATCAATGTTTGCATGATCGTCATAAATATGCTTCAAATTGGTCGTGTCCTGTGGAAATATGATTAACAAATTGGCATTGTCGCGAATGAGTTGTTTTGGTATGGCGGAATATGTTTGACAAATATAAAAACAGTCTGTATGTTGATGTCGTCCGAAACAAAAATAATCTTTGATGATATTTTGATCGCAAGATGCCACATCATCAAATATAATCAACGAATTTGTTTCAATGTTATCGGCAGAAGGTACATCCTCACTATTGCTGTATTCATAATATCCAATTTCATCATTGAGTGGTTGAAGCAAAGCACGCAAATACTGATACTTGGGCTGATTCAATGATTTCGAGTATAGATGAATATTTTCGAATCTTAGTCCATTAGGATGTTCTATTAGCGATAGCATAACATTAGTTTTACCGCTACCACTACTGCCTACGATCAGCCCCCGCTTAGATTTACCACCGAATAATGCACCGTGTTTTCCCGCGTTTTGTTCAACGTTGAAATCATAATTATTGATGGGCAGAGAAACATTTTGTTTTCGTAACTTTGTAGCTGATTAGAATGGTAAGATCCAAAAAAGGAACAAGAGCTTATAACAGACACCTAGGAAGAGGTTTTGTAAACACATTAATTGATAAATTACCTTTTGAATTCCATCTGCCAAAATACAATTATTGTGGGCGTAAGTGAGTAATTAACTTTATAGAGCGCATTAATTTTTTAAACTTGTTTTTAGCGGTACTAAATTACAACAACGATTAGAACGTGGTGACCTTGGAATAAATTCTTTAGATACTGCATGTCAGGAGCACGATATCGCCTATTCTAAAAGTAAAAATCTCAGTGACAGACATCAAGCTGACGAAATATTAGAAAACAAAGCTTGGGAAAGAGTTGGAGCGAAAGACGCTAAATTAGGAGAAAAGGCAGCTGCTTGGTTCGTAACGACTGCAATGAAAGGAAAACGTAAACTCGGCATGGGATTGAAAAAGAAAAAATCGACGAAAAAACGAATTATTCGTGCTCCCAAAAAAGGGGGATTCCTACCGTTTTTACTTCCATTATTGGGTGCTCTGGGGGCAGTGGCAGGTGGGGGTGCGGGCATTGCAAAAGCAGTGAGTGACGCAAGAACAAATCGTGAACAATTAGCTGAACAGAAAAGGCATAACCTAGCTCTCGAGCAGCAAAAATCAGGAAAAGGATATTATCTGAGACCTTACAAGGGATACGGTTTACGGAAGAAAAAAACAAAAAAGCCAAAGGGGTTTCAACAGCAGCGGCTATATTGGAGAAGAAAATAAAATTACCTCGACGTATAATGTCTGATATAGATCTCATCACGTATGCAAAATTATTGAAAATTCCTCATTTTAGAGGCGTATTTATGCGTGATTCATTACCAAAGAGGATAGCGACAAATGAATGTGGTATAGTGAATCTCGATGTGCAAAGTGGGCTCGGTACCCATTGGACAGCATATTCGAAACGGAATAAAAATGTAATCTATTATGATAGCTACGGTAATTTACCACCTCCAATTGAATTGGTGGAATATTTTAAAAGCAATGGTGATGTCATCATTGAATATAATTATAATACGATACAAAAATTCAATTCATATCAGTGCGGGCAATATTGTCTTAAATTTTTATATAATCAATACAACTTTTAAATATCACTTCATTTGTTTTTGAAACCTCAGTCATGTCGTATACGTTTACACTCAGCGGAGATTCATCAATTTTAAGCGACACTTTCAACCCGCCATTATATCTGGATGAAAACCTTGAATATGAAATTGGATTGGTTAATTTTGATACTTTCAATAGTATTCCAAATATCAATGAAACCAACAATTTATTGGTATGGGGTCCGAATGATGAATTCAAATTTGAAATTCCCATAGGGTCCTATGAAATTGATGAGATTATAAAAATTATTAAGAATGAAATGTATCAGATAGGAGAAGGAACTATCATTCATATAACTCCAGACCCGAAAAGATTTATAGTTTCAATTAAAAGCACCGATTGGATCAATTTCAGTACTGATCGTTCCATTGGCAGTATATTGGGATTTGAAAAAACCAAACTCGAACCCAACAAACTTTACATCTCAAAAAACAAAGTTAATATTTTGGCTGTCGATACAATTTGTATAGATTGTAATATTGCAGTAGGATCATTTTTACACGGACAACCTGTTCATCTGATACATCAATTTTGTCCACAAGTTCCAAATGGTTATAAAATAGTGGAGCAACCTTTGACCATACTCTATTATCCTGTGAGTATTAAAACCATAAACAACATAACTGTGAGAGTGCTCGATCAAGATAGTAATTTGGTGAATTTTCGCGGTGAAACAATTACTCTTCGTTTACATCTTAGGAAAATTGAATAGATATGGTGTTATAATTTCAACGATTCCATCATCCATACAAAAACTATAAAAAGCAGCAGCGTCATACAAAGAAGTCAGATGGTTTTTCAATGCCAATGAAAACGTTGTTAACTCCCAAAAATCGTCAATTTTTTAATTCTCTCGGTTTTTACGTTCTAGTATAATGGATTTGTTGAATGTAACAGGAGAACCTTTTAGCGATACGACCATTGAAGATTATCAGTTTCACACATACCAACCATACAATTCTGGAGCCCTCAACTACAATGATGAAGTGAGAATTTCCGTACAAGATTAAGATGCATACACAGTTCCATGCAACAGCCTAATTTACATAGAAGGTAAAATATTAACGGATCAAAACAAAGTGCCTATCAAATTCCAATTCATCAATAATGGCATAGCATATTTATTCAGAGAAATGAGGTATGAACTAAAAGGCGTCGTAATAGATTCTGTTCGAAATGTTGGTCTAGTTTCCACTTTGAAAAATTACCTTTCGTTGAACGAAAATGAAAGCAAACTAATGGAGAATGGAGGATGGTTTCCAAAAGATAATAACAAACTTTTAATCGATGATAAGGGAAATTTTAATGTGTGTATACCATTGAAATTGTGGTCGGGATTTTTTGAAGATTGTAGAAAAATTATAATGAATATGAGACAAGAATTAGTTCTCATTAGAGAAAAGGATGACATTGATGCCGTTATTGCGACAGATAATTCGGAAAAACCAAAAATTCAAATCACAAAACTGTACTGGAATGTTCCACATTTAGCACCGAGTATTAACGAACAATTACGTTTGACTAAATTAGTTCGTGATGGTACAGAATTACCCATCAAATTTCGAAGTTGGGAATTAATAGAATATTCCAATCTGAATGATTCAACACGTCACAGTTGGTCTGTGAAAACTTCAACGCAACTAGAAAGTCCTCGACATATCATTATTGCTTTTCAAGATTCATGTAAAGGCCAAATTTTGAAAGATATGAGTAAATTCAATCATTGTAACCTAACAAATGTACGAGTATTTTTGAATAGTGAGAGATATCCCTATCAAGATTTAAATTTAGATTTTGATACGAATCGATTTGCATCACTATATGAAATGTTTGCCAACTTCCAGGAAAGTTATTATCACATTCAAACGAATCAACCCATATTCAACCCAAAAGAAATCAAAGAAAAAGCTCCCGTTATTCATATCGATTGTTCCCACCAAAAGGAAATCATTCAGGGTGGATCTGTCGTTTTGCGAATAGAATTTGAAACATCAAAACCTACAGGAAATAATGTGTCTGCATATTGCCTAATTTTACACGAAAAAGAATTCTATTATAATCCATTGAATAAAATAGTGCGACAATAAGTGTTTGTCAGTCAGTTGACAATGATAACTCAATATAGATGCAGACTAGCTCAATTCCTATTCCAGTTGACACAACTCAAAACTGAAATTGAATATTTGGAGAAGAGAAAATTGGTTGAACGACAATTGGAAAATCTTCGAATATGAGATTAGTTATTGATTTTCAAGGCTTCAAAGTGGAAAACAATAAATTTGTAGTAAAAGAATTGGCCTGTTACGATGGTCATTACTTATTCAAACCACCATTTCCCTTCAACAATCTACCACACGATCTGAAAAAACAAGCAACGTGGTTGATGAAAAACCACCACTACATAGATTGGAATGCAGGATTCACACATCTTCATCAATTTGAAAATATTATACGATATCTTACTCAAGGAGCAGACGCGGTGCATGTTAAAGGCAGAGAAAAATTCAACTTTATCAAAAAATATTGTAGTTGTAAGGTTTATGAATTGAACGAACATCCTGCACTAGAAAGAGAGGACCCCATGTGCTTTTATCACAACAATAATGAAGATAAATGTGTATGTGCCCTATCAAATGTATTTTTTTTGTATACAAATTTTATAATGAATGATGATAAATAAATGTGTTTAATGAATAATTTTTTTTACAAGTTTAGACTTGTTTAAAATTGACCCATAATTCCACTTCCCACCTCCACCAACATTTTCTTTATATAAAAACATGAACATGTTTTGATGAAATCAGTACAAGTGTATATGTTGTTGGTATTTCTCTTTCTTTGTCTGCTAATAATTATTTGGAAAAACATGAATCAAGAAGCATGTTACTGTATTTATCCAATGAAGGATCATTGGCATCTCAAACATAATTTACATCACTTTAGTGAAGAAGAACTAAAAAAGTTTCCCACACACTATTTGATTGAGAGAGCACAACCAATAGAACTCTTGTATGCCTGGCATAAATTACCAAGCAATTATCGAAATAATTTCAATTTACAAGTACAACTGCCCTGTTTCATCCATTACAACCGACCCGAATGGCGAACTCACGCAGACGGCCCACCAATAGCACAATCAAGGTGTCATTTATGTAAATTAGCTCTTGATCAATTGTAATTCAAAAGAAAATAAAAAAGAATATGTATTTTTGTTGTTTTTATTTTTTACAGAATTTTTCATCTTACAATGTGAGTACAATTTTTATAAATAATTAGTGATACATTATCATATCATATCATATCCTGGTCACAAAAATCAATGAAACAATTGAATCGATAATAGGAATCATGTAAATACATAACATATATCTCGAGAAAGAAATCTATGCACTATAGTAACCCCATGGAAGTGTGTCAAATGACTTGGGGATTGTTATTCGTTTATCATCATGTGGACTGAGAGCAATTTTTGTTTGTTCTATACTGAATACGTTGTGACCATAGGAACGAATGGTTTGTTGTGATATATTTTTGTTTTTAAACTCTTCCAGACAAGCAACATAATCCTCGAAAGTTATATTATTTCTTATTACATTCTTTTTAACTCCTTTAGATTTTTTCGCAATACCTAAATTCTTAATTTCCAAATCTATTCGTTTTTTACTCATACCCTTTTTCGATAATTTTTCCTTCAAACGATCCCTATCCTTTTGAGTGACGAGAGTTTTGAAAGCATACATCTTTGAACGGAGACCGGCAAAATGTGTGATGATTGTACCATTTGTCTCATCTTTCATTAAATCCGGTACTTTTTTATTTACTAATGGAATATTATACTCATTATTTTTCTCATAATCAGAGGTATCAAATTTATCGATATGTTTTTTGATTACATCTTGATAAACATCATTACAATTCAATTCATAAATGAAACTGTCCGTGTCTGTGTACATTAACTTGCAATTATCTGATCCAACTGTTGGTAACATGAAATCGTAATGGAAATCATACATACAAAGTTTAGAAATGTCCAAAATTGCCATACCAATGTAAAGGGGTTTATTAAAAATCAATTCGGCTTTCTTCAATTCAATTGCCATGAAATCTTCATCAAAAATTGTTCTACTATGAAAACGCGGACTAGCAATCAAATTTTTGGCTCCATAACGACCTTCATAAAAATTAACTAATTTAACAACTCTATGGAGCCTTATATTTTCCATTGTTTTTCCCGAAAACTGCATTATTGGCTAATTTATATTGATTTTTTTCAATGGTACTTGTAGCCTTAGACCTCAAACGAGTATTGAGTTCAATATATGGTCGTAACCATTCAGACTGTTTAAATTCCAATACCTTGTGTATTTTAGTTAGAATTAAACCGTTTGCCAATGCTTGTTTCAAATTTCTATAATGTAAAATATACTCTTTTTTATGATGCAAATCAGCTATCAACTTTGGTAATTTTGATGTGGGTGGAACTGAATGATCTGCACAAAATGGAAAGTCTTTGTGTAGGTCATGTATAGCTTGAGGATATTCTAAATTAACTTGTAAAATGTATCCCACCGGTGAATCATCTGGAATCATTGTAACATCAATATTTGTATCTGACCATTTGAAACCTCCAAAAGGTAATGGCTGAGACATTGCCCAACCATATAAGTTGTTAACATCTAGATACAAAAGTGTTTTGTTAGACTTTGAGGAATCATAGTTGGGCATGTATTTATTGTTGGCCTCTGAGAATCGATTACTACAAACCGAAATCCCACCTCTAATTGCTTTTTCTATAAACATAATCATATCGATATCTTTTAAAATTTGTAATTTACATTTTGTGTATTTCAACATTGCATCCCACGTATATCCGGGCATTGTATAATACCACGCAGGATCTAAACCATAAGTTTTCAAAGCAGTGTCCCTAAAATTTTCAATGACATCTGCAAGTAGCAAAATATCAGTTTTCATATACAAATCACTATATTCTCTTAGACTTTCCATTTTAAATGCCTTCCACACATTTTGTGCATGAAGGTAGTCTTCTCTACACAATTCTACATCATTCAATTTGTTGTAGAATTTTTCAATGGGTGGAAGTTGAGGATCATTCAATTTTTCCACATTATCCAAATAATCATACGGAAATACCCCTTTTCTCGTCAACAGTTTGAATGTTTCATCATCTAAATCTTCAAATTCAGACTTTAAATTTTGAAGATTATTAAAACATAAAGTGGACACGAGCTCATCAAGACTTGCACCCATAAATCTAAAAGAGTCTATAAATCTAAATTTTATTTTACTATCACAATCATTGAGAGTGAAGGAAATATATTTTTTTTTATTTAACGGGAGCACGCTCAGAGAGCCTCGTTTGGCTAAATCTTTAATTAAAAAGTGGGCATCATAATTCGACATATTATGGCAAACAACTGGTACAACAAATAATTTTTTTTAAATCAGATTGCATTCCTGATGTGCAAAGCCGCGGAATTGTCCCGTGAAATGATCGTGGTCTCTAACGATGACATCTTTAGCCTTGAATATTTTTTCACAAATGTGACAAGTTCCAAAATTAACGGTTCTCGGTTTTTCAATCATTGGTACGATATTGAGTATTTTACCTTCTACAAATTGTGCTATACCCTTCATTTCAGTAGAAAACCATTCCATACAATCTTCACCCTCATAATTATTAAAATAAGAAAGGGAATCATCATAACAACACTTTAGATAATAGCCCACCGAAAATGCCTTGTGTATTTGATATTCTGTCGTTGTTTGTGATAATTTAGAATTGCATGGCTCCAGAATGGATTCAATGTCAACATAGATGACAAATGGTACTTTTTGTTTGTAAACATAATTTTTAAATTCGACAAAGTCATATTTCGGAAAGGATATTCTACAATCGTTCTTCTTTTCACACAATAAGTAATGATTTTTCAATTTTTCTTCACTATAAAAATAATTGAGACATCGATCACATAAATGAATTTTTCCATGATGATTGTTAACTTGTCTTGATATTAGACGTGACATATTTTTAATCCAACAATAATGAAACTTTATTTCAGTATCATCAACATCTGGTATTGGTGCTGTGTAATCATTCAGTTTGGGAGAATAATGATTTTGAATTAATAATAAATTGACATGGTGTTCTAATTTACTTTTAGTTAACCTCACAGGCACTACTTCATAAAAGGAACTTTTGTCAGTAACATTCAATTCCAACGCATATACATTCACAGAAATATTATTCAATTTCTCGAATTTATTGATTTGATTCAATTTCATGGGCATTTCTAAACCTTCAGTATTCAGTGCAAGATTATATGGTGGATATGATGATGGATAATTCATATCTCCTGTGGGTGGGTATAAAGCACTAACTATGGCCCAAAAAAGCATGCATCATCATTATTTTTAATATTGATACATGCTCGTTTTCTTGCAATTTGTAATGGAAGCTTAATATAAGATGTTCCATTGTCAATTTCATATTTGTTAATAGCTACTTCTAACAATAGCATTTTTTGTAACGCCCAACCGCTTGATTCTTCGGAAAATTCCGATAGTTTATTCAAGATGTAATCAGTACCACACAGTACCACACAACTAGATCCATTCCCTGATCTAAAATTGCATTCGGTGTGACAAAATATTTTTGACTAATTATATCTCCTTCACTTGATTATTTCACAAAATCACCCCAAAGAGTGGTATTCACTTTGAGAAATGGCATTTTCTTTAAAATTTTGTCAATAATTTTTTTAAATAAATGAAATCCATCAGCCAAAAATGCTTTTATTTCTTTATGTTTCACATTGATGATGACACCCGTCTTTACTCTGTTAATAAAACAAGAATTTACATCTTCCCAATAAACCTTACGTTCCTTCTTTGAACCAACCTTTTTACTTTTTACCATAATCAAACATCTCAATCGTTTCAATTGACCAATTTTTGTTATAATCTTACTTTTTTCACCAACTTTGAGTTTCAATTTCTTCAGAGCTTTATTACACACTTTGATATGTTGATTAATTGCTTCAATTGCATGTCTTTCGATTGAATTTTCCTTGATCAATTTCAACGTTTCATCAATTTTAGATAGTGTTTCTCTAAATTCATCCATAATGTATCATCAATTATTTATAAAAAAAGTAACTCACCTTTACAATTCAACGATTTCTAATGATGCAGCAGGTTGAGGTTTGTCAACGTCTGTGGTCCCTCTGAACACAACCGCGTATTTTCCTGACACGAAATTTTTTATTTGTGGCTTGTAATCACTGGTTACTCGTTGTGGTAAAAACACCACGTTCTTTTCCAATTCGAGGAGGACCGTCTCTCCAAATTTGCTTTTTACTATTTTCACTGAATGAATTTTATGTCGTTCGTTTACTGGCAAATTCTGCAGCTTAATTATCGGTTTTGATTCCTCTATAACAGTGTTAGCATTCAAAACATTTAGATCCATCTGAAAAAGAACAAAAAATAAAAAGCAAATAGAATTTTATACTTTTATTTCTAATTTTTTTAAAGGCTTTGATCTAAATTTTTGGATGAGCTGGTAGATTTGGTAGTGATGTTGGTAATGGTGGTGGTGGAGGAGGAGGAGGTGATGATTCTCTCTTTATGAATTCTTCATAACCACTGCAGGTACAAAAACTACACCCTGCATGATCTAAATTCAATCTACAAACATTAATATTGATAAATTTATATGAAAACCGAATTTCAAACTCACGTAAAATTTATTTCTTCTTCCTCTGAAGAAGAATAATCTTCATTCTTATTTCTGTAAAATTAATGTTCAGTTCAAATATAATCGAAACAAAAATGAAAAGAATTGCGCACGAAATTTTATACTGACAACCCATAATCTAAAAAGTAAACAAAGACAACATTTTATTGAGATCAGAGAGTGGAGATTTGTAGGTAGGTGGAAGACATAGAATGTGATATTAGAAAATACTTACTTTTGATTTTTCAAGGAACAGCACAGTTTACTATGATGAATATTGAAGTAGTTTTGATCTCTAAATGAATTTTCCTTCTATATATACTGTTCATATTACCCACTACATTACTCCCATCAACTTTCAGTTCCTGCATTCAATGAAAAAATTTTCTTATGTAACAAATTATTATATGCCTACCCAAACGCAAGTCGTTCACCTTTATAAGCGACTGAAGTCAGTTGCTTAATGAGAATTTTTACAAGCTCTTCCGCGGTTGATAACTTTCACTTTCAATCACGTCTCTTACTTATATTATTACGTATATTAGGTCAATTGTTAAAATACAAAATAACAGTAGCGTTTGTTTTATAATTACTGAAATAGTGAAATATTGTTTACAGGTCGTCTCCAAAATTATACTCGGTACATTCACCAGTAGCATTACAAATTTGTCCTCCCTGAAATTTTGGGTGTCTCAAGACTACATTGAGGAGGATCTTCAATTTCAGTACATTTATAATAGCATATAAAAAAATAACCATGCTCACAATGGTGGGTGGGGTATCCTTCATAAACATCCACAATGGCACATAAAAAATAACATGTCAAAATTTTGATAGGATGTGAGTTAAATTCACAATGGCACACCAAAAATGTCAACTTTTCATTTTAATACTCTATATTGGAAATAAAACTTAGATGTTCACAATGGTGGGCGGGGGATGCTTCGACAGATCCACAATGGCACATCGAACATAACGTCTCAAAATTTTGGATGTGTGAGGAACCTCAAATTTACAATGACACTCCAATTTGTCCGCTCTGGTTTCGTCTCATCATGAAGAATACATTTTTAACAACTCCCATAATTAGTGAATCTCAACGTATAAAAATTGTTGGGATGTTCACCGTGATGTGACGGGTCCCCTTAATTTCGGCAGATGTACAGAAACGTATCAAAAATTGTTGGGATGTTCACCGTGATGTGTCAGGTCCAACCAATTTCGGCAGATTCATAGTTTCGTATCAAAAATTTTGCTAGGATGTTCATCGTGATGTGTCAGCCCAATTTCGACAGATTTACGTTATTAAAAAACAGAATGATGACGCCTACATTTTTATAACTCGTATGATGCATTCCGAAACTCAACTGAATAGCAAATATTCGTTGGATGGACACCATGGGGTATTGGGGTGATGAGAGGTCCTTCAATTCGACAGATCTACAATGGCACATGAAAAATTTGCTCATCCTGGTATTTCGGGTCCAAATATTAGGAGATATATTTTTCATAATATCTAATATGGGTCCAAATATTAGGAAACATTTTTCATAATATCTAATATGAGATTTGCAGAGCTTGACCTTGAATTCTACGAAAGTCCCGTTATACATCTACTTGCATTCACGTCACTGTCTTTCGAACCATCGAAACGGGACGAACACTTCGAGAAATTACCATACGCCACTGTCGCGGGGGTGGTAGTGGATAGTCCATTTAACAATTGTTGGAATTGTTCGTCGGTAGGCGTTACAGACATGTTGCTGTTGCTAGAGTTCGTAACTTGCACTTGTTCTCGAAAAGTGCGCGAATCTGGGAAATCAGACAACGAAATAACAATATCGCGCTTACCCAGCGAACGAATTGTCTTTGATAAACCCACGTAACAGTACGAAAATTGGAAATAAAAGGTACTTACAGTTTGGCTATTGGGGTGTTTTGGATCCCCGTCCCCTGACCCGGAGCTGCTGTCTCTCTTCTTAGAAGAGGTTACACGTTCGCTCTCTGGCCAGTAGGCCGAGACCTCCCACCCTCTTTGCCCCTCTTGGCGGGCCAATCTGGTGGAGTCTCCTTCTCCCGAGGCCTCTTTTCACACCCCCGTGACCATGCCGGGGCGGCCCAGTGCGCCCAGATCCTGAAGTCCCCTCAAGGGGGTCTCCGTTAGGTCCGACGTACCTCGCCGCCCCTGGCGCAGTCGAAATTATAATTGGAGGCCTCGCAAGAATCTTCTCCTGCCTCCTGGCTTTCCTCGCATCAGGTCCCCTCCTCTGTCTCAACCAATTTTCCGGTCCGCGACGCCAGGCTTGAGAGTCCCTAGTGGGACTTCCTGGTCCAGCTTGCGATGCTTCGGCATTGGTCTGTGAGGTGGCCACGGTTTCGGATGGTCTGTTAAGACCTTCCGCTTCGCTCAACATCCTCTTCTTCTCTTCCTGTCTTTTCCTTGCCCTATGCCTTTTCTTCTGGGCCTTCTTTCTCTCTTTCCGGCGAATCTCGACTGCAGAGCTATCCGTCGAGTGATTCCTTGGTGATCCATCGTCGGAAGCCCCGCTGTCGGGATCCGATGTCGACCGGAGATCTTCTTCTTTGCTTTCAGAACAAGGGCACTCTTCTACTACTTTCATCAGCGCGTTTTCCGTTTTATTCTTGTTTTCTTCTTCCATTTTCTTCTTCCATTTTCTTCTTTTTGTAGGTAAGTGTGTGTGGTGTTAAGATGCTTGTCAAGAGATTAGCGAGTTCCTTCAAACTGTCCCCTTGCGAAAGGCCTGGTAGGGCTGGTTCTCGGCCGTGTGGTACGGCGGCCGCAGGCGAAGCCCCCCGAACAGTACATCAGGGCCTTTTTCCTGGCGCCACCTGGCACTAACATACCATTTGAGATTTTTCGGTGAGTGATAAGGCAGCCCTCAGGCAGTTCAAGGCTCCTGTTTCGCTTTCTTCAACAATTGTCTTGGTTTCTGGTACCTTGATCAGTAAAACGGCTCCTCTGTCTTCAATGTCGTCAATTGTCATCTTGACCATTTCATCACGTCTTAAGCCACCAAATACGCCCATTACCAGAACAACTTTATGTCGCAGAAAAGTATCATCTGGAGCTTTTCTTATGAAAAGTAATACTTGTCCACCTTCCAACACCTTTCATTTTTTAGGAATGTATCCTTTTTATTTAACTTTCAGAACGGCCATCAGTTGGCTTAATGCTGATATATTAATGTTTTCTTTAACAATCAATGTTGATTTCAGCTGTGAGTATTTGGTCCATAGACTATTTGCACTATATTTTTCAGACTGAAATAATGTAAAATAAATAAAAATTATTAATATTTTTCATGAGATAAACTCACCAGTTCCTGGAAGTATGTCATTAAGACAGTTTCATTTACGGTATTAACTCTGTTTTCATCTTTCCATTTAAAAAAATGGCCATACTCCTCGTATAAGTATTCGGATTTCCCAGGCAGTAAATTTCCTAACGCTTTTTCAGCTTTGAGCGTCACATTCTGTGGGATCTCCATAATTATTATGAACACAACCGCTTTTAGTTTCATCCACTAACAAGCTTGTCAATTCTTACAAAAATGCAGCGTCATTTTATTAAATAAACAACCCTTAGCAACATCTTCAATGTTTCCATGGCAATTGCATAGAAGCTCACTTGTGCTCAGTTGCCGACCAGAACGCAGTAAATACTATGATAAGTTTATGAAGTAAACAACGTCGTTTAAGATAATTTTTTCGTGAAAAATAAAATCTTGTATACACCACGAGCGTTACTAGATTCATCACTCGGGCCAAAGGCCCTCGGGTGAATGTTACCCTCCGAGCGCTAGGATCTCTATAACGCACTTGGTACATAAATAGCTAAAATTATTGATATGTAAGTACTCACCATAGCATCATCTTGTATACATTATTTTGTTACATACTCCAGGCGCCGCTCCTGGCCGTTGGTCAACGCCAGTGTTCGCATCATAAGCACCGATTTTCCATTTTTTTATTTCCTGTTTTCAGTTTCATGCGTATGCATATCAGACATGTAAAAACTCGTGGACTCCCAGGCTATTTAACATAATTTTTTCTCGATGAATATTGACGCCAAGTTCTTTCGTTTTGAATGCAGTATATTATAATTCAACAGGAATAAATCTTAATAACAATTTTTTTATTTTATTTTTTGTTTGCGACAGCACATTCGAGAAAAAAATGTATTCTATTATCAAGCAAATCAACTACAAATACAATGACTTATTTAGGCAATATAAATGAGACTTCAATAAAATACAGAGATTAAGATTATTTTTATCTACTGTCTTCTGTTTTAGGAGATATTTAAGAGAAACTTTGAAGATGGCTAATGCTGAGGACCTGAATAGACTGACGTCCTGTTCCCTGGTTCTTCTTGGACACATATTTTTATCACTGGGCAATAGTAGAGAAAGTATGAATATGGTCACGCCTGCCATGCAATTGGCAAGTAAGATACCAGACGTTCACGTGCAGTTATGGGCATCTGCCATTTTAAAAGGTAAACTATTTGTCATGCCATTTTCAATTATCCCAAGTTAGTCGTCAGTAACAGTTTACTGAAACATCCAAAAAACACGAAAAAATATCTGCACACATAGCAATGGACCTTTCCAAGAGATATGAGGTAACACTGAAATTGGAAAGTAAATACGCTAATATCACACGGGATTTTTTTTTCTGACCGCTAGTTTATCTATAATCAGAAGAAAAGTGGTTTCGTGACGTCACGTTCATCAAAACTAAACTTGGCAACGTTGTTAAAGTTGTGCACCAAATTCTCATTCAAATATAATGTGTCGTATGACAGTTGTCATTTGATACCAGATGGGTTTTTTCGTCTGTTTCACGGTGCGATCAATAAGAATAGTTTGTCTCTGTCTAACTCATTTGCCTACCCATTTGATACAAGTGAAGCAGTTCCATCAGATCTAAACTTCAACGAACACTACCTTGATTTATTTTTTGAGGTTAATGGGTTTTCTAAGTTTTGAGAGCTTTTGTTTGTGTTCTAAAATTTGTTATTAATTCCTGTATCTCCAGTACCTGTATCCCTGCAATAACTGAACATGTCGAAAGGTGCTTTGTACCTCGGTAAATTATCCGAACTTCCCTTCACGAAGCCTTGTTCCATATTTTTAATACACAATTATACAAATAAATTCACACCAAATCGTTTATGATATCACGTCACTACATTATTATCGAATTTATCAGTTGAATGTTGATTTTTGTTTGAAAGTGGTTGACAATGTTTCACTTTGAGTAAGGTTATTCTGGACTTTCATCGTCTAAAAAAGAACAAAGAAAAATTCAATTCTCTGCAATTTTTAATCACGACGTTTTAACTTTTAAAATCTACAGTCGTTATCAAGTGTTGATTGTTGAATGTAAATAAAATAAACATTAACCTCACATCTCCATATAACTTTTGACAGTTGAGAACTGTCATTACGATTTGCTGTGTTGTCAATGCTCGTTCTTCATCAAAAGGATGGTCTGTTCAGAAAATTTGAAAGTTACAAATACAATAAAAAATAGCTAATATGTTGATTTTTATCTATGAGTTGATCAAGTGACAATGTATTGATTATTTCTCAAAGGCTTATATCATGCTAGAAGTTATATTTTTAAGGAGAACGGTATTGCCTGTTTCGGAACGTGGATTATGGTGGGAGACATTTCCGATGAACGTGACGTCAGCGGCACACTTTCAAATGTGATGTTTTTTTAAAATGAAAGAAAAATAATGGAACTTTTTATTAAATGGACTTTTCAGACTAACCACTATCGATTTAAACGAGTTTTGTGATTTATTTTCCGTAAATGTAGAGGTAAATTCAGTTGTATCAGGATTAAAATAACAGTTTAAATATTTATAATTCTTCAAAAATGTGTTGATTTTGAAATACTTTTTTATGTACTACTACTTCATTTATATGGAAAACTCAAGATTATAAAAATCTATAACAGATATTTTTCGTATTGTTTTACACCATCAAATACCAAATTTTATCGAAGTTACCAACTATTTACTTTTTAAATTTTTACCTCGAGTTCACTCCTAAACTAAATTTCATCAATTTATTTTAACTTCTTTGTTGAAAAAATCTTTGGGGAATATTGCTTTGATTTTAGGGATTCACTTCATTCAACTTTTTCGAAGGTCTAGAGAAACTTCTCTACACAAATCGCCAGTTATCTTAAATGCCCATTTGTTCAGTCTCGGACTGTATCGCCAAAGATACATTATTATCCCGAAGCAATACTTTATCATAAAATTGTTTCCCGGGTTTGCATCAGCACAACGTGCGGCTTTTCCACTTAAACTGGCTTATGTAAAAATCAGTTTTTCCGCGAGCGATTTTTCACAATGTCTATAGCCTTCAGGTAAAACAAACTTTCTACCTAACAATCCATGGCTAGGATTGCCTAGTTTGTAAGTAGCAGGGAGCAAATCCAGTGCTCTTATGGTTGACTCACTTCCCGACGGGTTCGCACAAGGATGATGAACCGTACTATGAATAATTTTGGCACAGTGACGTAAACTGAGTGCCATTGTCACGTATAATCCGTTGCGGTGTGACAAAGGAAAGTATTCCTTTATCAAGCGAATCAACAGCCCTGGTATTCGCTTTTCTAAGCCACGTGCTTATAGAACACATTGAGAATCACGAAAATACAGTTGACCTCTCCGCGACTATGAACAATGGACCAAAAATATCCATCGCAATAATATTAGTTTCACAATTTTTTAGCCTTTTCTTAATTAACCGATGCATGTTAGACCATCACAACTCTCTTTTTATCAATGACCACACCTTATAAACGCCATAATGTCATGAAACTGCATGATACGTATCAATGAAATTGAAAATAAGATGGTAAGGAACGCGCATCAAATATTCTCCATCGGTCATTCTATTTATAAACAACTCGTCAGATAATGTAAAAGGACTTTGAAGTTTCCGGTCATTATGCAATCTTTTTTCAATTTCCCTAAGTTTATCATCTTGTTCCTGACTATTTCTAAATTTATCTATTGACATATGAAACTCTTTAGGTAAAGCTGAAGACATCTGTCATTACACCGGAAATCTAGAACAAGCATACTCACTCAACGCGTCCGCTTGTAAATTTTCTTTCCCGGGAACAAACACAACCTCAAAACGAAATTCCTATAATAGCAACGTCCATCTAGAAATTCGTTTGGATAATAATCTACATCGGTTTATGAAAGTTATTGCCTTATTATCGACATAAAGAAAAAATAGACGACTAAGTACACCTGCTACTTCTGAAAAGCAAAGAAAACTGTATTTTTTTTTCGGTAGATCTTTATCTCGTCTCTCGTTCTAACAGCATACGTTATGCATAAGCTATTATCTGTCGTTTTCCCTGAATGATCTGGAAAAGTATGGCCCCCACTTCTACGTCACTGGCATCTGTTTAAACATGAGATGACTGAAAAATCTGGATGGACCAAAAGAGCAACATCCTGCAACACATCTTTAAGTTTCTCAAAAGCCTGCTAATGGTCGGCAGTCCAGCTCCAAACGGTCTGTTTTCGTAGCAAATTAGTCAAAGGTACTGAATTCAAAATATTTAGAGTATATCCTGTACGTACATCCGCCATTTCTGAAAATTGAACAAAACTGGATTTCTTTTTCTGCAGATCTATATCTCGTCTCTCGGTCTAACAGCATACGTGATGCACAATCTATTATCTTCCGTTTTTCGTCAATAATCTGTGAAACTATGGCCCCCACTCATACGTCACTGGTATTTGTTTGAATACAAAAGGACTAAAAAATCTGGATGAACTAAAATAGCATCATCCTGCAACAAATCTTTCTGTTTCTCGAACGCCTGCTCATATTTGGCAGTCTAGCTTCAAACGGTCTTTTTTCGTAGCAAATTAGTAAAAGGTGCTGAAAACTGCAAAATATTTTGAATCCCAAAACCCTTGCAGCTGCTTCACATTCTTTGGTTTTGCGTAATTTCAAAGGGCTTGAATGAATGATTTTAAAAAAATACAACACATTTTTTGGTGTTTATGATCGTATTCTTCATATTTCCATTGTTTAAATAATCATTTAGGAATTTATTTCCTTCTTAAAAATCATAATCTGTGCTTCTCAATGGGAAATAAAAAAATATATATGTTTTTAAATAATTCCATTGTTTATTAACTTGACAATTTGTTATATACAAATTCTGACTAAAAAAATTACAAAAACAGCCATATACAAAGTAGGGAAAAAATTCTTTCTGTTTTTTATAACACTTTTTAATATTATTTTCAATTTATATATGGCTGTTTTTGTATTTTTTTTTTAGTTCCAGAAAAAAATAAAACCGTTGTTGGAATTTATTTATAACAAACTATTAAGTTAATAAACAATTAAATTATTTATTTATTGATAGGTACAAATTATGATTTTTAAGAAGGAAATAATTTTCCTAACTAATTATTTAAACAATTGAAATATAAAAAAACGATTATGAACAATCAAAAAATGTATTTAAATAAATAAGTGAAAATAGAGTATTTTTCGATTTGATTAGTTCGTGTCAAATTAAGTTTCAACTAATAACTGTAGTTGTCATAAGTAACTTTCTAAAAAATATATTTTTAAATCATTGATTTTCCAAATGTTCCTAAATATTATATTTGTTTATAATTAATTTATAAACAAATGACGTCAAAAAATTGTAACCAGTATTGATTACTGCCCTTGTTAGATGTACAAACAGCAATAATAAAACATTTATCAAAAAAATATATTTAACAACATTTTTTATAATTTTTTATAAAAAATTATAATAAACAAAATAATAAACTTTTATATTGTCGGGGCGTGGCGCGGTGGTTAGAGCGTCCGACCTTGGGTCGAAAGGCCCGGAGTTCGAGCGCCAGTTGCGGCTGGGATTTTTTAATTTAATTTGACTGATTCAGTTATTCAAATCTCGTGGCTGGACTGGGGTGAGTCCTGCACGATTCACTGTTGCGTTCCAATTAACAGTGCTGCTCCTAAGGTGGCGCATAGAGTTAGGAACAAGGTCTATCTAGAACACGTGGCTAATGACCAGCAGTCGATGCCAAGACACCAAAGAAAAAAACTTTTATAAACTTTTATCGTGTGAATTTGTAGGTCAATTATTTAAACTTTTACGTCGTTATTTATGAAAACGAAGACTGGAAAAAAATTTGTCAATTAACAATGGTAGACTTACACATTTGTTTTCCAATGGGGATTTATCCTTTCAAGTATTCACATGAAACCATAATTTATTCAAAATTTTCAATTATTATTTAATGCTATAGAAAAATAATTTTCTGTGATATATTGTCTTTTGCAGCGGTGCGCCCGTGCTATAACGGCCTCGCGGAGCACTATTTTCAGTGTTAAATTAAGATTATAAATAATGTAGATAGAGTTCCGAGATTCCGAACACTTTTATTGGAAATTTTCTCCGGAACTTTTTTCAATTTTTTACCTATTAATAGTTTTTGAGTTATTAAAAAAAACTGAATAATTTTTATAAATATTATTTTGTTAATAACAGTCGCAATTTTTTACTTACGGTAAAATCCTTAAAATGATTTTTTTAGTGGTCATTCTGAATCCAATAAGCTATCGCTCATGTTTTCTCTATTTTTCATATCTTTCTACTGTTGATCAAACTATATTATCAATTAATTAAATAGAGTGAGTGTACATACTAATTATCTCCGGTTTTTGGAATAAAATTGATGAATAATCTAATAATAGTCTTTCAAAAATAAATTTGTCATTTTTTGACTAGTTAACTTTTGTTAAAAATTTTTTAAATAACTTATTCTGAATATTCGAACACTCGGTATCAAAAATATCTGACCTACTCTCACATTTTATATCTATCTCACAAACGTAAAAAAAACTTACTATTTTTGACTGGACCAAAAGTTACTGTTTTTATTCACTAACGCAGAGATATTCAAAGAGATTGGGCTTTCATGAACATCTAAAATTTCCGGGACAACAAAAAACTTCTTCAGTTTTTACAACTAAATGTTTCTCGGACAAATTTATATTTACATGTAAGAATCGTAAAACATCGCATACTAAAATGATGGGATATGTAAAACCTGATATTACCAGAAATTCGTGAGTGAGTTTTTTGTTGTTTATCAAAAAAGCAACTTCAGCTTGTAAAATTACTTTTTTTAACTTAATTTACACCAAGCAATAGAGCATAAAATGAGTGAGTTTTTAACAAAAATACTAGTAGGAAACCGACTATGCCATCACATGAAAGACAGTCCGTAGTTATATTCTGTTATGTTTTCAACTCGCAACTGTCATTTTATTACTTTGTTATAAACATTTAAATAACAAAAAACGTGGTTTTTTAAATTGTTTTGCTTATAAAATGAAAACTAATGGAGCAATCTGGTTGCTCCAGATTGAAATACGAACAAAATGGGATGTTTTAAGACCCGGTAAAATCATTAGTAACGGAGAAAAACCGGAAAATTTTGCGATTTTTTGAAAAATTCATAACTTCGCCATTTTTCAAGGAGTAGGATTGACCTTTCTCATGAAAGTATTTAATCATGTGTACTTTATGTGTACCCAAAACAGTCGCTGTCCAATCGTTAGTTTTGGCACAATTGCAATTTAATTTTTTTTGCACTATCTTGCAGCGTGCCTGGATGCTCTACTGATAGCCCGATTTAAATTTCTCAGACATATTATGAAAGTACAAGTATAGTACCTCAAAACGTATATTCTCATTTTGCGCAAAAATTCTGCAAAATGGGTGAATAATGCATGCAAACATGACTGCAAACGGCCGAGCTCGCGTTAGCTGCCGAGTGGAAGGAGAGTCCGGGAAATGATGGGAATTCTTCTAATGAATGGATTACGTGATAATACGCTTCCCCTCATCTCCCGCTCTCTCCTGCCACTCGACCGCTTCTACCAGCTCGGCCATTTTCAGTCATGTTTGCAAGCATTTTTCACCCATTTCGCAGCATTTTAACTCATAATGAGAATATACATTTTGTGGTACTATACTTCTACTTTCAAAATCTGTTTGAGAAATTAAAATCGGACTATCACTAATGATCCGTAAGAGCATATTTTGTGCAAATATAAAGAACACATGATTTAATACTTTCATGAGATGGGCCAACCCTATTTCTTGAAAATAACGGAGCAATGGATTTTTAAAATAATCGTAATATTTTCCGGTTTTTCTGGTTTTCCTCCGTTACTAATGATCCGACCGGGCCTAAAAACATTCTATTTTGTTCGTATTTCAATTATCTACAATTCTTTTCGTTGGAGCAACCAGATTGCTCTATTAGTTTTCATTTTATGAGCAAAATAATTTTTAAAACACGTTTTTTGTTATTTAAATGTTTATAACAAATTAATAAATGACAGTTGCGAGTCGAAATATAACAGAATATAACTACGGACTGTCTTCCATGTGATGGCACAGTCGGTTTTCTACTAGTATTTTTGTTAGGAAAGAATGCTCTACTGATTGGCCTAATTCTACAACACGTATTCCTGTACATTCAAAATGTGGAACATCACTACGGAAATTATAAAATTGATTTCACACTTCTTCGTAAAACAAAAATCAAAATATTTCACCGATCTTCTGGGCGAAAGATATTATCAAGTATTTCGTGTTCACAACTACAATTTTTATTTAAATGCGGAGATCTGTTCTCATGGTTGTGGGTTTTAGGTGTTTCGCGCGGAAAATGAACTTTATTCGACGAGGAGTTATTGCAAAAATTATCGGCTTGTCGAATTCTGTTTAGTGTCTGATAAATCATTGACGGTGAAATTAACGTGCAATAATACTAATTAGTTGTGAGTCCATAAAGGGGCTTGTAGATGCTTAGCAAGTACATCATAACAATTGAAAAAATCTGTTATACCATCCCGGTATTTTCCGGACTCTAATTTGAGTTTCACCGTTAATTGCTTATTACCCCAGAAATAGCAAGTTTAAATTCAAAATAGGTTTGAAAGCGGTCTGAAAATGCGTCCCACCAAGTTTTTGCTGACTTATGTCGACGATTATTATGGTAAATGGTAAATTTTGAACATCTAAAATGTTTCATAAAGATTGCAAAAAATATATTGGATGAACTGAGACATATTTGCTATAAAAATTTTGAAGAATCGTCTTGGCCTCAACTATTGACATATTTGGCAATAAGCTATTATTTACGTTATTATCTTGATTTGTGCTGTTATTTTGACTCATCATTGTAGAAACTACAGTAGTAACTAATGTAACTAAATCTTTTTGACTTGGTGGTGAATAAAACATCTAATGGGTTTGACTATACGAGGGTGGTGCTGAATGAGTTGGAGTAGAAAATGGCACAAAATTTGATTGTGGAAGAGCGGCAGCTTCGTCTTGAAGCTGCTGTGTTGCCGCGGTTACATTCGCATCTCCAGATGACCATTTGACAAAAAAATCATGAAAGGTCCTACCTTTCATCAAAGGGTGATGTTGAAGAACGCCTTGAAGTATTCATATTTTCATTTCTTGTTAGTATATATCGTCTTAGGTGAATGCTTCATATCTATTTCCGCATAGAAACCCTGAGTGGCCGTACGTTTGTCGATAGGTTACTCTCAAATCTCAGGTATTTTTTGGGGGGTTCAACACTTATAGGATTCGTATTCATGGAAAACCAGATTAGAACAGTTTTATTCGCTGGTTTATCTACAAACTGACAGAAAAAATCAAATTACGGTTTTCCATGTGAGGTTCAGAAAATACAAGGTTGGCAGTAAAAAAATTAGTCGAGCCCAGTAAACCAATTAATAATATCAATAAACTCACCTGACAGATCAGGCCTGCTGATACTTGAACACATTTATTTAATAGCAGCTTCAAAGCGAAGATTCTCTGCAATCTGTATATTCCAGTAGAAAATTACTTTCTGTCAGATCTGATGAATGAATCGAAGTCATCGTGATTCAGTCGTCCCCACGAGGGTTATAGATCGACACGAAATACTGCGATTTGAGAGTGAAGTATTCTGCGATAAAAAAAGGTAAACGGTTTGGCTAAAGTTGATTTTTTTTTAAAATATTGAATACTTCAAAAATACTACTGGTACTTCACTGAATTCGTAGTCTGGAACGCCTGAATCCAAATACTACCTTTCTCTACATCTCTACATAATGTAATGAATTTGGATAGGATGAGAGCTTGAAAGGCATTCGTATATTCTGTAGCCGATGTTGCTAAACTGTTGTTTCTTGAGTGACTTTCTTATCTGTCGTCTACTTTTAATTCAATAATGAAAATGGATTAATATAATCCAGTGTTCGGCATTGCTGGGCTTTGTGTGCAGGACCACAAGAGAATTCACTAATGTTAATTCCATAAAAACCCTTTATTATTCTTTGGTTAGATCAATATTGGAGTATTGTTCATGTGTATGGTCACCAACAAATGAAATCCATATAAATAATCTAGAGAAAACTCGGAACAAATTTTTGAGACATTTAGCCTATAAATTAAACATTTGAAAACTCACTGAGAGAAATCCACACTACAACAAAAATAGAGAAACTGAGCATTCGTAGAGTTTATGCAGACATTAGATTTCTGCATAAGATTTTGAACTATAATGTTGATTGTCCACATCTCCTGTCTTTAATTGGCCTGCGTGTTCCATCTAGAGTTACTCGAAACTCTCAGACTTTTGCAATTATGGAAAACACTTCACCATTATCCAGAATAATATCGAATACTAATGAAATTCAAGTGGATCTTTTTAATGTTTTCGAAAGTAGCTTGAAACAAAAATTGCCGTTGCTTCTTAATTCGTAAATACTAACTTAAATATTTAATCATTTAGTTTTTAGGTTTAATTTTACTTATAAGTGTTCATGGATCATATACACCTTTGTAAAAACATTTATGAATTGGGTGCTACCCGTTAACAAATAAATAAATAAATTAACCTATACAATTGGTATATTCGTTGACAAGTCTCTTACAGAAAACAACTACTGCCTCCTACGACCGTTGAATTTTTTGTAATAACTAACAGAAAACAACTACTTCCCCGGCTAAAACCACGCTGGACATTGAACTACATCTGAAAGATATTGAGAAAGACCCTATATAACTTGAGAGAAAAAATCTGAAAGTGAAAATTTACATTTTCATTCAGATAGTTGATTATTTATTGAATATCCAGTTTCTATTGGAAATTCTTAATCTATAAATGAGATAAGGGAGAATGTTATTCAGAAGTATCACTCACAGAAAATCGCCCATTTCATTGATGTGTGAATTGCATCTCTTTCGCTAGGCCTCCAATGCATTTTGGTCGACAAAAATCTATTTCACTCTTCTAAGGTCATCAGGGAGGTCAGAAGAATTGGAAAACATACTCTTCAGAAGCAATTTCACACTGTGATGATGGAATTGTTGGACTATTTCTTATGCAGTGACACTTTGAAAATATTTTTCTGACATAAAACCTGTCATGGGTATGGCATGTTGATTTTATTGGAAATATGAACAAGATTTTCCTAAAGTCAGTTGTGGAATCATCTGCGACTGAAGGTTGGAATTTAGTCGCTATTTTCCATCGTACAAGATAACCTCTCTTGGAAGGGGTTCATGTTGTAAAGAGAAACATTCTCAATTGAAAATTGAACCAATACATGACTCCTCTGGAAATGGAAAAACCTACAATATATTGAAGTTACTATTTTGTAATATCTAACAGAAAACGTCATGTATTGGTTCAATTATCAATTGAGAATGTTTCTCTTCACAAAAATAGATTATTGGTCTTTCGCCAAGTAGCATTACTTTCTCAAGTATTTAATTCAATTGAATCAATTATATTCAACAAAAATTAAACAAAAAATAAACTTGATTCTTGCTAACCAACTGCTGCATATAGTTGGTCTTTATATAACTGAAATGTTTGGTTCCTTTTCGAACTGTATTGTTGGTGTTGGTATGTCTTGGAAACTCGGTAAACTCGCGATGAGCTGAAATTTTTGCTGGTCTAAAAAATATATTAATTGATCGTTTATATGGTATCATTGTTTCATTTATTTCATAAATTTATTCAGAGTTTTGATTTCAATGTTTTATTTTTCAGATCTACATCGCATATGTGGTGATTCCCAAAGGGAAAATGAGGCATATCAAAGACATGTAAATTTTTCGCAGATGTTATTGAGTGACCATTTTCAAGCGTCTCAAATGTCAGAACACAACATGATATTGTGGACGCAGGGCAATTTTCCAGTCAATTCAACGAATTCCTCTAATACTTCAGCTGGATTATTATAGTACTTATAGTAAATAATTGAGGTTTTTGTTCTGCAGTGAAATATTTTTCAGTGATATCGATCCTTGACTGAACAATTGAAATATGAAATTCATATAGCTCTGTTTTTACAAAGTAACAAAAAATAATACATATGTTATATCAATTGAAACTTCAATAAAACAATAAAAATTTGTTGTCCGATTTCTCACATCATTTTATTTTTATTACTCAAATCTGGAATCTATTATGAGCAGAATTAATTATAATATGTTCGGAATCCAACAAATCAGCATGCACATCTACATCAGAATCATCCATTTTGGGCTCAATTTGCTACTGACAAATATTATTTATTTAGTATCCATAGCAACGCCCAAGTAAAGCGATGAAGTTGAATTTATTAGTACGACTACAAGCGTTGTAACATTTGGAAAACCACATTTTTTTTATTTCACTTCTATGTTGGATAAAATTTTGTACTCAAGTCGTCAAGAAAAGACTAATTTTATTTGACTCATGTAGTTTGCTCAATTCGTTCCCTCGTTTTGGCAAATATTACATTCTTCTAAAAAAATATTAGTCTTTTCATAACTGCTTATGTAAATAACTACTTATTTAGAGTATTCTGAAGGGAAATCACCTCAGATCAATAAGTAAACATAGATGGGCCCGATGCTACGTAAACATCATATTCACTGAACCGAAGACAACTTTGTTTATTTACGTACACCTCTCATCCCTAATGTTTTCAAATATTGACGCCCTGTTGTCAAATTGGTAAAAAAATATGATTTTGGTAGGAACCTACCAATAAATGCATAATCAATCATATTTTATATTCAGGTGTATTATTCTAAAAATTCTAGAGAAATGTTTATATCCAGAAAGTAGTGAAAAAATTACCAAAACGGAAGATGTTTTGAACTGATGAAATTTTAGGCACTCTGAAAATTTCGAGAGGTTACTGAAATTATTTTACTCTTGGCAACAGCTCTTGTGACACCGGCCGTGGCGGCTATTGTACCTTGTCGTTTTGTGTTGATAAAGTGTTGTTAGAAATTTTCCTGTGTGTTTTCGTGGTTTTTGTCCTGCTTGAACAACTTAAAGTTACATTTAGAATATTTTTCAATATAGTGCATTGGTTTAGTGAGGCACAATGTCGAAATACTGCTTTCTTTGCAAAACAAATGATAGTAAACAAACATTCCACAGGTGAGGTTCCAGTGACGTCGAATGCACGATGCAAATCATGCAATCAAACGTATTCGTCAAATATAATATTGGAGGACAAAGAAACTCTATCAAAATTACAGATACGAAAAGCCTATGGCAAAATGGTGAATTCCTCAATGTTTGTAATAAATATCTGTAAGCAGGGGGAAAACATTGAGGCGTATGAAAGGAAAATTGAATTTATTTTCCAATAATATTGACATTGTTAAAATTCTAACAGTGAGGACTTGCTTAAATTTTTTGGAAATCATTTCTTTGAGGAAAAACCTTTATCAAACCATAGTTATGCATTGGTAAAGGCAATACTTCAATTTTTTTTTCAAAATCCGAATATACCATAAATTGTCAATAAGCGGAACTGACAAAGGGTCAGGTCTCTTTTGACAAAGGCAGTTTTATTTAAAAATCAATAAATACCAAGTGTTGAAATCCTCATGTACTGAGTTTTCTTGAGAATCATTCTTTCGCATACACTTTGACACATTAACAATAATTAATGACCTAAGAAATATTGTATTCTCTCTTGACATAGCAATTTTTAGACCATAAATATTGCTTTATTTTTGATAGCTGAAAACTCCTAGAATCCAACTAAGGAAAGAATATCATCATAAATCACAAAACTAATTCGCTATTTTGAATCCCCAAATTTTGATAAAAAGTTATTTGCTGCTAACCCCCGGCTTTTTATTACCCCAGGAATTTTAATACAAAACCGCGAAATGTGGACATAATTGCATATTATCTTTCAAAAGAATGACTACCTCAGAAAGGGAGTTGAAGAAAATTATAGCAAAAAAAGAAAATTTGTTTGCAATTTTACAAAAGTTGTACGATATGAGTAAAGATTTGTCAACGGAATCATTAAAACGGAAGTTTCAGACTTTAATGATAACTTACGAGGAAACAAAAAGTAACATTTATTCGGTGTTGGATGAAATTAATGATGTACAATTTGAAATAAACGAAGACTATACTCCAGATTACAAGGCGATTCAAACAATTAATGAACTTTGTGCTTACATTCAAATGGCAGCGGAAAGAATTAAATTGCCTACCAATATTCCATCAAGTAGTGCAGGTTCTGGTTCTAGTGGCGGCAGTGGTGCACCATCTTTACATAGTTCTTTAAAAATCCCACATCCAAGTTTACCAGAATTTCATGGGGAAATTCGTCAGTGGGAAACATTTCATGCTGTTTATAAGAGCATGGTTCATTTGAATCCAAACTTGTTGACAAATCTTGATAGGGTTCATCTTCTAGTCGGTTGCCTAAAGGGCCTTGCGCAAAACGTGTATGCGGGGATTGCAATTGTTCCGGAGAATTATGATATAATATATAAAAGTTTGTGCGATAAGTATGAAAATAAACGTATGTTGGCAAGCACATACTTACAACAAATTATGGAATTTAAATCGCTTAATAACGAATCGGAGAAAAATCTAAACACATTTTTGGAGCGATTTGATACATCGGTTTCAGCATTGAAAAATCTGAAATTACCGGATTTAACAGATTTTATATTTACATATGTAGCCTTATCTAAACTTGATAGTGACACAGTTCGGGGGTTTGAAACGGATCAAAGGGGAGTGGATATTCCTTCCTATCAAAACCTAATAAAATGTATTAAAGGGCAAACACGGATTCTTCACTTAAATAAAACTCCTGCGAGTACGGGCGGAAAATCGGCGGTTAAAAGTTTTTTCGTTAGTGACAATAGACACACAAGATATAACAATCATTGTATATATTGGAAAAAATCATCACATTATTTAGGGCGCTGTGAAAAGTTCAAGCAACTTACTCCTAATAAGAGATATGAAATAGTGAGAGATAACAACTGGTGTTTTTTGTGTTTATCTTCTGCTCACGGGGTACGAAATTGTCCTTCAGAAAGATCTTGTGTTATGTGTTCCAAAAAGCATCATGTTCTTTTGCATTTTGTAAGAACCTGGCAAGATCAGGAGACATCGCGGAGTAATAATAATACAGAAAGGGATGATGATTCTGCAACATCTATTAATACAGGGAATCCTCAGGAAAATGCTGAGACACATTTATGTTCTGCCTTGATTGGCAATAACGGTTCGAATTGTACAAATCTATTATCTACAGTGGTAGTTTCAGTGGTGAATAGTTGCGTTCCCAAGAGCACTGCTCGATTTATACTAGATACCGGGAGTTAGGCGAACTTATTAACTATTGACTATTTCTAAATACTTTTCGTCGGTGCATTAGGTGGAAATAAACAATCAGTACGAGGGATTACCACCCTCACAATTGCTTCACGGTATGATTCAAGCAAAAAATATACTATAAGTGCACTTTTGGTGGAAAAGATTACCGATATATTGCCAAAGGTCTGTGTAGATGTTAGTGTAATTCCGGGTTTAGCGGGTGCTGTCTAGCTGACAATAATTTTGACAAACCTGGAGAAATACATGGTATAATTGGAGTCGAACTTTTCGGGATGATATTGGGAAAACATCGGATAACAGGCGTAACGGGTTCTCCAGTCGCGGTAGAAACGGAATTTGGATATGTGGTAATGGGAAAAATTCCAGTGTTGGCCAGGGCAGAAAATCCTTCGGTATACTTTTCCTTGCAAGAATTTCAATCTATTGAACATCTATTAACTAAATTTTGGGAAGTAGAACAGGTGCCAAATAAACCTTTATTAATTCCTGAGGAGATAGAATGCGATAACATTTATAATTCGACCTATAGTAGGGATGAAACAGGACGTTTTACAGTGGCGTTATCTTTTAAAATTTCACCAGAGAGTTTGGGGGATTCGAGGACTCATGCACAATTTCGGTTGGTTTCTTTGGAAAAGCGGTTAACTAGGGATTCAGATTTACGCGACTCGTATAATAAAGCAATGCAAACGTTTTTGGATGATGGTCACATGGCTTTAGTAACAACGGAAAATAATAATAATTATATGGCGTACCATCCAGTTATCAAATTAAGTAGCACTAGTACACCGGATAGAATTGTACTAGATGCAAGTGCCCCCTGTGATAATCATGTTTCACTTAATGACATATTATACAACGGCCCTAAATTACAAACGGATATTGTTTCGTTACTTCTAAATTTTCGGTTATTTCGGATTGCTATGACGTCAGATTTGAAAAAAATGTATTTGCAAATAAAAGTTGTTCCGGAACATTGGAGGTACCAAAGAATATTATGGCGGTTTGATCCTGAGAGTGAAATCCAAGTTTATGAAATGCGGGTAGTGGCGTTCGGGTTGAAATCTTCACCATATTTAGCATTGCGGACTATAAAACAGTTAGTTAAAGAGGAAGGTGATAACTTTCCTATGGCGGCAAAGTAGATTTCACGTAATCTGTATATGAATGATTATTGTTATAGCATAGATTCGGAAGATGACGCAATTCAGTTATATTACGAATCGGTAAATTTATTTAAGTCTGGCGGTTTTGACTTAGTTCAGTGGTCGTCAAACTCAGCTTCGGTATTAAAAATATTCCTTTAGAGAAAAGGGCATCGGATATGGTTATTTTCAAAACGGATACAAAAATTCTGGGTATTCAGTGGAATCCAGAAAAGGATACCTTCAGTTTTGAGGTTAAAACACCCGAGTCAAAATGTACAAAACGGGCCATTCTGTCTGCGGTAGCAAAATGTTTTGACCCATTGGGATTATTAGCTCCATTCATCTTGTATTTGAAGTCTTTAATTAAAGAGCTTTGGCTCTTAAAGAGTATTGTTATAAAATGGCAAACCGTACGCTCACAATGGGGTGAACTTATAAATTTTAAAGTTCCACGACATCTAGGATCGAGTACAACAGGTTACGGCGGGGTAGTATACTTGAGAACAGTTTCATCATTCGGAAAAAATGATATAAATGTTCAGCTGATTTGTGCAAAGTCCAAAGTTAGTCCAGCAAAGGCTATGACTATTCCTCGGATCGAACTTCTTGCTAGTCATTTGTTGTCTAAATTAGTAAAATTAGTTGTGGAGACTTATCAGGATCGTGTATTAATTTCTAAAAATTTTGCCTTCTCGGATTCTTCTACTGTGATTAGCTGGTTGAGAACACCTTATTTAAAAGACATTTTTGTGGGAAATCGTATCTCACAAATCAAAGATAATGTAAAAAATGCCCTATGGCACCATATTGATAGTAATCAAAATCCTGCGGACGCTCTATCGCGTGGTCTTACTCCCTCTCAATTGATTAATCACTACATCTGGCTTACCGGACCCTCATGGATTACTTGTCCAGAGGACGAGTGGCCTGATTTTTCGGAAAACGGTGTTGAGATTTCGCGGCAAAGTGAAGAGTTAGAAACTTTAATTGTTAAAAGTACGGACACTTACGATCCTTTTTTGAGTCTAATGGAGAGGTTTTCTTTTTTTTTCAAAAATTTTACGGATTACGGTATTAGCTCTGCGTTTCTGTAAAATACTTTCAAGAAGAAAATGTTTAATTTTAGCAAGTGAATTACGAAAGGCGGAAATACTTTTAGTCAAACAAGTACAAAACAGACATTTTAAGTCTGAATTGATGCTATTAAATGAAAATAAAAAATGCATTTCTAATTTAAAGAGGCTGGACCCTTTTGTGCAGGACGGATTGCTTAGGGTCGGGGGTCGAATTGGGAATTCTAACTTGGGATTCTCTAAAAGACATCCATATATATTACCGGCGAAAGATGTTTTCACCGAAAAACTTGTAGATTTTTATCATAAAATATATTTACATACGGGTGCTTATTTATTAGAAGCCATATTACGTCAAAAATATTGGATTTATGGCGGAAGAAATATAATCAGAAGTCGTATTCATAAATGTAATCGTTGTTTTAGGTTGAAACTTGAAGTTTTAGAGCCATTGATGGCTAGTTTACCATCAGTACGGGTACAAGAACCCAAAGCTTTCACCAACACTGGGGTGGACTATTTTGGGCCGGTTAAAATTTCTTTCGGTAAGAAGAAAAATGCTTTAATATATAAGGGATATGTTAGTCTGTTCATTTGTATGTCTGTCAAGGCAATACATTTAGAATTGGTTAGCTCTTTGTCCACGGATCATTTTCTACAGGGATTTAAAAGATTTATCTCTATATTCGGATAGAGGCACCAATTTTGTCGGCGCTAAATCGGTTCTTGCTGATATCAATAACTTTGTTAATTCTCCGGAATATATTAGTGCGTTTGAAACGGAGCTCGGGGCTCATGGAATCGAGTGGCATTTTAATAGCCCTTCCGTACCCGAACAAGGAGATTTATGGGAAAGCAATGTCAAGGCCGTCAAAAATCACCGGGTCATCGGAGACCAGTTACTAACCTACGAAGAATTTTCAACATTGTTGACGGAAATCGAAGCACTTTTAAATTCCCGGCCTTTGTGTCAATTATCAGCGGATCCAACTGCTCCAGAGGCTTTAACTCCCGCACATTTTCTGACATTGGCTCCTCTACGCGGTTTTCGTTCTGAAAAGGTCGATAATATTCCTGTCAACAGGTTAGACAGATTTCAACTGGTTGATCGAATGGTTCAAGATTTTTGGAACCGTTGGAGGTTGGAATATTTAAGTAGTTTACAAATTCGTAAAAAATGGAGTAATCAACCCCCTAATATCACAGTAGGTACTGTTGTGATTTTGAAAGCGGACAACGCACCTCTATTGCATTGGCCGTTAGCTGTAGTTACCGCGGTTCACCCGGATAGCGCATAAAGGCATTTTTACGCGGCCGGTGGTAAAGTTGTGTCCACTGCCCTCACAGTAAAATAGAGCCTGTTTACTCAATGAGTATTTAATTAGAAAATATTTGTATTTTTTTTTTTCCTTTTTTTTATTTCCGGATGGTCTGGAAATGGGTTATTGATCTGGAGTGTAGATCTAAATGGTATAATTTATTATTTATGGTTATTTAAGCACATGAGTGTTATTTTTTGTTTTTTTTTTCAAATTCTCTGAAAAATAAACGCTTTTCAGGGTCGGGGGAATGTTCTCGCCAATTTATATTTCTAGATAAGTAAAGGAAAAATATAGGACACAGTCCGGCAACATTGTATTTCTCCGCTAGCCAGAGAGTGGGAAAACAAAAATTTAGTATCATCTAATCATCAGGACACATCGGTGTGTACAGTTTTCGGCGGGTTTTTTTGAGCTGTTCTAAAAACTCTGTAACGGTGCTAGGTTCGACTAGCTGGTCGATTGACGAAATTGTGACATTGCTCATAATTCCTTATCCCAACTTTCCTTCCCAACCAAGTTTACCGAGTAGACAAAAATAGGACAAGCCAAGGAAAAGTCGCACCAACGAATCTGTGAGTATACATTTGATTTAAAAAATTTCAAATTGAGCTATGAGGGAACACTATCTATAAAAGGTTCTTTTCGGTTTTAAAAAATCCTAAATGTGCTGTCAAATTTCTCTCTTTCAAATGACATGTGTTTTATTGCCTCATAACAAAAAACTCTGAATTGGAACACCAAATTATTTTCAGACTTGGCAAAGATCTACCCAAACTACACTGATGACGAGCATGCGCACATCGTAAACGGGTCGCATACGCGGCATGCTTTTCGCCGTGAAAATTGGCGGGATTAAGCCATGGAAATATATATTATATACAGTTCAATTATTTTATCTTTACCCGTGCGTCATCATTGTAATGCATATGAAATAAAGTCGAGAAATTTTAGTCAAAACGAAGTCTAAATGTAAAACGACGTGGCTGATATCCCGATAAAAATTACAACGTGTAGATAATGAGATAAGATAATGAATTATTAAATTAACTAAATTAACATTTTCAAATTCATGGAAATGGAATTAGAAATTAAATGGAAATGAAATAGAATTTGGTAAGGTTTTTTCTCAATAGGGTTTCCACCCTCTGAATTACTGTTGTGTGAATATCCCTGTAATACGGAATTACAGTCACATATATCAATTGTGGGGTTAGAAATTTCAAAGATTATTCGTGAAAAAAACACATTGTATTGTACTTACTTTGAAATTAATGATTGTAAGAGACGTCTAGTTTTGAAATAAACTGTTTTTATGTGTCTGACTGCAAAACGAAGTAAAAGTGGTGACAAACAATCCCCATGACAGAAAATAATGACGTGATTGATGGTACTGCTCTAGTCAATACACTAAGTTTAGTTGAAATGTAAAAACACTGTCAGCTGTATGGCTATCTCTTTTCACTGTTTTGAGTTTCAATGGATCATCACAATACCATAATTCTTTGCTTAGAATACAAATGTCAACGAATTTTGATTCGCTCATAGCGGTTGATAGACAGAGATGTTACATAGAGGGTGTGTTATTTCTTAGATCATAAATTGATGACGCATGGGTAAAGATAAAATAATTCAACTGTACTTACTCTAGAATGGCTCTGGGACGAAAAAGCGATGGTCATAAAAGCGACGGACAAAATAGCGAGGCCAAAACAGCGACAGGACAAAATAGCGACAGAATAAACAGCGACAAGGCAAAACAGCGACGGCAGAAATAGCGATAGACAAAACAGCGACACGACAAAACAGCGACAAGACAAAACAGCGACAAGACAAAACAGCGACAAGACAAAACAGCGACAAGACAAAACAGCGACAAGACAAAACAGCGACGGCAGTAATAGCGACAGACAAAACAACAATTAGACGAAATAATAACTGAGGAAGCAGCGACGAAACAATACTTTAATTTGAAAAGAATAATATTCATGATTATTACACATTTATTTCATCTGTATACTTTACAAGCTCAAATTGAGTGCAATACTTTCCAAATATTTCTTAACAATATATTCATCATAATTTTCAACAAGAGTTCGTAATCTCTTATTATTCACAACATATTTGGAACTATGGCTTTTGAATTGCCTGAAACCGCTTTTGTATCTAGAAACAAATATCTCAGATCTATTCTGTTCTCTCTTGATAAATTCTACGAATTTGTAAATAGATGGGTGGTGGCAGTCGATGGATTTCTGGAATGCATTATGCCATGCTTCTAGGGAATTATTGGTTCTTGCAAGACTATTCTTCACGCGTTCAAACATATTCCATGATTTTATTAGGAAACGTGGATTATTTTTCAGTAGTCGTCGTCCTACATAATTATTCTCCCAATACTCTATTATTCTCTTCTGAAGAATTCTGGGCAATGATTTCAAAAGCCCTTTCAACGTCTTCTGGAGGAACAAAACTCAACGCCAGGATCATCTTCAACAGTATTCTGACACTTTCATCTGATTTATAAAGTGCTGTTAGTTTTGTCTCTTGGATTCTTCTCCACAAGTTCTGTGATAGGTGAAAAAAACAACCTACAATATCAACACTTGGAAACACTTTTTTTGATGCATTCATAGATGCTTGTTCAAAATCTGATAAAATTGTTATAGGATTTTAGTTCGGGATTAAATTCTTTCAGCTTGGACATTATTCGTTTGTACGATTGCTCATTTTTGTTCCTCAAAAGACATTAATTACAGGTACAGCTTTGTCATCAATTAGGGCATGTATAGTATACATTTGGAAAAATAGAGTAGGTGCCACCTTGAATGTACCATCGACACACCAATGTTTGAATTCGTTCATCAAAAAAAGATTACTGCGGGTTCCAAACATAAATATCCTGTCAGAATCATCTTGTCCAGAGTCCCACAACAGAAAAATTTCCCCCTTTTCAGTTTTTCTCGTTTCTTCTGAGATTATTATATTTTCCACATTATTGAAAGTGGCCATTTCACTGGAGCCACTTCGCTGCCTCTTGATAATCTTCCCTGAAGCCTCATAACTTGGTAATAATGTGGACGTTTCAGTAGATACCCCAGACGTGGAGGCTTGAATTATGTTTCTAGGCTTTTCGAGAGTGTTACTCGCCAATTCACGCATAGATTGTCTTACTTTGTTCACCTTCACCTCAGCGGGGCTAGGAGCATGACTGTGAAAAGTGGTGGGTTTCGGATCACCCATGACTCTGAAGTCAAGAAGACTTTATCTATTCGGTATAGGTAGCCTTCGAATTGTATTAAATCTTTTCCTTTTTGTGATTTAACAAATTCCATTATTGTCAAAAACTACTGACAAAAGTTTACTGATAGATGTCATGCGACAAATCAATCGTA